>OY294061.1:20273855-21473855 GCA_958510865.1 Myrrha octodecimguttata | reverse complement strand
ATCATATATTCAATATTCTGTGATCTTGATGGGGATGGCACAGGGTGCAACAAAAATCCTCCAGAAATACATATAAATTTGGTAAAGGTGAAACAAAAATTGACCTGTTTTAGGATTTTGTTGCGAAATATTTTTCTTCTGAGAAAATATTGTCATAACTAATCTTTGTCCATAAATCTTATTGGAAAAATTCACAAAATGATTGGTTTTTCTTTCAATAAATATTATTATATATCTATTTGAAATTTTATTTTCCCATTACCTATATTCAGAAATACTGATCTTAGCGAATCAAAATACGAGGCATATTCTCTGTGATATAAAATTTACAAAATATTGGTATTTTTCTAATTCGGCAGATAGACGTTACTCTGACTAATGGATGGCTTTTACTCATTGATGAACTCAACTAACACATAAACCACATGCCTACCCTCGATGTCTGATTGATTTTAACAGACATTATTGTATGTAGAGTCCCAGTTAAACGTGAAAAATCAAGAAAAGGACTGACGTGAAGTCAGCAGATTTTACGCGCTTGTTCACATTGCGAAATGGTGATTTGGAAATTTCAATGAAATGAAAATTTTCAAAAAAAAAAATTTGTTTTCGAATTTTTCCATGGACAATTCTTATTGACACTATTCACCTTCCAACCAAGTTTTATTTCGATCAGATTAATATTTTCTGAGTAATTGAAAAATCTAAATTTCGAATGGCTAGCACAAAAACCATTCGAGAGATTTGGCCCATTAACGAATTTAACCGATATATTCAGGACTTTGAATAAAGAACAGAGATTCAGGATCTTACTCTAACCTGAAATTTTCAAGACTCTAGGTCCTTCTTTTCGAAAGTTACAGCGCACACGGCCGGCTTGACAGACAGAATCAATTTTGACCGCGGATTCTTCATCAGTGAGTCCAACCTAGTCGTTTGAGACCCATTTCGGCTCAAAAATAACAGACATCGTGACGAAATGATATAGCGCTGTTCGCCAGAACAAGCGCGTAAAAACAAAAATTAACCAGTACGAATGTACATAATTTGAGGAAATATTGTCGAAAAGCAATTCACCATGATCGCTGTAAAATTAGTCAGCTGCTACATTAAAAAGATCGAAAGAATCTGCCCTGGGACTGGGTCTTTTTATGGCATCATAAATAAACACGTGCGCTCGATGTGGCGTTATCAGATCGCTTGGGGAATCCATCTGTTTGATATGAGTCACTAAACTAATTGAATGTAAGTGAACAGAAATTCCGGAACTCTTCTTGCTAGGACTTCAGGTGTAGTAAATAGGTATGATATTTTTGAAAGGAACAATTAGTAAAATCGAGAATATCCAGGTTCGAGCAAAAGTCTGAAATAAAATTAATATTTTTTAACCATTGACGAATAAAACTTCTAGAAATGCACTGAGGTGATGGCATGAAATTGTGCAAAGGCATTTGCCAACTAGTAACCAATTTTCATCATGATCGGATAAGTTCGATTCCGAATATTTTCCCAACTCCATTCAATTGGTTGTTCAATAAACTAATTGAATATAAGTATAACGAAATTCGGAAACACCTATTGTGGGAACTTCATTCAGATGTTGTAAGTGTGATATTTTTAATGGGAACGATCAATAAAATCCGGAATATCCTGGTTCGAACGACGATCTGGAATTAATTATTCGTATTTCTACCAATAGCTTGAAATAAAAACTCTAGAAAAGCACTAACATTTAATGGCACTGAAAAGTAAAATACGAAGAATTAGAAGGATTGGTGAACCTATTTTGAGAACTATATCCCGATAGTTCGGTTGAAATCCATTATTTAATGCAAAAATCTATTTTATATTTCGTACATAAGCTATCCTCAAGCCGACCCTGCATTTTCGAACGCAGTTCATATGAATTTATGATGAGGGCGCATCACTACGGTCGTTTTTTTACACGTTGTCAAGAATTTTCGCTAGATGTCGCTCAGAAACGTCGGAATTCGTTTTTCCATAAGGTTGTCCTACTATGTTGTCTTTATACAATGATACAACTGTTGTGGACTGTGATAACTTGTACTTGTATATTTTTATTTGTTTATTGAACACTTGATACAACTAGTTAGCATGCTACGATGTTGCTCGTATTGCTCTCTGTCTACCCATAGACAAGGTATATCTGATCTCACTGTCTGTGTTAATACTACTGGTGAAAAACCGCAAAGACGATACCTGATCCCCTCTCCTTGGTCTGGAGTGTTCTCGCACTTTCAGTCTGAATAAGTAAGGCGCGGTTGCCGCGATTTACGTCGAAACATGGGTCCGCGCAGACCTGATTTGAACTTATCAGCCGTGCAGGATCTTGTTCTAATGATGATTTCAAAAAATAAAATTTTTGAATGTCTGCTAGGTTTTCGTTGTTCGCAACAAGGGCAGTCAATGCATCTTTGAACTCCAGCCAATTTTCCAATGATCCATTGAACTTTGGAAATAATTTGTTTGACATAAGCCACATTTCTAAAATATAAATCCTCAAATTGTTCACAGACTGATTCTTCATCATAGTTTTCTTCTGAATCTTCAATTTCACCTTGAATTTCATTGAACTTATCTAAAATTGGTTCTATTTTTGATTTCTAATGCTAATGAATTTCTAATTGCATGATGGCAAGAACATTTAGCTGAGAAGCATCTACTGAATTGATATAAGTTTCGAACCTTGATAATTTCTCTTCGATTTGAAGTTGTTTTTGTTTGCGTTTGGTAATATCCATCTTAATTAATTTTGAATTATTCAACAATGAATAAATGGCTTGAGACAAGGAAGTGGAAAAAAAGGACGGACTCACAGTTTTCCTGGAATATGTGCTGCGAACTCCTGGTTCCTGGAATCGCTGGTATTGTACTCAGGAATATAATGTGCGATGTTATAACTCTGGAACATCTGCGGTGTACCTGCTCCTTGCTGAATTGGCGGCAAGATTGAAACTGACCAATTTTATGATTGTTTTCACTTGATTTTGTGGACTGTAATAACTTGTATGTCGCGGTATACATAGATTTATTGAAACTGATCAATACACATACACTCAAGTTAACCACCATACCAATAACTACGATTATTCCGTAACTCAGTAAGAGTAATATCACTATAAAGGGGGATTTCTCATGCGGGCCCAAATCGTTTTCTAAACACGATGTGAAATTTTTCAGTTCCTTCATGCTGAAAATTTTCTCTCTCGATTCAAATCGGAAATCTGTAAAGCGTGCGGTAGCTATCCGCCAACTTCTTGAATACAACTATTGTGGACTGTAATAGCTTGTACTTGTATATTTTCATTTGTTTATTGAACACTTGATACAACTAGTTAGCACGCTACGATGTTACTCGTATTGCTCTCTGTCTTCACATAGACAAGATAGATCTAATCTCACAGTCTGTGTTAATACTACTGGTGAAAAACAGTGAAGACGATTCTTGAACCCCTCTACTTGGTCTGGAGTGTTCTCGCACTTTCAGTCAGAATAAGGTGCGGTTGCCGCGATTTACGTCATAACATGGCGCCTGCCTTGAAATGACAAGGTCATTTCAATAATGATATCAAGTTATTCTATCGGTAGTATACAGATTTTTGTCACTGGTCTCTTGAAGTCGGCAGTGCTGCCTGAGCACCTAACACTCACTACACGGACGATCCCATCAGTACCGGGATGTAGTGCAGTAACTCTTCAAATTTTCCAGCATCCCACTAGGATGTTATCTTCCTTGATGTCTACTAAACTACCAATGTGTAGCAATTCACTGGAACACTTGTACCATTTAACCCTGTGTTGAAGATGGGTGACGTATTCATTGTTCCAACGTTTCCAATAATGTTGTACAATCTGCTGCAGATGTTGAAAGCTCCGTATTCTTTCGCTCTCATAAGCTTGTCGCTTGTCCGACTAATATCGTGCCGCTTGCGTCTGTTTCAGAAGGGAATTCTTCCGCTGGAACTTCGCGAACCCCTGAGCGTGGGGACACACCGTTGTTGCTGCGATGCCGGCTTGTTCATTTGTGGGAGACGTTTGGAATTTCGCCTCTCTATGGAGCAATGTATTATGCTTCTGTTTACAACTCTTGTAATTCGATTTTACGCATTCATTTGTGGAATGCTTGGCACTCAAGCAATTGTGGGATAATTTAAATTTTGATACTCTGTAATTCTATCCTCCACGCAAAGTTTTTCAAACGAATCGCAATTGTAGATTGCATGACTTTGTTTACGAAACTAACACGAGAATTCAAATGTAGATGTAAGCGTGTTTCCTTTGTTCCGGTTAAATGAAAAACTAGATGTCTTATTTGCACTGTTGATACCAGTTTGTGAATCAAATATTTTCAATTGTTTTGGATTTTCAGAAGAATTGTCTTGCCTTTCAAGTAACTCACATTTTGTCTTGAGAAATATTCGCATATCTTTCATTGTAAGAAGTTCACTGTTATGTATCGATTTCGGATATTAACAATATATCAATCTGTGTTTCTATATGTTTATTATAACTATCTTACAACTTGTTACTTGGATTGCTTCTTTACCGCTAATGCCTATCTTTACATGCTGTATACGCAAGTACCTTGAAAGACATGCGTACTACAAATATGACATCTTTCCCTTTTTTTCAAAAAAAAAAAATTACATACCTTATGTTCAGTTAATTAACATTATATTTTTCTGGTGATCTTATTCTTCTATCATATCGAGTTCGACAAATAGTTCTTCTTTTTTGTTTACTCTGATTCTCATTAGGAAATCCTACATAATTTTCAGATTGGTAGCTATTATCAGAAGAAATTTCTGTATCATTTAATGACTCTCTGTTATAAGAGTGCTCTATTGGTTGTTAAAAACTTGTGGATGTAGATTCAGAAATTTCTTTCTTGGTGTTAACATTTTCAGATCTATTAAATTCATTTTCTTCATCATCTGTAACATCTAAAGATTCAGACAAATTCTTAACAATATTAGGAATACCAAATTTTGAGAATGAATTTTTCATAGCCTTTATAATTGGTTTCTGATTTGAAAGATGGCATTTCAAAATATTCTGAGAAATAGTCTATGATTATTAAAAATATTTTACCTGACAATTCAAACAAATCTGTACCTATTTTCTTCCATGGATACTCTGGGACCTGGTGTGGAGATAGCGGTTGTTTAGGATTAGATCTTGAATACCTTATACAAGCATCGTATGATGAAACTCAATTATCTATTTCATTATTAATATTCGCCCAAAATACTGATTCTCTTGCTTTCAATTTTGTCTTTGTTCTTCCTAAGTGATGTATATGTAATAATTTCTGAAGTACTTTACTCCTTAGTTTAACCGGTACTAATACTGTATTGGATTTGAATAATAAATTATCAACCAGTACCAATTCACTTCGATAATTCCAATATGGCCTAGCTATCAAAATACATTGAGATTTCCTACATGGCCACCCATTCTTAACATAATTAATTAACATTTTCATTTCTTCGTCAGTGGAGTATTCGTTTCTGAACACACTCTGCATTTCACGACTTAAAGGCATATGTTTTTCAATCAAATCTATTTGAAACTCGTATTCCAGATTAACATCACGTTCGCATGACTTAGGAATTATGATCCTAGAAGGAGCATCCGCCAAATACATTTCACGACCAGGTTTGAACACTAATTTCAAATCATACAATTGAAGGTCCAATCCCCAATAAAGGTTTGGGATCTGTTTCGATAACAACGTGCCTACTATAAACATATTGATGAATTGTTCTGCATCCATGAACAATTGAAAGTAACTCCTTTTCAATTTGAGTGTATCGTTGTTCAGAATTATTGAATGATTTGGATGCATATGCTTCAGTTCTAGAATTTTGAATGAGGGCAGCACCACAACTTTATTTGGAAGCATCTACTGTTAAAATCAACTCATCATTAGGATCATAGAAACTCAAAACTGGAGGAATACTAAGAATTTCTTTTGATTTATTGAACGCTTCTTGTTGCTTCCAATCCCAATTGAAAATATTTTCTTTTTTCAAAAGTTGTCTAAGTGGAGCAGTAATTTCAGCTACGTTCGGAATATACTTATGCAAAAAGTTCACAATTCCCATGAAACTTGGTAATACTTTAGTATTTTTTGGAAGAGGATATTGTTGTATACATTTCACTTTTTGTTTATCTGGCTGTATGCCATCCGCACTTATCATGTGGCCCATATAATTAATTTTATTGAGTCCAAATTGACATTTATTTTTATTGAATTTCAAATTCACCTGTTGTACTTTCTCCAGCACTATTTTTACCCTTTGATCATGTTCCTCTTTCGTTCGCCCATAAACTAAAAAATCATCTACATATATTTGAACCTCCTCTACTTTTTCAAATATCTCATTCATTTTCCTCTGATATATTTCAGTGGCACTTTTAATGCCAAAAGGTAATCTCAAATATTGATATCTAGCAAGTGGTGTGTTAAAAGTACACAATTAAGGGCCGTATTTATAGTTGTTCCTTGAGGCTTCCTTATACTGAAGGCCGCCTTGAATTTGCTTTTCCATGGAAACAAATACAAGTTTGTTTGCATAGAGACATAGAAAAGCAAATTCAAGGCGGCCTTCAGTATAAGGAAGCCTCAAGGAACAACTATAAATACGGCCCTTAGAGCATTATTGATCTAATTCTATACTCCAAAAGCCATTCGCTACATCTAACACCGAAAAGTACCTCGAACGTTTAATTTAGTAACGATATCATCGAATGTTGGAATATGATAATGCTCCCTTAGAAATGCTTTATTCAATTCTGAAAGATCCATACAAATTCGAAAACCATTTCCACTTTTTTCTGGTACAACTACCAATGAATTCACCCAATCTGTGGGACCGGATTCCTTTTTGGTTATATTTTCACTTTCTAATTTGTTTAATTTACATTTCAGTTTATTCAGATTGCCATGTGGGAATTTTCGAGCTGCGTGAATTGTTGGTTGAATCTGTTCATTTATTTTTATTGAATATTTACCTGCCATTTTACCTATTCCATTGAAAACATCTGTGTATTCCTTCATTATGTCCTCAATCTCCACACCAGCTACCATTTTTACAATTTCCAATTTATCTATCGTGTCCAATCCTAATATTGCAGGTCCTCCACATTCTGTTACATAAAAAGTAAAATTATAAGATTGCATTTTATGAGTACACTTCAAATAAGCTTTACCAGCAACAACTAAATATTCCCCAGAAATGTTGTTAGTTTACAATCAGTTGTTTTATCTGAAGCTATATATGGAAATATTTTCTTATAAATATAATATGGTAAACAATTAGCAATTGCTCCAGTGTCAATTCTGAAAGTTATTGTCTTTCCTTCAAAGTTCAAGTCAATTGACCACGATTTCTTCGAATCAGAAGAGTCTTCAATTACACCAACAAAAAATTCACCAATATCATCTGGTTCGACTTGAAGAGCACGAACTGACAAATTATTGTTTTTGTACTTACACATTTTTTCAAAATGATTCATTTTTCCACATGAGTGACACTTTTTACCTGAAGCTCTGCGCTTGTTCACGTTATGTTGATAACCACATCTTTGGCAATTATTATCATAATTCTGCGTTACCTGTCTATTATTGTTGAAAGCTTGACGTCCTAGACCCGAATGGAAAGAAGATCTCCTATTTTTCTGCTGAGCATTGAAATCCTTTTTCCACATTCATTTTCATTGATTGTTTCACTCCTTGAATATTTATCACCACAGGGTTGTTCCTATTGATGTTGCGTAGTTTCTTTCGTTCGTAGTAATCTATCTTTCACAGATTTATCCATGATTCCTAGCACTAATCGATATTTGATTAGACAGTCAAATTACCGAATTCACATGTTGCGCATAATTCTCTCAACACTGTGATATATTCATCAATGGTTTCATTCGATTTCTTATCTCTCCTGAAAAACATGTGACGTTCAAAAGTAACGTTTTTTGTTGGAAGGAAATATGCATCTAATTGTTCCAGAATTTTCGTATAATTATTTTTATCCTTAGGTTGATTGAAATGTAATGTATTGAAAATTCTCAAACCTTTGTCGCCAACACTATTCAATGATAATGCTGACTTGAAGTCCTCCGCTTCATCTTCATTTTTCGAAGCCTTCAGATGAAGTTCGAATTTCTGCTTGAAGAATTTCCATAATTCTGCATGGTTTCCATTCAGATCCAATTCAGAAGGCACCTTCACACTTGTATTCATTCTGAATGATTAATTTACCGACTGCGCCATGTAATGTATCGATTTCGGATATTAACAATATATCAATCTGTGCTTCTAAATGTTTAATACAATATCTTACACTATCTTACATCTTGCTACATAGACTGCTTCCTTACCGCTACTGCCTATCTTTACATGCTATATACGCAAGTACCTTGAAAGACATGCTTACTACAAATATGACATTCATTACTTTGTTTGAAAGATTCTTCTCTTGTCGTTAAAGAATCAAATTTAGTCGACAAAATATGAACAACTAGAGAGTCCCAATGCTACACAGGCTGACCAAGGGTCTCTAGAGCTTTGGGGTTCTTCACCTCGTCATACATACTACGTAAAACTGAACTATTTTCCTCTGATACCGGTTTAACATTCAATAGAGGTTGGATATAATTGTCTACCATTAGTTTCTTGTTCTCGTACCTATCTTTCAACAAGGACCATGCAATTGAACAGGATACGCAAACCTGAACTGAACTTATCAGCTGTGAAGGCTCTTGTTCTAATGATGATTTCAAATAATAAACTTTTTGAATGTCTGCTGGGTTTTCGTTGTTCGCAACAAGGACAGTGAATGCATCTTTGAACTCCAGCCAATTTTCCAATGATCCATTGAACTTGGCATTACAATAGTTGTAAATTAAACTGGTTGCGAGACCTGAGTATTTGAATTTTGTTGCGAAATGTTAAAACTTCTTGAATGTCGATTATTATTGAATGCGGAAATAATATGTTCAACATAAGCCACATTTCTAAAATATAAATCCTCAAATTGTTCACAGACTGATTCTTCATCAGAGTTTTCTTCTGAACGTTCAATTTCACCTTGAATTTCATTGAACTTGTCTAAAATTGGTTCTCTTTTTGATAAGCGAATTTCTAATTGCATGATTGCAAGATCATTAAGCTGAGAAGCATCTACTGAATTGATGTAGGTTTCGAATCTTGATAATTTCTTTTCGATTTGAAGACGTTTTTGTTTGAGTTTGGTAATATCCATCTCAATTAGTTTTGAATTGTTCAACAGTGAATAATAGGCTTGAGACAAGGAAATGGAAAAAAAGGACGGACCCACAGTTTTCCTGGAATATGTGCTGCGATCTCCTGGTTTCTGGAATCGCTAGTATTGAACTCAAGAATAGAATGTGCGATGTTATAACTCTGGAACATCTGCGATGTACCTGCTCCTTGCTGAATTGGCGGCAAGATTGCCACTGACCAATTTTATGATTGTTTTCACTTGATTTACTAGTTCATGCGGTTCGAATGACCAAATTTATGTTGTGGACTGTAATAACTTATATGTCGGGGTATACATACATTGATTACTACAGATCACTACATATACACTCAAGTTAGCCACCATACCAATAACTAAGATTATTCCGTTACTTAGTAATAGTAATACCACTGTAAAGGAGAATTTCTCATGCGGGCCCAAATCGTTTTCGGAGTACGATGTAGAATTGTAACTTATACTTGTATATTTCTATTTGTACATTGAACACTTGATACAACTAGTTAGCATGCTACGTTGTTACTCGTATTGCTCTCTGTCTACACATAGACAAGATAGATATAATCTCACAGTCTGTGTTAACTGTTAATACTACTGGTGAAAAACAGTGAAGACGATACTTGATCCCCTCTCCTCGGTCTGGAGTGTTGTCGCACTTTCAGTCAGAATAAGGTGCGGTTGCCGCGATTTACGTCATAACATGGCTCCTGCCTTGAAATGACAAGGTTATTTCAATAATGATATCAAGTTATTCTATCGGTAGTACACAGATTTTTGTCACTGGTCTCTTGAAGTCGGCACTGCTACTCGAGCACCTAACACTCACTACACGGACGATTTCATCAGTACCGGGATGTAGTGCAGTAACTCTTCTAATTTTCCAGCATCCCACTGGGATGTTATCTTCCTTGATGACTACTAAACTACCAATGTGTAGCAATTCACTGGAACACTTGTGCCATTTAACCCTGTGTTGAAGATGGGTGACGTATTCATTGTTCTAACGTTTCCAATAATGTTGTACAATCTACTGCAGATGTTGAAACCTCCGTTATCTATTTTCTGCTATTTGTACCAAGTTTTGCTCTGGTATTGCTGTCATGGCTCGCCCAATTAAAAAATGTCCGGGTGTTAAAGGATTAAATTCATCGGGACTTGATGAGGGAGGACTGATAGGGCGGGAATTAAAAACGGATTCAATCTGTGCCAAAACAGTGCTTTACTCTTCATAATCTAAGATCGTATTACTTAACACTCGTTTTAGGTGAAATTTGGAGGAACGAACACCGGATTGCCATAATCCGCCAAAATTCGGTGCTTCAAGCTCCTCAACATTGAGTGTTCCTGCAAAGCGACCTTTACGTGCCGACTTGGAATTATTTATGAAACGTAAGCAATAAGCAGTTACTTCCTTCAATTTTGAAAACTTAGAAAACCTTTCGAATATATCAAGAGTTTGTTGCCGGCTTGTAGGAGTATTGACAATAGCTCTTTGCTCCGAAATCACTTCTCAATGAACAATATTCGAAACGATATGTGAATCTAAACCTTCTGAAAAGTAATTAGTACCATTCCACCAAAATTTTGAATTCATCAGTTGATTGATTGTGAGCCCTCCGGATATAAGGTCAGCGGGATTATCTTTAGATTTTATATAATGCCAATCCTTAACTTCACAACTTGATTGAATCTTGCTGACACGATTGGCCACGAATGTATTCCATCGTTTTGGGGAACCTTGTATCATGTTATTTCAGAATCTGTCCAATAATGAATTCTATCAAAATTTATCTCGAGCGCTTGACGCACCTTCTCTACTAATTCTACCATCAAAACCGCTGCCATAAACTATAATCGTGGTAATGTTACTCTTGATTTTGCACATAACAACCTCAAATTGGAATGCTCTTCGTTTTCATTTTCAACTCTTGCATGAATACAAGCACCATAGGCTGCTTCAGACGCATCTGACAAGCCATGTAATTCAACCATTTATGCATTTAACGATAAGAGATAACGTGGTATTTTTATTTCGCTGAGTAATTTGAGGTATTTACAAAAACTAAACCATCTTTCATATATAGAATTTGGAACTGTTTGATCCCACTCTTATTTTTCAGCCCACAGCTTTTGTATAATAATTTTACCATTGATAGTTAAAGGCCCCAACAGACCCAACGGATCGAATATTTGCGAAACGTATGATAGAATTGATCTCTTTGAAACATTATTTCTATAAAATTCACGGAATTTCTTGCTCGAGTACTGAATTGAGTCTTGAACCGAGTTCCGACATAAACCCAACATTTTTGATTGTTCATTTTCACCCAGATTCAAGATACCTACATCTATATCTGAACTTACAAGAAACCTATCCGAAATGTCCTGCCTATTAGACATCCATTTTTGCCATTGAAAGCCACCACTTGCCAAGATTTTGGATACTCCTTGTTGAAGTTGTGGAAGTTGCTCCAGATCCTCTACCCCAGTTAATAAATCATCCATATAAAAATCGCCCAATATGGCTTCACAAGCAACAGGATATTTTTCCTTGAAATCCAATGCTAACTGTAGCATTGAACGCACAGCTAGAAAGCCCTGTTCCGTACGTAACGGTCTGTAATTCGTTACACTGAAGTTCCTGTGTAAAGTTAAATCGCCAAAATATTTTTTGGAATTTCCTGTCTTCAGGAGCCAAAAGTACTTGTCTGATCATTTTCGATATATCTGCGCTAATAACGAATGCATGACGCCAAAAACGCATAAGAACTGAAAATAAATCACTCTGTATTACCGGTCCGTGATACTGAATTTCGTTCAATGATAATTCTCCCCCAGACTTGGCTCACCCGTCAAAAACAACTCAAATTTTGAAGTTAAACCTTCTTCCTTGACCACTGCATGGTGAGGTACATGAAATCCTTCATTACCGTCATCCTTGATTAGTTTCATGTGTCCCAGTTCTATATATTCTTTCATGAATTCAGAATATTGCCTTTTCAAATCAAGATTTTTGACAAATTTCCTTTCCAACGAATGAAATCTGTTGATTGCAAGATGTCGTGTATTGTCTATTTTCTTAAGATGTGGCTTAAAAGGTATTTTCACAATGAATGGCCCTGTGTTATCAAGCCTGTAATTATCGAGAAAATGTTTATTGCAAACATCTGAATCATTTAGCAAATCGTTATTAGCTATATCAAACTCATCTATTTGCCAGAATTCTTTAATCGCGCTACACATTTGCTCTTCTACTGAAACATGACAAACAACCGATTTGTTTCTATTCTGAATACTGAACTGACCACCAACGTGATCGTTGGTGGTCAGTTTAGCCTTGTTTTCTTTAACGTAGGGAGCCCCTTCCGTTTTAATTGCTGCATTGTAAGTAAGTCGTAAAATAATTCGGAACCAATCAACATTCCTATTTTGCCGCATTTGTTCAAACTTGGGTCGGCTAGATTGATATTACTTGGCATCTGTAATGACTCAATATTGAACGAAGTAAGTGGAAAATTCTGAGTTATAGTTGGAATGATAAAACCCGAAATTGTTTCCTTGTAATTATTATATCTTGAAAATATTGATACTTGCGCCTATGAATTTATCTCTGGCATTGTCTCGCCTTACCCAGAAATCGAGAATTTTATCGGTTGAAATTTCAATTAGAGCCTTTGACAAAATTCCCTCGTAATAAAATGAGTCTCACTGCCCGCGTCTGATAGCGCCCTGACGGCAAATCTGCGACCGCTTGCACCTGCTACCAATAATACGGCCGTGGATAGTGAACATTGTGCGTTTCTTTCGCTCTCATTAGCTCTTCCGACTAATATCGTGCCGCTCGGAAGACCTGGTTTTTCCCCTGTAAGCCGAATGTTCACTCGATGATTTGAGGAGGCATTTGGCCTGAGTTTTCCTCTGTTCTGGTTCTCTCATAGGATCCATTACCCTCCAAAACATGGGAATCCAACGTTAACCCATATTCGACCAAAAATCGAGTTACCCGGTTTTTCCCTTGTACTCTTCAGATGATACTTCTCACAATTGAATTTGCTTATGGCATTAGCAGGTGATCTTGAAGACATTGAATAAAACCACTTTTCACATATATCTATAAACCAAGCAGTTGTTGAATAATGCACTAGATACATAATTGCTGAGTACATTTGTTGATTTTCCAACTTTCATTTTATTATAATGTGATGGCATTAGATCATCTTGATTTAGTTTTGTAGCCAATTTAAAATGCAGTTGATCCTGCAATCTTAATAATTCGAAAATATGTGAGGAGTCAGCAATATCTTCACGCAGATTGTACTTCTGTTGAACGGAAATGAGAATTTGGATAATTATATTTGAAATGAAAGCAGATTTGGGATTTTCAAATAAATTGGGAACGTCAGCCAAAATAATAACTTTCTTGTCCAATGCTACAGTATTTGAAAGAGGATTTATAATGATCTAATATCTGCCAGCACCAATTCCTAAAGTTTTCCATAATGCTTGATTTGCTGAGTCCATATCTGATGTTTTAGAAATGATGTTCAGCATAATACTCTTTGCTTTTTGAAGAATTTCGAAAGTATGTTTTTGAAAACCTTTCTATCAACAGAGTTGCCAGTTAAAAAAAAGGCGACCATGTGTTTTCATCTCAAGTTGACACCTGTTAACATGATCACCAATACACGCACGACCAGAATTTTCAAGAAGAGTGACATCTTCAAAATATTTATTCAATGATGTACTAAATGTTCTACCATAATTAAGAGCCACTTCATCCAGTACTAACGTACAGTCTTCCTTGTGTTCCCTGAAGGATTCAATTTTGTATTTAAGGAAATTGAACACTTAATGTAGAATACTCATTTAAAACTGTAAATGTTTGGAGTCTTTACATTTTCTCTATAAATATTTTACGTCAGATGGAGCTTTTCGGACCTTCAAACTGATCACTTTTATATGGAGTAATTCTTTGTACAGTTCAACTTGCTTCTTTTCAATCAAAAATTCCATTCTCCTGAGCAATTGTATCATCACTTAATTTTTGTGTAGATATATCATTTGAGATGTTTTGTGATATGTCGATGTAGATGGAACGCTCCAAGTGCCAGCATGGTTACAGGGTAACTAGAACTCTGGAACGTGTAACTTGATTTCCGGAATCGTGAAGCCAAATGGTGGCGCAACCTTAGATAGAGATCCTTCATCCACGGGCGTAACCGACTTAGAACGAGAAACGAATATTACGAAGTAGCGTAGATTAGTACCTGACGAATTTATACATTTATAGAGTAGAATTTCGTAGAATATTGGAGCGGCATTTGTAGATTAGGTACGGGGCCTAATCACAAAGGGACAATGGGTAAAATCCGCCCAATGATTCCGTTGATAAACCTATTCGCAAATTCGTTTTTCCAGTATTTCCAAAAATACAGATTAGATTGAATTTAAATCTAGTACTCGATTGGAAAAACCCAGAGAATATCTGAGGTAAAGTCAGCAGCGTTCGCGCATGTTCAAATTCGTTGTCAAAGCGGCCATCTCCCTTGAACATGCGAGCGAAAGCTGCTGACATCACGTCGATGTTTTTTCATAATTTAATAACGGTACTGAATCTGGGAGTCCGATACTTCAATATTGACATTAAACATTACGCTTACTATGGTCTTTCTTCGGCTAGCTTTGAAATTGATGTAGCATTATTGAGAGTTTCGTACTTTGTGTGAGATTCCGAAAAATACGTGCCGCCAAAAAAACATTCGTCTCTAGAAACCGTAATAGCTATCAACGTGTTAATAATTATTGAGGAACTTCAATAAGTAATCAAAACAGTTACTCATAACAATGTGAAGTGTCGATGCTGTCCAATCACATTTATCTGATATCAATATAAAAGCCCTTTGACTACATACAATAATGTTATCGAAAGTTTCTTCAGGCTCTCTTCCAGACGTGCACCATAATGGTTTTTCTATGGAAAAACTTCGCTCTTGATAATACAATGAATTTCATTTAGTAATGCAGTAAACGTTATTCGGTGAAGTCTGAAATGAATGAAGAAATTTTTTTGTGAATTCAAATCTATGCTGTTAATCTGTTTATGTCTCTTTTATGTCTCGCCTGGAATAAATAACCATATTCATCATAACTACTTGTCGCCGAATTAGTCGCGGTGCCGGATACATTTAAAATAGCACTAAATATTGTGACAGATTGCTCATTATTGTAGGTTAACGCACACGCAAGAATAACGTCATAGCCAACTTGATTTTATTGTTTGGGAAAGTCTGAGAAGTGACAATGAAATAATTCAAAATTCAGCACTTAGTTACAACAATCAACACATATAATATATAACAACACCGTAGAACGTTCATGGATAACTACTACTCAAATAATAGATTATGTAAGTTGGGTCAACTGTAATTGGTAACCACAGAATGCAACGATTCCATTCGTTTTACTTTTTCTTGCTTGTTGGTTTTTATTGATTCTTAGGGCCGGTATTATAAATCTTAACTTTAACTTCAACTGGCAGTTTTGACAGTTATGTCCTAACACAACTGTCAAAACTGTCAGTTAAAGTTAAAGTTAAGTTTTATAACTTGTACTTGTATATTTTCATTTGTTTATTGAACACTTGATACAACTAGTTAGCATGTTACGATGTTACTCGTATTGCTCTCTGTCTACACATAGACAAGATAGATCTAATCTCACAGTCTGTGTTAACTGTTAATACTACTGGTGAAAAACAGTGAATACGATACTTGATCCCCTCTCCTTGGTCTGGAGTGTTCTCGCACTTTCAGTCAAAATAAGGCGCGGTTGCCGCGATTTACGTTGTAACAACAACCCTCGCAGGTCGGACGCTTCAGACCAACTGAATTATTATATTGCGGCGTGCGACAGTTCCCCATTTTCGATAATAGTTTGAGTGGGAGGTATTGTTAAACTTGACAGATAACCAGAGGTTAACTTGTCAGGTGGGGTTCAAAATGAAAGTTAGGGCCGGTTTCTTCACCATGAGGTGAAGAAAATTCGATTTCAGCTCGACGGTTGCAAAAATTCCTCGAATTTTTTACAGGTTCATCAACATTATATTCTCTGTCCGTAACAACTGAGCACTTAAAATCTTCTTCTGTGAATAATAATAATAATAATAATAATATTTATTGATTCCATTAGATTACATATACAACGTAAAATTGGAATAGGTCAGAAACATGGAATAGAAAAATGGTTAACCTTTACAAAATTCTTTGAAATCACCTATATTGTAGGGCTCACAGTTTAAAATCACAGGATACAAAGCTTTCTTAAATTTTAAAGGGTCAGAAATATTTCTTATTTTAGGTGGCAACATGTTGAAAATACTCACTGCCATATATTCTGCGTTTTTTTCTCTTAAAGTGGTCTTGTGTGCAGGTACAGTATAAGGAAATATTCTTCTAGTAGCATTTAAATTTTTGTAAGGCTCGAAATAATGTTTGTGTTTACAGAAAAAAATCATTAATCTAAATATATATAAACCATAGATAGTTAGAATATTATTGCCTTTAAAGAATCCCCTACAAGATTCTCTATATCCTAAATTTAACATTGTTCTTAAAGCTTGTTTTTGAATGACAAATAAATCGCTCACATAAGAAGAATTACCCCAGAAAATTATTCCATATGACAGGATAGATTGAAAGCTGGCAAAATATACAACTTTAAGCAGATCAAAATCGATTTGCTTCCTCAACATAAAAAGCATGTAGTTTACAGAATTGAGTCTACCTCTAAGATGTTCAATATGAGGTCCCCATTTAAGGTGTCTATCCACTACAATTCCCAAAAAAGTAACACTCTCTCTCACCATGACATCATTACCTGAAAAGTTAATTGACAAAGGAAAGTGCAATTTAGATCTTTCAGTATAGAAAAATAAACACTGCGTTTTATCAACATTCAAAACAAGATTGTGAGCTCCCAACCAGTCACCCACTGACTTCAGTACACTTTTTGAGTCTTCTATAGCTGTTGCAACACAAGGGGATTCGAGAATGTAGTTAGTATCATCAGCAAACATACCCATATTGTGCTTGATTGGAATTGGAATGTCTGGATTTAAAGGATGGATACCTGAGTTTTTGAATAAACTCCGAATGTTACTCCGACTGAAATTATGGCCTGTAATTTTTGTTCATTGATTTTATATTGCCATGTGTGCTTCTATTAATTCCATATTCGGTAGCTGTTTTCCGGATAGATGTATATCCCTGTATTTCTTGTACCGCATTTTCTAGATTCTGCTTGATGAATCTCTTACGGATAGAACCCTCCTTTGGCCTGTATTGAAACGGCATTATTTCTTGAAAATTAAAAAGTACAATAAGAATAGTCAATTGAACCCTAACTATTATCTAAGCATAGTGCTGGAGGGTTGAACCGCTGATCCATTCTCCCTATCATGGCGTTGGTCAAGTCTCCTGCACTTCTTTCCAGTTTATTCAATAGATGTTTCCTTGAAACTTGAAACATGAATTGTTTGAAACGCTCATCATAAGAAGACTATAAAAATTAATGAAACCAATAAAACCAAATATTCTTACTTACCTATTGAACTTCTCAACCATTGTGAAAAATAAAAATGATTAAATATCCCACCTCTCAATAACGAAATGACGTTTAATAAGCTCACTTCCAAAATGTACTGATGGCAGCCAAAAAGGAGTTGGCACAAGTCGCGCTTTGTAAACGAGCATGCCGCAAGCTATCTACGCTGCTGGTAGCGAGAAATTTGAATTGAAAAATTTGAGGTGGCTCAAGTCTCCTACCTTACCAAATCACCTGGACTCCCCCTTCAATTCGAATTCTTCATGTTATATCGAAAAACTAGATCTACATACTGCAATTGGAATCAAGAGAGAAAGCGGTCTCCTCTGCTAGTACTCTTTGCGTTAGGTTTGATGACTCAAAATTACCTGAGATCTAGAGCCTGTTGTCTTAGTTGCGCACAGTACGCCAAATCAGGGTTTGAGATGGTTTCCGTCCATCGGGTTTTGTTGAAGAGAACACAGTAGTAGGAAAGGAAATAGATAAAAAGATAAATAACGGCTTTAAACATTGCACACAAAAAAAACGTGAACACAGATTCCTTCACCCAAATCTTTGGCTGTCGATGTATTGAGTTATTACCAATTGCAGAGTGCGATGATTGTCACTAACCCATATTGAGCTCGACCGTAGGTCACTAACAATTGTGGACTTTTTTAACTTTTTGCCTCAGGTTTCACCTGGGAGCTGTTCATATTCAACTGAGTATTTTTTCGAGGTGATTCATCACAGATATTGCCTAGCATTTTTAATAACAGCAGCCTCAGAAATTTCAGAATATCATTCATTGCGTCCTTGATATTTATTCTTATCGCATAATGAATAATATTTTTCCGAAAATAACTAGATGTTTCTGATACTTTTTAAATTCATTTGCTCGAATTTCGCGCCTTTGCACTATCAACACGGAATATCAGCACAATCTAAACGCCTCCGATGCACGCAAAAATATAAACGAGCAAGTATCGATTAAAGCTCATTTTGGGACGATTTTGCATCATTTTGTTGTTTTTTTCTGAGTTTTCACTCCCAATATCTGAAACAGAACTTTTGAAAATTAAACAAAATTGTTCTTCTGTACAACTTTCGAATCAACTTGACATTTCTGTGTCTCTCTTGATGCGTAAATGTTCACCTTTTTTCACCGTGAAAAAAGACTCTTTTTAACTGCTTAGATAATTCACAAAATAAACATGAAATATCACATCTTGAAGCATTCATTTGTAACAAAGCCAATTATTAATTGATTAACCATCATAAAACAATTTAATAATTTCACGAAATTGGTGATATGTTTTCTCATATACTTACTTGGCTTTGAACGTTAACATCGTCGCCTATCTTTCTGATTAGGACCTTAGACCTACCAACTATACCACAGCTAGCTCAGATGAATATACTTGAAAATGAGTGCCACCTCTTCTGGAAAATAGTGTGGGGATATAGCCTCAGAGTGTGAGGTTTTGAGGATTCAGATGAAAAGCAGCCTAGGTATTCAGGAACAATTCGAGATCCTAAGAGTTAAGGATAAAAAAAGGAAATGCGGTAACCGAAACTCAACCACTCATTTTAAACCTATAAACCAAAACACTTACAATTCAGAATGATATGGAGCAGTAAAGCAACGTATATGTGAAGGAGTGCAAAGAAAGAAAATGAAAGTAAATATCCTATCCTGAATATCGTTCTAAAAAAACGGTCAATATCTAACTGCAAACAATAAAAAATATCTTATTTACGGCCTGAAGTAAATTGTACATTTATTCTAGTACAAATATTTCATAATTGGCCCGAAATGACCTACACACTAAGCAATATATGCTAGAGGATAACCCCTATAAGTGGGTAAAGATATAATTTCGTCAATAAAAATTTCGAAAAGCACTGCCGTGAAGGCAGCAACTTTTGCGCGCATGTTCAATGTAGATGACCGCTTCAGCAACGAATTTGAACATGCACGCAAAAGCTGCTGCCTTCACGGCAGTACTTTTTGAAATTTTTACTGATAAATTACTGGATTTCAATTCGATCAAATGTGTTTTTTTGGAAATATTGGAAAAATAAAATTTTGAATGGGTATATCTACGGAATCATTGGGCGGATTTTACCCATTCACGAATTCGGCCTTCGTAATTTAGGTCCAAACCTTCTCTACAAATATCGAGTTCCTAAGTTGTTTCTTTCGGAAGTTATTGTGTTTACGCAGTTTACGCAGTCGGCCGTTAGGCCTAACGGCCGACTGCGTAAACATAATAACTTCCGAAAGAAACAAGTTAGGAACTCGATATTTGTAGAGAAGGTTTGGACCTAAATTACGAAGGCCGAATTCGTGAATGGGTAAAATCCACCGAATGATTCCGTAGATATACCCAATCAAAATTTTATTTTTTCAATATTTCCAAAAATACAGTTCAGACCGAATTGAAATCCAGTATTTCATCGAAAAATAACAGTTCGAAGTTTCATACAGAATTTGATGAGGATGATATGATAAGAAAAATCATAGAAATTTTTTTTTTCAAATTGTTCTGATGACACGATTATCACGAAATTTCGCATGAAGTTGTCTTTCAGCATCTCAAAACTAGCTGTGAAATTTCATCAGGACTGAATCAGTATATCTCGAGTTATACCGAAAAAATAAACGATATCGAGAAACCTCGAAATTTGACACATTTTTTCCGGATATCTCCGAAACTTATGATCGTATCGAACTGAAATTTGGTACACTGCTGTGAAATATGAAGTTCGAAGTGTGAGTGGACTCTTTTCTCGAATATGATAAATGGTTTCCGGAAAAAAAAATTTTTTGGAAAAAAATTTCGAAAAAAAATTTTGACCCCGGATTCGTCATCAGTGAGTCCAACCTAGTCGATTGAGACCATTTTCGGCTCAATCATCCAAAATTACAGACATTTGGACAAAACGATAGCACGCTGTTCCCCTAGAACATGCGCGCAAAAAAGGTCCAAGTCAGGTTACTTACGTACCAACAGAACTTGCAGTGGTTAACTACTTCAAATGTTCACCATACACAATGCTTCTACTAACTGTAGGGACTCTAGGAATAACAGACACACTCTATCTCCAACTATTTCTCAACAATTCCCAACAGTTCACAACGGGTTCCCAACACTTCTGCTTCGGGAAATCAAAATATCTTCCAACGGAAAGGAACGGGAACTATACGTCTGCTTGCTGGAGCCATATGAGACTCCAAAACAAATACCCTTATACTTCCTAGGTTCTTATATCAGGAATAAGCCAAGTCCTCCACGTAGGTTTACATCAAATTTGACCAACTTCTTCTTTCTCTTAGTATTTCAGCTTCAAAAGTATGGGAATCCTCCAACAGCAACGTTCTTGAAAGAACAACGTCCCATACAAAGACAATGCAACAATATTACTCGAAACTTGGGTTCGGCGACGTAGAAAAGAAACACCATTTTGTAAGAAACTCATCTATTGGAATACCGTCGAAAAGTCTCAGTTAATCCGCCTCAGCGTATAAGGAATCAAAAAATCAATCCAAAATATAAGAATCCTAAAAGACTTTCAACTCAAAAATCCTTTTGCTAATCCGCACAAGGCGATGATAGAATCCAGAAATATCTTCTGGTAACAACGTCGTTAGAATTTCTCACAAAAATGGCATGAACTGATAAAAGGAACACCGAATGACAAACGTCAACCCTGAAGTTAGCGAAACCACGGAAAGATTAAATCGATATAAACGATCGTAGTAACGGACTCAATTACAGAAATAACCAGCTTAGTGATTCAAGCTTCGGCAATCGCCCAGAGAGATCTCCGATATCGCAATTGCAGCAGAATAGGAAACTTTCGAAAATATAACGTAAAAACATAGATACCATTGCATTTGCTTTCTCAAATATATCTTATGGAATAACACTACCCCTATCATAAACAATATCGATCTTCCTGAAAATTACTACGGGCAAACACTAACAGTCATACACGTCGCGTGTCAATAAACCGTTTCTAAAGCAACTACACAGAAAGACCACTGGATGCAGTGAAATTGTATTGGAAATATGGATAACATAAGGGATAACATGTATGCAAAAATAAATATTATTTAGTTATTTTGGACTCATTTTTCAAGACAACGTTTGAAAACGTTTCAAAGCGATAACTTTATTTATGTCTATGACTTATGTTTATTTTCAAATGTTAATTTTCAAAAAGAACAATAACTCACAGAATAACATATACAATACCTACATCATTTTGTAGATTTTTCCGGGTTTCCACTCACCATACCTGAAACAGAACTGTTAGTTATTAAATGAGAATTGCTTTCTTCAGAAAACGCGCTTGGGGATTGCGAGATTGTCAAGAGCAGTTTCTAGGATAAAGATTTTCCAATGAACAATACCGGAACAATGCTGTGAAGTTTTCAGAGGAGTGAAAACCTAGAAAAATCCTACAAAATTATACGAAATCCTCCAAAAATAAGCTTTTGTAGATGCAATAACTGTATGTTGAAGGTAGAAAATGTGGCCCAATTCTTTGATCTTTTGTTTTTTTATGAGGGCCGCAGTTTTCAACTGCTTCATTTATCTGTCCTTCATTGCATATTTTCAAATTTCTGGTTTCGAAATCTTCTTTGAACTTGTTCCAATTCATCAATTTTCATCAGTAGGAAGTTTGTATGTTTTGATATCCAAGGTCAGTATCACTGGGGCGTGACCCGAAGATAGGTCCATTACAATTTCTATTTACGAAATTCATCGAGACGTTTTTCATTATCGCCTTATCCATCAAATCCATCGTTTCTGTGGGTCTGTGAATATGTGTGGGGTGTTTTGGACCTACAAATACCAATTTGTGTTTGTCTGTTATTTCTCTGAGCTTCATTCCACTTGTGTTGGTTTTCATGCTGTTCCAACCGGGGTCGTTTGTATTTAGGATTCCTGCCATTATGGTTGGTCTTTGTCTCTTGAGAAAAGCGGTTATATCTACTTCTTCAAAATTATTCTTCGGAGGCTTGTAAACATAGTAAATGTTAATTTCACCTTCTATTGTTTTTACACTAACCTCTTCTTCTTCAATGTTACTAACTGGGATTAGAGGGAGTTCCTGGTGACATATGCCTCTTTTCACTAGGATAGCTAGACCCTTCTGTCTTCCGTGATCACTATCTCTTCTTTAGACTTCATAGTTCCTTATCCTAAGTGTTGTCATTGGCTTCAACCAGGTCTCGCTTAAAAGTAGAACATCAATTTTGTTTTCTTCCAAGAATAGGGTTGCTTGCTGTCTCTTAGAAAGGCTATCTTCTGTTCTGTTGTTGCATTCGTTGCTCACAATGTAAGTGTCATTCTTCCTAGAATGACGGCTAGTTCATCTTCTTGTTTCATGTGGTTCTTGTTTTTTTTTCGTTTCCTTCTTCTCTGCAATGTTTTCTTTTTACTGTGGTTTCTCCTTGTTTTCGTCCTTTTTCATGGATTTCATTTCCCTTTTGCTCAGACACTCTCATTGGGCAAAGGTGCTTCTTTTAGTTTCTTCTTCGTTGTTTCCAGATTGCTGAGATATTTCATACATTTAATATATGAGAAAAGGTGGTCCCCACCACAATTCGCACATTTCGGTGACGTTGTCCTTGGTTGTTTGCACTATGAACCCACGTGCACCTTTCCCCATTTCATTTATTTATTTATTTATTTATTTATTTATTATTCAACAAATAGGATATCGACGGGTAAGTAACCCAAATTGATATCCACAGATTACATGAACTAGGATAGTCTTAAATTATAAGTATACATGTAACAGGAACAAAAACGAATTGAAAAGCATCAAAACAAAAAACAAAATTCTAGATAAGAGATAAATCCAATGCCCCATCTATATCACTCAACGTAAACTCCAAGCAATTCGCCGAATATCTTTTTTGAAAGATCTTAGCGACAAAAAGAAAATGTCAACATCAAGATAACTCTTATTGTATAGAGCAGCCATTCTATTTAATGGGGAATTACACACCATATTCGTTCTATGGGTTATGATTTCGAACGTCGGACTATTTCTAAGCTGTCTTGAGGGAACATGGAAGTGTAATCGGGACAATAAGTAATGTGAGTCAATACAGCCCCTCAACAACTTGAACAAGAAGAAGGTATCTGCTTGTTCTCTACAACTCACCAGTGAATGAAAACCGTAACTCCGTCTTAAAGCCCTGGTGTCCGCCAAGTTATTATAAACACCACGACACTTAAAATCCAAAAATCGTAAAAAATTGTTTTGGATTACTTCTATCCGGTGCTTGTGGACCTCATATTGAGGGCTCCAGACAACAGAAGCATATGTCACCCTACTGTGTACATAGGCGTAATAAAGAGCTCTAAGGGCATTTGCGGAAGTGAAATTTCTAGATGTTCTTAAAACAAAGCCGAGCATACGATTGCTCTTGGCTACAACATACTCAATGTGTAAGGCAAATGTCATCTTACTATCGAATATCACTCCCAGATCCTTCACTTCAGTGCAATGATGCAAAGCTTCACCATCTAAGCTATAATTGAAACTTATGGCATTGAAATTGCGGCTAAAACTTATCGAGCAACATTTATCGAAATTCAGGAGTAATTTGTTTTGTTTACAGTAATCAAAGAACGCGTCGAGATCTCTTTGAAAGCTCACACAATCCAATATATTTTTTATTCTGGCAAAGATTTTGAAGTCATCAGCATATGCCAAAAATTCACAGAACTTGAAGCAGGTCCCCACATCGTTCAGAAATATGAGAAAAAGAATGGGCCCGAGGTGGGAACCCTGTGGCACTCCAGAAGTGACCGAATAAGGTTTAGATTTATGACCATTAACAGAAACAATGAGAACTCTACCACAAAGATAGGATGACAGCCAACTGAGCAGGCCACCGTGCACCCCGATCGCAGACAACTTTGCCATCAAGATGTTGTGATCGACTTTATCAAAAGCTTTGCTAAGATCAGTGTACACCGAGTCGACCTGCTCACGACCATCCATAGCTGACAAGATATATTCCGTATAATGAACAAGATTTGATTCGGTCGATCTCCCGGGCAAAAATCCATGTTGCTGAGGGACTATAACGGACCTCAATGATGTAACGAGTATATCATGTACAATTTTTTCCAGAATTTTACCGAACACGTTCAATTTACAAATAGGTCGGTAATTCTTTACATTATTTTTATCACCTGTCCTAGGAATAGGTACAACATAGGCCTTTTTCCATTCTTTAGGGAAATGGCATTCGATAAATGATAAATTATACAGAAAACACAAAGGAAAACTAAGACTATTCAGGCACCTCCTAACAAAGACTGGAGGAATTCCGTCGGGACCTGCGCCCTTGCTTTCATCCAATTCGGAAAGAGCCTTTAATACTTCGTCCTCACTCAGCCGTATATCCGTCAACCAGTTTCTATTACAATTGTCCGAGTTATGCAAAAAAAATTTCTGCTCACACGGCTGAAAGACACCACGGAAATACTCGGCGAACAGATCCGCTACATCTCGACCTGCAGCAGCTCTATCATTCAGATTTACCAAGTAGGGAATTCCACTTCCGCGATCCCTCAAAGATATTAGTTGCCAAAATTTTTTGGTATTATTAGGCAGTTCACTTTCTATATTTTCCAAATGACGG
The DNA here is from genome assembly GCA_958510865.1 of Myrrha octodecimguttata. Taxonomy (NCBI): domain Eukaryota; kingdom Metazoa; phylum Arthropoda; class Insecta; order Coleoptera; family Coccinellidae; genus Myrrha; species Myrrha octodecimguttata. The sequence goes on along the minus strand of OY294061.1, from coordinate 21,448,289 downwards.
TTGTAGTCCTTGAGAATACTTTGCTTACTCCTGCGTCTCAATTCTGAAAAATTCCTGTAAGATGTTGTACTAGGAGAAGTTTTCCATAATTTATGTGCTCTGTTTTTATCTTTAATGGATTTAATGGTGGCTAGAGTGTAATATGGGGGGAAAGTATTATATATTTTCTTCTTCGGTACAAATGTATCGATTACCTCATTAATCCTAGAATAAAATAGATCAACACATTTATCTAAGTCTCCACAGCCAAAAAGCTCAGGCCAATCTATTTCTTCGAGTTTAGCATTTATAATTGCATAGTCTGCCTTTTTAAAATTGCGAATAAAGTATATGCTGGAATGAAGGATATTTACAGCGGCGCAGGTCACGAGAAACTCAATACTTCTGTGATGGGGATCCTCTGGGACTAAAGGCTCCGTTGAATTCATCACATGCTTAATACATAACTTATTACTGAAAATTAAATCCAAGATTCTCATATTTGCATTTTGGAAGGAATTAAATTGCATAAAATTAAAATAGTTAATCACATCGCTTAGTTTGCTCAACCTTGGATCAACTCCTTTCGGAACTAAGTAAGAACAATTTGGTTTGAATTCCCATGATATCTTAGACATATTGAAGTCGCCACAGATCAAAAGCGTGTCCACAGATATACAATCGAAATGCACTTGAACTCTGAATGACAGATCCTCTGTACATGTCCAAACAACAACAACGGTGACACTGTGTAATCTCCGTTCTTATTCTAAGGCTTTCCACTTGCACGGATAGACCAAGTGAAAACTGTACAGAAAACGAGAGAACCGATAAAAGTGAGAGAAAAGGTCACTTGATAATCAGGGATCCTTCGAGTGGGGTCACTTTAACGAAATGAGCCAAAGGAAAAACATCCAGATAAAGAAATCGAAGCGGAAAAGTGTACAACTGGAGCCAAAAACAGAAGAGGACTACAGGAACTTGTACAAAGCTATGAAAGATATCGAGAAATAATTTCACGCGTATGAATTGAAGAAGAGAAAAAACTGAATGTTTCTACGAGGTGATTTAATACGAACCACTGGAGAAATGAAAAAAGACTTAATAAAACAAGGTTACCCGGTAACAAGAATGAAGGGGCAGGAAGGATTTCCAATACCGCTTGTCATCGTGGAAATCGACAAGACCTATAAGACCATATTCACAAAATTGGAATTTTGTGAATATGGCCTTGTAGGTCTTGCCGATTTCCACGAGGACAAGCGGTATTGGAAATCCTTCCTGCGTCTTCATTCTTGTTACCGGGTTACCTTGTTTTGTTGAGTCTTTTTTCATTTCTTCAGTGGTTCGTATTAAATCACCTCGTAGAAACATTCAGTTTTTCCTCTTCTTCAATTCATACGCGTGAAATTGTTTCTCGATATCTTTCATAGCTTTGTACAAGTTCCTGTAGTCCTCTTCTGTTTTTGGCTCCAGTTGTACAACTTTCCCCTTCGATTTCTTTATCTGGATGTTTTTCCTTTGGATCATTTCGTTAAAGTGACCCCACTCAAAGGATCCCTGATTATCAAGTGACCTTTTCTCTCACTTTTATCGGTTCTCTCGTTTTCTGTACAGTTTTCACTTTGTTACCAGTTCATCACTTTCCCCTTCACTGTCACTTTCCTCTTACTACTTTCACTGTTTTTCACCAGTCGGTGTTTGAATTGACCGAACATATCTTTCAAATCGTAACCACTATCCGCCAAAACTTTCGCCACGGAGACAAATTGCTCTATGACTTTTTCCATCGTGGAACCAACAATCAGAGATCTGGACTCGACATTACAGGAACTGATCACTCAACTGAACTCCGCCTTTACCTCACTTGTCAACACGTCTGCTCTAGACACTGTGAATGGTGGTGCAATTAAATGTTCATCAGCAATTCTTATCCAAACGCTGACGGAAAACTTATACTGATGTTTAGATTAGGATGGATATTGAATGTGGATTATCTTCAGACCATACATGCTTGTTATGATAGTTTTGAATTGCATCTCTTGAGGAACTGGCTTCGTCCGAAAAGAAGATTTTTGAACAAAAAAAAAGGTTGTCGGTACTCATTTGGTGCAACCTTTGGAAAAAATAAATCTCGGTTCGTAATCTCTTGATAAGAGAGCTTGAAACCTCCGCATATGGTAAGGATATAACTGATGTTCTTTTAATATCCTCCATACCATATGATGCTACAGTATTTTATTCCTCTGCAATTTTCTTGGTACTTGTCTCAGGTTGCGCCTCAATAATATTTAAGACAGCAACTTCTATTTTTTCGGCATTAGTGTGAATAACCATAATTTTTCTGTTGATTTAATTAAAATTCCTATTATTTCAAGAAGATCTGCTCACAAGTTATTGATTGAATTACCCGTAAAATATTGTATTCAAACTACTGAGTAATGTCAAATAAAGAATTATTAGGAACATCTTTATAAATGACAGCAGCCAACTAGAATCTGTTTATAAAATGAATGGACCTTTTCTGACACATAGTGGTATGCATTTAATTTTTTCATTTCGAAACAGTTCATTTTACGCGAAAAATACAGTAATTGAAAACGTTTTTAACCAAATCAGGCTATACGAATTTAACTCTATCCAAGTCGTTACGTAAGTTTTTCTTTGAATTCAGTTGAAATGTTAGGTACTACTTTAACCCCCTCTACTCATTCGGAAAACATGAAAAAATATCAAGAAAGCGCGTTTTCATAATAGTAATTCTTCCGTAAACTATAATCATTTTATCGCTTTCCGTTTTTAAGATACAAAATAAAATCATTTCCGCCATCTTTTAACCGCGATATCTCCTTGAGGTTTGACTTTTGATCCAACATTGATATAACAAACTACCCTTCATTTTGAACAAGGGAATAAAATCTAATAAAGAAAAGAAGGTTTATTCTCAACTGGCCACCATTCACATCTCAACATTCTCAACTGATCTTAACTTCAAAACTCCACCTGTTCTGGAACATTCTGTACATGCATACCTAACTTTCTCCACCAACATACAAAGGTTACGCAATAGAAACTAGTTTGATTTCAGCTGTGAGCATTCACCTGACGTCACAGTATTGCTCGACGTTTGGCGCGCAATGGATTTTGCCGCTTTTGCTGCGAACGCGTCTCTGGATGTGGCCAGTTTTGTTTCGAACACCAAACTGCATGAGTTTTTCTAAATGGGAGGTGGTCGTATTTGACTCTGATGACAGATATAACCTGTTAATAACTAGGACCATCCTTTGAATTCTAATCTGATAATAATCTCTCCTCCTCGGAAATCGACAGGTCTGAAGTCTTGATCCGGAATTGTTAAAGTGATGTTAGAAATGACTGACTTTGTTACAGTTAAACAAATCAAATTCAAAGGTGTCTCATCAATGGCGTAGCCAGGATCTACTCCAACCGCAAATTCGTTAATGGTGTGTAAATGCTTTCCGTTATGATAAGCGCCTTCAATGAGATTAGTATCTATATATGAATAGTTCTCACGTTTATTATCTGTACGGGTAAATCGGAATAATCGACTACTCCAGGTTCCAATTTTAATGATGAAAAATCCAGTAAACGACCTAATCCTTTGGCTTTCGTAAAGTCAATTGAACTAGTCTTATGAAATATTTCAGTTTTCAAAGTGTTATTATTCGGTTTCATAAAGAAAAAAATTTTCCCACATTTGCCTCCCTTTTTTTCTTCAGGAATTAATTTATTTTTTAGAAATGTTTCAAGATCAGATATTTCAATTTTTTTCTCTTGACCGTTTTCCTCGTATACAAAATATGTATCGTTCGAAATATTAGGTATAGTATTGTAGGTATGAAATCCAACTAGAGCTAAACCATACTTGTATGGGGGATCTAATTCTATACGATGTGAGAAATCAGCTGAAAGAACTGATTAATTACCTCTCAGATTGAATATCAAAGACATGACTGAAAAAAGTAACACGAATCTCTTTATAGTCTTTTATTCAGTGAAAATTCCAAGCATAGTCTACCACAAATGCTAGTATTGTAATTCTGATAACGATCTCTATTATAAAAAATGTTACATTTCAAATAAGACACTAACGGCTTAGGAGGTTTGAGATTTCCGAATGAATCGAAGTACTCGACAGAATTTCCATCTCTCACGTACGCTATCCAATGAGTTCCAGAACCATTTGAACTATCCACATTAATAATAGCACATTCTTTCAACCATGGTCTTTTCGGTAATGTACCATTCATGAATATTCCACGGAAATGTTTAAGTTTAAGTTCTTTGACATAATTCATCAATTCATAATCATACAAAGGACGATTGGGTAGCTTCAAATGTTTTTTGATTTTTTCAAAAATAATCCATAACCTCGTTTAGATTTTTTGACATATGTACAATTCATCGAGTTTTTTAGCGGCATTTTTGGTGTCAATGGCAGTTTTGACAACCGCACTTGGTCCACCTAACATTGTTCCTAGTGCTGATAATCCCGCGAATATCGTAATGGGAGGTAGCACACCACCTGATTTCGAAGAAAAAGGACTGATACTTGGAACATGAATCTTTTTTCTTCCTCCAGCTTTCTTTATAGCTACACGAGCAGCCTGTAGAGCTTTCATTGATACTTCATGAATGTCGGAATTTTCGAGACCTTTCACAGCTTTCCGAATGGGGAGAATTAGAGATTTTCGGAAACCCAACCCAAGTTTCCGTTTGATTTTCATAGCTCCTGTAATCAACAGAGCTTTACTTTTTTCCTGGAAATTTGCATCGTTGGACTTGAAACGGTCCCAAGCTTTATTTTTTAGCATTTTATCAGCCTAATGTCTATCACTCAATTCGTTACTTTCAGAGTATGCAATATCATGTTGTTTACAGTCCTGATCCAATTCATCTATGCCCGGATCGTTCCGAGAAAGACGTTGCGATAGCTTTGGTCCAGGTCCACAATACTGATAGCCGAGAAGGTGTAATTCGAATGGTAGCTCATTAATTGCTCCGTTGAATATACCTGATCCTACAGGAGTTAACATACTACTGGAAATCATAATCTCAGTCATGAAACGTGTACCTTAAAAATTTTCATTTTTCAATCCCATACCTTGTACAATCATGAATGGATTGCAGCTTATACCCTATTGCTCTCGTCATCTGACTATAGGGGACCAGGGTCCAAAACCCAGGATTCCGGTTCCCGCGCGCGTGCATTTCGCTCCTTAAGACCACCATTTTTTTATAGCACATTCACCAAAACATACCGACAACAACAGCGCATTCACCATACATTCCTTCTCTCCAACAACCATTTGACGTATCCGTCAACGAACTCTTGCGGACAAACACACATCCATGATGACCTTCAACAACGACATCTAGCGGAAAATCTTCTAAGCTTACGTTTTACGAATAGAAACCTTCCCCACCATAGCGATACCTAGCGGAACACACACGCACTGACGTCACGCCACCCGTGAATTCACAGCGCGTGGGTTCAAAGTTCAAGGTGAGTTACAAATAGCCCATATACTCTACTAAACAATCCAAAGGAGAAACTTGCCTAAAACGGCATACCATTTTTTGTTACTACCACATTTTTCTTCTCAGACGTCCTATTTGAGAAGTGACTAGTGCTAGTCACAGCTAAGTTCATTGGTATTTATAAATTCGTAGCAAAATATTCATTCATACAATAATGAAAGTTTGTTTTTTCATAAAACTAGTTAACAAAACTAAATATTCCGTATAATCATACAAAAAAGGTATACAGAAATTAAGTCTTCATAGAAAAAGAAACTTTTAAATATGAAAAACGAAAATATTTTATCAACTTGAAATAATATAGGGCAAAAAGGCATATATAATTGACAAGCATCAGAAATGTACACTTTGGATTGAGGGTCAACACCAGCACAAAGAACGTGTTTCCATTCATTGCACTTGCAACATCTTATCCACTGCTTTCTTGCTTTCGATCTAGAAAATGCTTCCTCACAAAACCAGCAAAACGCATCATTGTTATCTTTATTGTCGGATCTTTCTCCAGCAAATAGTGGTTCCTCATCGAATGCATCATCAGGGTCACTGTGCAATCTTTTCTTCGCCTGTCGCACTGCCTGCCTTCTTATTTTCCAACTCTTTCTTCGAACAAGCGAACACATTAGTCAAAATAGAGAGATATTGCAGTGCCAAAGTTGTGTGACGTTATTAGCGCAAACGTTATTTTTGACATCTAAGCATGCGCAGATGCAGTTTCAGAATAACGCGACGTTAATAGCGTTAACGTCTAACGTTATTTAGAGCGTCCGCACACGGGTCGATCCGATGTGCTCGACTCGTTTCCAGCTTTATCTCTTTAGGCGGTTTCCTAGGCAATTCAAGCTAACGCCGAACACGGGTTGCACGATTCACGCGTCGGGCGTCCGCACACGGGTCGATCCGATGTGCTCGACGCGATCCAGTCTCGTCTCTCGCATCGGCTTCCCAAGCAATTCAAGGTGGCACCGTACACGGGTCGTTTCGAAACGTACGTTTGAGTTCCGTTCGCATGCCTCGTTTCACGCGACTGGCATGGAAGCAGAAAGTTCGATGAGTTCGTACGTCGCTAGCTTTCCGTTATATCGAAACGATATAAATATGATTCTTTATTATTTTCAACATGATTTTGAGGATCATGCATAATCTGTCGTGGAATTGATCATATAATTACATGTAATGATGGAATCTTCTTATTGATTGCCCGATTTCGTCCTCACGCAAGGAAAATACTATGTGGGATAATAGTGACTTCATAATTAAAATTGTGAATGCTTATTATCCTTACCTCCTCGAATGAATTGAACGCTGTCTCGGCACAAAAAAAATATATATCTATAATATTTTAACCTATGAGAACTAGAGAGAATCACGGCCGTTGTATGTGCTTGGACAAGTTCCCAAACAAATCGAAACTTATTATCCGAAATGATGCGTCATTTCTGAGCGCATGTTCCAGAGGTAGCTCGATAACGGTGTGCTTATGTCAGGAGTCTGGTTTTTGGAATTTTAAGCCAAAAGCTTGAACGATTAATATCGACACATTTACGTTTTGGCGTCAAAATCAATTCTGCCGACCCGCCCGTCCTCTAACAAGATGATTTACAAAGGAAAAATGCCAGCGATTTGAAATTTCCAGGCTAGATAGCACATTTGAATGCGATGAATTTGCTCTTATTTCCTAGATAACTCGGAAAATACTGATCCGATCAAATAAAACTTGGGAGTTTGTTGTCAAATACCTTTCGTGTAAATCGTACCACAAGAAGAATGAAAAAGTCAGGGATTTATATTCAAATATTCGAATCTCATTTCCTAGGGTTATACCTCATTTCCATTTGATATTTGGAAATACTAGCGAAATAAAATCTCGAATGCATATATCGCCGAAATCATCAGATGAATATTGATCAAATATTCTCTGTATTTAGGGTCCAACTAACGACTGATCAAACGGATTAATTGTAAATGACAAAAAATTCTTAATATGTGAGTCCTACCTAATCGTTCAAAACTATTTTCGGTGCAAAATATCAGACTTCTCTGATGGAAATATTCACTCTCGTTTCCTAGGACATGCGCGTAAAAACTATCATCAAATGCGTAGATGATGCTCACCAAATTTATACGTCCAGTTTCGCATAATTCACATTTTTTGTGCGATCAATTCACAAAAACTCTTCACCATATGCCTCATTGTACGAGGTAAATATATGAACACGAAAAAAACCATAAAGTTTAGCACAAACCTCGAGGTCACTATTTAACAATAATATTCCGATTTTCATTTTGATTGGATATTTATATTCGGAGATCGGAAAAAATATGTCGAGTTAAGTGCCCATTTCCTTGTTATCATAGTTTGGTCCTCACGAAATTGTGCATCAACTTTCAATCTCTCATTTTAACATCAAGTTCTTGATTTCAGTTCGATTCGAACTGTATTTTTGGAGATATTAGAAAATAAAATTTTGAATGGATGTACCTGCGTTTGGTGAATATACCTAGCCAATTCGCGAATTCGGCCCTCTTTATTGAACTCCAAACCTGTTCTGCAATCATAAAGTCCCTGAGTAGAATATTTCGGTAGTTTTTGTGTTTATGATCGATGGTTAGGCCAGCTGTAGTCACGATCATTTCCGAAAGGAGCTTCTTTGAGACCCCATAATGATTATATATAATTTAATATAATAAAGTAGGTTTCGGGCTTGTCAATTACGAAGGCCGGATTCGTGAGTGGTTGAAATCGTCCTAATGATTCGTAGACATTCTCATTTAAATTTTTATTTTCCCAATATTTCCAAAGCTAATGATCGGATCGAATTTAAATATAGTGTTTAATTGAAAAATGACACATTGAAGGTTCATGTAAACTTTCATGGGAACTATATGAAAAAAAGAACGCCAAATCTTTCCATCAGAAAGTGAAGTTGTAATCGACAGGGTCAAAGTAAATAAGTCACAACTTTGTTCAGGAATTTGAGCTATCGCGTTGCGACAGCAGTTCCTGACCTCTCGTCAGTGCTTTTCTAGATTATTTTTGGAACAACCTGTATATCTCATTCGAAAATCAAACCACTGTGGAGCCATACGGAACTCAGAGGAAGATAAATCATCAAAAAGGATATATAAACAGGAGAATAGTTCTAATTAATATTTTGAGACATCCTTTATATCTCATTCTGAAATAAGCCAACCCTGAAGCCATACAGAATGCAAACCAAGGGATGTCATCAAAATATATCCATTAACAGCAGAATTGTGGAAGTTAACGTCTTGGTACACCCTGTGTATTTTGCCATAAATATCCTGTCGTAGGTAGGAAATTTCCTACCAATTCATTCAATAGAAAGTTGGTGATGCCAGCGAATGAAGCAATTATGTTGTTTTATGTCGCTTAGGACTGCCCTGGATATTTTATTCTAGAGACGGACCACATCGTTGTCATACCGAACCCAACGCAAAAAAACATCGAAATCAGCCCATGAGCAAAATGAGTATTAAACTTAAAAAAATTGTTTTCCACGAATTGTCAACCTTCTTTTTACGCGCTGATGTTGAAATCGGCACTATCTATGGTCGATATTGAATGAACTCGGATCTTATGACGTACGCACTGTTCGAGTCGAGTACACCTCGTCGGCCACATCGCGTCGACCCGTATGCGGACGCTCTTAGGCTAGGAACATAGTGAAGCGACCGAGAGGTGCGAAGAGGATAGCAGAGAGGATAGAGGCAAATTGAAACACGAGCGTCTCGCGACAGTAAAGTCTTGGCTGTTGTCAAATATTATGACAGGTGACAGTTATGATTATCAAACATTCAATTCGAAATTCAACCGGCAAAGATCATTAGCGTTAATTAAGCTTGAAAATTTCGCTTACTATACTACTTTGAGTTTTGATAGCCGCTTTCGATTGGAGAAGATATGGATGGAAAACGTTACTTTTATTTGTGAAGACTGTGGTGCAGATTTACACTGAAAGAAAAATGTGTACGCTCATTTACGAAAAAAACCAACTAATAAGAAGTTGTAGCGAGAAAAGATTTGAATGCCATTTGTTATATATGTGGGAAATAATGTCATAATCCGTCAAACCTAATGCGACACAAGTCAAATCTTCATGGAATTTCAAAATGTGCATGTATACTCCATTCACTTTTATAATGTAGCCCAGTTGGCCATGACATCCTGACAGATTTCACCGTGTAGGATAGTTTGAAAATGTTAGGTTGTAGTCATTTTCCTGTCAGATAACTACACAACGTTGTCCTCTCTACGAAGAGTACGTAGTAATTACTTATTTTTCAAAATGTGAATCTACATTGGGAAAGTAATGAAGTTGAGAAAATACTATGTGAATTCAATCCAAAGACCTGGCGAATGTTGAAGAAACATTTTTCTCTGTTAATACTTCATGTATATAAACATGGTTGGGAGATTCAGTTATGCTTTTTTCTTGTACGATCAAGAATCGAGTGTTTTGGAATTTTACTGAAAAATGATAGAGCAGTCCGTTACTTTGCGATAGTTCATTCGAAAAAAAAATAAAAGTACTCGAATAACCCGGCAGTAAAACTTCTGAACGAATGGACAGACCTATGGAATTCCCTACTTTTCTAAATTCTCAAGAAATAAGCCTACAGAAGTCATTTAAATACCTTGTTGCATAACTTGAAATATTCCAGTAAGAAAATGTAGTAGTACTACGAAACCTGTGTCACAATTAACCTCAAAAGAACTAACTAACAGTTCTTGGGAATCTAGGTGAATGATACATACACTGGATTGGATCAACATATTTCTAAACTGGGATACATACAGCTTAGCTTCAGTCTTTTATCATTGGTTGTAATGACAAGATATCTGGATAAATTATCCATGTTAACTACCTATCATTTCCAGAAAAAAGCAATTCCTAAAATATTAGAAAAAATAGAACTGAATGAGATATTTTATAATTCATGTTATTTTCATACGTAAAATTTCAATGTTCTGCCAAAATAGGATATACCAAGTTCATTTTCAGTGTACAACTTCCTATCGAAACAATTCCACGAAATATATAATGTTTGAAATTATTCATTAAGGAATTCGTTCAATTCAAACATGACTACCTACTTACTTAAGTCTCAATACAATATTTGAATAATAAATAGATTTTTCTGTGATTCCTTCTCATTATATCTGTTGAGATTGATATATTACGATATACTTTCATTAAATTCAAAGTACCTATCAAGTCTTGAATTACTAATTTCATTATTATATCAACTGACAAATAATGATTGAAGTCGAAAACTTGAGAAACCATTAAGACAATAGAAAAAAACTCGTTTTCGATACATAAAATATCAATAATATGCAAGTAGAAGATATAACTTTCTAATATCATTAGATATTTACATTTTTATTGAAAAAGAGCAGGTTATTTGATACATTTAACAATAAAGCATCACGGTATAACCAAGAGGGAATGAATAGGGCACCATACGTTGCTAACTATGATACAAGAACATAAATATATAAACCTAAAAAAAATATAGTGTCCCCTTGCATAAGTGTAGAGAAATAGGCTGACATATTCATAAGGCCTTGATTTACAAGACAGAATTTCTTCTTTCTTATGGGATTAAAACTGACAAAATATCTTGAAAACCTATCTGCAACAGAACAGAAGATAGAAAATTAGCAGAAAATTGAAAAAAGTGTTATTTACATTTGTGACATTACTTGGAAAGTCTTTCGACCAGATCTGGCTCGCCAAGCAACGATTTTTCAGATCCTCACTGTATACCGATAATCCTACATGCCCTGAATAATGAAGAATCTTTGCAATACATGTTTTTGTTCACATAAAATTTTGTGTTTTACCCATTTTGTATTAGCAACCGATTGATTTTGTGTTTGTGCTTCCTTGATTATATTCCAAATGTTCCTTCACAAAAAGAGTAGGGTGCTCGGTAGTGTGTCAATCGAAAAATGGTAATTTTTCAAATTATAATTCCAAACGGTACGTTGCAGATCAGTTTTCCAAAATAAAATCTTCAGTGAGTTTCTTTTTTGGTGCACCAATAGAAGAAAACTGTAATACCAGAAACTCTTTGGCTTCCTTTTCATTATAAATCTTTCTGATCGTGGTGACGTGTAGCTAAAAAAGAAATATTATTTCTTATAAAATATAATATTTTGATTTTTACTCACGTACATCTCGATGTAAGATAGCTTCTGATGAATAATCGTTTCCAAAATATCAGTTACTATCGGAATGAGCGCAATTCTATAAAGCACTTCCTGATACTCTGTCCTTGCTTCTTCAGATCACTTTATGTACTTTCAATTTCGAATCAAAGCGAAATGTTAATTTATTAGCTTATTATGGCTGGAGCTGAATTGTTATTTGTTATTGAAAGAGTGTAGAAATTGGCAACGTCGTGTCGAATTATTTTGACATTGTCGATATTTCAGTAGCGCCAACCTGCCTTGGTTTTAGTTACAAAAACATGATAGACCTAAATCATGGCCAACTGGGCTACTTTATATAAGTGAATGGAGTATAGACTTGCTTGTCCCGAAGATGAATGATCAGAATATTTTATCTCCCTTGAGGAATCATATTACGTACTCGCATAAAGTACTTATTCTATATAGGGAATTTGATTTGATTTCTATTCAGGTGGGTTACACATATCACGCCAAATATTCTTAAAACCAATTCATACCTACACTCCGAACATCCATAGAACATTTATATCATCTGTATACTACCAAATAGTACTAGCGTATTTCCTTGATGTCCATTATTTCATTAATGTATACCTATATTCAGAATATCCATAGAATCTGTCGCAAGAACACTTAAAAACAATTTCCTATCCATATTCCAATTTGCATATGCCAGGAATATTATGTCAAGATGTTATTGATAGAATATTGCTGGATATCCATAGAATTATCTTGATTGTATATGCTTTATCAATTATCTCAAAATTCTACTATTATTGCCTTGCACTTGCAGCCTTTTCTGAGTGGACAAAAGGCATTCAAGAAAACAAGTGCTCCTTTAATGTCCTTGACAATGAATAGCTCTAGCTATCAACTATATGAAGGGCAAGGAAAAGGTTTGAGGTCTATGAAAAGTACCAGTACCAATAAAATTGGCAAAGCATGCTCTTCAGGAATGGAAGTAGTTTCAAATGAGATCTGGGGTTCAAGCCCTTGGCTGGGAAATAATTTTTCAGGGGACCGTCCTACAATTTGCTGTAAGATAAACCATTAATAGTCCTGTTCCTGATCTAACTGGCAAGAGCAATAGCTTCTGAGGAGTACCATAGCAGAATCTAGTAGGATTATCCACAATATCAGTGAATACCAAGTAATTGTAAAATTCTAAATGACACATATACCGGCCATACACCAAGACCTTTCTACATAAAGTTGGAGTTTGATTGAATGATGTGGAACAAAAATTTTTCTCTTCCTCAACTTACCTTGAAAATTATCAAATATTTGTTTTTTCAATTTGTTATTGTACTTTTTTGCTTGAAGTTCATATTATACACAATCTAAAATATCATTATCTCATTGTTTCTGTGCCTAATTCCTTTCAACTAATAGAATAGAATAGAATAGAATAGAATATTTATTTATCCATTTAGACACAATACAGTGTATAGGACAAGTCAAAATATACATAACATAGAGAGGAAATGAAATCACAAATCATTGAATGCATTCATCATTAAGATATTCATTAATACTATAATAACATTTACATAGGAGTAAAGATTTTATTTTCCTACCAAAAGCAGATAACTTCAGTGATTTAATTGAATCAGGAAGATGATTATACAAAATAATACTCTTATATTTAGCTGATGTCTCATATTTCGCTGTTCTATGTTTAGGTACAATAAAAGTTCTAGTATTCCTTGTACCATAGTTGTGAGCGCCGGAAAGCTTAGGAGTGTACTCTTCATTCTTTTTAATGAATAAGAGACATTTGTATAAATATATACATGGAGCTGTTAAAATCTCATGTTTTACAAATATAGTCTTACAAGATGTTCGTGGACTGAGACGGAATATCATTCGAATGATGCGTTTCTGTGCTATAAATACCCTCGTAAGATCCCCAGAGCATCCCCAAATTAGAACATTATATGCCATGTGGCTATAAACCAAGCTGTAGTAAACATTTAGGACAGCAGCGAGAGGAAGAGAATCCCTAATACGACGAATTGCATAATATGAAGAACTAAGCTTCCTGCTGACATGCGATATCTGCTCGGACCATCTCAGACACTCATCAATATAAATACCCAGAAACTTTATAGACTCTACAGAAATCAAGCTATGTTGACCATGTTTCAGAACCAAATAATTTCTTTTCTTCAAACCAAATTTGACCACTTTTGTCTTGTCTAAATTCAGAACAAGTGCATTCAGCTTACACCAATTGGCGAAAGACTCCAAAAGTGTTTGACATAATTCTGTGAGTTCATCCAGACTCTCAGCTGTTACAATAAATGAAGTGTCATCAACAAATATAATAATTTTAGTTTTTATATGGTGAGGGAGGTCATTTATAAAGAGTATGAATAGAAGAGGACCCAAAACTGATCCCTGAGGAACACCGAGATCCACAACATATTCATCAGAGAAAACCTCCCTTACCCTCACATGCAATCGTCTGTCAGACACATAATGCTTAATCCAGTCCAGGAACACTCCCCTAAATCCAAGATTGTACAATTTGCTCACTAAAAAATGAGGTGAAATGGTATCGAATGCACGCGTAAGATCGAAAAACAATCCCGCAACATTCAATCCTCTATCCAACGAAAACTGAATCGTGTGTACAAAATCCAGAACAGCAGACTCAGTTGATCGTCCCGCTCTAAAACCATATTGACTTTCTGTAATTAAGTTGAAAGTGTTCAAAAATTTCATCATCCTATCCATAACTATTCTCTCGAAAATTTTAGAGAATACACTCAACAACGAAATAGGTCGATAGTTAGAAACATCCATAGGATCATTTTTCTTGAGAACAGGTAAAACAGCCCCTACTTTCATTAACTTATTTTGTGAATTGAATAAACCGAATCATTGATGAAATAGGATTCTTCCAGAGAAATAGATTGTTTCTGGATTTACTACCTTTTTGCAGACAAAAATGAGATATAGAATATATTAAGACATACCATTTATTTGGAAGTTCTAAGTTCAATTAGAACATGAAGAATTCATAAAAATATAATAAAACTCCAAAATTGAATAATTATAACAAAGTTTTTTCTTTGGCACGACGTTACAGAGGCAAGGATCAAGATTATCAAGGATATGTGGTTATCTAACAAAACATTCAGATCCCAAGCTATATCATATTTGGGATATCCACATGATTCTGAATTCATCACGCAAATAATTCACATTCGCACTATGAATCGAAAGAATATTCCTCCATGATCCCTAACCTCTACCTTGTCAAGTTAACAGCTGTTCTGTCTGATTTCAAAATTGACAAATATGACCTTGGCAGCCAAGACTTTACTGTCGCGAGACGCTCGTAATTGAAACACATGCATTCGAATAGGGAAGTACATAGTGCGGCGGTATAGAAAGAGGTAGCGCGAGGAGTTTCAGCGAGGATTGAGGCGCAATTAGGGAAGTTTGTTCTCTCTCATCGCCTCGCGGTTGCAATTAATGAATAAACATGGACATGAAAGCGTTAATAAGTTCGATATTTGTGAAAAATGCTTTGTGGGATTAAAGAGATGCTCAACATCATAATGGATATGTTTTGGACAAGTTATTGGTCCAGTTTTTGAATAATTTGGATTCAATTTTAAAGCGCATGTTCTAGGGAACAGCATACTATCGTTTCATCCAAATGTCTGTTATTTTCGATGAGTGAGCCGAAAATCGTCTCAAACGACTAGGTTGGACTCAGTGATGACGAATCCGGTGTCAAAATCGATTCTGTCCGGCCGGCCGTGGACACGATAACTGTCGAACGAAGCCAGCTAGCAGCTTGAAACTTGTAGGGTAGTTTGCATTTCAAAATATGACGGTTGAGTTCGTTAATGGGCAAAATCGGCAAAACGGTTTCGGACTAAGAGCCTTTTGAAATTTTGACATTCATTGGCTATAATTCAAAAACTAATGAAACGATTAGATCTAAACTTATCAGTTAGTTTGAGTATAGCAACGCCCAACTTCTCGCGAAATTTTGTTGAGATCAGTAAATTTAAAAAATTTTTTTTTCACACACTCAGGAATTCGGCCTTCCGGAAGAAAGGACTTAGAAACTCGATATTTGTAGAGTAGGTTTGGGGCTTAATTACGAAGGTCGATTCCATGAATGGGTTAAATCCCCATTCTGTAGATATACCCATTCAAAATTTTATTTTTCCAATATTTCCCAGAATACAGATTAGATCGAATTGAAATCCAGTAATTTATCGGGAAAAAAATCATAACAGCAGCTTTTGCGCACATGTTCAAATTCATTGCCGAAGCGGTCATTTACATTGATTATACGCGCAAAAGCTGCTGCCTTCACGGCAGTGCTTTTCTAGATTGTTTCCAAAATGTAGTCGTACGTTGCAATATTCATACGGAATTATGAACGAAGCCGGATGCTAGCGCAATTCTTCATACAAATGATGAAATTCACCATGTAATACTTTCCTAGATTCATTAATTTCGTGAACACTACAAGTTCTTCTATTTTCATAATTTTTCATCAGATACCAGAGTTTCAATGACGAATTTTCCAACAGCATAAATTCATTTAAATCCATTATTCCAAAACGCGCCACCTCTAAAATAATCAAACTCGACTAGAGTTCTGCTTTCTTGGTCGCCTCACTATGTGATACCACCTCGTCATCGCCGCTACTCTCGGGAACCGCTATCCTCCCTGCTGTCCTCTTCGCACCTCTTGGTCGCTTCACTATTTTCTAGAGATGTGTTGTGATTTCAGTACCTGTGATTTTGGCCCTGTGACTGGCCTGTCACCGGAGCTACCAGTTCCGAATCCTCCCAATTCGACGCGATTTTCGGTCAAAGGGCCAGCCGGCGGAGCGGTCTGTTCGGAACCGGCGTCGACTGATTCCGATTCCAGATTCACGATTCACCGTTCATTCTTATTGCTCTCTGTTCATTGTCTCGTTCACGGCATGGCATTAGGGAAGTAATTCGAAGTATTCCACTTGATCGGAACTCAGTTGTAGAATGGATGGATGAGATGTTTAAGTTTAGTTGAGAGGTTTGGTATTGTATTATTGTAACGGACACATGCTATGATTTATTGCTTCAAAATCGAGGTCTCTGATAATTACTGGTTGTGAAAATTATTTAATTGAAAAAATTAACCTGGTGTATTGTTTGAATTTTGAAAAAGAATAAGAACTATCTAATCAATCCTATTTCATCAATTGCAAATGAGATATGTGCGAATTTTTTTATTATTATCTTATATTAGATTTTAATCACATTTTATATATCAGGAATAGCAAATAAAAATGAAAAGGAATTAGAGATGGAAACATGCAAACGAGTATACTTCAAAAAAATCACATTTCATTCATTATGGGAAATTAGTGAATTAGAAATAAATTTGCGGCAAAATACTCCTACTTTTCATGAGTACTTGTTTCTAGGTTCATCGAAAATATCAAGCCTCTCATATTCGTATTTAATATCTTGGGAGAAACATATAAAATGACCAGTGAAGTTGTATTCGAAATGGAAAATTTTATGAATGAATACTTTACATATTCAATAATTATCATTTTCTTGAAACTTGAAAAGAAAAAACAATTTTTATTCAATTTTTAATAGTTCTGTTTCAGATATTGGGATGAAAACAAAAAAAACTTGTAAAATGACGCAAAATCCTCCCAAAATAAGCTTTTAATCGATACTTGAAGGAAATGCTTGTCAAAATGGAAATGCATGTGCCTTTTCATATTTCCAATAATTTCATCATGAAAGGACTTCGACTGTAAAGAAATCTCGCCGTTTGTTTCAAATCCGAAGTTGCAACAGAAGCATGCAGGAACCTAATCATAGCCCGCAAACCATTCTCGACTCTAGCTCCGACCTCCGACGTTCCTGTATTGGCCTGGCAATGCCAAAACTTTTTCGTTGGGGAGAGTGATGTAATATCTGGGAATACGAATATTTAATTTTAATTTCAAATACCTATTGAATAAGTCCCGGGAAAGAATTATTCGAGTCGAGACAGGAAACCAAGGTTTCACCGGGCATACATATCGACCAACGAGTGATTAAGAGTTTTAGTTATATCGATCGTCTTTGAGAATTTGAGAACCGCGCTGTGATAAGAGAAGTTTATGGGGAACGTCGTCAGACTACAGAACCGCATTGTACGGAAAGGTTGCGATTTTGACAGGTCAGGTTAACGTAGCGATAAGAAAACGACAAGTTGAATTCGACAGCATAAAATCCATGGGAAAATTTTAGCGTGAGAAGAGCAGAAATGCTTAGGTGTTTTCCGTTGAAGTGAGAGGCACAAGAGAGAAAAACTCAAATTAGGAGTAACATTTTGAAGGGGGGAAGGCCCCACATTGGAGGAGTTAAGAAAAAGTTAAGTCAGTTGCTAGCTAGACTTCGGGAATAGTAGCTCGAGGGTTTGTTTTGAGGGTACCAAGAAAAGTGGTACGGAACTTAGAGTTTGGAATTTAGGGTCCGTGATAGGGACAGATAGTGATAGCTCGAGGTAAAATTTTGCCGTTAATTTTTCGAAAGTAGATTGTTAAAGACGACGGTATTGAGCGCGAATTCGTGGCGGGAGTGCCAGAAAACAGTGTTAACTTTCGAGGCGTGTGAATTTTCTTTCAGGAACATCGTGGGTCAACTGGGTTGCTAGGGTCGAAAAAGGTAGGAAAGGTTGTAATTACGTATTAACCCTTTTTGTCTATTGTAAAATTCTGCTAGGGTATTCTCCGATATTGCTGACAGCTCTTGACCCCAAAAATTGATTTGATGTATTTAAATTTATGAAATCTGTGTAAAATCATTTGAGAATTGAGTGTTCGGACCTCTATGGTCGATCACTGTATGTGATAGTTGAAACTATGTTGGTAATTTGATTCTCTTGAGTTCATGTGAACAGTCAGTAGTTTCTTATGGTGAAATATTTAACGTGACCCCCTCGTATGCCATAGATAAATTGCCGAGGTTGACTGAGTTGAATTGATTAAGATTAGGACTTTGTAGAGTTTGTTTAGGATTTGGCGAATGTAGAAATCCCGATCATATGTGTGTAACCTGCCATTTAATTTAAATATAATTTTAAGGTGCTTAGAATTTGGTTTTCTTTCCTGTTTCCTTACCACTCAGAAAAATATCAGAACAAAAGACTCTATCTTCGTGCATAGAGCACGAACTTTCATCCCTTTCGGACAATTTAAGTAGAATGATGCAAGATGAGATAAATTAGTTTTTTTTTATTAGTAAAATTGAAATTTAATCCTATTACTTTGAATGGTGACAGTTGAGAAATTAAGTAGCTAGTTGGTATTTTAGTTAGTTCTACACGGGAAATCAAAATTCTACTTTTATAAATGGTGACAGAGATTATAGTTTGGATTGTAAGTTCAATAATTTTGAAAGACAAAAAGTAAGGTCCTATCCAGTTATTACAACATTCGCTTTGTTTACATTGGCGAAGAGCGATTATTTGGATATTTTAGTGATTTCACAAGTGAAATTTCGTGATAATGGATCTGATTAACTGATATTCAATCTCAGATGATAATCATTCAAAATGATATAAATGAAAATTGCAGTATTTATTCTTGTCTTTTAAAGCCTAGAGTACCAACATCAGAGATAGCATTCATTATAGGTATAACTATTGAAACTGAAACAGTAAAATGTTTGGCTCATTTATTCCTGAAAATAAACAGCAGAATGAAACCCAACAAATGTATGGAATGGAAAAAACATGGGTTCCAGAGAACTTCTCAGTACTACTTCAAATAACGTTATATGTTGCAAATTATCAAATTATATAATATTGGTCTGCAGTTGCTATGTCAGTGCTATCATAATATTCAATTATATATTTATCATACTACATATGTTACAAATAAAATAATTCATATGGAATTTTTTCCTTGAACACCGATTTCGATTCATCCTCAAAAAATTCTTTACTATCCATATAAAATGTTCTTCATTAAGCACATGCAACGTTAAGGCTTTCATAATCTTTCATTGACAATAAGTTCAATTCGAAACATTACAAACAACAAAATGTAGAAGTTCCATCCTTGGGTAGTGGAGCCACGTCGGAATGTGTTCGGTTGAGAACAGAGGAAGTTATCTGGTTCATTATTATTTAAAATACATACAATATTTTGGGAAATCTATCACATAACGAATTGCCTTGATTGGTTTTATACATCATATAGAGATGTGAGTGGTAAACAATCAGGATGGGTTTGTCCATCATAACGCCAGCTATCGTAGGTTGATATCATTCTTGAAATGTGTATAACAAACACGAAATATTCTTATCATGGTTATCTCATCATGATTTAACTTATTAAATAGAACAAATTGAATAGATAGTCTGACATAAATCATTCACCAGTGAGGAAATGTCTCCAACAAACTCTACCATAGTTTGTTATACTTTGTCAGAACAGTTTTTTCAATTTATGGCGAGAATATAGTATGTTTGCCTTCTCTGGGATAGTTC
Organism: Myrrha octodecimguttata; assembly: GCA_958510865.1. Classification (NCBI taxonomy): domain Eukaryota; kingdom Metazoa; phylum Arthropoda; class Insecta; order Coleoptera; family Coccinellidae; genus Myrrha; species Myrrha octodecimguttata. The sequence continues at coordinate 21,428,013 of OY294061.1, read as the reverse complement.
ACATAGTATTCTGTTTCTTCCAATACCAAATAAAATTTAGGGGAATGGGTCAAAAATGCAAATATTCAAATATAAAGTCTACAGTACAATATATCTGAAACATAGGATTCTTTCGTCTCTTGGTATATTTATGTTGTATTTCACAACGAAACAATAACTTGGCCTAGTTATTCACCAATTCTATTAATACAAATTATTTTAACCTGTGAATTTATCCTGAAATTGTTGAAATAACATAAACAAAGCAGGAAACTGAGGTTGTGTTGATTTACTTTCACCATTTGACATGCTGTCCCCCCATCAGCTGATTCATCTCGATGAACCATAGATAGCTGGAACTGCTCTATTAGTCTCCTTTTGCTTATCCGGATCCATAACAATTTGAATATCACTTATATGATATTTCCACGTCTAATATAATTCAATGTATCACCATGATGAGTTGGATGTAACTGAAAACGAAAAAATTTCAAAAAGCACTGCCGTGAAGGCAGCAACTTTTGCGCGCATGTTCAATGTAGATGACCGCTTCAGAAACGAATTTGAACGTGCGCGCAAAAGCTGCTGCCTTCACGGCAGTGCTTTTTGAAATTTTTTCGTTTTCAGTTACATCCAACTCATCATAGTGATACATTGAATTATATTAGACGTGGAAAATCGTGAATGGGTAAAATCCACCCAATGATTCCGTAGATATACCCAATCAAAATTTTATTTTTCCAATATTTCCAAAAATACAGATCAGATTGAATTGAAATCCAGTACTTAATCGAAAATAACAGTTCGAAGTTTCATACAGAATTTAATGAGGATGATATGATGAGAAAATCATAGAATTTTTTTTTTCAAATTGTTCTAATAACACGATTATCACGAAATTTTGCATAAAGTTGTCTTTTAGCATCTTAAAACTAGCTGTGAAGTTTAATCAGGACTGAATCAGTATTTCTCGAGTTATACCGAAAAAATCAACGATATCGAGAAGAAAACCTCGAAATTTGACATATTTTTTCCCGATATCTCCAAAACTTATGATCGTATCGAACTGAAATTAGGTACACTGCTGTGAAATTAGAAGGTCAAAGTGTTAGTATAATTTTTTTTGGATATGATGAATGGTTTCCTAAAATAAAATTTTTTTGGAAAAAAATTTCGAAAAAAATTTTTTTTTAAAATTACTGACAATATGATCCTGACGAAATTTGGCTCAAAGTTGCGCGTCGTTGTACTTCATCTAACTGCCAAGTTTGAATCCAATCGCTCAGGTAGTTTCTGAAATAAAAAATAAATAACATAATCGATTGAACATTGAACTGGTGTGGCAGGCTTCTTTGTTGTGCGGTATTTTTTGTGATTTTTCGGAGTTTCTTTTGTTTGTGTTCGGTTTACCTGTTGTCTGGTGGCAAAGAAGGGTTCACAGTGTTAACACGTGAGTTTTTGTGGCAATTTAGCCGTTATATCGCCTTCTATTTGATATTTGAAACAATTTTCCGATTTATTTTTCATTGGTTTTTAGGGATCGAGAATCCCATATTATATCTGTAATCATCAAGTTAACAGCTGCGTTTCTGATAAGTACATCGTTTCTCCGTGACTAAGGGGAACCATACACGATAGTTTCTGCGTGTTTTCCATATTGTAATTTGTTGAAACTGATCACTGGGTGCGAATATCCGCTTCCTCTGTGATTTTCCTCTGTGGGGATACCCTTGCTTCTCCTAGGCCCACCTGTGTCCGTCTTTTAAAAGCCTTTCTGGTCGGCCTCAGAAAGTGAAAAGTGTTTTTCCCGTGTCTCTCCTTTCCCCCGGTGGTAGTCGGTTCGGCTTGTTTGTGTGGTCCTTAAGAGTATAAAGAATTCCATCCACCTGGAGACTCCTGATATCATCATCATGCCGAACTGTATGAAATGTTCGAGGAATATAGGCAACAAGGATAAAATATCATGTAATGTCTGTTGCAAAACGTTTCATTTAACGTGTGTGAACCTAACGTCCCAGGATGCAAAATTTCTTTTTGAAAACGGCGAGCCTTTTTCTTGCCCATCATGCCTTAACTGCGCAAGACAGCTCCGTAGCCGCAATGCTGGGGGCACTCCAGTCTCCCCCTCTGTGTCAGGAAATCCCACCTTACCTGATACACGCATTGACCAGATCCTGAAGGCCATGGAAAAGCTTGCTGTACTTGACCAGATTGCCGAAGACATAACCTCTATCAAGTTCACTCAGAATAAACTAACAGAGCAATTGGCGAAGTGTACGGATACACTCAGAGCGCATGAGATGATATTGAATGAGCATAGCAACGCATTGAAAACTTGCCAAGGAGATGTAAAGATTTTACAAGACACCCATAACGCTCTAGAAACAAGTCTGTTGACTATCGGTGGTAAGATGGAGCAGGTTGAGGGCATCGTGAAAACTTTCGAGCAATCATCGGTGGCATTACCCTCTTCGAGTGGTCTTGGTGTAACACAGGATGAAATCATTCTACGCATCAAAAGATCACACAACATTATTATTCGTAATGTTCCCGAGAGCTCCAGTAACGTTTCCGATAACGCAGTTGCACGTGAGGTGGTTGGAAAGATTGATGGGGCGGCCGTGGATTCCATCACTGCTACGTACAGATTGGGCGCAGAGTCGAGTCATAGACCTAGACCTATTAGGATCGAATTTAATAATCCTAATACTGCCATACGTATACTCCGTAATAAAAGGGCTCTCTTGGGTTTTCCCAATTTTAGTAAATTAACCTTATCGGATGATAAAACTCCCCTGCAGTCCCAGCAACTTCATAACTTGCGAAAGGAACTTGATCAAAAGAGGTTGTCTGGGCAAAATAATCTTACCATTAAGTATGTTAAGGGCTCTCCCACGATAGTCTCGGCGGACGGGAAGTCTCGGTCGAAAAACTAGGGAACGAACTCATGGATTGGACAGTTTTGTATTCGAATTTGGCTTCTCTATCTGCAAAATTTGATGATCTCCTTCTTCTTGTGGAGAATTGTAAACCAGTCTTGATTTTTATCACTGAGACTTGGTTGTCTCCCGAGATGCCCGATCAGGCCTTCTTTATACCAGGATTTTCTATGTTTCGATGCGATAGCCTGACAACGCCGGGATATGCAGGGTCGTGTATATACGTTCATGAATGTGTTACAGATGTTTTTTCCATCACTAAATATACATTGGCAACACCAGGTGTAGATAATTTGTTCCTGAAGATGGTTTCTGGGAATTTCACTCTGATTACTGGATGTGTGTACCGTCCTAGACCATCCGAGCATGATGCCACTATTTGTGAACACATCAAATCTATTTCAGAACGAGAAAAGAACGTCTTCATTGTGGGTGATTTCAACCTGGGCGATATAAGAGAGTGGCCAGTTCCGCGACTCCCATCTGAGAATTCTCCATCCTTTTTATACATAGATATGTTGTTCAACTCCAATCTACAACAGCTGGTGGAAAAACCCACTCGTTATAGAGCGAATCAGACTCCTACTTCTCCTGACTTAATATTTACCAACGACCCAGACCTGGTTTCAGATATCAGGTATGGTCCTCCACTTGGAAAGTCAGATCACTTAGTTTTGAGCACTCAACTTCAATTTGAGATTCCATTGCTGAAGAACAATATCGTGAGGGAGACTCATAAAGTCATTGATTATGGGGAGGTGAAAAGAGCTCTTGATACTGTTGATTGGGATTCCATCTTGGGCAGGGGTAGTGTTGATGAACGGTGGACAAACTTTTCTGACCATGTTTGTTCCATAGTAGATAGCAACACAACATTCGTGGAGTCGGTTACTGATAGACTCAAACCATGGATCAATAATCAACTTTTGCGAACGATAAAATATAAGAAGAGCCTTTGGCGAAGATATATTCGTGGCAGGAGTGAGGCTGTGTTCAAGCAGCATCGACAGTTATCCAACTCTCTGTCGCGGTCGATTAAAAAAGCAAAAATTTCTTTTATTAACAGCCTGACGAAATCTAGCAACAAGAAGAAATTTTTTAAGTTTACACGCCAATGTCTCAACTGCAAGGTGTCTGTTCCTTCAGTTCGTTCTGCAGAGAATGGTGACGTACTTGGTCCCACTGAGACGGCGGAGTCGTTTGCATCTAGCTTCTCTGTCGCCTTTGTATCAGAGCCTGTGGGCCCGATGCCGCCGCTGACAACTCTCCGTAATGAGTCATCTATTTCTGAAATCGTGATCGAGCATGAGGAGGTTGAAAGACAACTTAGATCTCTTAAAATTTCATCATCTCCTGGTCCCGATAATATCAGTGCTAAATTTTTGTCAGAGTGTGCTACCAGCTTGTCAATGCCTCTTGCGTCAATATTTTCTTTATCCCTTGCATCTGGTGAATTACCTTCATCCTGGCGTGAGGCCAAGGTCAAACCAATATTTAAGAAAGGTGACAGACACAATCCAGACAATTATCGGCCAATTAGTCTAACTTCAATTGTTTGTAAAATTTTAGAGAGAATTATTTCCGAGCAGCTGACATCTTTCCTCCTGAATCACAAACTAATTCCTGATTCACAGCATGGCTTTGTCCCTGGTCGATCCATAATTACTAATCTGTTATTTTGTCTGGATAAATGGACGTCAGCACTGAATATGAAGGTCCCCGTTGATGTTATTTATTTGGATTTCTCCAGGGCCTTTGACAAAGTTCCAATAACTCATCTGCTCTTCAAACTGGAAAGTTTGGGCATTCGTGGTGCACTTCTCGCCTGGATCAGGGGGTTTTTGACCAACAGAAAATTCTCCGTGAATGTCGGACAAGCTTGTTCAGAGCCCAGGGAGGTGCTCAGTGGCGTGCCTCAGGGGTCGGTACTTGGTCCTCTGCTGTTCATAGCATACGTAAGTGATCTGACCTCTTCCATTACCTCACCAAGTGCGTCCTATGCCGATGATGTCAAGTTTTTTGGGGAAGCTGAAACTTGCGGGGGACAACTCCAGGAGGATCTTAACAGAGTATCCCTCTGGTCGTCTCGTTGGCTTATACCTCTCAATAAGTCAAAGTGTCGTGTTCTCCATCTGGGTGCAAATAATCCTCATCACAATTATTATATTGATGGGCATAAAGTGGAGGGTTGTACCACACATGTTGACTTGGGTGTGACCATCACCAGTGATCTCTCCTGGTCAAGTCATATAACTAATGCAATAAATAAAGCAAGGAGATCGCTTTTTATTATACAGAAATCCTTTCAGGGATGTGATGTCGCTGCCATAGGCCAAATTTATAAAACCTACCTGAGGCCAATCCTAGAATTTGCTGGTCCTGTTTGGCACCCTTGGCTTAGAGGCGATCTGATGCTCCTGGAGGGGTTTCAGCGCAGAGTGACTCGTCTGCCTTATGGGGTCTATAGACCATCGTATCAGGAGAGGTTGGAGCGGATGGGGCTGTCTTCACTGGAGGATCGACGGCTGCGCGGGGATTTGATCATCACCTTTCGTGCGCTCCATGGAATGTTCGGTACCGATATCTCGCATTTATACCAGCTGAACACAAACAATCTTCGTGGTCATAGCTTCAAACTTATTCGTGAGAGTTTTCGTGCAAAGTGCCGCGAACATTTCATTTCTGATAGAGTGTTCAGTGTCTGGAATGGACTACCCAGTGACGTCGTTAATGCACCCTCGGTTAATACCTTCAAGAACCGACTTGATGCCTGGCTTCGTGGCAGGTCTCGCATCTGAATATTCTGCTTGAACATTTCATTTGTGCTCACATACTTTTGTGTTTATTGCTGTTTATTTTATTCACCATTGTTTTCCATATTTGTTGTATGTTCAACGTTTTTCATTTCTATGAGTTCATAGGCTTTTGCCTCTACTCTGTAGTTCCTTTTAATAATAATAATAATAATAATAAAATGCCTATAACTCCGAAACTATTCGATCGATTTGGCCCATTAACGAACTTAACCGCGGCATTCCGATGCGCAACCTATGCTGAAAGTTTCAAGTTGCTAGCTTGCTTCTGTCGACAGTTATCGTGTCTACGGCCGGCCGGATAGAATCAATTTTGACACCGGATTCGTCATCAGTGAGTCCAACCTAGTCGATTGAGACCATTTTCGGCTCAATCATCCAAAATTACAGACATTTGGACAAAACGATAGCACGCTGTTCCCCTAGAACATGCGCGCAAAAACGCCCTTCTTCTAATTATCAACCGAATCAACAGAACAACAGTCATGAACAACACAATTTAATGAATTTCATTTCTTATATACATGGACTTTCAGAAAAAACAAAAAATTGATGCTTTATTCAATATGGGAAGAATTTCCATATCAAAAAATGATTTGGGATCCATACTAACTGAAACCAAATCAATTAACTAGAAACAAAAATCAAAAAATTGTGTTTATAGTTTTTCCTGCATTTCTAGAAAGACATATGTAGGGGGAACATCTCGACAGTTAGATATCAGAAAACGATAGCTCAAAAACAACCTGAGGAATAGAAACATACAAAAATCCCAAATAGCGAACCATGTGTGGGAATGACATGAAAGATTGGGATACCACAAAAATACTGATGTCAGAATCAGATAATTTGAAAAGGGAAATTGAAGACTCCTCTTGCATTTTGTCAAATGGAGAGAGTAATTTTGCTCATTGTACTGTAGAAATGGACCCTACTTGGCTGAATTTAATTAATGAAAAAGAGATAGAATTGAAAACTTTCAAACCAAGTGAATCTGTATTTCTGCGACTTCATAAAAATGTTAATTTCACAAAAGTCTCAAAACGAAAAATCGATAATAATAATTCTGAAAAATTTTCCGTTTGTCTGATGAAATAGTCAGATTTGTACTCTGAAACGTCACAGTTTGCTTCGTGTATCGTTTATATTTTTCCTGTTCTGTTCATTAGGCAATCTGTTTTCCAAGAAACTGCCCTTGACTAATAGTTATATCCTGCAATCCGCAAATGTGTTTTTTCATGAAAAAAAAAACAATTTCTATTTGAATTTTAATAGTTCTGTTTCAGATATAAGGAGTACACACCCAAAAAAAAAATACTTAAAAATAAAGCTGTGTTTGGGGGGTCAATGCTTTGGCAACAAATTCGATCATGCGCGCAAACGGTGATGAATTCAGGTCAGTTCTTGTCTAGAATGGGGGTTTTCCCTTTGAACGAAAATGCAGTTATTTTCATGAAAAACCTTTAGAACATCACATTTCAAACATATAATTTCAATATTATAATTTAAAAAAATGTTTGATCACCTAAAACTGAAAAATAAAAATGGGGATTTACATTTAAAGGGATTTGTCATGAGTGCACGATATGGCAACGTCGAATTCAGCTTTCTCGGAAAGAAAAGGACGTCAAATGTGTTACTTTGCTTAGGAAAACAGAGATAGTTATACGATCTGGTTAGAGTAGAAGACAACGACCAAGGAATAGAAAAAGAAGAGTACAGACTGTCATATTACTGACAAATCGCAAACGGAAATTGTTTGGTTATATTGACAAAGAACACGTGTGTACCACAGAATGGGAATAAATATTTCGTTATTCTATAGCAGAAAAAGCAATTCTACTAAACAACGTTGTCACTTCGTGCATGCATGACAAATCCCAAACCCCAATTTCGAAATCGGATTTTGAATACTTTCTGGAGGTTATTTGGGAAAATGATGAATCAAACCCATAATAATTATGTTCGAATTGGCATTTGCAGTAATAACCCAAATTCAGGAAAAACCCCCATTCTTCTGATGCTGATCTGTCTGATTCAATTTAGTTAAGATGATTTGTCACAGAAGACATTTTTATTTACTCAACACCAACACCACAGAATTAATTTATCTATATCGGATCACACCCTGAACGCTGACGAACAAGTGCTCTTACTCCACATTATAACTTAATTGATTCATCAAAAACCCTTGTCTTACCCAAACTGCTGGACGTTTCTAAGGTTCACCAACATTTTCTTCCTTCCTCGTAACCCCAGAACTAGAGAAATTCATGTTTATGATAATTTATACCGCTGGTCGGATCAAAATAAACCCCGAAAAAGTGACTCAATTCTGTGTTGAATCCCAGCAAATAGCTCCACTCACGTTCTAACCGATGCTTGGGGCTGATATGATGGTGTGAGTTCCCCCAACCAACTGTTGATTCAACATTTTTATCGTTCCCTTCGATATATCTTCATGTAATTTGTCACGGAATATTTGCTGGATGAAACGTATAACCGGGGATTTTCTGGAATTCATGAAAATATCATTTTCCGATGGGGAAATTCTCGCTGTAGTAGATTTGAAATCATGCGGCGATCATCAGGAAGACGAGGGAATGACAGGTAAGTCGCGGCATTTGATTCACAAATTGAGGTTATATTGGTGCTTATGATAGCAAATTCTGGAATTCAATCGAGAACGTGGATAACATATTAGGAATTTTTTAATGAATTAACTCATCTTGAGTGTCGCACTCACGTTTTGTTGCAAGTACAGTAGCCTACACAGGTGGTCCTTACTGATTCGCTGATATTTGAGAGGGTGATTAAGTTTCTAGAAAAAAATATTTTCGCGCACATGTTCTAGGGGAACAACGTGCTATCGTTTTGACCAAATGTTTGTAATTCTCGAATTTTTCCACTAAATTGGTCTCAAACGACTAGATTGGACTCTCTGAAAACGAATCCAGTGTCAAAATCGATTCTGTTCGGCCTTGGACACACTGTCGAACAGAGTGACCTAGCTACTTGAAACTTTTAGAGTAGGTTGCGTATTGAAATGATGCGGCTAGGTTCGTTAATGGGCCAAATCGGTCGAACAGTTTCGGAGTTACAGCCATTTGAGATTTTGAAGTTATTCTTTTTTTATTTCAGAAACTACTGCAGCGATTCGATTGAAACTTGGCAGTTAGGTGGAGTATAACGATGCGCAACTTTAAGATTATACTGTAAGTAAATTCAGAAAAAAATTCTTTCAAAATTTTTTTCGAAAAAAATTTATTTTTCGGAAACTGTTCATCATATTCAAGAAAAAGTTTCACTAAGACTTCGATCTTCATATTGCACAGCAGTGTACCAAATGTCAGTTTGATACGATCATAATTTCCGGAGATATGTGGTAAAAATATATCAAATTTCGTGGTTTTCTTATCGATATCGTTGTTTTATTCGGTATAACTCAAAGAATTCTGATTCAATCATGATAAAAACTTCGCAACTAGTTTGAAGATGCTGAAAGACAACCTTGTGCAAAATTTTGTGATTATCGTGTCATTAGAACAATTCAAAAAAATAATTAAAAATTATTCTTTTTTCAAATATTCAATATTCTGTGATCTTTTCATCATATTATCCCCATTAAATTCTATATGAGCCTTCGGACTGTCATTTTCCGATAAACCAGTGGATTTCAATTCGAGCTGATCTGTATTTTCTGAAATATTGGGAAAATAACATTTTGAGTGGGTATATCTGCGGAATCAATGGGTGGATTTTACCCATTCATGAATTCGGTCTTTGTAATTGAGGTTCAAACCTTTCTTACGAATATTGAGTTTCTATGTTGATTTTTCCGGAAGTTATTGTGCTTACGGTCAGCCGATCAAAGAATTGCAGCGAAAAATTTTCTCCCAATCCCACCAGAAAAATTATTAATAATTCGTTTTTCTTTCATATTCCATTGTAGTTTTAGATTTCACCTGTATTCTCGAATTCTCTAAACGAGTTGAGAAAGATCTTCAAAATATTTCATAAATGAATTTAAAATTCTTGGGATCTTTGGATTTTGGGATATTAACTAAACCGAACGATTCTTTGGCATTTTTTGAAAATATCATAAAGAGATAGTTGTAAATCATTCGAGGGAAAAATTCAGATTTAGTATTATACCTGCGATCGATTTGAGGAATTTTTTAAATAAGAATAAGATTGGAAATGAAAATACAACTTTGATAACTTTATAATCATTCAGACCCGTCCTTTATTTTCGTTAGATCTACCCCGTAATTTGTTACAGATCACAAAAGTATTCCAGAACAAAACAGCTTAGAAGACGATTACCCATAAAGAGTTTTGGATTGCAGAAAGTCTACAATATTTGTAAGGCCCAAAAAATCTACTCATTCTTTTATATTCATCCCTTATCATTAATACAATACATATTATCCATAATTAATTTCAACCATTTATTCAACAGTTATATGGACGCATCTTCAAAAAATAATTGTTCCTAAATTTCGATGTGAATGTGCTTCTAGGAGATAATGATGGAATAAAATACTAAGTTTTAGTACCAACATAACAAGTTTATAATAGACGAAAGTTTCGGCTTAAATATATTTCGTTGTATTCAATTTCCTTAAACATTTTATAATTAATTTCTAGTAATCATAATACAACATTCAAACAATTTTTGGGCAGTAACCTGAGGAAAATAAAATTGGGAATTTAATTAATCCCGAGGGTATCTATTTTTGGTATCACATATTTAAATAAGCTTCATTCATTTATTATTTTTTCAAGTTCACCATATTCCACTGAATTCTGAATAATCTAAACATCAACATTCAAACTACGATATTTTTATATTAGGAATTATCTTACTATGATTTTCGAAGAACCACTCCATCACCACAGTGAACAAACTCTAAGTGGAGAAAATTATACAAATACTTCATTTCAAAACATGTACATCTGCACTAGCTGATGCTCAGCTAACCATATTATTCTGTTAAGAAACAGTATTCATAATAATACAAACAATTATTGATCAAGGCTGCAGTAAATTTGAATCTTGTTATGATTTCAAATATCAACATTGGGTATTCTCAAAATATTAATCTGGAAAATAATAAAATCAATATGAATCAGGTAGGAAAAGCAGCATTCAAAATTGATCGTATATATTTACAATTGACTAATAAAACGAGTAACAAAAATAAAATTTTGACTAATATACAAGAATAAACAGAATTAGGTACTATTTGGTTGATGAAAAAATTAATATGAAATTTTAGAAGCTTCTACATGAATATCTTCTTGATCAACAGGTACATATCCTGGTTAATTTCGAAGTTTATCAAATTATTGGCATCTCCTTGGAGTCTCATCAGCAAACCACCAAATGAAACATAAGCAGACAATCGTTTAGATTGATCACTTAAATCATCATCACCGTCCAGCCTGTACACTTTCCCCGACATGACATAGTCGAAACTTTCGGCCCTAGATCCGACTTGTTCCATCTCTGTGGGATCCCAGTACGCACTATCTGGGTAGCCATCTTCCCTCAGGGTAGTAGCGAGCACTAAACGGAATTTGTCGCCCAATTCCATGGGATATATCAAATTGTTTATGTCCAATATGAGGTCCATCTTGAAAGATTCACTGTCACAGTGTAAACGAACTACTCGATCGAATTTTTTTCCTTCAGCGTCGATGTCTTTGACATTGAATATATCCTCAAATACAACACCTGCCATTTCACACCCCTCAGATGAATTCACTTCGGTACAGACAACCAGCAGCTACAACGGACGGTACTTTACTGAACTATCTTTACACGCAGGGTTGTCGGTTGTTGATATTCAATATTTCAACGCACCCCACCAGAATAGATAGTTTTTCTACCTGAGTTTGCAATTTTGGAGATGTTTGGTAAGAATCTAAGAATAATTTGTTGGAAACTATTACAGCTGCATTAACTAGAAATTGTGATGTACATAAAAGAATTACTACTGGTATTCTAAAAGTATACTTAAAAGAATCAAGAATAAAATATTCTACGAAATGATAGTTTCAATATATTCGCGATCAAAATATTGTTTCGTTTTGTATAACCTAATTTTCGTTATTCTTAAATGATAGATTCTTTTCGATATTGGATAAGTATATCTAATAATAATAAAAATAAACAGTCTTTATTTCGAATCAATGGTAAACAATAACAAGTTTATGACAAAAAATGAATTGAAAAAGTGTCAAATAGAAATTTTAATTCATGAAATCATCAAGACAATAAGGCTCTAGGTTCAGAAGAAGTTTGAAAATGTTTTTCTTGAATAATTCATTGTTGTATTTCTGGTAAACTATTAAAAAGTTTGAGGCATCTGTATTGCATTTGTTTTTGATTTGTTGTCAACCTATATTTAGGTAGATTATAAGATGAGGTTCGGGTATTTTATTTTTCCTTAAGATTCAAATAATTGCTGAACAGTTCTTGATTTTTATGGAAGAAAGGAGACATTCCTGAATATATATCCCTATATAAATAACTAAGTCATACTCTTGGGCACAATAAACCTTGAGGTAGCAGTGGAGTGTAACCCCTTACCAAACTATAACTATGAGTCAAATTCCTTTGAAAAATATTTGCGATCATGAATAACTAACTAAGCGTTTCAGTTTGGTCCATGTGATTCTATAAAATAATGTGTACGTAATTCCGAACACAGATGTGAATCATCATTCCAAAAAGTGAGAAACAATGAATATGTTCAACATAAAAATCATAAATAAATAAACGAACAGTATTCATATGGAAGTGTGCTCAATATAAATACATGAAGTGATTGTGATGTTGGATATCCATATTTATATTTCGTAATTTGTTGGACATCTTTTTTGCGTTTTCTTCATCAGAAATTATTTTCAATAAAAATCGTGGCAAAGATCCAACAATGAATTTCGATTTAGTTTTATGATAAGAAAATTTCTAGAAAAGCACTCGAGTGAAGTCATCATCGCGAAATTTTGCACATAGAATTGAATATAATCATTTGCTCTTTCATTTCAATTGGACAAGTATTATATGAAATAACTACGATACCCAGAAAAAAACCAAAAATCCGACAAATTTTTCGGCAATATTTTGACGAAATAAAATCGGATCGAACTAAAATTTGGAACCTAATCGTAATATAGTGACCTTAAGTTTTGTTAAAAATTTCATTGAAATCTAATAGACACTCCGCAATACAACAAAAATTGTGAAATTCCTCAAAATTCAATGAATGCTCAATCCCCGTTTAATCTCTAAAATTTGAATGAGTGTTCGTGAGTAGTGACTCCAAGGTATGTGCCAAATTTCTTCGGAATTCAATTCATAGTTCCCGAATATATATCTAAAAATTTTTGAAACCCATGGTCCTCACGAAATATTACACTAAGTTGCCCTTCGGTATCGGTTTTTTATTTCATTACGTCAGTACTTCTTGAGAGTAATAAACTCAAATTATCATACAACAAAATTTGAAATATTTTCGCCTAATATCTCCGAAAATGAATATTACATCCCATTTTTATTTGGAACAATGTTGTTTAAAATTGCCTCAATCTGATTGCATCAGTACTTCTTGAGATAATCAGAAACTAACTTCAAAATTATAAATCATGGGGCAATAGGACATAATTAAATCCGACAACCAAATGTTCTTCAGGAGTTCCTAATAATTTAAGACTATTTTCGGCTAAATATTCGTAAATTTCAGAAATTCGAGCGAAATGTTAAAAAAAATAATTATATTATTCGGGTGTATATTATTTCAGTAGTATTAAGTGTCATAGGGAAAAAGAATAAAATAAATGAATAAAATTCACATTCACACAAAGATTGTGATAAATTGTTGAAAATAGAAAAAGAAATATAAAAACTCTCAACAGACAATTTTAGCCGGACACTAACGTGAAGTTGAAAGCTTTCACGTACTTTCAACACATTTATCCTCTAATCTTAACAACATTTTTCATGAACAATCGAGCCTTCATTTATTTACCGAATACGAGACCTCAATTCGATCGGATTCAAACTTTTGGAAATATAGAAAATATCACGTAGTATTTTTCCATATTTATCATGATAAACTGATTACCGCTGATCGTAGAACAAACAATATTTTTCTTTTATTTTGGAATAATCAATGAAACCCGTAAATGTTGAATATGTTAAATTTTTTACCGGCAAAGTATTTTTCCCATGCTATCTAACACAAGTATAGAATATGTACCTAAATGATTCATTATTTCCACAAAAATAAGTCTTCGATGACAGCTGTTGGACCAACAGGCCTTAATAACTGAGAACTTCATTTTCATACAAGCATCATTTTAATCTAAAATTTTCAACGGTCCTAATCAATTTGATTTCTTTAAACGTCTCACTGAGAGTAACCAAGCATATCACTCATAATTATTGACGAGTACGTCATAAATTATTAAGTGTTCATCTATTCGTTTACCCTTGTAATCATATAATATTATATATCTCCTTACACTGAAGAACGCGAAGAAGTTCTAACCTTTACATCAGGCATAATTTTTGCATTATATCACGTAGACGGAAGGCAATTTTATAAATTTGACACACTTGTAGATAATGCAGGAGGAACAATCATATATGACCGGTAATCTTTGAATTGTTCTTAAATTATTCCTTCGCTCGATTTCATCCTGGATTATTGTACGGCCATTTTGTATTCGATTTTGTTGTGGTTGAATAGAATTGCCCATATTTGTTATCCACTTCTTTGTTCCGGTAAGACTTATTGAACATAAGTTGTAATAATTCAAATAATTTTCTCCCTACCTCAAAGCAGAAGTACAATTAGCTTTGCATTATTTTGGGTTTGTAACTAATGTGTCTTCATTATCTAACTCAGACATATAACATACTAATAGGTATCTTAAATAAAATTCCTAGTTGAATATTTTTAATTCTTCTTATTCCTCGCCTACAAAAGTTCATCTACGTTTCGGCACTGTTCGAACCTTTATCAAAGTTGAAATACTCATGAACTTGAGGAAAATACAGTGAACGCAAACAATTCAGGATCATATAAATATGAAATATTTCCATCGAACATAAAAGTACGAAGTACACAGTATTATAACACCGAAACACTTAAAATCAATGTTCTTCACAATCGTCAACAGAATTATATGTTTTCTGAATTAGTTTATTAATTTTTTTTTTCGATTTTAATGAACCCAATTAAAAATATATTCTTATTCTCTCTCACAGATGTTGAGCAATGTTACAATAACAAACCCATCTCCCTTATTTTTCAATGAATCGAAGAAAACTTGTCCCCTTATATTGTTGAATATCTGAGGAAGCGAAAATGAATATATTTCCGAATGAGATGATAAAAACTTCACTGATTGCTTTGAAGATTTAAATCTTGCACTGTTTTGGTCTGTTAATACTGCCCTTTGTATACGCCATTCTATTGAAATATTCAGTTGTTTGTATTCACTGTTTTCTAAGAAGTTGCCAAGTATACGAATTTTTCGGTCTTGGCGAAGACACAAATGATTCCAAAACGTTGATGAATATTTGTATGTGAGGAGAACCATAAGAATGAGGAAAGTACTTACAGAATGGATAAACAAACCTCAGTGACGCTCCAAGTGCGCAATTCAAGGTGTTTGGATAATTCATTGGAGTAAGTTTGGAGGGCCGTCTGGGGGGGTTGTTTAAGATTTTTAGGTATTGTTGGGGTTATAGTATGGAATTCTTGCGTTATAAATCTAGATTTCAAGAAATCAAGGTAGCTATTCTAGTAAAAAAAACTGAAAATATACGATAATAAATATTCATATAAAAATTGAAACGAACGTGTTGTAAATACAAAATCATACCCCATTTGGATGAGGGGTTCAGTCCAAATGATGAATACTTTCCAAAAAACGCTGCAAATTTCACACAAGGGTTTATTCTTTTCTCAGTTGAATAACCCCCACCATTGGTGTCTTAAATAAAACTTATATATTATTCATAACTCATTGCTTTTTCACAACACAATTTGCGGTTAGTTTTCGATAAATAATTTTTTTTCCCTCCCACCCCCAGTTTAGATCCCTTAGGGTACAACGATCCTGCTGAAAACCTTGGAGGATCAATGTCGAGCAACACACGATTTTTCTACCAAGTTTCATGGATTTCGGTTCAGTTCATTCAGAGGAGAAAGCACGGGACAACGGACGGCGGACGGACGGATTTTGGTATATTATTTGATAAAATCAAATAATATCGAAAATGAATCATTGCATTCGGTTCTAAGTTGTTTAAGATATCAATGGTATATTGGGATATTTAACTAAGAAAATAATAAGCCCTTGTTTAAAATTTGCAGTGCTTTTTATTAGTTTATTCAAATCTACATACTTTAGAATGTAAACTGTAAAATTTTCAGGGGGGGTATTTTTTTTTTGATCGATCACTAAGATTTAATATTTGATTTTATCCAACAATAAACCAAAATGGACAGGAAAATAAATCCAAAATTCTACTGTCCCCATTCAAACTTGAGGATGAAATGCCCAATACCTCAAAAAACTGGTAACCTCTAGAAAAGGGATTGCATTGCTGATGAAAACTTCAGCGATTTCAAATCTCATTGAAGAAAATCGAAAACATGCAAATTTTCTTCATTTGATGCATTACCACATCTGCAGCAAATTTCATAGTCATAGAATTCATTCTCAAAAAAAACTGAAGCTTTGTAGTACAGTATATTCAAACTGAAAAATATCTATTCATACACTACATCAAGCTATTCACAAGGAGTCATTAGTCATAATTTTATAAACGAAAGAGGTGGATTTTTTTTCTTAAGACACACATCAAATATTTATATCGATATTTTTGGAGGAATTTGTATTATTTTTCAGATTTTTAAAAAATTTTTTGCTCCCGAAAAGGAACTACTAAAAATTTAAAAAATTGAATATCATATATTCAAAAATATAACATTTCTGCATAAATACCTTATTGATATTTGTGGTGAATTATTATTGGTAATTCATATATATTACCGCAATAATGAGCTAACATCGATAGGCCTAGAAAAGTCTCTTTTACAGTTTCACAATCCAATAAAACCTGTGTTTTTCGAAATTCATATTCATTAATATATTTTTACATTAGAGTGGCTTTTTTCTTTGTAGAATTTTATCCCAAATTAGTCTAAGAGAAATTGGAATGATATATTCTTCTGAAAACGTTTCAAGAGGTGTTACTACATAGGAAGGTAGGCTCTGGAAGAACGGTCAATTTAGATTCTCTTCTACAGATTTGCACCCTCTCACCCTTAAATTCCATGTAATATATCAGAAGCAGAGTGGCGCAGTGGAAGCGTGCTGGGCCCATAACCCAGAGGTCCGTGGATTGAAACCACGCTCTGCTAGAAAAGTTTTTTTGTTCAATTTTCGAATAGAATATTCTTGAGTACATTTCAACTTATTCTATGTAGACTACAATTCAAAAAATGTTCCACCCCAATACACGATCGTGCATATTAAGTACAGATAAAATCCGAAATTTGAAAGCGTTCGTCACTCATAAAAATTTAAGTGAGTATCTGAACTTCGACCTACACGCTCTTTTTCAGAAGAGATTATGGAATAATGAGATGAACTTTTGCTTGCGAATACGCTAGTATTTAACTAACAGTAGATATATTCGAAAGAGTTTTTACAGCTATTGGCATCTGAATTTAAGATTGCAGCGCCACGATGGCCAGTTTTAGAACCTTACATACAGACATAGATTTTGTTTTGGTAGTCGATTTTGTACTGTTTGTTAGTGTTTGGTTCGATAATTTTTGATTTCAAGATTTATTCAAAGACTTTTTAGACTTTTATAGTTGACGAGAGTATTATTGAGAATACATATTCCATTCTTATAAAGTAGGTATGTATCATCCTTCAATCTAATTGAGTGTAGCAACTCTAAAATTACGGGGATATCTCCAAGGTTAGACAGTATTTTAATATCATTTATTTTCAGATCCAAATGGCAAGATTGACTTTGGTGGATTTCTTAGGCTATATTGAAAGTTGAAAAATTTCAAAAAGTACTGCCGTGAAGGCAGCAGCTTTTGCGTGCATGTTCAAATTCGTTGCTGAAGCGGTCATCTACATTGAACATGCGCGCAAAAGTTGCTGCCTTCACGGCAGTGCTTTTTGAAAAACAGAGAAGTAACGCGTTCCAAAGTAACCGACGTTCCAAAATACCGTGTAACTCTCCACTCGTTCCTCGCTCCAGTCGCGATCGATACCTATCTCGCTTCACGTTCCTCGGTTCCACAATACCGCGAACAGAATACCCATCGCAATGCGATTACGTCTGTTACGGGAGTTACAGCTCTAGTGCGCAGTGCGCCTCATTAGAAACTGTAGATGTTTCTACTTCGTTATCAGCTGTTACATTTCCGATACGGTGTTACATTGTTTACTTTCAGAAGGTGATATTGTGACAAGTAGTTCACAACACACAATCTGATGGAATATAATATTCCATCAGATTGTGTGTTATGCAAGTTATGCTTTCTTTTCGATAATTGCCATATTCATCAATACTTTATGCATAACCGTAGATATTATTTCAATCTACTGGTGGAAGTTATTGAAGGATAATATGAATTGAAAATTTATTATGCAAAACATGTATTCATGTAAAACCACATATTCAAATAATATTGATACAGTTTGCGTCCTTTATAATGATAATGTCTATTGTAAATATGTAATTTTAAATAATAATCTTCTCAATTGAGAAAATATTAATCCTCAAGGCATTCTTCTCTTTCAATTGAAATGATATACCTCGAATGTGAAGAAAATATGAAAAAAAAATTTGAAAATCAATTATAGTTTGAAGATACGTCAGGTTTTAACCGAAAATATGTTAGTGGAAGAAGTTCTTGGAAGCTCTAAATCTGAATACAATAGCTATAAGTAGAATAGAAAGAGAATTTATATCATTTGAGAAACAGATTGCCGTACTAACTCATTTTGTTTCAGCGTTGGAACGACGGTTTCAAAATCGCGGTATTTTTCTGGAACCGTCGCGAAAATACCGCGACACGGGTGGAACTGGTATTCCCATCTCTAAAACAAAGTGGCGGGTAGCGGCTATCTTAGATGGCCATTCACTAGCGACACCAACGGCCAGATGGGGAACTAATTTTGGATGGAAAGCTCACTAGCGACCGTAACAGGCAGATTTGAAAGCATTTTGTTTGTGGCGAGAATATTTGAATTAACTGCTAGAGCTAGGTATAAGATCGAGGGTAATAAAAAATAACTTCTTACTACATTTTATGTTTTCAAATGGAATGTTACTCTTTTTCAGTCATGAAAACCAAACCGACATGAAGTGAAATCAATTACATACCTATGTAATATGTGTTAATTATATTACGATTCTTCATTTATTTCTTCCGTTTAAATATACAGAATCTACCAACATTATATAAAGAAATAACCAAAAGGTCATTTGCAATTCATTAACTATTAACATTAACCAAATGATATATTGAAAAGTTGAAAGAAAAATAACAATATTAGCATTCAAGGATAACTCCAAAAGAGTCTTCCATCAAAGGGTTGCTGAATCCACTTTATTTAATCCATGGATCCTGGAGCTAGTGGTGAAAACCTACAAATCAAATATTTGAATTAATTCAAAATTGAAAACTTTAGGAAATCATCCTTTTTTTTTCAAGTGAAAAATGTTGCTATAAAATATTGGTAGGCTTTCCTACATTAGAAATACAAGTGAAAATAATGAAAACTATTGGTAATGGAAACAAATTGCTTCTGCGTTACTGCATCAATACAGGGTTACAAACTTTGAAAAGTATGAACAACTCTGTTAACGCAGAGGCGATTTCTATTAACAGTTTTAATTTTTTTTTGCCTACTATTCATTTTGAGTTTGAATAATTTGAAAGATACGTTTCTCTATGAATTTGGTATAAGAACTGCTGCTCAGGGGACAAATATGATTGAGAATCCTAATTTTCGTAAAAATACAGGTTTATTTTCAACTAAAAAGAATTTTCATTTACCTATATAATTTTGGCAACTTCAGCACTAGAAGCAAGGCTTGTTGTATCAGGCCTTTCTACTGAAGGTTGATCAGATGTTGAAAGCATCAATGGTTTTGTCAGTCATTACTGGAACTATTATAGCTGTCTTCGGAACTCAAATCATAAGATTCATATCTACACGATCATTCAGAACATATTCGGGAATTGCATCAATATTGAAGCCTTATTACGAAGTTAATAATCTAGAAGGATTCGTAGCAAAATCGAGAAAATGCAGGTTTTTTTTGAGAACCTGTGATATTATCACAAACCTTTGACATTACTCCTATGAATTTTCATCTGAGGAAAATTTTCATGTGCACTCAAGTTTGATCGAGGAAGGTTTCATTGATGTTTCAGATATAATTACAGGAGCTAAATGAGAAAAAAATACAAAAAACTGTACAGAATATTTTGAAATCATTAGCTTATATAGCCAGTACCACAGAACATCAGTTTATATAGCCAGTACCATTAGTAAACAACTCCATTTTTATTTTACCGGCAAAAATACTAGAAGTCAAAGTCAAATGTCATTTCGGATCATCCAGTCCCGACGGAGAAAGCTATACTTTCATATCTTCTATCTCTCTTAATCTCGAGTGGCCAGTCACAAAAAATTGCTTCCCATATTCCACTAGGAGTTTCACCCCCCAGAGACAAGAGACTTCCTTCTCTTTCTCTAACAAAAAACTGTAATAAAATATGGTTATTTAGATATCATAGAAAAATATACATACCATAGATAAGATATGGAAACAGGAAATTGTTAGGTCTATGTTAGATACATATACAAAAATTTTTCAGCCTACGTTTGCAATTTCCTATTAACTAATTTACTGTTCAAATACATTCTGTATTTGAACAAATAATTTGCTTGGTTTATTGATAATTTGATAATCGAAAGTGTTTAATTTCAACAAAAGTTTAGTTTCATATAAATTATTTGGATATGAGAAAGAAATGAATGATGATTGATGAATAAAGAAGCACTCAATTCCGAGTAAAAATATCATAAAAGGGAAATAATGTAGTGATTGAATTATTGAAAATTAAGTCGTTCTTTTATAGAGTATTGAAATTCTGAAACTACCCTATTTGAATTGGGGTAGCGATAATTATATATTTGTTTTACGTTATGAATAAATGTAATATTCCATTTATAAATAATTTATTTTTTTGTTATTGTACAACTCATTCAGATCGGACATATTATAAAAGTACCATAGACAGAAGTGGTAATAGAGCAATTCCAGCTGACGTCACAACCTGGCCGATGGGGGGACAGGTAAATCACAGAATAGAGAAGTATATATTCTGTGACCTCACTTTCCCGTTTTGTTCATGTTATGAAGTACAGCATTTTCAACAATTTCAGGATAAATTCACAAGTTAAAATGATATATTATGATATATTAATAGAATTGGTGAATTACTAGGCCAAGTTAGTGTGTCGTTGTGAAATTCAACATAAATACACCGAGAGAAGAAGGAATACATTCGCTTTGTTTACATTGGCGAAGAGCGATTATTTGGCTATTTTAGTGATTTCACAAGTGAAATTTCGTGATAATGGATCTGATTAACTGATATTCAATCTCAGATGATAATCATTCAAAATGATATAAATGAAAATTGCAGTATTTATTCTTGTCTTTTAAAGCCTAGAGTACCAACATCAGAGATAGCATTCATTATAGGTATAACTATTGAAAGTGAAACAGTAAAATGTTTGGCTCATTTATTCCTGAAAATAAACAGCAGAATGAAATCCAACAAATGTATGGAATGGAAAAAACATGGGTTCCAGAGAACTTCTCAGTACTATTTCAAATAACGTTATATGTTGCAAATTATCAAATTATATAATATTGGTCTGCAGTTGCTATGTCAGTGCTATCATAATATTCAATTATATATTTATCATACTACATATGTTACAAATAAAATAATTCATATGGAATTTTTTCCTTGAACACCGATTTCGATTCATCCTCAAAAAATGCTTTACTATCCATATAAAATGTTCTTCATTAAGCACATGCAACTTTAAGGCTTTCATAATCTTTCATTGACAATAAGTTCAATTCGAAACATTACAAACAACAAAATGTAGAAGTTCCATCCTTGGGTAGTGGAGCCACGTCGGAATGTGTTCGATTGAGAACAGAGGAAGTTATCTGGTTCATTATTATTTAAAATACATACAATATTTTGGGAAATCTATCACATAACGAATTGCCTTGATTGGCTTTATACATCATATAGAGATGTGAGTGGTAAACAATCAGGATGGGTTTGTCCATCATAACGCCAGCTATCGTAGGTTGATATCATTCTTGAAATGTGTATAACAAACACGAAATATTCTTATCATGGTTATCTCATCATGATTTAACTTATTAAACAGAACAAATTGAATAGATAGTCTGACATAAATCATTCACCGTGAGGAAATGTCTCCAACAAACTCTACCATAGTTTGTTATACTTTGTCAGAACAGTTTTTTCAATTTATGGCGAGAATATAGTATGTTTGCTTACTCTGGGATAGTTCACATAGTATTCTGTTTCTTCCAATACCAAATAAAATTTAGGGGAATGGGTCAAAAATGCAAATATTCAAATATAAAGTCTACAGTACAATATATCTGAAACATAGGATTCTTTCGTCTCTTGGTGTATTTATGTTGTATTTCACAACGAAACAATAACTTGGCCTAGTTATTCACCAATTCTATTGATATAAATTATTTTAACCTGTGAATTTATCCTGAAATTGTTGAAATAACATAAACAAAGCAGGAAAGTGAGGTTGTGTTGATTTACTTTCACCATTTGACATGCTGTCCCCCATCAGCTGATTCATCTCGATGAACCATAGATAGCTGGAACTGCTCAATTAGGTTGTTAGCAGAATATATCACTGGTTGCACTTGCCAATCTACATCTCCACTAACATCTCCTTTTGCTTATCCGGATCCATAACAATTTGAATATCACTTATATGATATTTCCACGTCTAATATAATTCAATGTATCACTATGATGAGTTGGATGTAACTGAAAACGAAAAAATTTCAAAAAGCACTGCCGTGGAGGCAGCAACTTTTGCGCGCATGTTCAATGTAGATGACCGCTTCAGAAACGAATTTGAACGTGCGCGCAAAAGCTGCTGCCTTCACGGCAGTGCTTTTTGAAATTCCGCAGATATACCCACTCAAAATGTAATTTTTCCAATATTTCCAAAAATACAGATCAGATCGAATTGAAATCCAGTACTTAATCGAAAATAACAGTTCGAAGTTTCATACAGAATTTAATGAGGATGATATGATGAGAAAATCATAGAAATTTTTTTTTTCAAATTGTTCTAATAACACGATTATCACGAAATTTTGCATAAAGTTGTCTTTTAGCATCTTAAAACTAGCTGTGAAGTTTAATCAGGACTGAATCAGTATTTCTCGAGTTATACCGAAAAAATCAACGATATCGAGAAGAAAACCTCGAAATTTGACATATTTTTTCCCGATATCTCCAAAACTTATGATCGTATCGAACTGAAATTAGCTACACTGCTGTGAAATTAGAAGGTCAAAGTGTGAGTATAATTTTTTTTGGATATGATGAACGGTTTCCGAAAATAAAATTTTTTTGGAAAAAAATTTCGAAAAAACTTTTTTTTTTAAATTACTGACAATATGATCCTGACAAAATTTGGCTCAAAGTTGCGCGTCGTTGTACTTCATCTAACTGCCAAGTTTGAATCCAATCGCTCAAGTAGTTTCTGAAATAAAAAATAAATAACTTCAAAACTTCAAATGCCTATAACTCCAAAACTATTCGATCGATTTGGCCCATTAACGAACTTAACCGCGGCATTCCGATGCGCAACCTATGCTGAAAGTTTCAAGTTGCTAGCTTGCTTCTGTCGACAGTTATCGTGTCTACGGCCGGCCGGCCGGCCGGACAGAATCAATTTTGACACCGGATTCGTCATCAGTGAGTCCAACCTAGTCGATTGAGACCATTTTCGGCTCAATCATCCAAAATTACAGACATTTGGACAAAACTATAGCACGCTGTTCCCCTAGAACATGCGCGCAAAAACGCCCTTCTTCTAATTATCAACCGAATCAACAGAACAACAGTCATGAACAACACAATTTAATGAATTTCATTTCTTATATACATGGACTTTCAGAAAAAACAAAAATGCTTTATTCAATATGGGAAGAATTTCCATATCAAAAAATGATTTGGGATCCATACTAACTGAAACCAAATCAATTAACTAGAAACAAAAATCAAAAAATTGTGTTTATAGTTTTTCCTGCATTTCTAGAAAGACATATGTAGGGGGAACATCTCGACAGTTAGATATCAGAAAACGATAGCGCAAAAACAACCTGAGGAATAGAAACATACAAAAATCCCAAATAGCGAACCATGTGTGGGAATGACATGAAAGATTGGGATACCACAAAAATACTGATGTCAGAATCAGATAATTTGAAAAGGGAAATTGAAGACTCCTCTTGCATTTTGTCAAATGGAGAGAGTAATTTTGCTCATTGTACTGTAGAAATGGACCCTACTTGGCTGAATTTAATTAATGAAAAAGAGATAGAATTGAAAACTTTCAAACCAAGTGAATCTGTATTTCTGCGACTTCATAAAAATGTTAATTTCACAAAAGTCTCAAAACGAAAAATCGATAATAATAATTCTGAAAAATTTTCCGTTTGTCTGATGAAATAGTCAGATTTGTACTCTGAAACGTCACAGTTTGCTTCGTGTATCGTTTATATTTTTCCTGTTCTGTTCATTAGGCAATCTGTTTTCCAAGAAACTGCCCTTGACTAATAGTTATATCCTGCAATCCGCAAATGTGTTTTTTCATGAAAAAAAAAACAATTTCTATTTGAATTTTAATAGTTCTGTTTCAGATATAAGGAGTAAAAATAAAGCTGTGTTTGGGGGGTCAATGCTTTGGCAACAAATTCGATCATGCGCGCAAACGGTGATGAATTCAGGTCAGTTCTTGTCTAGAATGGGGGTTTTCCCTTTGAACGAAAATGCAGTTATTTTCATGAAAAACCTTTAGAACATCACATTTCAAACATATAATTTCAATATTATAATTTAAAAAAATGTTTGATCACCTAAAACTGAAAAATAAAAATGGGGATTTACATTTAAAGGGATTTGTCATGAGTGCACGATATGGCAACGTCGAATTCAGCTTTCTCGGAAAGAAAAGGACGTCAAATGTGTTACTTTGCTTAGGAAAACAGAGATAGTTATACGATCTGGTTAGAGTAGAAGACAACGACCAAGGAATAGAAAAAGAAGAGTACAGACTGTCATATTACTGACAAATCGCAAACGGAAATTGTTTGGTTATATTGACAAAGAACACGTGTGTACCACAGAATGGGAATAAATATTTCGTTATTCTATAGCAGAAAAAGCAATTCTACTAAACAACGTTGTCACTTCGTGCATGCATGACAAATCCCAAACCCCAATTTCGAAATCGGATTTTGAATACTTTCTGGAGGTTATTTGGGAAAATGATGAATCAAACCCATAATAATTATGTTCGAATTGGCATTTGCAGTAATAACCCAAATTCAGGAAAAACCCCCATTCTTCTGATGCTGATCTGTCTGATTCAATTTAGTCAAGATGATTTGTCACAGAAGACATTTTTATTTACTCAACACCAACACCACAGAATTAATTTATCTATATCGGATCACACCCTGAACGCTGACGAACAAGTGCTCTTACTCCACATTATAACTTAATTGATTCATCAAAAACCCTTGTCTTACCCAAACTGCTGTACGTTTCTAAGGTTCACCAACATTTTCTTCCTTCCCCGTAGCCCCAGAACTAGAGAAATTCATGTTTATGATAATTTATACCGCTGGTCGGATCAAAATAAACCCCGGAAAAGTGACTCAATTCTGTGTTGAATCCCAGCAAATAGCTCCACTCACGTTCTAACCGATGCTTGGGGCTGATATGATGGTGTGAGTTCCCCCAACCAACTGTTGATTCAACATTTTTATCGTTCCCTTCGATATATCTTCATGTAATTTGTCACGGAATATTTGCTGGATGAAACGTATAACCGGGGATTTTCTGGAATTCATGAAAATATCATTTTCCGATGGGGAAATTCTCGCTGTAGTAGATTTGAAATCATGCGGCGATCATCAGGAAGACGAGGGAATGACAGGTAAGTCGCGGCATTTGATTCACAAATTGAGGTTATATTGGTGCTTATGATAGCAAATTCTGGAATTCAATCGAGAACGTGGATAACATATTAAGAATTTTTAATGAATTAACTCATCTTGAGTGTCGCACTCACGTTTTGTTGCAAGTATCAGTAGCCTACACAGGTGGTCCTTACTGATTCGCTGATATTTGAGAGGGTGATTAAGTTTCTAGAAAAAAATATTTTCGCGCACATGTTCTAGGGGAACAACGTGCTATCGTTTTGACCAAATGTTTGTAATTCTCGAATTTTTCCTCTAAATTGGTATCAAACGACTAGACTGGACTCTCTGAAAACGAATCCAGTGTCAAAATCGATTCTGTTCGGCCTTGGACACACTGTCGAACAGAGTGACCTAGCGACTTGAAACTTTTAGAGTAGGTCGCGTATTGAAATGGTGCGGCTAGGTTCGTTAATGGGCCAAATCGGTCGAACAGTTTCGGAGTTATAGCCATTTGAGATTTTGAAGTTATTCTTTTTTTATTTCAGAAACTACTGCAGCGATTTGATTGAAACTTGGCAGTTAGGTGGAGTATAACGATGCGCAACTTTAAGATTATACTGTAAGTAAATTCAGAAAAAAATTCTTTCAAAATTTTTTTCGAAAAAATTTTATTTTTCGGAAACTGTTCATCATATTCAAGAAAAAGTTTCACTAAGACTTTGATCTTCATATTGCACAGCAGTGTACCAAATGTCAGTTTGATACGATCATAATTTCCGGAGATATGTGGTAAAAATATATCAAATTTCGTGGTTTTCTTATCGATATCGTTGTTTTATTCGGTATAACTCAAAGAATTCTGATCCAATCATGATAAAAACTTCGCAACTAGTTTGAAGATGCTGAAAGACAACCTTGTGCAAAATTTCGTGATTATCGTGTCATTAGAACAATTCAAAAAAATAATTAAAAATTATTCCTTTTTCAAATATTCAATATTCTGTGATCTTTTCATCATATTATCCCCATTAAATTCTATATGAGCCTTCGGACTGTCATTTTTTGATAAACCAGTGGATTTCAATTCGAGCTGATCTGTATTTTCTGAAATATTGGGAAAATAACATTTTGAGTGGGTATATCTGCGGAATCAATGGGTGGATTTTACCCATTCATGAATTCGGTCTTTGTAATTGAGGTTCAAACCTTTCTTACGAATATTGAGTTTCTATGTTGATTTTTCCGGAAGTTATTGTGCTTACGGTCAGCCGATCAAAGAATTGCAGCGAAAAATTTTCTCCCAATCCCACCAGAAAAATCATTAATAATTCGTTTTTCTTTCATATTCCATTGTAGTTTTAGATTTCACCTGTATTCTCGAATTCTCTAAACGAGTTGAGAAAGATCTTCAAAATATTTCATAAATGAATTTAAAATTCTTGGGATCTTTGGATTTTGGGATATTAACTAAACCGAACGATTCTTTGGCATTTTTTGAAAATATCATAAAGAGATAGTTGTAAATCATTCGAGGGAAAAATTCAGATTTAGTATTATACCTGCGATCGATTTGAGGAAGTTTTTAAATAAGAATAAGATTGGAAATGAAAATACAACTTTGATAACTTTGTAATCATTCAGACCCGTCCTTTATTTTCGTTAGATCTACCCCGTAATTTGTTACAGATCACAAAAGTATTCCAGAACAAAACAGCTTAGAAAACGATTACCCATAAAGAGTTTTGGATTGCAGAAAGTCTACAATATTTGTAAGGCCCAAAAAATCTACTCATTCTGTTATATTCATCCCTTATCATTAATACAATACATATTATCCATAATTAATTTCAACCATTTATTCAACAGTTATATGGACGCATCTTCAAAAAATAATTGTTCCTAAATTTCGATGTGAATGTGCTTCTAGGAGATAATGATGGAATAAAATACTAAGTTTTAGTACCAACATAACAAGTTTATAATAGACGAAAGTTTCGGCTTAAATATATTTCGTTGTATTCAATTTCCTTAAACATTTTATAATGAATTTCTAGTAATCATAATACAACATTCAAACAATTTTTGGGCAGTAACCTGAGGAAAATAAAATTGGGAATTTAATTAATCCCGAGGGTATCTATTTTTGGTATCACATATTTAAATAAGCTTCATTCATTTATTATTTTTTCAAGTCCACCATATTCCACTGAATTCTGAATAATCTAAACATCAACATTCAAACTACGATATATTTATATTAGGAATTATCTTACTATGATTTTCGAAGAACCACTCCATCACCACAGTGAACAAACTCAAAGTGGAGAAAATTATACAAATACTTCATTTCAAAACATGTACATCTGCACTAGCTGATGCTCAGCTAACCATATTATTCTGTTAAGAAACAGTATTCATAATAATACAAACAATTATTGATCAAGGCTGCAGTAAATTTGAATCTTGTTATGATTTCAAATATCAACATTGGGTATTCTCAAAATATTAATCTGGAAAATAATAAAATCAATATGAATCAGGTAGGAAAAGCAGCATTCAAAATTGATCGTATATATTTACAATTGACTAATAAAACGAGTAACAAAAATAAAATTTTGACTAATATACAAGAATAAACAGAATTAGGTACTATTTGGTTGATGAAAAAATTAATATGAAATTTTAGAAGCTTCTACATGAATATCTTCTTGATCAACAGGTACATATCCTGGTTAATTTCGAAGTTTATCAAATTATTGGCATCTCCTTGGAGTCTCATCAGCAAACCACCAAATGAAACATAAGCAGACAATCGTTTAGATTGATCACTTAAATCATCATCACCGTCCAGCCTGTACACTTTCCCCGACATGACATAGTCGAAACTTTCGGCCCTAGATCCGACTTGTTCCATCTCTGTGGGATCCCAGTACGCACTATCTGGGTAGCCATCTTCCCTCAGGGTAGTAGCGAGCACTAAACGGAATTTGTCGCCCAATTCCATGGGATATATCAAATTGTTTATGTCCAATATGAGGTCCATCTTGAAAGATTCACTGTCACAGTGTAAACGAACTACTCGATCGAATTTTTTGCCTTCAGCGTCGATGTCTTTGACATTGAATATATCCTCAAATACAACACCTGCCATTTCACACCCCTCAGATGAATTCACTTCGGTACAGACAACCAGCAGCTACAACGGACGGTACTTTACTGAACTATCTTTACACGCAGGGTTGTCGGTTGTTGATATTCAATATTTCAACGCACCCCACCAGAATAGATAGTTTTTCTACCTGAGTTTGCAATTTTGGAGATGTTTGGTAAGAATCTAAGAATAATTTGTTGGAAACTATTACAGCTGCATTAACTAGAAATTGTGATGTACATAAAAGAATTACTACTGGTATTTTAAAAGTATACTTAAAAGAATCAAGAATAAAATATTCTACGAAATGATAGTTTCAATATATTCGCGATCAAAATATTGTTTCGTTTTGTATAACCTAATTTTCGTTATTCTTAAATGATAGATTCTTTTCGATATTGGATAAGTATATCTAATAATAATAAAAATAAACAGTCTTTATTTCGAATCAATGGTAAACAATAACAAGTTAATGACAACAAATGAAATGAAAAAGTGTCAAATAGAAATTTTAATTCATGAAATCATCAAGACAATAAGGCTCTAGGTTCAGAAGAAGTTTGAAAATGTTTTTCTTGAATAATTCATTGTTGTATTTCCGGTAAACTATTAAAAAGTTTGAGGCATCTGTATTGCATTTGTTTTTGATTTGTTGTCAACCTATATTTAGGTAGATTATAAGATGAGGTTCGGGTATTTTATTTTTCCTTAAGATTCAAATAATTGCTGAACAGTTCTTGATTTTT
Organism: Myrrha octodecimguttata; assembly: GCA_958510865.1. Taxonomy (NCBI): domain Eukaryota; kingdom Metazoa; phylum Arthropoda; class Insecta; order Coleoptera; family Coccinellidae; genus Myrrha; species Myrrha octodecimguttata. Next base: position 21,398,008 of record OY294061.1, on the reverse strand, counting down.
ATGGAAGAAAGGAGACATTCCTGAATATATATCCCTATATAAATAACTAAGTCATACTCTTGGGCACAATAAACCTTAAGGTAGCAGTGGAGTGTAACCCCTTACCAAACTATAACTATGAGTCAAATTCCTTTGAAAAATATTTGCGATCATGAATAACTAACTAAGCGTTTCAGTTTGGTCCATGTGATTCTATAAAATAATGTGTACGTTATTCCGAACACAGATGTGAATCATCATTCCAAAAAGTGAGAAACAATGAATATGTTCAACATAAAAATCATAAATAAATAAACGAACAGTATTCATATGGAAGTGTGCTCAATATAAATACATGAAGTGATTGTGATGTTGGATATCCATATTTATATTTCGTAATTTGTTGGACATCTTTTTTGCGTTTTTGCGCGCATGTTCTAAGGGAACAGCGTGCTATCGTTTTGTCCAAATGTCTGTAATTTTGGATGATTGAGCCGAAAATGGTCTCAATCGACTAGGTTGGACTTACTGATGACGAATCCAGTGTCAAAATCTATTCTGTCCGGCCGGCCAAACGGCCGGCCGGCCGTAGACACGATAACTGTCGACAGAAGCAAGCTAGCAACTTGAAACTTCCAGGATAGGTTGCGCATCAGAATGCCGCGGTTAAGTTCGTTAATGGGCCAAATCGGTCGAACAGTTTCGGAGTTATAGGCATTTGAAGTTTTGAAGTTATTTATTTTTTATTTCAGAAACTATCTGAGCGATTGGATTCAAACTTGACAGTTAGGTGAAGTACAACGACGCGCAAGTTTGAGCCAAATTTCGTCAGGATTATATTGTCATTAATTTGAAAAAAAAATTTTTTTCGAAATTTTTTTCCAAAAAAATTTTTTTTTCGGAAATCATTCATTATATCCAAGAAAAATTATACTCACGCTTCGACCTTCTAATTTCACAGCAATGTACCAAATTTCAGTTCGATACGATCATAAGTTTTGGAGATATCGGGAAAAAATATGTCAAATTTCGAGGTTTTCTTCCCGATATCGTTGATTTTTTCGGTATAACTCGAGAAATACTGATTCAGACCTGATTAAACTTCACAGCTAGTTTTAAGACGCTGAAAGACAACTTTATGCAGAATTTCGTGATAATCGTGTTATTAGAACAATTTGAAAAAAAAAATTTCTATGATTTTCTCATCATATCATCCTCATTAAATTCTGTATGAAACTTCGAACTGTTATTTTCGATGAAGTACTGGATTTCAATTCGATCTGATCTCTATTTTCGGAAATATTGGAAAAATAAAATTTTGATTGGGTATATCTACGGAATCATTGGGTGGATTTTACCCATTCACGAATTCGGCCTTCGTAATTAAGGTCCTAACCTTCTCTACAAATATCGAGTTTCTAAGTTGTTTCTTTCGGAAGTTATTGTGTTTACGCAGTCGGCCGTTAGGCTGACCGTAAACACAATAACTTCCGGAAGAAACGACTTAGAAACTCGATATTTGTAGAGTAGGTTTGGGGCTTAATTACGAAGGTCGAATTCGTGAATGGGTAAAATCCGCCCAATGATTCCGTAGATATACCCATTCAAAATTTTATTTTTACAATATGTCCAAAAATACAGATATGATCGAATTGAAATCCAGTAATTCATCAGAAAAAAATTTCAAAAAGCACTGCCGTGAAGGCAGCAGCTTTTGCGAGCACGTTCAAATTCGTTGCTGAAGCGGTCATCTACATTGAACATGCGCGCAAAAGTTGCTGCCTTCACGGCAGTGCTTTTTGAAATTTTTTTCATCAGAAATTATTTTCAATAAAAATCGTGGCAAAGATCCAACAATGAATTTCGATTTAGTTTTATGATAAGAAAATTTCTAGAAAAGCACTCGAGTGAAGTCATCATCGCGAAATTTTGCACATAGAATTGAATATAATCATTTGCTCTTTCATTTCGATTGGACAAGTATTATATGAAATAACTACGATACCCAGAAAAAAACCAAAAATCCGACAAATTTTTCGGCAATATTTTGACGAAATAAAATCGGATCGAACTAAAATTTGGAACCTAATCGTAATATAGTGACCTTAAGTTTTGTTAAAAATTTAATTGAAATCTAATAGACACTCTGCAATACAACAAAAATTGCGAAATTCCTCAAAATTCAATGAATGCTCAATCCCCGTTTAATCTCTAAAATTTGAATGAGTGTTCGTGAGTAGTGACTCCAAGGTATGTGCCAAATTTCTTCGGAATTCAATTCATAGTTCCCGAATATATATCTAAAAATTTTTGAAACCCATGGTCCTCACGAAATATTACACTAAGCTGCCCTTCGGTATCGGTTTTTTATTTCATTACGTCAGTACTTCTTGAGAGTAATAAACTCAAATTATCATACAACAAAATTTGAAATATTTTCGCCTAATATCTCCGAAAATGAATATTACATCCCATTTTTATTTGGAACAATGTTGTTTAAAATTGCCTCAATCTGATTGCATCAGAACTTCTTGAAATAATCAGAAACTAACTTCAAAATTATAAATCATAGGACATAATTAAATCCGACAACCAAATGTTCTTCAGGAGTTCCTAATAATTTAAGACTATTTTCGGCTAAATATTCGAAAATTTCAGAAATTCGAGCGAAATGTTAAAAAAAATAATTATATTATTCGGGTGTATATTATTTCAGTAGTATTAAGTGTCATAGGGAAAAAGAATAAAATAAATGAATAAAATTCACATTCACACAAAGATTGTGATAAATTGTTGAAAATAGAAAAAGAAATATAGAAACTCTCAACAGACAATTTTAGCCGGACACTAACGTGAAGTTGAAAGCTTTCACGTACTTTCAACACATTTATCCTCTAATCTTAACAACATTTTTCATGAACAATCGAGCCTTCATTTATTTACCGAATACGAGACCTCAATTCGATCGGATTCAAACTTTTGGAAATATAGAAAATATCACGTAGTATTTTTCCATATTTATCATGATAAACTGATTACCGCTGATCGTAGAACAAACAATATTTTTCTTTTATTTTGGAATAAACAAATGAAACCCGTAAATGTTGAATATGTTAAATTTTTTACTGGCAAAGTATTTTTCCCATGCTATCTAACACAAGTATAGAATATGTACCTAAATGATTCATTATTTCCACAAAAATAAGTCTTCGATGACAGCTGTTGGACCAACAGGCCTTAATAACTGAGAACTTCATTTTAATACAAGCATCATTTTAATCTAAAATTTTCAACGGTCCTAATCAATTTGATTTCTTTAAACGTCTCACTGAGAGTAACCAAGCATATCACTCATATTTATTGACGAGTACGTCATAAATTATTAAGTGTTCATCTATTCGTTTACCCTTGTAATCATATAATATTATATATCTCCTTACACTGAAGAACGCGAAGAAGTTCTAACCTTTACATCAGGCATAATTTTTGCATTATATCACGTAGACGGAAGGCAATTTCATAAATTTGACACACTTGTAGATAATGCAGGAGGAACAATCATATATGACCGGTAATCTTTGAATTGTTCTTAAATTATTCCTTCGCTCGATTTCATCCTGGATTATTGTACTGCCATTTTGTATTCGATTTTGTTGTGGTTGAATAGAATTGCCCATATTTGTTATCCACTTCTTTGTTCCGGTAAGACTTATTGAACATAAGTTGTAATAATTCAAATAATTTTCTCCCTACCTCAAAGCAGAAGTACAATTAGCTTTGCATTATTTTGGGTTTGTAACTAATGTGTCTTCATTATCTAACTCAGACATATAACATACTAATAGGTATCTTAAATAAAATTCCAAGTTGAATATTTTTAATTCTTCTTATTCCTCGCCTACAAAAATTCATCTACGTTTCGGCACTGTTCGAACCTTTATCAAAGTTGAAATACTCATGAACTTGAGGAAAATACAGTGAACGCAAACAATTCAGGATCATATAAATATGAAATATTTCCATCGAACATAAAAGTACGAAGTACACAGTATTATAACACCGTAACACTTAAAATCAATGTTCTTCACAATCGTCAACAGAATTATATGTTTTCTGAATTAGTTTATTAATTTTTTTTTTCGATTTTAATGAACCCAATTAAAAATATATTCTTATTCTCTGTCACAGATGTTGAGCAATGTTACAATAACAAACCCATCTCCCATATTTTTCAATGAATCGAAGAAAACTTGTCCCCTTATATTGTTGAATATCTGAGGAAGCGAAAATGAATATATTTCCGAATGAGATGATAAAAACTTCACTGATTGCTTTGAAGATTTAAATCTTGCACTGTTTTGGTCTGTTAATACTGCCCTTTGTATACGCCATTCTATTGAAATATTCAGTTGTTTGTATTCACTGTTTTCTAAGAAGTTGCCAAGTATACGAATTTTTCGGTCTTGGCGAAGACACAAATGATTCCAAAACGTTGATGAATATTTGTATGTGAGGAGAACCATAAGAATGAGGAAAGTACTTACAGAATGGATAAACAGATTATCCAGAAATGAAACTGCGTCGGTAAAAATATCATTCAGAATATAAGCTTCAATTTGAGCTTCTAGCTGTCATTTCCCAACCAAAGGTTGCCAACAGTATCACAAGAACTTGAATATGGAGGTCGAATCAATAAGTGGATAAAATTCACAGCTGTATTCATACAATTTTGTATTTTCTCACTATTTCCTAGAATAAAGAGCCCCAACAAATGTTTCACTAGGGTTCATGTTAGTACTTCAATACTGCATATCTTTTCCCTAGAAAGTTGGAGTACCTACTTACTGCCGGTCGGGTAGAAAGATTGGCAGAATTAAGAATGGCCACGTATTGTTCATCAGTTAGTCCAGTCTGTTGGTTAAAATCTGTTTTCGGCCAAAAATTCGAAAATTTCGAATGTATTACCCAACTGATATTCCCTAAAACAAGCAGGGTAAATAATGAATCTCAAAATTTTTTCAAAGGTCCCATTTGGTAAAGTGTATTTTTGATGTTATATTGAAGATAATGCAAGGAGAGTGTTCAGGGGCCCTATTCTTGAATCGGATGATAAAAGGGAAAACTACCTCATCACTCAAATCGAAAAAGCACGCCACTGGAATCTTCAAGATAGCCACTAAGCCAGTAGCCACCAACTTGGAACATTTCCTGCCACCAACATTTCAAGTCGGCATGCTGGGATCTGTTCTCAATGTACATATGAATGTATAATGCGTGTGCAGATGTGCCAGAACAGCACTGCTAGTCTCTAATTTACAATATCGATCCTGCTTCCAGATCTAGAGGTTAAATGCGTGTGTGAAACGTTATTGAGGGTGGCGTATGGTCACCACCCGATTCCCTGAAACCCTTGCCCTAACTTGGACATAGGGATAAACGACAATTCCACCACGGTTGATCTGGTGTAGAATTTCTGTTTCAGAGCAAGCGTATAAGAATGGAAATTGAATTCAAACTAGTCTAGCCCATTTTGAACGTATATTTCAGAAACTGAAGGTATTTATAGTATTATAGCGTATAGATTGAAAGGGTGAATGGGCCTAGCTTGAATGTGCTCACGTTATTCTGCCTTGGGACCGACTCGAAATTAACAACGGATTCTACATCAATGAGTTCAACCTAATGAGATCTTTTACTGGAAAATTACAGACAATTAGACAAATCGACAGCACACTAGTCCCCCTCTATGCGAAGTTGTATTATTATTTTTACGCGGTTGTTCTGGCAAACAGCGCGTTATCATTTCGTCACAATGTCTGTAATTTTCGAATTTCGTGCCGAAAATGGTCTTGAAAGATTGGGTTGAACACCCAGAAGAAGTATCCGGATTCAAATTCAATTATGTCCTTCCTTTCACCCGACCGCCCGTATATGCTCTAATTTCCGAAGAAAACGACCTAGAGAGTCAAAATAATTCTCAGATTAGGTTGAGAGTTCATATATTCCAGCTGAGCTTGTTAATGGGTGAAATCGGTCGCATAGTTTCGGAGTTAGGTTCATTTGAAATTTTGAGGTTAGTTCCTCTAGATTTCAGTATTTCGAGTCGATCAAATTGGAACTTTGAACACAATTTTGGAATACCAACGCGCAATTCAGAGCAAAATTTAGTGTGGATCCAGTTTTTCAAATTTGAAAAAATGTTATTTGTAAGTTTTTGAAATTTTTTATGAAACGTTTTTTTTCCGAAAACTCTCATAAGATTTCGAAGGAAGTTGGTACAAGCTTCAGAGTCAGTATTTATTAACAATGTTCCAAGTTTCAATTCGATCCTAAAAGGGAAAAATATGCCCAATTTCGATGTTATCTGGGAATTAAACGTTATTTCCGCAATATCTCAAGAAGTACAAATGCAATTAGATTGCATCCTCGTAATCAGTTGAAGATTTCCAGCGATAAATTAGGTGCAAAATTTCGCGTTGACATGATAGTTGGTATTTGAACAAGCGCCTCAAACCCCCTGATCGCATTTTTTAATTCTACCAGAGAAATTCTCCTTGATCAAGCATAATAACATAGACTAACCAGATAAACCACTCGCGTCATTTACTTAGGAAATCTATGTCAACGCAGATATGACCCTGAATCGAGCTAATCAGAATTTTAGCAGGCGTTTGGGGTGCTTTGGGGTGCCAATCAGATTGCAGGAATAGGATTACGTCACTATCGCCACTTATGGACTCGCTTGAAGAGGTTATAAACATGTAAACAAACTGAAATTTTATTTTGTCCTATTTATTTGATGAATAATTTCGTATCTGTACATTTTAGAATATAATCCAAACAGTTTTTACAACAAAATCAATTGTTAAGTCATCTCTGAGGTTCTATTATATGATGACAGTCCTCATTAAATGCTTTAATTCTACAACAACAAGAATTGGAATCGAACTTAGGTGGACTCATTCATAATGTTTATTTTATATAATATAAAGGAATCGCAACTGAAGTAAAAGAATCACAACTTCCATTATTCAATTAAAACAATGGGATGTCTAGTAAAAATTGTATATGATTGCACAACCACGAGGATTGGAATCGGACAAAGAAGGCCTACTCATAGTTTGATTTTATATCGAAATGAATCTCATTTGATGTGAAAGTATCACAACCTATACATTTTCCATTTAATACATTAGTATGTTTCTGTATGCTTGATAAATTGATTTCAAAGAACAAGTTTTCGCCAAAAAATACCTCTTTTAATGAATTACTGTTGTGTATATTCTTTATTGATGAAATAGTGAAGCAATTATGGATTATACTCAACTCGCTGATTTAAATTATGTAAAAACCAGTGTCTGAAACAGTTTGGCAGACTTCACGTAAACATGGTATACTTACTACAATATAGTTACTGAAACCTTAACGAATAACATATTTAAATGAGTAATAATTGATAGTGTTATGGAAAAGATAAGACAATGTGGTTTTTAAAGGAAGTCTATTTCTTGTTTATAAATTTGTTAAGTCTCTTCATTTCTTACACATTAATTCGATTGTATTCACACATATTAGAAAAAGGTTTGCGATGAACTAGAACACACCCAAACTCCCAGAAGATTTTAGGGGTTTTCCTAGAGACCTATAAGTGTCACTACAAAGATTCTCTGATTGAGGTAAACTGGTTTTCCATAACATTTTTATTTACTTCAACCGAGTTCTTCTATAGGAATTTGAGATGTGAGAACACACTCGCTTTGGTATTGTAAATTTGCTTTTCAAATGGTTTCATCGAAAAATCTTAGTGTGATTTCAATATTGTGATTCCTGAATCCCGACAAATCCGTTTTTACATTTCGATTTCAGATATTCCAAAGTATTTAATTTCACAGCTGTTTAGAAGAAAGTGTGGTTATGTCTGTTGTATTTCTCAAGGTCGGAAAGACGCGATTCCCGCAATCGATGAAGTGATTTGTCTTGTTGGTCTGTGATAATCGTCCATCTGAAACGTCCATCTCACCCACAGAACTACATGTCCCTTCTTCCCAACTCCAAGGCCAAGTCGTTAACCCCAACCGTGTAGGGTTGAACTAAGACAGACCGAAAGGGACATCCGGCACAAATCCTAGATGTAGTAGTTGTATTGTTTCCTTAGAAGGGTTGCGTGGGTGAGACGTTAGAATGCGGTTTACACGCACGTGCTACCGCTGCTGGACCTGGACCTCCCGATGCCTCCCTACCAGACCGCAACCCCGAACTACCCCCAGTTCGATTTAATGTAATATGTATATGCCTGCGTACCGACTGTGTGCCCAGCTCTATCGTATGTAAATTTCTGCAAACCTCAGTGACGCTCCAAGTGCGCAATTCAAGGTATTTGGATAATTCATTGGAGTAAGTTTGGAGGGCCGTCTGGGGGGGTTGTTTAAGATTTTTAGGTATTGTTGGGGTTATAGTATGGAATTCTTGCGTTATAAATCTAGATTTCAAGAAATCAAGGTAGCTATTCTAGTAAAAAAAACTGAAAATATACGATAATAAATATTCATATAAAAATTGAAACGAACGTGTTGTATATACAAAATCATACCCCATTTGGATGAGGGGTTCAGTCCAAATGATGAATACTTTCCAAAAAACGCTGCAAATTTCACACAAGGGTTTATTCTTTTCTCAGTTGAATAACCCACACCATTGGTGTCTTAAATAAAACTTATATATTATTCATAACTCATTGCTTTTTCACAACACAATTTGCGGTTAGTTTTCGATAAATAATTTTTTTTCCCTCCCACCCCCAGTTTAGAGCCCTTAGGGTACAACGATCCTGCTGAAAACCTTGGAGGATCAATCTCGAGCAACACACGATTTTTCTACCAAGTTTCATGGATTTCGGTTCAGTTCTTTCAGAGGAAAGCACGGGACAACGGACGGCGGACGGACGGATTTTGGTATATTATTTGATAAAATCAAATAATATCGAAAATGAATCATCGCATTCGGTTCTAAGTTGTTTAAGATATCAATGGTATATTGGGATATTTAACTAAGAAAATAATAAGCCCTTGTTTAAAATTTGCAGTGCTTTTTATTAGTTTATTCAAATCTACATACTTTAGAATGTAAACTGTAAAATTTTCAGGGGGGGTATTTTTTTTTTGGTCGATCACTAAGATTTAATATTTGATTTTATCCAACAATAAACCAAAATGGACAGGAAAATAAATCCAAAATTCTACTGTCCCCATTCAAACTTGAGGATGAAATGCCCAATACCTCAAAAAACTGGTAACCTCTAGAAAAGGGATTGCATTGCTGATGAAAACTTCAGCGATTTCAAATCTCATTGAAGAAAATCGAAAACATGCAAATTTTCTTCATTTGATCCATTACCACATCTGCAGCAAATTTCATAGTCATAGAATTCATTCTCAAAAAAAACTGAAGCTTTGTAGTACAGTATATTCAAACTGAAAAATATATATTCATACACTACATCAAGCTATTCACAAGGAGTCATTAGTCATAATTTTATGAACGAAAGAGGTGGATTTTTTTTTTCTTAAGACGCACATCAAATATTTATATCGATATTTTTGGAGGAATTTGTATTATTTTTCAGATTTTTAAAAAATTTTTTGCTCCCGAAAAGGAACTACTAAAAATTTAAAAAATTGAATATCATATATTCAAAAATATAACATTTCTGCATAAATACCTTATTGATATTTGTGGTGAATTATTATTGGTAATTCATATATATTACCGCAATAATGAGCTGACATCGATAGGCCTAGAAAAGTCTCTTTTACAGTTTCACAACCCAATAAAACCTGTGTTTTTCGAAATTCATATTCATGAATATATTTTTACATTAGAGTGGCTTTTTTCTTTGTAGAATTTTATCCCAAATTAGTCTAAGAGAAATTGGAATGATATATTCTTCTGAAAACGTTTCAAGAGGTGTTACTACATAGGAAGGTAGGCTCTGGAAGAACGGTCAATTTAGATTCTCTTTTACAGATTTGCACCCTCTCACCCTTAAATTCCATGTAATATATCAGAAGCAGAGTGGCGCAGTGGAAGCGTGCTGGGCCCATAACCCAGAGGTCCGTGGATTGAAACCACGCTCTGCTAGAAAAGTTTTTTTGTTCAATTTTCGAATAGAATATTCTTGAGTACATTTCAACTAATTCTATGTAGACTACAATTCAAAAAATGTTCCACCCCAATACACGATCGTGCATATTAAGTACAGATAAAATCCGAAATTTGAAAGCGTTCGTCACTCATAAAAATTTAAGTGAGTATCTGAACTTCGACCTACACGCTCTTTTTCAGAAGAGATTATGGAATAATGAGATGAACTTTTGCTTGCGAATACGCTAGTATTTAACTAACAGTAGATATATTCGAAAGAGTTTTTACAGCTATTGGCATCTGAATTTAAGATTGCAGCGCCACGATGGCCAGTTTTAGAACCTTACATACAGACATAGATTTTGTTTTGGTAGTCGATTTTGTAGTGTTTGTTAGTGTTTGGTTCGATAATTTTTGATTTCAAGATTTATTCAAAGACTTTTTAGACTTTTATAGTTGACGAGAGTATTATTGAGAATATATTCCATTTTATAAAGTAGGTATGTATCATCCTTCAATCTAATTGAGTGTAGCAACTCTAAAATTACGGGGATATCTCCAAGGTTAGACAGTATTTTAATATCATTTATTTTCAGATCCAAATGGCAAGATTGACTTTGGTGGATTTCTTAGGCTATCTTGAAAGTTGAAAAATTTCAAAAAGTACTGCCGTGAAGGCAGCAGCTTTTGCGTGCATGTTCAAATTCGTTGCTGAAGCGGTCATCTACATTGAACATGCGCACAAAAGTTGCTGCCTTCACGGCAGTGCTTTTTGAAAAACAGAGAAGTAACGAGTTCCAAAGTAACCGACGTTCCAAAATACCGTGTAACTCTCCACTCGTTCCTCGCTCCAGTCGCGATCGATACCTATTTCGCTCCACGTTCCAAAGTAACCGACGTTCCAAAAAACCGTGTAACTCTCCACTCGTTCCTCGCTCCAGTCGCGATCGATACCTATCTCGCTCCACGTTCCTCGGTTCCACAATACCGCGAACAGAATACCCATCGCAATGCGATTTCGTCTGTTACGGGAGTTACAGCTCTAGTGCGCAGTGCGCCTCATTAGGAACTGTAGATGTTTCTACTTCGTTATCAGCTGTTACATTTCCGATACGGTGTTACATTGTTTACTTTCAGAAGGTGATATTGTGACAAGTAGTTCACAACACACAATCTGATGGAATATAATATTCCATCAGATTGTGTGTTATGCAAGTTATGCTTTCTTTTCGATAATTGCCATATTCATCAATACTTTATGCATAACCGTAGATATTATTTCAATCTACTGGTGGAAGTTATTGAAGGATAATATGATTTGAAAATTTATTATGCAAAACATGTATTCATGTAAAACAACATATTCAAATGATATTGATACAGTTTGCGTCCTTTATAATGATAATGTCTATTGTAAATATGTAATTTTAAATAATAATCTTCTCAATTGGGAAAATATTAATCCTCAAGGCATTCTTCTCTTTCAATTGAAATGATATACCTCGAATGTGAAGAAAATATGAAAAAAAAATTGGAAAATCAATTATAGTTTGAAGATACGTCAGGTTTTAACCGAAAATATGTTAGTGGAAGAAGTTCTTGGAAGCTCTAAATCTGAATACAATAGCTATAAGTAGAATAGAAAGAGAATTTATATCATTCGAGAAACAGATTGCCGTACTAACTCATTTTGTTTCAGCGTTGGAACGGCGGTTTCAAAATCGCGGTATTTTTCTGGAACCGTCGCGAAAATACCGCGACACGGGTGGAACTGGTATTCCCATCTCTAAAACAAAGTGGCGGGTAGCGGCTATCTTAGATGGCCATTCACTAGCGACACCAACGGCCAGATGGGGAACTAATTTTGGATGGAAAGCTCACTAGCGACCGTAACAGGCAGATTTGAAAGCATTTTGTTTGTGGCGGGAATATTTGAATTAACTGCTAGAGCTAGGTATAAGATCGAGGGTAATAAAAATTAACTTCATACTACATTTTATGTTTTCAAATGGAATTTTACTCTTTTTCAGTCATGAAAACCAAACCGACATGAAGTGAAATCAATTACATACCTATGTAATATGTGTTAATTATATTACGATTCTTCATTTATTTCTTCCGTTTAAATATACAGAATCTACCAACATTATATAAAGAAATAACCAAAAGGTCATTTGCAATTCATTAACTATTAACATTAACCAAATGATATATTGAAAAGTTGAAAGAATAATAACAATATTAGCATTCAAGGATAACTCCAAAAGAGTCTTCCATCAAAGGGTTGCTGAATCCACTTTATTTAATCCATGGATCCTGGAGCTAGTGGTGAAAACCTACAAATCAAATATTTGAATTAATTCAAAATTGAAAACTTTAGGAAATCATCCTTTTTTTTTCAAGTGAAAAATGTTGCTATAAAATATTGGTAGGCTTTCCTACATTAGAAATACAAGTGAAAATAATGAAAACTATTGGTAATGGAAACAAATTGCTTCTGCGTTACTGCATCAATACAGGGTTACAAACTTTGAAAAGTATGAACAACTCTGTTAACGCAGAGGCGATTTCTATTAACAGTTTTAATTTTTTTTTGCCTACTATTCATTTTGAGTTTGAATAATTTGAAAGATACGTTTCTCTATGAATTTGGTATAAGAACTGCTGCTCAGGGGACAAATATGATTGAGAATCCTAATTTTCGTAAAAATACAGGTTTATTTTTAACTAAAAAGAATTTTCATTTACCTATATAATTTTGGCAACTTCAGCACTAGAAGCAAGGCTTGTTGTATCAGGCCTTTCTACTGAAGGTTGATCAGATGTTGAAAGCATCAATGGTTTTGTCAGAGTCATTACTGGAACTATTATAGCTGTCTTCGGAACTCAAATCATAAGATTCATATCTACACGATCATTCAGAACATATTCGGGAATTGCATCAATATTGAAGCCTTATTACGAGGTTAATAATCTAGAAGGATTCGTAGCAAAATCGAGAAAATGCAGGTTTTTTTTGAGAACCTGTGATATTATCACAAACCTTTGACATTTGACTCCTATGAATTTTCATCTGAGGAAAATTTTCATGTGCACTCAAGTTTGATCGAGGAAGGTTTCATTGATGTTTCAGATATAATTACAGGAGCTAAATGAGAAAAAAATACAAAAAACTGTACAGAATATTTTGAAATCATTAGCTTATATAGCCAGTACCACAGAACATCAGTTTATATGGCCAGTACCATTAGTAAACAACTCCATTTTTATTTTACCGGCAAAAATACTAGAAGTCAAAGTCAAATGTCATTTCGGATCATCCAGTCCCGACGGAGAAAGCTATACTTTCATATCTTCTATCTCCCTTAATCTCGAGTGGCCAGTCACCAAAAATTGCTTCCCATATTCCACTAGGAGTTTCACCCCCCAGAGACAAGAGACTTCCTTCTCTTTCTCTAACAAAAAACTGTAATAAAATATGGTTATTTAGATATCATAGAAAAATATACATACCATAGATAAGATATGGAAACAGGAAATTGTTAGGTCTATGTTAGATACATATACAAAAATTTTTCAGCCTACGTTTGCAATTTCCTATTAACTAATTTACTGTTCAAATACATTCTGTATTTGAACAAATAATTTGCTTGGTTTATTGATAATTTGATAATCGAAAGTGTTTAATTTCAACAAAAGTTTAGTTTCATATAAATTATTTGGATATGAGAAAGAAATGAATGATGATTGATGAATAAAGAAGCACTCAATTCCGAGTAAAAATATCATAAAAGGGAAATAATGTAGTGATTGAATTATTGAAAATTAAGTCGTTCTTTTATAGAGTATTGAAATTCTGAAACTACCCTATTTGAATTGGGGTAGCGATAATTATATATTTGTTTTACGTTATGAATAAATGTAATATTCCATTTATAAATAATTTATTTTCTTGTTATTGTACAACTCATTCAGATCGGACATATTATAAAAGTACCATAGACAGAAGTGGTAATAGAGCAATTCCAGCTGACGTCACAACCTGGCCGATGGGGGGACAGGTAAATCACAGAATAGAGAAGTATATATTCTGTGACCTCACTTTCCCGTTTTGTTCATGTTATGAAGTACAGCATTTTCAACAATTTCAGGATAAATTCACAAGTTAAAATGATTTATATTAATAGAATTGGTGAATTACTAGGCCAAGTTAGTGTGTCGTTGTGAAATTCAACATAAATACACCGAGAGAAGAAGGAATACATTCGCTTTGTTTACATTGGCGAAGAGCGATTATTTGGATATTTTAGTGATTTCACAAGTGAGATTTCGTGATAATGGATCTGATTAACTGATATTCAATCTCAGATGATAATCATTCAAAATGATATAAATGAAAATTGCAGTATTTATTCTTATCTTTTAAATCCTAGAGTACCAACATCAGAGATAGCATTCATTATAGGTATAACTATTGAAACTGAAACATTAAAATGTTTGGCTCATTTATTCCTGAAAATAAACAGCAGAATGAAATCCAACAAATGTATGGAATGGAAAAAACATGGGTTCCAGAGAACTTCTCAGTACTATTTCAAATAACGTTATATGTTGCAAATTATCAAATTATATAATATTGGTCTGCAGTTGCTATGTCAGTGCTATCATAATATTCAATTATATATTTATCATACTACATATGTTACAAATAAAATAATTCATATGGAATTTTTTCCTTGAACACCGATTTCGATTCATCCTCAAAAAATGCTTTACTATCCATATAAAATGTTCTTCATTAAGCACATGCAACGTTAAGGCTTTCATAATCTTTCATTGACAATAAGTTCAATTCGAAACATTACAAACAACAAAATGTAGAAGTTCCATCCTTGGGTAGTGGAGCCACGTCGGAATGTGTTCGGTTGAGAACAGAGGAAGTTATCTGGTTCATTATTATTTAAAATACATACAATATTTTGGGAAATCTATCACATAACGAATTGCCTTGATTGGCTTTATACATCATATAGAGATGTGAGTGGTAAACAATCAGGATGGGTTTGTCCATCATAACGCCAGCTATCGTAGGTTGATATCATTCTTGAAATGTGTATAACAAACACGAAATATTCTTATCATGGTTATCTCATCATGATTTAACTTATTAAACAGAACAAATTGAATAGATAGTCTGACATAAATCATTCACCAGTGAGGAAATGTCTCCAACAAACTCTACCATAGTTTGTTATACTTTGTCAGAACAGTTTTTTCAATTTATGGCGAGAATATAGTATGTTTGCCTTCTCTGGGATAGTTCACATAGTATTCTGTTTCTTCCAATACCAAATAAAATTTAGAGGAATGGGTCAAAAATGCAAATATTCAAATATAAAGTCTACAGTACAATATATCTGAAACATAGGATTCTTTCGTCTCTTGGTGTATTTATGTTGTATTTCACAACGAAACAATAACTTGGCCTAGTTATTCACCAATTCTATTAATATAAATTATTTTAACCTGTGAATTTATCCTGAAATTGTTGAAATAACATAAACAAAGCAGGAAAGTGAGGTTGTGTTGATTTACTTTCACCCAATGAACTCTATATTATATACCTGGAAGGGACCCGTTTTGAGCGACAAGTGAAGCCAATTCGTTGCTTATGCAACCCGCGAAGTGGACGGGTATCTATCTCTTTCTTCCTCATTGCAGTAAAGGGAACTCTGTCGCATTCATTCTAAATATTTTTAATTTTTCGTGTCAAATTAGGAGAACCTGAATTTTTTTCTGACTAATTCGTGAATAAGGCAGGATTGAAGAAAATCGCACATGTTCAAGTGAAATTTCAACTTAGTGAGCGGTTTTTCTGGGGAACAGCGCGTTATCATCCTCCGTAAATTTGCGTTTTTTTGCCGAAAATGGTTCCAAGCGACTAGGTTGGACTCACTGATGAAGAGTTAAATGTCAAATTGAATTATATTTAGCCGCCCGTTGTTCAAAATAAGTTCGTTAATGGGCAAAATTTACCTAACAATTTCGATGTTATATCCATTTCAAATATATTATTTTATTTCCTCCATATCTCAAGAAGTACTGATGCGATCAGATTGAAACTTGCTAAATGATTGCATGAAGAATCGTTAAAAAAATATTTTTTTCGGAAACTATCAATGAGATTTCAATGAAACTTGGCGCAGACCTTGAAGTCGAATCTGAACAGCAATGTTCGAAATTTCAGCTCGATTCGACACACATTTCCAAAAATATCGGAAAAAAGTATGTCATATTTCGCATTGGCAATGAATTTTAACCAGCGCTTAAATTTTCCTGACTTCAAGTCAGTGCTTTTCGAGAAGTATTTTCCTATGTTCCTATTATTTAAATTTATTGTAATAATGATGAAACTATCGTCAATCGTCAATGCACTGCTCACACCAATATAATTCTTCACTTTTTGAACCACACGCGGTGAAGGCAGAGAAAGTAATGGCATATCAGAGAAAAATAGATATTCATTTTCAAAAATATTGCACTTTCTAAACGATGTAATACCCAAACTACATGAATTTCCAGGTAAAACCAAATTTGAGCCGTTCAACACCATTTAATTCAATGGGTGTGACAGGGAGAGGTTACCGTAATTAGCGCTATCTTTGTTTCGTTGCCCCTTGTTACGCTTTAAGCTTAGTTGAAGAAAGGTCGGGTCCTTTCCAGGTAGTAATATAGAGTTCTATGCTTTCACCATTTGACATGCTGTCCCCCCATCAGCTGATTCATCTCGATGAACCATAGATAGCTGGAACTGCTCTATTAGGTTGTTAGCAGAATATATCACTGGTTGCACTTGCCAATCTACATCTCCACCAGGGGGGTGAAACTCCTAGTGGAATATGGGAAGCAATTTTCTGTGACTGTCCACTCGAGATTAAGGGAGATAGAAGATATGAAAGTATAGCTTTCTCCGTCGGGACTGGATGATCCGAAATGACATTTGACTTATAGTATTTTTGCCGGTAAAATAAAAATGGAGTTGTTTACTGAGGGAACTGGCTAGATAAGCTAATAGTTCGTAAATTTTCTATACAGTTTTTTGTATTCTTTACTCGTTTAACTCCTGTAATAATATTTGAAAAATCAAGGAAACCTTCCTCGATCAAACTTAAGTTCACATGAAAGTTTTCCTTAGATAAATTAACTTCAATATTAAATATCATAGACCTGGAAATGTTATTGTCACTTTGACATCGATAAAAAAGGTGCATCCTTTTTTATCGGATAAAAACTTATCTTCCTCAATATGTCAATTAGTCTGTCAGATTTTTGAATTTTGAACATATAGTGCTTTCATTTTGAATCGGTCTGGTAATTATTTAACTTTGTTGATATAAAAACCCAAAAGATGAATCGTTTTGGTGGAGTTTCGACTGAGCAAATTACGACAAATATCGAGAAGTCTATACCGCAATCTACAAAAAACTCAAAAGCTTCAATCTGGAGACAATTTATGGAGTTTTGTCAAGTTCGAAAATATGAATTGTCCGAAATAATTCTATTACATGAAGTAGCAAATATATTAAAGGATTGGACCTATAATATGAAAAAGAAAAATGGAGATGATTATAAAGAATATTCTGTCGTTAATTAATCTTGCCAAAAAACACTCGAGCTTTTCTTTTATCAGATAAATTTCTCTTCAACTCAAAGTTTTACCAATCACTAAATTTGCTCGAAAAACTGACATTAGATAAAATCGCTCCACCTTCGGTGTCGCGATTTTATCATGTCAGTTTTTCTCGTAAAATTAGTGATTGGCAAAACTGTTTCGTTGCAAAGAGAAATTTATCCGATAAAAAAAAAGCTCTTGCGTTTTTACTGTTGATGAAAATCCATACGAGTAATGTCAAAGGTTGGTGATAATATCACAGGGTCTCAAAAAAACCTGCATTTTCTCGATTTTGCTACGAATCCTTCTAGATTTTTAACCTGGTAACAAGGTCAGCCTAACGGCCGACTGCGTAAACACAATAACTTCCGAAAGAAACAACTTAGAAACTCGATATTTGTAGAGAAGGTTTGGACCTTAATTACGAAGGCCGAATTCGTGAATGGGTAAAATCCACCCAATGATTCCGTAGATATACCCAATCAAAATTTTATTTTTCCAATATTTCCAAAATACAGATCAGATCGAATTGAAATCCAGTACTTAATCGAAAATAACAGTTCGAAGTTTCATACAGAATTTAATGAGGATGATATGATGAGAAAATCATAGAAATTTTTTTTTTCAAATTGTTCTAATAACACGATTATCACGAAATTTTGCGTAAAGTTGTCTTTTAGCATCTTAAAACTAGCTGTGAAGTTTAATCAGGACTGAATCAGTATTTCTCGAGTTATACCGAAAAAATCAACGATATCGAGAAGAAAACCTCGAAATTTGACATATTTTTTCCCGATATCTCCAGAACTTATGATCGTATCGAACTGAAATTAGCTACACTGCTGTGAAATTAGAAGGTCAAAGTGTGAGTATAATTTTTTTTGGATATGATGAATGGTTTCCGAAAATAAAATTTTTTTGGAAAAAAATGTCGAAAAAAATTTTTTTTTAAAATTACTGACAATATGATCCTGACGAAATTTGGCTCAAAGTTGCGCGTCGTTGTACTTCATCTAACTGCCAAGTTTGAATCCAATCGCTCAGGTAGTTTCTGAAATAAAAAATAAATAACTTCAAAATTTCAAATGCCTATAACTCCGAAACTATTCGATCGATTTGGCCCATTAACGAACTTAACCGCGGCATTCCGATGCGCAACCTATGCTGAAAGTTTCAAGTTGCTAGCTTGCTTCTGTCGACAGTTATCGTGTCTACGGCCGGCCGGACAGAATCAATTTTGACACCGGATTCGTCATCAGTGAGTCCAACCTAGTCGATTGAGACCATTTTCGGCTCAATCATCCAAAATTACAGACATTTGGACAAAACGATAGCACGCTGTTCCCCTAGAACATGCGCGCAAAAACGCCCTTCTTCTAATTATCAACCGAATCAACAGAACAACAGTCATGAACAACCCAATTTAATGAATTTCCTTTCTTATGTACATGGACTTTCAGAAAAAAAAAAAATTGATGCTTTATTCAATATGAGAAGAATTTCCATATCAAAAAATGATTTGGGATCCATACTAACTGAAACCAAATCAATTAACTAGAAACAAAAATCAAAAAATTGTGTTTATAGTTTTTCCTGCATTTCTAGAAAGACATATACAGGGGGAACATCTCGACAGTTAGATATCAGAAAACGATAGCGCAA
Source organism: Myrrha octodecimguttata (assembly GCA_958510865.1). NCBI lineage: Eukaryota > Metazoa > Arthropoda > Insecta > Coleoptera > Coccinellidae > Myrrha > Myrrha octodecimguttata. Next base: position 21,378,555 of record OY294061.1, on the reverse strand, counting down.
AAACAACCTGAGGAATAAAAACATACAAAAATCCCAAATAGCGAACCATGTGTGGGAATGACATGAAAGATTGGGATACCACAAAAATACTGATGTCAGAATCAGATAATTTGAAAAGGGAAATTGAAGACTCCTCTTGCATTTTGTCAAATGGAGAGAGTAATTTTGCTCATTGTACTGTAGAAATGGACCCTACTTGGCTGAATTTAATTAATGAAAAAGAGATAGAATTGAAAACTTTCAAACCAAGTGAATCTGTATTTCTGTGACTTCATAAAAATGTTAATTTCACAAAAGTCTCAAAACGAAAAATCGATAATAATAATTCTGAAAAATTTTCCGTTTGTCTGATGAAATAGTCAGATTTGTACTCTGAAAGTCACAGTTTGCTTCGTGTATCGTTTATATTTTTCCTGTTCTGTTCATTAGGCAATCTGTTTTCCAAGAAACTGCCCTTGACTAATAGTTATATCCTGCAATCCGCAAATGTGTTTTTTCATGAAAAAAAAAACAATTTCTATTTGAATTTTAATAGTTCTGTTTCAGATATAAGGAGTACACACCCAAAAACAAAATACTTAAAAATAAAGCTGTGTTTGGGGGGTCAATGCTTTGGCAACAAATTCGATCATGCGCGCAAACGGTGATGAATTCAGGTCAGTTCTTGTCTAGCATGGGGGTTTTCCCTTTGAACGAAAATGCAGTTATTTTCATGAAAAATTTCAAAAAGCACTGCCGTGAAGGCAGCAACTTTTGCGCGCATGTTCAATGTAGATGACCGCTTCAGCAACGAATTTGAACGTGCGCGCAGAAGCTGCTGCCTTCACGGCAGTGCTTTTTGAAATTTTTTTCTGATAAATTACTGGATTTCAATTCGATCATATCTGTATTTTTGGACATATTGTGAAAATAAAATTTTGAATGGGTATATCTACGGAATCATTGGGCGGATTTTACCCATTCACGAATTCGACTTTCGTAATTAAGCCCCAAACCTTCTCTACAAATATCGAGTTTCTAAGTCGTTTCTTCCGGAAGTTATTGTGTTTACAGTCAGCCTAACGGCCGACTGCGTAAACACAATAACTTCCGAAAGAAACAACTTAGAAACTCGATATTTGTAGAGAAGGTTTGGACCTTAATTACGAAGGCCGAATTCGTGAATGGGTAAAATCCACCCAATGATTCCGTAGATATACCCAATCAAAGTTTTATTTTTCCAATATTTCCAAAAATAGAGATCAGATCGAATTGAAATCCAGTACTTCATCGAAAATAACAGTTCGAAGTTTCATACAGAATTTAATGAGGATGATATGATGAGAAAATAATAGAAATTTTTTTTTTCAAATTGTTCTAATAACACGATTATCACGAAATTTTGCATAAAGTTGTCTTTCAGCGTCTTAAAACTAGCTGTGAAGTTTAATCAGGACTGAATCAGTATTTCTCGAGTTATACCGAAAAAATCAACGATATCGAAAAGAAAACCTCGAAATTTGACATATTTTTTCCCGATATCTCCAAAACTTATGATCGTATTGAACTGAAATTTGGTACATTGCTGTGAAATTAGAAGGTCAAAGCTTGAGTATAATTTTTCTTGGATATGATGAATGGTTTCCGAAAAAAAAAGAAAAGAAATTTTTTTTAAAAATTACCGACGATATAATCCTGACGAAACTTAGCTCAAAGTTGCGCGTCGTTGTACTTCACCTAACCGCCAAGTTTGAATCCAATCGCTCAGGTAGTTTCTGAAATAAAAAATAAATAACTTCAAAACTTCAAATGCCTATAACTCCGAAACTATTCGATCGATTTGGCCCATTAACGAACTCAACCGCGGCATTCCAATGCGCGACCTACCCTGAATGTTTCAAGTTGCTAGCTTCGTTCGACAGTTATCGTGTCTACGGCCGGCCGGCCGGACAGAATCGATTTTGACACCGGATTCGTCATCAGTGAGTCCAACCTAGTCGATTGAGACCATTTTCGGCTCAATCATCCAAAATTACAGACATTTGGACAAAACGATAGCACGCTGTTCCCCTAGAACATGCGCGCAAAAACCTTTAGAACATCACATTTCAAACATATAATTTCAATATTATAATTTAAAAAAATGTTTGATCACCTAAAACTGAAAAATAAAAATAGGGATTTACATTTAAAGGGATTTGTCATGAGTGCACGATATGGCAACGTCGAATTCAGCTTTCTCGGAAAGAAAAGGACGTCAAATGTGTTACTTTGCTTAGGAAAACAGAGATAGTTATACGATCTGGTTAGAGTAGAAGACAACGACCAAGGAATAGAAAAAGAAGAGTACAGACTGTCATATTACTGACAAATCGCAAACGGAAATTGTTTGGTTATATTGACAAAGAACACGTGTGTACCACAGAATGGGAATAAATATTTCGTTATTCTATAGCAGAAAAAGCAATTCTACTAAACAACGTTGTCACTTCGTGCATGCATGACAAATCCCAAACCCCAATTTCGAAATCGGATTTTGAATACTTTCTGGAGGTTATTTGGGAAAATGATGAATCAAACCCATAATAATTATGTTCGAATTGGCATTTGCAGTAATAACCCAAATTCAGGAAAAACCCCCATTCTTCTGATGCTGATCTGTCTGATTCAATTTAGTCAAGATGATTTGTCACAGAAGACATTTTTATTTACTCAACACCAACACCACAGAATTAATTTATCTATATCGGATCACACCCTGAACGCTGACGAACAAGTGCTCTTACTCCACATTATAACTTAATTGATTCATCAAAAACCCTTGTCTTACCCAAACTGCTGGACGTTTCTAAGGTTCACCAACATTTTCTTCCTTCCCCGTAGCCCCAGAACTAGAGAAATTCATGTTTATGATAATTTATACCGCTGGTCGGATCAAAAAAAAACCCGAAAAAGTGACTCAATTCTGTGTTGAATCCCAGCAAATGGCTCCACTCACGTTCTAACCGATGCTTGGGGCTGATATGATGGTGTGAGTTCCCCCAACCAACTGTTGATTCAACATTTTTATCGTTCCCTTCGATATATCTTCATGTAATTTGTCACGGAATATTTGCTGGATGAAACGTATAACCGGGGATTTTCTGGAATTCATGAAAATATCATTTTCCGATGGGGAAATTCTCGCTGTAGTAGATTTGAAATCATGCGGCGATCATCAGGAAGACGAGGGAATGACAGGTAAGTCGCGGCATTTGATTCACAAATTGAGGTTATATTGGTGCTTATGATAGCAAATTCTGGAATTCAATCGAGAACGTGGATAACATATTAAGAATTTTTAATGAATTAACTCATCTTGAGTGTCGCACTCACGTTTTGTTGCAAGTATCAGTAGCCTACACAGGTGGTCCTTACTGATTCGCTGATATTTGAGAGGGTGATTAAGTTTCTAGAAAAAAATATTTTCGCGCACATGTTCTAGGGGAACAACGTGCTATCGTTTTGACCAAATGTTTGTAATTCTCGAATTTTTCCTCTAAATTGGTCTCAAACGACTAGACTGGACTCTCTGAAAACGAATCCAGTGTCAAAATCGATTCTGTTCGGCCTTGGACACACTGTCGAACAGAGTGACCTAGCGACTTGAAACTTCTAGAGTAGGTCGCGTATTGAAATGATGCGGCTAGGTTCGTTAATGGGCCAAATCGGTCGAACAGTTTCGGAGTTATAGCCATTTGAGATTTTGAAGTTATTCTTTTTTTATTTCAGAAACTACTGCAGCGATTTGATTGAAACTTGGCAGTTAGGTGGAGTATAACGATGCGCAACTTTAAGATTATACTGTAAGTAAGTTCAGAAAAAAATTCTTTCAAAATTTTTTTCGAAAAAATTTTATTTTTCGGAAACTGTTCATCATATTCAAGAAAAAGTTTCACTAAGACTTTGATCTTCATATTGCACAGCAGTGTACCAAATGTCAGTTCGATACGATCATAATTTCCGGAGATATGTGGTAAAAATATATCAAATTTCGTGGTTTTCTTATCGATATCGTTGTTTTATTCGGTATAACTCAAAGAATTCTGATTCAATCATTATAAAAACTTCGCAACTAGTTTGAAGATGCTGAAAGACAACCTTGTGCAAAATTTCGTGATTATCGTGTCATTAGAACAATTCAAAAAAATAATTAAAAATTATTCTTTTTTCAAATATTCAATATTCTGTGATCTTTTCATCATATTATCCCCATTAAATTCTATATGAGCCTTCGGACTGTCATTTTCCGATAAACCAGTGGATTTCAATTGGAGCTGATCTGTATTTTCTGAAATATTGGGAAAATAACATTTTGAGTGGGTATATCTGCGGAATCAATGGGTGGATTTTACCCATTCATGAATTCGGTCTTTGTAATTGAGGTTCAAACCTTTCTTACGAATATTGAGTTTCTATGTTGATTTTTCCGGAAGTTATTGTGCTTACGGTCAGCCGATCAAAGAATTGCAGCGAAAAATTTCCTCCCAATCCCACCAGAAAAATTATTAATAATTCGTTTTTCTTTCATATTCCATTGTAGTTTTAGATTTCACCTGTATTCTCGAATTCTCTAAACGAGTTGAGAAAGATCTTCAAAATATTTCATAAATGAATTTAAAATTCTTGGGATCTTTGGATTTTGGGATATTAACTAAACCGAACGATTCTTTGGCATTTTTTGAAAATATCATAAAGAGATAGTTGTAAATCATTCGAGGGAAAAATTCAGATTTAGTATTATACCTGCGATCAATTTGAGGAATTTTTTAAATAAGAATAAGATTGGAAATGAAAATACAACTTTGATAACTTTGTAATCATTCAGACCCGTCCTTTATTTTCGTTAGATCTACCCCGTAATTTGTTACAGATCACAAAAGTATTCCAGAACAAAACAGCTTAGAAAACGATTACCCATAAAGAGTTTTGGATTGCAGAAAGTCTACAATATTTGTAAGGCCCAAAAAATCTACTCATTCTGTTATATTCATCCCTTATCATTAATACAATACATATTATCCATAATTAATTTCAACCATTTATTCAACAGTTATATGGACGCATCTTCAAAAAATAATTGTTCCTAAATTTCGATGTGAATGTGCTTCTAGGAGATAATGATGGAATAAAATACTAAGTTTTAGTACCAACATAACAAGTTTATAATAGACGAAAGTTTCGGCTTAAATATATTTCGTTGTATTCAATTTCCTTAAACATTTTATAATGAATTTCTAGTAATCATAATACAACATTCAAACAATTTTTGGGCAGTAACCTGAGGAAAATAAAATTGGGAATTTAATTAATCCCGAGGGTATCTATTTTTGGTATCACATATTTAAATAAGCTTCATTCATTTATTATTTTTTCAAGTCCACCATATTCCACTGAATTCTGAATAATCTAAACATCAACATTCAAACTACGATATTTTTATATTAGGAATTATCTTACTGTTGTATTTTATATAAGGTGGTTAGAAATACACTTCTAATAATATGTTAAGTACTTTATTAAATTGAGACTTACAGTTTACAGTGCTTACAGGACTACGTTCGTGGTTATTCTGGCTAACCTCTCATTCGGGGCTAGCCTCCTATTCTATGATCATAGACAACGGCACAGAATATCTTTCTCTTATTTTTTACTATATACAACACGCTTTCACTTTTGTATTTTTTTACATTAATATAAATCTTAGCCTAAATTCAGATTCAATACATTTCATAATCTCTGAAGCAGTATGGCACCCTTCTTTCCCTTATGGGTCTTCTTATTTTACTTATATGGTTGTTTCCGGTCAATGCCGAAGGTTGCGAAGAGTGTGAATCGTTATTAATATTTTCACCAGCCCTCGGCACTGTCGTACCAGCACTGCAACAGAGATCATGTGATTTATTGTTAGTTGTACATAATGGAGCTTCATAAAGCAAATCATCCAGATATGGTTCCAATGTCCTAACACTAGCATCAGTTTTGTTCACCAATTTCCTGTTTCTTCTTAATATTTTACCATTTTCGTCTTTTATTATATACGACCTATTATTGTATCTACGGACTACCTTTCCTCTATTCCATTTATCATTTTTTTTAAACCATATATTGTCATTTTTTTTAAGAGGTGGCAGGTCTTTTGCATTTTTGTTGTATATTTGTTGTGTTTTATTTGAACTATGAATTAATTTTGAAACAATTTCGTTTTGGTCAATTATTTTCGGCAATAATTTTTCAGAAGAGACAGGAAATTTGGTTTTTACAAGCCGATTTAACAATAATTGAGCAGGAGCATATCCAATTCTAGGCAGGGGAGTGTTACGATACTCTAACAAATAGTATGGTAGCTCCTCTGTTTTATTCATTTTTTTTAACATGGTTTTGGCAATAGCTACATATTTTTCCGCAAAACCATTGGACTCATGATGATGAGGACTGGAAAATTCAATTTCAAAATTCCATGCCTTAGAGAAATTTTTGAATTCTATACTATTGTAAGGCACATTATCAGAATAAAAAATATCAGGAACACCAAATTTTGAAAACACTTCCTTGCAGCAGTCTATTACAGTTTTTGCTGTTTTATCATTTGTCGGAAAGACCTCGAGCCAATGTGAGAAGGAGTCTACAATGATTAAATAATTTTTTGACTTATATTCAAAAAAATCTGAGAACAAAATTTCCCACGGTCTTTGAGGAATTTTATGAGGAATGAGCGTTTCTTTCTGATTATTTGATCGATGAGCTTGACATATTTCACACTTTGAAACGAAATTTTCAATATCACTAGACATACCTGGCCAAATTAGTATTTCGCGAGCCCTCAGTTTACACTTTTCAATACCAAAATGTGCTGAATGAATTAGTTTGAGTATTTCAGCTCGAAGTTTGAAGGGAACAACCACTTTATGATTATAAAGTAACAAATTATCCGATAGGTAAATATTATCTTTCAGCTTATAGTAGTAATTTAACTCAGAATTCAATTTTTTACTTCTTAATGGCCAACCTTTTATACAATACTCTTTAATTTTTGACAGAGTTGGATCAGAGTTAATGCAATTTTGGAATTGTTTGATTTTTTCTTTTGTCATGGGAACTGCTAATGATAAAGAATGAACTGTATATTCGAGTTCTTCATCTATTGGTACTTCTGATTTAATGTATGAACGACTTAAGGTGTCTGCTACATACATTTTAGATCCCGGTAAATATTCAACTCTGATGTGATATTTCAATAATTTTAAGAGCATCCTTTGTAATCTAGCACTTACATTATCAAGGTTTTTGTTAAATATGGAAATCAGTGGTTTATGGTCAGTCTTGATAACTACTTCACGACCATAAATCCAGTAATGATATTTCTCACAGGAGAATACTATACTCAACAATTCCTTTTCGATTTGCGCGTAATTTACTTCAGCTTTATTAAGTGAGGGTGAAGCGAATGAGATTGGATACCCATTTTGAATCATACATGATCCTATACCTTTGCTTGACGCATCTGTCTGAATTTCAATTGGTAGATTCTTGTCAAATATTTTTAGAATAGGCTTATTTGTGATCAATGTCTTTAATGTATCTAATTCGCGCTGATGAGTTTCAGACCACTGAAATTTTGCGTCATTCCTAGTTAAATTTCTCATGTTGTAAGTCAACTGAGATAGATTTGAAATAAATTTTGAGAAAAATTTGAATAATCCCAAAATTCTCAATAAATCTTTCTTACTAGACGGGGTTTCAATTGCCAATACAGCTTCTATATTTTTCTGGGAGGGTTTGACTCCAGATTTCGAAATGTTTTGACCTAAAAATTCCACTTCAGCCATTTTATATTGTAATTTGTTGAAATTGAATTTTATATTATAATGCAAAGCTTTTTCAAGTACCTTTTTGAATGCAATGTCATGCTCAGTCTCATCTGCGCCGAATATAATTATGTCATCAAAGTAAACGCTGACATTTGGAATGTCACCAAATATTTCTATGTTTTTTTTTTGAAATATTTCAGGAATGCTGTTTAGTCCAAAGGGGACTCGATTGAATTTATACCTGCCAAATGGTGTATTGAACGTGCACAGATCTGAACTATTCTTTGATAGTTGAATTTGCCAAAATCCATCCTTCATATCAATGACTGAAAAAATTGTTTTCCCTTCCAATTGGGTTAAAATATCATCACATTTTGGGATTATATAGTGTTCTCTACATATAAATTTATTCAAGGGTTTTGGATCGAGACACAGGCGGAGTGAGCCATTAGGTTTTTCAACGATAGTCCTTACTATGATTTTCGAAGAACCACTCCATCACCACAGTGAACAAACTCAAAGTGGAGAAAATTATACAAATACTTCATTTCAAAACATGTACATCTGCACTAGCTGATGCTCAGCTAACCATATTATTCTGTTAAGAAACAGTATTCATAATAATACAAACAATTATTGATCAAGGCTGCAGTAAATTTGAATCTTGTTATGATTTCAAATATCAACATTGGGTATTCTCAAAATATTAATCTGGAAAATAATAAAATCAATATGAATCAGGTAGGAAAAGCAGCATTCAAAATTGATCGTATATATTTACAATTGACTAATAAAACGAGTAACAAAAATAAAATTTTGACTAATATACAAGAATAAACAGAATTAGGTACTATTTGGTTGATGAAAAAATTAATATGAAATTTTAGAAGCTTCTACATGAATATCTTCTTGATCAACAGGTACATATCCTGGTTAATTTCGAAGTTTATCAAATTATTGGCATCTCCTTGGAGTCTCATCAGCAAACCACCAAATGAAACATAAGCAGACAATCGTTTAGATTGATCACTTAAATCATCATCACCGTCCAGCCTGTACACTTTCCCCGACATGACATAGTCGAAACTTTCGGCCCTAGATCCGACTTGTTCCATCTCTGTGGGATCCCAGTACGCACTATCTGGGTAGCCATCTTCCCTCAGGGTAGTAGCGAGCACTAAACGGAATTTGTCGCCCAATTCCATGGGATATATCAAATTGTTTATGTCCAATATGAGGTCCATCTTGAAAGATTCACTGTCACAGTGTAAACGAACTACTCGATCGAATTTTTTGCCTTCAGCGTCGATGTCTTTGACATTGAATATATCCTCAAATACAACACCTGCCATTTCACACCCCTCAGATGAATTCACTTCGGTACAGACAACCAGCAGCTACAACGGACGGTACTTTACTGAACTATCTTTACACGCAGGGTTGTCGGTTGTTGATATTCAATATTTCAACGCACCCCACCAGCATAGATAGTTTTTCTACCTGAGTTTGCAATTTTGGAGATGTTTGGTAAGAATCTAAGAATAATTTGTTGGAAACTATTACAGCTGCATTAACTAGAAATTGTGATGTACATAAAAGAATTACTACTGGTATTCTAAAAGTACACTTAAAAGAATCAAGAATAAAATATTCTACGAAATGATAGTTTCAATATATTCGCGATCAAAATATTGTTTCGTTTTGTATAACCTAATTTTCGTTATTCTTAAATGATAGATTCTTTTCGATATTGGATAAGTATATCTAATAATAATAAAAATAAACAGTCTTTATTTCGAATCAATGGTAAACAATAACAAGTTTATGACAACAAATGAATTGAAAAAGTGTCAAATAGAAATTTTAATTCATGAAATCATCAAGACAATAAGGCTCTAGGTTCAGAAGAAGTTTGAAAATATTTTTCTTGAATAATTCATTGTTGTATTTCTGGTAAACTATTAAAAAGTTTGAGGCATCTGTATTGCATTTGTTTTTGATTTGTTGTCAACCTATATTTAGGTAGATTATAAGATGAGGTTCGGGTATTTTATTTTTCCTTAAGATTCAAATAATTGCTGAACAGTTCTTGATTTTTATGGAAGAAAGGAGACATTCCTGAATATATATCCCTATATAAATAACTAAGTCATACTCTTGGGCACAATAAACCTTGAGGTAGCAGTGGAGTGTAACCCCTTACCAAACTATAACTATGAGTCAAATTCCTTTGAAAAATATTTGCGATCATGAATAACTAACTAAGCGTTTCAGTTTGGTCCATGTGATTCTATAAAATAATGTGTATGTAATTCCGAACACAGATGTGAATCATCATTCCAAAAAGTGAGAAACAATGAATATGTTCAACATAAAAATCATAAATAAATAAACGAACAGTATTCATATGGAAGTGTGCTCAATATAAATACATGAAGTGATTGTGATGTTGGATATCCATATTTATATTTCGTAATTTGTTGGACATCTTTTTTGCGTTTTCTTCATCAGAAATTATTTTCAATAAAAATCGTGGCAAAGATCCAACAATGAATTTCGATTTAGTTTTATGATAAGAAAATTTCTAGAAAAGCACTCGAGTGAAGTCATCATCGCGAAATTTTGCACATAGAATTGAATATAATCATTTGCTCTTTCATTTCGATTGGACAAGTATTATATGAAATAACTACGATACCCAGAAAAAAACCAAAAATCCGACAAATTTTTCGGCAATATTTTGACGAAATAAAATCGGATCGAACTAAAATTTGGAACCTAATCGTAATATAGTGACCTTAAGTTTTGTTAAAAATTTCATTGAAATCTAATAGACACTCCGCAATACAACAAAAATTGTGAAATTCCTCAAAATTCAATGAATGCTCAATCCCCGTTTAATCTCTAAAATTTGAATGAGTGTTCGTGAGTAGTGACTCCAAGGTATGTGCCAAATTTCTTCGGAATTCAATTCATAGTTCCCGAATATATATCTAAAAATTTTTGAAACCCATGGTCCTCACGAAATATTACACTAAGTTGCCCTTCGGTATCGCTTTTTTATTTCATTACGTCAGTACTTCTTGAGAGTAATAAACTCAAATTATCATACAACAAAATTTGAAATATTTTCGCCTAATATCTCCGAAAATGAATATTACATCCCATTTTTATTTGGAACAATGTTGTTTAAAATTGCCTCAATCTGATTGCATCAGTACTTCTTGAGATAATCAGAAACTAACTTCAAAATTATAAATCATGGGGCAATAGGACATAATTAAATCCGACAACCAAATGTTCTTCAGGAGTTCCTAATAATTTAAGACTATTTTCGGCTAAATATTCGAAAATTTCAGAAATTCGAGCGAAATGTTAAAAAAAATAATTATATTATTCGGGTGTATATTATTTCAGTAGTATTAAGTGTCATAGGGAAAAAGAATAAAATAAATGAATAAAATTCACATTCACACAAAGATTGTGATAAATTGTTGAAAATAGGAAAAGAAATATAAAAACTCTCAACAGACAATTTTAGCCGGACACTAACGTGAAGTTGAAAGCTTTCACGTACTTTCAACACATTTATCCTCTAATCTTAACAACATTTTTCATGAACAATCGAGCCTTCATTTATTTACCGAATACGAGACCTCAATTCGATCGGATTCAAACTTTTGGAAATATAGAAAATATCACGTAGTATTTTTCCATATTTATCATGATAAACTGATTACCGCTGATCGTAGAACAAACAATATTTTTCTTTTATTTTGGAATAATCAATGAAACCCGTAAATGTTGAATATGTTAAATTTTTTACCGGCAAAGTATTTTTCCCATGCTATCTAACACAAGTATAGAATATGTACCTAAATGATTCATTATTTCCACAAAAATAAGTCTTCGATGACAGCTGTTGGACCAACAGGCCTTAATAACTGAGAACTTCATTTTCATACAAGCATCATTTTAATCTAAAATTTTCAACGGTCCTAATCAATTTGATTTCTTTAAACGTCTCACTGAGAGTAACCAAGCATATCACTCATATTTATTGACGAGTACGTCATAAATTATTAAGTGTTCATCTATTCGTTTACCCTTGTAATCATATAATATTATATATCTCCTTACACTGAAGAACGCGAAGAAGTTCTAACCTTTACATCAGGCATAATTTTTGCATTATATCACGTAGACGGAAGGCAATTTTATAAATTTGACACACTTGTAGATAATGCAGGAGGAACAATCATATATGACCGGTAATCTTTGAATTGTTCTTAAATTATTCCTTCGCTCGATTTCATCCTGGATTATTGTACTGCCATTTTGTATTCGATTTTGTTGTGGTTGAATAGAATTGCCCATATTTGTTATCCACTTCTTTGTTCCGGTAAGACTTATTGAACATAAGTTGTAATAATTCAAATAATTTTCTCCCTACCTCAAAGCAGAAGTACAATTAGCTTTGCATTATTTTGGGTTTGTAACTAATGTGTCTTCATTATCTAACTCAGACATATAACATACTAATAGGTATCTTAAATAAAATTCCTAGTTGAATATTTTTAATTCTTCTTATTCCTCGCCTACAAAAGTTCATCTACGTTTCGGCACTGTTCGAACCTTTATCAAAGTTGAAATACTCATGAACTTGAGGAAAATACAGTGAACGCAAACAATTCAGGATCATATAAATATGAAATATTTCCATCGAACATAAAAGTACGAAGTACACAGTATTATAACACCGAAACACTTAAAATCAATGTTCTTCACAATCGTCAACAGAATTATATGTTTTCTGAATTAGTTTATTAATTTTTTTTTTCGATTTTAATGAACCCAGTTAAAAATATATTCTTATTCTCTCTCACAGATGTTGAGCAATGTTACAATAACAAACCCATCTCCCTTATTTTTCAATGAATCGAAGAAAACTTGTCCCCTTATATTGTTGAATATCTGAGGAAGCGAAAATGAATATATTTCCGAATGAGATGATAAAAACTTCACTGATTGCTTTGAAGATTTAAATCTTGCACTGTTTTGGTCTGTTAATACTGCCCTTTGTATACGCCATTCTATTGAAATATTCAGTTGTTTGTATTCACTGTTTTCTAAGAAGTTGCCAAGTATACGAATTTTTCGGTCTTGGCGAAGACACAAATGATTCCAAAACGTTGATGAATATTTGTATGTGAGGAGAACCATAAGAATGAGGAAAGTACTTACAGAATGGATAAACAGATTATCCAGAAATGAAACTGCGTCGGTAAAAATATCATTCAGAATATAAGCTTCAATTTGAGCTTCTAGCTGTCATTTCCCAACCAAAGGTTGCCAACAGTATCACAAGAACTTGAATATGGAGGTCGAATCAATAAATGGATAAAATTCACAGCTGTATTCATACAATTTTGTATTTTCTCACTATTTCCTAGAATAAAGAGCCCCAACAAATGTTTCACTAGGGTTCATGTTAGTACTTCAATACTGCATATCTTTTCCCTAGAAAGTTGGAGTACGTACTTACTGCCGGTCGGGTAGAAAGATTGGCAGAATTAAGAATGGCCACGTATTGTTCATCAGTTAGTCCAGTCTGTTGGTTAAAATCTGTTTTCGGCCAAAAATTCGAAAATTTCGAATGTATTACCCAACTGATATTCCCTAAAACAAGCAGGGTAAATAATGAATCTCAAAAATTTTTCAAAGGTCCCATTTGGTAAAGTGTATTTTTGATGTTATATTGAAGATAATGCAAGGAGAGTGTTCAGGGGCCCTATTCTTGAATCGGATGATAAAAGGGAAAACTACCTCATCACTCAAATCGAAAAAGCACGCCACTGGAATCTTCAAGATAGCCACTAAGCCAGTAGCCACCAACTTGGAACATTTCCTGCCACCAACATTTCAAGTCGGCATGCTGGGATCTGTTCTCAATGTACATATGAATGTATAATGCGTGTGCAGATGTGCCAGAACAGCACTGCTAGTCTCTAATTTACAATATCGATCCTGCTTTCAGATCTAGAGGTTAAATGCGTGTGTGAAACGTTATTGAGGGTGGCGTATGGTCACCACCCGATTCCCTGAAACCCTTGCCCTAACTTGGACATGGGGATAAACGACAATTCCACCACGGTTGATCTGGTGTAGAATTTCTGTTTCAGAGCAAGCGTATAAGAATGGAAATTGAATTCAAACTAGTCTAGCCCATTTTGAACGTATATTTCAGAAACTGAAGGTATTTATAGTATTATAGCGTATAGATTGAAAGGGTGAATGGGCCTAGCTTGAATGTGCTCACGTTATTCTGCCTTGGGACCGACTCGAAATTAACAACGGATTCTACATCAGTGAGTTCAACCTAATGAGATCTTTTACTGGAAAATTACAGACAATTAGACAAATCGACAGCACACTAGTCCCCCTCTATGCGAAGTTGTATTATTATTTTTACGCGGTTGTTCTGGCAAACAGCGCGTTATCATTTCGTCACAATGTCTGTAATTTTCGAATTTCGTGCCGAAAATGGTCTTGAAAGATTGGGTTGAACACCCAGAAGAAGTATCCGGATTCAAATTCAATTATGTCCTTCCTTTCACCCGACCGCCCGTATATGCTCTAATTTCCGAAGAAAACGACCTAGAGAGTCAAAATTCTCAGATTAGGTTGAGAGTTCATATATTCCAGCTGAGCTTGTTAATGGGTGAAATCGGTCGCATAGTTTCGGAGTTAGGTTCATTTGAAATTTTGAGGTTAGTTCCTCTAGATTTCAGTATTTCGAGTCGATCAAATTGGAACTTTGAACACAATTTTGGAATACCAACGCGCAATTCAGAGCAAAATTTAGTGTGGATCCAGTTTTTCAAATTTGAAAAAATGTTATTTGTAAGTTTTTGAAATTTTTTATGAAACGTTTTTTTTCCGAAAACTCTCATAAGATTTCGAAGGAAGTTGGTACAAGCTTCAGAGTCAGTATTTATTAACAACGTTCCAAGTTTCAATTCGATCCTAAAAGGGAAAAATATGCCCAATTTCGATGTTATTTGGGAATTAAACGTTATTTCCGCAATATCTCAAGAAGTACAAATTCAATTAGATTGCATCCTCGTAATCAGTTGAAGATTTCCAGCGATAAATTAGGTGCAAAATTTCGCGTTGACATGATAGTTGGTATTTGAACAAGCGCCTCAAACCCCCTGATCGCATTTTTTAATTCTACCAGGGAAATTCTCCTTGATCAAGCATCATAACACAGACTAACCAGATAAACCACTCGCGTCATTTACTTAGGAAATCTATGTCAACGCAGATATGACCCTGAATCGAGCTAATCAGAATTTTAGCAGGCGTTTGGGGTGCTTTGGGGTGCCAATCAGATTGCAGGAATAGGATTACGTCACTATCGCCACTTATGGACTCGCTTGAAGAGGTTATAAACATGTAAACAAACTGAAATTTTTTTTTGTCCTATTTATTTGATGAATAATTTCGTATCTGTGCATTTTAGAATATAATCCAAACAGTTTTTACAACAAAATCAATTGTTAAGTCATCTCTGAGGTTCTATTATATGATGACAGTCCTCATTAAATGCTTTAATTCTACAACAACAAGAATTGGAATCGAACTTAGGTGGACTCATTCATAATGTTTATTTTATATAATATAAAGGAATCGCAACTGAAGTAAAAGAATCACAACTTCCATTATTCAATTAAAACAATGGGATGTCTAGTAAAAATTGTATATGATTGCACAACCACGAGGATTGGAATCGGACAAAGTTGGCCTACTCATAGTTTGATTTTATATCGAAATGAATCTCATTTGATGTGAAAGTATCACAACCTATACATTTTCCATTTAATACATTAGTATGTTTCTGTATGCTTGACAAATTGATTTCAAAGAACAAGTTTTCGCCAAAAAATACCTGACGTCCATCTCACCCACAGAACTACATGTCCCTTCTTCCCAACTTCAAGGCCAAGTCGTTAACCCCAACCGTGTAGGGTTGAACTAAGACAGACCGAAAGGGACATCCGGCACAAATCCTAGATGTAGTAGTTGTATTGTTTCCTTAGAAGGGTTGCGTGGGTGAGACGTTAGAATGCGGTTTACACGCACGTGCTACCGCTGCTGGACCTGGACCTCCCGATGCCTCCCTACCAGACCGCAACCCCGAACTACCCGCAGTTCGATTTAATGTAATATGTATATGCCTGCGTACCGACAGTGTGCCCAGCTCTATCGTATGTAAATTTCTGCAAACCTCAGTGACGCTCCAAGTGCGCAATTCAAGGTATTTGGATAATTCATTGGAGTTAGTTTGGAGGGCCGTCTGGGGGGGTTGTTTAAGATTTTTAGGTATTGTTGGGGTTATAGTATGGAATTCTTGCGTTATAAATCTAGATTTCAAGAAATCAAGGTAGCTATTCTAGTAAAAAAAACTGAAAATATACGATAATAAATATTCATATAAAAATTGAAACGAACGTGTTGTATATACAAAATCATACCCCATTTGGATGAGGGGTTCAGTCCAAATGATGAATACTTTCCAAAAAACGCTGCAAATTTCACACAAGGGTTTATTCTTTTCTCAGTTGAATAACCCACACCATTGGTGTCTTAAATAAAACTTATATATTATTCATAACTCATTGCTTTTTCACAACACAGTTTGCGGTTAGTTTTCGATAAATAATTTTTTTTCCCTCCCACCCCCAGTTTAGAGCCCTTAGGGTACAACGATCCTGCTGAAAACCTTGGAGGATCAATCTCGAGCAACACACGATTTTTCTACCAAGCTTCATGGATTTCGGTTCAGTTCTTTCAGAGGAAAGCACGGGACAACGGACGGCGGACGGACGGATTTTGGTATATTATTTGATAAAATCAAATAATATCGAAAATGAATCATCGCATTCGGTTCTAAGTTGTTTAAGATATCAATGGTATATTGGGATATTTAACTAAGAAAATAATAAGCCCTTGTTTAAAATTTGCAGTGCTTTTTATTAGTTTATTCAAATCTACATTAGAATGTAAACTGTAAAATTTTCAGGGGGGGTATTTTTTTTTTTGGTCGATCACTAAGATTTAATATTTGATTTTATCCAACAATAAATCAAAATGGACAGGAAAATAAATCCAAAATTCTACTGTCCCCATTCAAACTTGAGGATGAAATGCCCAATACCTCAAAAAACTGGTAACCTCTAGAAAAGGGATTGCATTGCTGATGAAAACTTCAGCGATTTCAAATTTCATTGAAGAAAATCGAAAACATGCAAATATTCTTCATTTGATCCATTACCACATCTGCAGCAAATTTCATAGTCATAGAATTCATTCTCAAAAAAAACTGAAGCTTTGTAGTACAGTATATTCAAACTGAAAAATATCTATTCATACACTACATCAAGCTATTCACAAGGAGTCATTAGTCATAATTTTATGAACGAAAGAGGTGGATTTTTTTTTCTTAAGACACACATCAAATATTTATATCGATATTTTTGGAGGAATTTGTATTATTTTTCAGATTTTTAAAAAATTTTTTGCTCCCGAAAAGGAACTACTAAAAATTTAAAAAATTGAATATCATATATTCAAAAATATAACATTTCTGCATAAATACCTTATTGATATTTGTGGTGAATTATTATTGGTAATTCATATATATTACCTCAATAATGAGCTAACATCGATAGGCCTAGAAAAGTCTCTTTTACAGTTTCACAATCCAATAAAACCTGTGTTTTTCGAAATTCATATTCATGAATATATTTTTACATTAGAGTGGCTTTTTTCTTTGTAGAATTTTATCCCAAATTAGTCTAAGAGAAATTGGAATGATATATTCTTCTGAAAACGTTTCAAGAGGTGTTACTACATAGGAAGGTAGGCTCTGGAAGAACGGTCAATTTAGATTCTCTTTTACAGATTTGCACCCTCTCACCCTTAAATTCCATGTAATATATCAGAAGCAGAGTGGCTCAGTGGAAGCGTGCTGGGCCCATAACCCAGAGGTCCGTGGATTGAAACCACGCTCTGCTAGAAAAGTTTTTTTGTTCAATTTTCGAATAGAATATTCTTGAGTACATTTCAACTTATTATATGTAGACTACAATTCAAAAAATGTTCCACCCCAATACACGATCGTGCATATTAAGTACAGATAAAATCCGAAATTTGAAAGCGTTCGTCACTCATAAAAGTTTAAGTGAGTATCTGAACTTCGACCTACACGCTCTTTTTCAGAAGAGATTATGGAATAATGAGATGAACTTTTGCTTGCGAATACGCTAGTATTTAACTAACAGTAGATATATTCGAAAGAGTTTTTACAGCTATTGGCATCTGAATTTAAGATTGCAGCGCCACGATGGCCAGTTTTAGAACCTTACATACAGACATAGATTTTGTTTTGGTAGTCGATTTTGTACTGTTTGTTAGTGTTTGGTTCGATAATTTTTGATTTCAAGATTTATTCAAAGACTTTTTAGACTTTTATAGTTGACGAGAGTATTATTGAGAATACATATTCCATTTTTATAAAGTAGGTATGTATCATCCTTCAATCTAATTGAGTGTAGCAACTCTAAAATTACGGGGATATCTCCAAGGTTAGACAGTATTTTAATATCATTTATTTTCAGATCCAAATGGCAAGATTGACTTTGGTGGATTTCTTAGGCTATCTTGAAAGTTGAAAAATTTCAAAAAGTACTGCCGTGAAGGCAGCAGCTTTTGCGTGCATGTTCAAATTCGTTGCTGAAGCGGTCATCTACATTGAACATGCGCGCAAAAGTTGCTGCCTTCACGGCAGTGCTTTTTGAAAAACAGAGAAGTAACGCGTTCCAAAGTAACCGACGTTCCAAAATACCGTGTAACTCTCCAATCGTTCCACGCTCCAGTCGCGATCGATACCTATCTCGCTCCACGTTCCAAAGTAACCGACGTTCCAAAATACCGTGTAACTCTCCACTCGTTCCTCGCTCCAGTCGCGATCGATACCTATTTCGCTCCACGTTCCAAAGTAACCGACGTTCCAAAATACCGTGTAACTTTCCACTCGTTCCTCGCTCCAGTCGCGATCGATACCTATCTCGCTCCACGTTTCTCGGTTCCACAATACCGCGAACAGAATACCCATCGCAATGCGATTACGTCTGTTACTGGAGTTACAGCTCTAGTGCGCAGTGCGCCTCATTAGAAACTGTAGATGTTTCTACTTCGTTATCAGCTGTTACATTTCCGATACGGTGTTACATTGTTTACTTTCAGAAGGTGATATTGTGACAAGTAGTTCACAACACACAATCTGATGGAATATAATATTCCATCAGATTGTGTGTTATGCAAGTTATGCTTTCTTTTCGATAATTGCCATATTCATCAATACTTTATGCATAACCGTAGATATTATTTCAATCTACTGGTGGAAGTTATTGAAGGATAATATGATTTGAAAATTTATTATGCAAAACATGTATTCATGTAAAACAACATATTCAAATAATATTGATACAGTTTGCGTCCTTTATAATGATAATGTCTATTGTAAATATGTAATTTTAAATAATAATCTTCTCAATTGAGAAAATATTAATCCTCAAGGCATTCTTCTCTTTCAATTGAAATGATATACCTCGAATGTGAAGAAAATATGAAAAAAAAATTGGAAAATCAATTATAGTTTGAAGATACGTCAGGTTTCAACCGAAAATATGTTAGTGGAAGAAGTTCTTGGAAGCTCTAAATCTGAATACGATAGCTATAAGTAGAATAGAAAGAGAATTTATATCATTCGAGAAACAGATTGCCGTACTAACTCATTTTGTTTCAGCGTTGGAACGGCGGTTTCAAAATCGCGGTATTTTTCTGGAACCGTCGCGAAAATACCGCGACACGGGTGGAACTGGTATTCCCATCTCTAAAACAAAGTGGCGGGTAGCGGCTATCTTAGATGGCCATTCACTAGCGACACCAATGGCCAGATGGGGAACTAATTTTGGATGGAAAGCTCACTAGCGACCGTAACAGGCAGATTTGAAAGAATTTTGTTTGTGGCGGGAATATTTGAATTAACTGCTAGAGCTAGGTATAAGATCGAGGGTAATAAAAATTAACTTCATACTACATTTTATGTTTTCAAATGGAATGTTACTCTTTTTCAGTCATGAAAACCAAACCGACATGAAGTGAAATCAATTACATACCTATGTAATATGTGTTAATTATATTACGATTCTTCATTTATTTCTTCCGTTTAAATATACAGAATCTACCAACATTATATAAAGAAATAACCAAAAGGTCATTTGCAATTCATTAACTATAAACATTAACCAAATGATATATTGAAAAGTTGAAAGGATAATAACAATATTAGCATTCAAGGACAACTCCAAAAGAGTCTTCCATCAAAGGGTTGCTGAATCCACTTTATTTAATCCATGGATCCTGGAGCTAGTGGTGAAAACCTACAAATCAAATATTTGAATTAATTCAAAATTGAAAACTTTAGGAAATCATCCTTTTTTTTTCAAGTGAAAAATGTTGCTATAAAATATTGGTAGGCTTTCCTACATTTGAAATACAAGTGAAAATAATGAAAACTATTGGTAATGGAAACAAATTGCTTCTGCGTTATTGCATCAATACAGGGTTACAAACTTTGAAAAGTATGAACAACTCTGTTAACGCAGAGGCGATTTCTATTAACAGTTTTAATTTTTTTTTGCCTACTATTCATTTTGAGTTTGAATAATTTGAAAGATACGTTTCTCTATGAATTTGGTATAAGAACTGCTGCTCAGGGGACAAATATGATTGAGAATCCTAATTTTCGTAAAAATACAGGTTTATTTTCAACTAAAAAGAATTTTCATTTACCTATATAATTTTGGCAACTTCAGCACTAGAAGCAAGGCTTGTTGTATCAGGCCTTTCTACTGAAGGTTGATCAGATGTTGAAAGCATCAATGGTTTTGTCAGAGTCATTACTGGAACTATTATAGCTGTCTTCGGAACTCAAATCGTAAGATTCATATCTACACGATCATTCAGAACATATTCGGGAATTGCATCAATATTGAAGCCTTATTACGAGGTTAATAATCTAGAAGGATTCGTAGCAAAATCGAGAAAATGCAGGTTTTTTTTGAGAACCTGTGATATTATCACAAACCTTTGACATTACTCCTATGAATTTTCATCTGAGGAAAATTTTCATGTGCACTCAAGTTTGATCGAGGAAGGTTTCATTGATGTTTCAGATATAATTACAGGAGCTAAATGAGAAAAAAATACAAAAAACTGTACAGAATATTTTGAAATCATTAGCTTATATAGCCAGTACCACAGAACATCAGTTTATATGGCCAGTACCATTAGTAAACAACTCCATTTTTATTTTACCGGCAAAAATACTAGAAGTCAAAGTCAAATGTCATTTCGGATCATCCAGTCCCGACGGAGAAAGCTATACTTTCATATCTTCTATCTCCCTTAATCTCGAGTGGCCAGTCACAAAAAATTGCTTCCCATATTCCACTAGGAGTTTCACCCCCCAGAGACAAGAGACTTCCTTCTCTTTCTCTAACAAAAAACTGTAATAAAATATGGTTATTTAGATATCATAGAAAAATATACATACCATAGATAAGATATGGAAACAGGAAATTGTTAGGTCTATGTTTGATACATATACAAAAATTTTTCAGCCTACGTTTGCAATTTCCTATTAACTAATTTACTGTTCAAATACATTCTGTATTTGAACAAATAATTTGCTTGGTTTATTGATAATTTGATAATCGAAAGTGTTTAATTTCAACAAAGGTTTAGTTTCATATAAATTATTTGGATATGAGAAAGAAATGAATGATGATCGATGAATAAAGAAGCACTCAATTCCGAGTAAAAATATCATAAAAGGGAAATAATGTAGTGATTGAATTATTGAAAATTAAGTCGTTCTTTTATAGAGTATTGAAATTCTGAAACTACCCCATTTGAATTGGGGTAGCGATAATTATATATTTGTTTTACGTTATGAATAAATGTAATATTCCATTTATAAATAATTTATTTTTTTGTTATTGTACAACTCATTCAGATCGGACATATTATAAAAGTACCATAGACAGAAGTGGTAAAAGAGCAATTCCAGCTGACGTCACAACCTGGCCGATGGGGGGACAGGTAAATCACAGAATAGAGAAGTATATATTCTGTGACCTCACTTTCCCGTTTTGTTCATGTTATGAAGTACAGCATTTTCAACAATTTCAGGATAAATTCACAAGTTAAAATGATTTATATTAATAGAATTGGTGAATTACTAGGCCAAGTTAGTGTGTCGTTGTGAAATTCAACATAAATACACCGAGAGAAGGAATACATTCGCTTTGTTTACATTGGCGAAGAGCGATTATTTGGATATTTTAGTGATTTCACAAGTGAAATTTCGTGATAATGGATCTGATTAACTGATATTCAATCTCAGATGATAATCATTCAAAATGATATAAATGAAAATTGCAGTATTTATTCTTGTCTTTTAAAGCCTAGAGATAGCATTCATTATAGGTATAACTATTGAAACTGAAACAGTAAAATGTTTGGCTCATTTATTCCTGAAAATAAACAGCAGAATGAAATCCAACAAATGTATGGAATGGAAAAAACATGGGTTCCAGAGAACTTCTCAGTACTATTTCAAATAACGTTATATGTTGCAAATTATCAAATCATATAATATTGGTCTGCAGTTGCTATGTCAGTGCTATCATAATATTCAATTATATATTTATCATACTACATATGTTACAAATAAAATAATTCATATGGAATTTTTTCCTTGAACACCGATTTCGATTCATCCTCAAAAAATGCTTTACTATCCATATAAAATGTTCTTCATTAAGCACATGCAACGTTAAGGCTTTCATAATCTTTCATTGACAATAAGTTCAATTCGAAACATTACAAACAACAAAATGTAGAAGTTCCATCCTTAGGTAGTGGAGCCACGTCGGAATGTGTTCGGTTGAGAACAGAGGAAGTTATCTGGTTCATTATTATTTAAAATACATACAATATTTTGGGAAATCTATCACATAACGAATTGCCTTGATTGGCTTTATACATCATATAGAGATGTGAGTGGTAAACAATCAGGATGGGTTTGTCCATCATAACGCCAGCTATCGTAGGTTGATATAAATAATAATATAATATTGTGACGAGTACGGCCCTGTCTATTCTAGAATGTGCCTGAATACTCTAGGCGCGTATGAGTCACCCTCTTTCGAGAGTGTTCCGGTAATTGCTGGAAACCAG
The DNA here is from genome assembly GCA_958510865.1 of Myrrha octodecimguttata. Taxonomy (NCBI): domain Eukaryota; kingdom Metazoa; phylum Arthropoda; class Insecta; order Coleoptera; family Coccinellidae; genus Myrrha; species Myrrha octodecimguttata. The sequence continues at coordinate 21,355,354 of OY294061.1, read as the reverse complement.
ACGGACGATATAAGGGGAAGCGCGCAGCAGCCCAGGGACCAATTCAGCAGCGTGAGTTCAGTGAAAATAAATTAGTGTGGATATAAATTGTGAACAGACTTTGATAGAAATAGTTGTTTAGTTATTGGAACAGTAGTGTGTAAATAAGTGTAAATAAATAGTTTAAATATTCTAAACGTTTTGAAAACCAGGAAAACGTTACATTGGTGTCAGGTGTGGGGTTCGACATCGCTCGAATCGAATAAATAAATTCTATTGATTGAAATTTATGCCAGTGACCACAAGACTGCAGAGCGCAATGGAGACGCAGGCGATAATGGAATTCTTGAGTAAACTCAATGAGAAAATGGATAAAATGGAAAATAAGGCAGAGGAAAATTCACGGAAAATGGAAGAAAATTCTCAGAAGATTAATGAGAAAATGGATAAACTGGAAAATAAGGCAGAAGAAAATTCCCAGGAGATCAATGGGAAAATGGAAGAAAATTCACGGAAAATGGAAGAAAATTCACGGAAAATGGAAGAGAATTCTCGGAATAGCAATGAATTGGTGAGTCAATTTGCAAGTAAATTGGATGAGAAAATAGACACTATAAATGGAAAATTTGATAAAGTTGACGAAAAACTGGACGAAGTTAATGAGAAATTTGATTAAGTTGACCAAAAATTCCACGAAGTTTATGAAAAAGTTGACGAAAACTTCGACCAAGTTCATGAAAAAGTTGACGGAAAATTCGAAGAAGTATATGAAGAAGTTAACGGAAAATTTGAAGAAATAACAGGAATGATTGAACAGCATTCTAAAATAATAGAGTCCCTGAAAAGAATGTCAATTGGAAAAGATTTTCCGGCTTCATCACCTTATGGCAACATGAAAATGGAAAATAACGGTGAAAGTGGAAAAATGAAGATCAAGCCTCCAACATTTGATGGTAAAGTGCCCTGGTCGACATATCAGAAGCAGTTTGAAGCTGCTGCGCTGGCAAACAGTTGGAATGATAACGAAAAAGCCACGGCATTGATAATAGCTCTAAGAGGAGAGGCTCTTAACATCCTGCAAACGATTCCGGAGAGCCAACAAGCCTGTTATGAAGTTCTAACATCGAAACTTCAGATGAGATATGGTGATGCTCATTTACAACAAGTTTATCATGCCCAAATCAAGAACCGGGTGCAGAAAATAGGAGAAAATCTCCAGGAGTTTGAAGCAGATGTGGCTAGGTTAGTTAGGCTGGCTTATCCAACGGCTCCAGACAGCTTCATTGAACTGCTATCAATCGAAACTTTTGTAGACGGAATCAAGGACGGTGAGACTCAACAAGTTCTGAGACTTGCACGCCCTAAAACCTTAGATGATGCTTTAGCTCAGGCTTTAGAATTCGAGGCAGCGAAGCTGGCGTCGCGTAGAGGACAATTTAGTGTGAGACAAGACAAAGAAATAGACAAATCTGTTGAGGAAATCATTAGAGAAGAAATCAACAGGTTATTGTGTACGAAGAGAGAGGATGCTGTGTGCTGGTACTGTAAGGAAAGTGGGCATTTTAAAAGCAGAAAAAGAGCCACAGCAGGGAAATTGAAAAGGGTCGGTGATAAGGGGCATAAACCGACGCAAGCTAAAAATGCCCCTGAAGTGATGAGCACAGTTGCCTCGAACAAGATCAAGGAAGAAGTAGATGTTTTATCAAGACCATGCCCCGAGAATAACAGCCATTGCTCACGTGTGGCCGATGTGAGACGGACCACAGTAATTGAAGATGACTGGCTACCTCAAGAAATCCAACGGGCACAAGAAGAAGATCCAGACTTGAAAGTAATCCTGAGTTGGAAGAAAAGTGGTAGACGACCTACTTGGGAAGAAGTATCCAGGCTGAGTCAAAATGTTAAGTCATATTGGGCACAATGGGAAACGTTGAAGATCGATAAAGGTCTTCTGAAGCGTTGTTGGGAGAATGACGATGGATCTGAACAGAGGCTCCAGTTGATTGTGCCGAAGAGTCGAGTGACAGACGTTTTGACCAGACTACATAATGGAACTTCAGGTGGACATTTCGGGATTACTAAGACGTTGGAGAAAGTTAGGCAGCGGTTTTATTGGATCAACTGTAAGAAAGACGTTAAAGACTGGTATAGAACATGTAAAGCTTGTGCTGCAGCTAACGGTCCTTACGGCAAAGGGAAGGCTCCAATGAAACAATATAACGTCGGATCTCCCATGGAACGATTAGCTATCGACATAGCGGGCCCCTTTCCCGAAACAGATCACGGAAACAAGTACATATTGGTAGCCATGGACTATTTTACCAAATGGGTGGAAGCGTACGGTATTCCCAATCAAGAGGCAGGTACGGTTGCTGATAAATTGGTCAAAGAATTCTTCTGCAGATTTGGAATACCTCTAGAGCTGCATTGTGATCAAGGCCGAAATTTCGAGTCGACATTATTCCAAGAAGTTTGTAGGAAATTGGGGATTAATAAGACAAGAACAACAGCTCTACATCCCCAATCAGATGGCATGGTAGAACGAATGAATAGGACCATGGGAAAACATCTTGCCAAAGTAGTCTCCGACCACCAGCGGGACTGGGATGAGTATTTGCAGCTATTCACCATGGCATATAGATCTTCGGTTCAAGAATCCACCAAGGAAACTCCAGCCAATATAATGTTCGGCCGAGAAATTAGACTACCTTGTGACCTAGAGTTTGGTTGTAAGCCTGGAGAAGATGTAGCCGGGGAGGACTACGTCAGTAAATTGAGAAGTAAGCTAGATTACATCCATGACAAGGTGCGCAATCAAATGCAGCAAGCAAGTGATAGGATGAAAATGCGCTATGACATCAAGGCCATTGAAGGAGGGTTCACCGCAGGAGATCTGGTGTGGTTGTATAACCCTCAAAGAAAAAGAGGATTTTCTCCGAAGTTGCAGAGACAGTGGGAAGGACCGTATGAAGTCATGAAAAGGATAAATGATGTAGTTTACCGGATACGGAAGCTTCCTAGAGGAAAACCGAAGGTCGTCCATTTCAATCGATTGGCTCCGTACGCGTCAACACAGAATGACGATGAAGAAGTACGTTTCATCGAGGTTCCGGCGAAGGAAAGTGACGATTTCCAGGAATTCATGAATAGCTATGGGGGAACACGAGTTGCACGGTTTGGCGTCACAAAGGAAGTTCATCAAGACCTGTTTACAGTTCCCGAGGAATACTCTCTTGCTCATTGTGTAGCAGCGGATCTAAGGATGAGTAGGGGAATAGCAAGAGTATTCAGAAATAAATTTGGACGTCAAGAGGAACTGATGAGACAGCAGCCCAGAATCGGAAAATGCCTGAGACTGGAGTCAGAGGGTCGGTTCATTTACTACGTAGTCACCAAACAATACTCATATCAGAAGCCCACCTACCAGAATTTATGGACAGCACTGCATGGCTTGAAAGAAGACCTTCAATGCTTTGGGATTAGGAAATTAGCTGTTCCCAAACTAGGTTGTGGACTGGATCAACTGAATTGGCGAGTTGTGCGAAGCATGCTTGAAGTAGTCTTCCAAAAGACAGGTATGCAGATTTTGGTATGCAATTTCAACCCAAAGCAAACCGAAAAGTCCAGCAAAACCGTAGACTGTTACTTCCATCAGAAGGGCTACTGTAGAAATGGTGACGATTGCAGATTTCATCACGGTCCTCCGAGGAATTCAGGGAATCTGTTCTGGGACAGAACAGGCTTAAGGAGGGGACAGTGTGATGAGTACGGCCCTGTCTATTCTAGAATGTGCCTGAATACTCTAGGCGCGTATGAGTCACCCTCTTTCGAGAGTGTTCCGGTAATTGCTGGAAACCAGACGGACGATATAAGGGGAAGCGCGCAGCAGCCCAGGGACCAATTCAGCAGCGTGATTCGTAGCGGAAAGAGTTCAGTGAAAATAAATTAGTGTGGATATAAATTGTGAACAGACTTTGATAGAAATAGTTGTTTAGTTATTGGAACAGTAGTGTGTAAATAAGTGTAAATAAATAGTTTAAATATTCTAAACGTTTTGAAAACCAGGAAAACGTTACAATATATAATATAATGGCAGAGTTTTTGAAGTGGTGTCGTTCGAACAACTTGATGGTTAATATCGAAAAAACGGTCTGTCTCTATTTCGGCCTGAAGAAGCAAGATAGAGATCCCCTAAATTTAAGCTTTATGGATAAAATAATAACTTCAGCTAATACCACGAACTTCCTAGGAATCCATATTGACAGAAATCTAAGCTGGTTACCCCACATCGACATTTTATGCAAGAAAATTAACAGTGCTTTCTTTGCAATAAATAGGCTCAAAGACTCTTTGCCTCGTACCTCTCTCATTGAAATATATTATGGTCTTGTTTACAGTCACCTTGTTTACAATATCTTGCTGTGGGGCAACAGCGTTACTGTTTCAAGAGCGTTTGTTGCACAGAAAAGAATTATTAGATTGATTTTCAACTTAAAACCTGGTTCGTCATGTAAACCAATATTTGTTTCTCATAAACTATTGTCGTTGCCTTGTATCTATATTTTGAAATGTCTTGTATATGCTAAAGAGAATGTAAATAAGTGGAAATCACTTTCGAGTAATCATGAATATGTAACCAGAAATTCGCAAACTCTTCTTATACCCAAACATAAAACACATAAATTTGAATGTTCTCCTCTTTATCAGAGTATTAAATTGTTTAACCATTTACCATCCTCAGTAAAGTCACTGAGTATACAGAAGTTCAAAAGGGAAATCAAGATGATGCTTTTATCGAAGTGTTTTTATTCGGTAGGGGAATATTTATCTGATTTATTATATACCTAGAATTATCCTTACTTTGTATTTTCTTTTCATCTTGACTTGTCCTATACACTTTGTAGTGTCTGAAAGGATTAATAAAGTATTATTATTATTATTATTATTATCATTCTTGAAATGTGTACCAACACGAAATATTCTTATCATGGTTATCTCATCATGATTTAACTTATTAAACAGAACAAATTGAATAGATAGTCTGACATAAATCATTCACCAGTGAGGAAATGTCTCCAACAAACTCTACCATAGTTTGTTATACTTTGTCAGAACAGTTTTTTCAATTTATGGCGAGAATATAGTATGTTTGCCTTCTCTGGGATAGTTCACATAGTATTCTGTTTCTTCCAATACCAAATAAAATTTAGGGGAATGGGTCAAAAATGCAAATATTCAAATATAAAGTCTACAGTACAATATATCTGAAACATAGGATTCTTTCGTCTCTTGGTGTATTTATGTTGTATTTCACAACGAAACAATAACTTGGCCTAGTTATTCACCAATTCTATTAATATAAATTATTTTAACCTGTGAATTTATCCTGAAATTGTTGAAATAACATAAACAAAGCAGGAAACTGAGGTTGTGTTGATTTACTTTCACCATTTGACATGCTGTCCCCCCATCAGCTGATTCATCTCGATGAACCATAGATAGCTGGAACTGCTCTATTAGGTTGTTAGCAGAATATATCACTGGTTGCACTTGCCAATCTACATCTCCACTAACATCTCCTTTTGCTTATCCGGATCCATAACAATTTGAATATCACTTATATGATATTTCCACGTCTAATATAATTCAATGTATCACTATGATGAGTTGGATGTAACTGAAAACAAAAAAAGGATGTCAAAATAAAACAAAATAGATTCTCAAGAAAAAATTTTGGGAAAAATTTAGAATCACCATGAATTTTGTAATAATATCACAAATTCAATATATTTGTGTGGCGGTTGTTCCAAAATGGCCAAGAAATATTATTCTAATTTTTAGGGGAACGCCAAACCATTATTTGTTGGATAAACCAATTTACAGTGCTGTTCCTAATGTGGCATATAGAATCAGTAACAAAGCCTACATGGATCATATCTGGGTTCCCAACTTCCAGAAACACATTGGTTCAGAGGGGGTTTCTTAATAGAGCCAGGGAGAATCCGAAACATTATCAATATTCGTCAATATTTAATATTCAATAATGCCATATTTTAACAAATAATAATAGAATTAATGCTGTTATTGCTCAACGTATCGAATCAAATTAAATTTTCAAGAGATTCGAACAATTTTAGATCTAGAATGTTAATATATAATGCCAATGTTACAGGATACTCTGAAAAAGGGAAGAATTCAGCAATTAGATGGTACGGAAAAACAGAAATTGAAAAACAATCTCATTAACTATGAATATATTCATAAACGAAGATAATTTTGAAAAATATTACTCCTCACCCAATATTTTTCGGATGGAAAATTTTCAGATTATAGAGATTTGAGAATGAAACAATTGAATAATCTGTGTATATTAGTAGGGATGTAAAGTTGAATAATAATCCCACTGTATTCAACAGATACATTAGTCCGTGTAATATCTCATTTTGAAAAATGCAATGAATTTCAATTTTGTAGAGAATCCTCAGATCATCTCAGTTTTTCTATTGGTGATATTGAAATTTATCATATTTGAGAGGCAAATATCAACCTCCATGGAAAATTTTCAATATACACAATGTAATGTTCTATTTAGAAAGCTTATTTTTGACAAAGCTGTAACATCCCACTCCATGTTATATTGATCAGCTAATGAAAAACTATATAAATAAATATAGAACCACATGAATGAATATTACTAAATCTGTATGTAGTTTATGTAGTTTAGATATCATCGATGAATTGCTTTACCTAGAGTTTCAATCATATTAATTTTCCAATGATTCACAACAAGAAGGCATTGATTAATTATTCCAACGAATTTGATCATCTTCAAAATCTTTGAATTATTTCAACAGAACTGAACCAATGTTGACGTTCTCTGATGAGAAACTAAGGCAGAGCATTCAATTTCCAGGCCACAATATGAATAACTACAGTCGCATATATCATTTGATAGCTTGTCCAATATAATATTCCTGAAAATATAACAATAATTACAAAAATGCATCTGCAAATTGCGTGAAAGCGTAATACGTACAATGAATGCCTGCAAACCAAATTGGCATCTTTCTATTGGAAAATTTGCACTAAAATCTTTTCAATGTACGTAATCAGGATAAAAAACAACAGTGCCCTCTGATGGTTTCTATATATATTCCATTTATCTGCGGAAAAGTAAAATTGTTAACATATGAATAAAATTCATGGGTAATTGTCTAGGAGATCGCATAACGCTCTAAATTTCATGAAAAAATCAGTACTCACTAATTTTGGTATAGAAATCACGAATCCGAAGTAAAAAAATGTCGCTCGCTTCTAGTTTTTCCAAAAAAAATTCACAAAATTCTTCGAGGTCACTGAACTTTTCTCGCTGAATTTCGCTATTACACTCTATCAGGAACCATTCCCTTGATAGCTATTGATTATAAAAGCATCAATATAAAGATTTAAAGCAATTTTCACTACAAAAATTGCCAGGAATTGTGAAATTACATTCATTTGCTCATTGTTTATTTTCGGCATATATTCGGCCATGATGGTTTTGAAGTTCGGAAGAACGACATCTGACAGCAACTTCAGTCTACTACTTTACAGTGTTGCCGGATCGAAAACATTCCCGATTAGACTGAATAGGAAAAATTCCCTAGACCCAACTTAGTGAACAGTGAACTTGTTCCAACACATTCCATCATGCAATTGTTTTATTATAACATGTACAATTTATGAGATGGTTAGAAAAGTTATTCAGCAAAGATAACGAGGAGGTGTGGACCAACTCTGCCAGGAAAGGAGAATGGAAAAGAGGAAAGTTTGGGTTATGGAGAGAAGTTGGGAAATTTGGAACACAAGATTCTAGCGGTCGCCCCGCCATGGGTGAAAGCACGCAATGGAAAAATAAGGTTAATGTACTTGGTTAGGTTAGGTTAGTTTAGTTTAGAACAGTGCCAGTTCGAATCAGAAGAGTTAATTAATTTACTCTTCAGATTCGAACTGGCACTGTCCTAAACTAAACTAACCTAACCTAACCAAGTACTTAATATCTTCTGAACTAAACATTTTTATTAGTTATTAAACCACCTGTGACTTACGCGAATGTGTTCACCCATGGCAGGGCGACCGCTAGAATTTAGTATTTCGAACCAAGCAAGAATAACCTGAACTCGGAAATGGAGATTTGGAATATAATACTTAAAGAAAACTATACTTTAACAACTTATATTGACTAAAAACCAATTTTGAAAATGAATATCCTTCAAAATTTCCCCGGCATAATAGATTCAGGAAATTGACTGGAACTGGCAACCCTGCATGATATAGTGCTGTACGCGTACGTCAAAAAGGGAAATTGTAAACAATGATATCAATTTATTTTAACAATTCCTGGTAATTTTTGTAACGAAAATTGCTTGAAATCTTTATATTGATGCTTTTATAATCAATAGCTATCAAGGGAATGGTTCCTGATAGAGTGTAATAGCGAAATTCAGCGAGAAAAGTTCAGTGACCTCAAAGAAGTTTATGAATTTTTTTTGGAAAAACTAGAAGCGAGCGACCTTTTTTGACTTCGGATTTGTGATTTTCATACTAAAATTAGTAAGTACTGATTTTTTCATGAAATTTAGAGCGTTATGCGATCTCCTAGACAATTACCTTTGCATTAGATGGATTCCTCAAAATTCAACCTCTGCATGTGAATTTCAGATCGTCAATCCAATTATCGTTTCAAGATTCCTAAAAAATATTAGTGTTATCAAATGCTACATACACTTCTGATCACTTTACAGTACTTTTAAACTGATATAATTCAATAATACAGATAATATTCTGATTTAGGGCCAATTGCACCGTATTACAAAACCATAGATTAGGTCCATAAGCAAGGTTTTGGTACAAAATTATCTTGCACCGTCACGTAATCCTCGTTAAAAGGCCTTAACAGACTGTTATATTTAAGCCTACGAATTTGGGGGTTTAAAAGAAGGTTTAATGGTAAGCTTCCGAATCTAACCCTACTTTCGAGCGATTTCGTACAAGTTTGACATTTTTCTGGACGTAACCTCCAGTTTGTTTACGTTTTTTTTTGTTTACATTGGACATTGATGGAGAACTCCTACGAGTTGATTATCAATATATTTCTATGAGCCTTCAACTATTTGAAATGAAAAAGTTACAATGATATGCTCATTTATTTCCAAGAGCGAATAGCAGAATGAAATCGAAGACATATTTGGAATGAGAAAACATAGATTCATGAAGATTGTTCAGTACTATTTCATTCAGTGATATATTACGTGGAAAGCTATCATGTACTACTTCATTATTGTGCAGGTGCTGTCTCTGTGCTATCATTATCCTCTATTATATATTAATTGGACTCAAAATATAACTACAAACGAATTAATGTGAAAGAAATTGCATCCTCGTGTTAGACAATCTTCAAACGTACACCTTTGTCAATCCATCCATGATACTTCAATATTTATATGGAATACTTTTTAGTCTGCGGATCCACATCAGAGTTTTCATTATCTTCGACCAAAAATTAACTCAATTCATAATATACTTATAATAATTTAATAGAAAGTCTACTCTTAGGTGAGCCGTTCCTTATCGGAAAGTTGTTTCGGATAAATCAATACTATTCATTTATTCATCTTACAAACGCCAGGATTGTAATTCCATGCAGAAACTTAAATCTTGAGATATTACAAAATATGAGTTTACTTGAGTATATGACTATAAATTTGAATAAGGTTTAAAGCCTGATGCAGAGGTAAGAGCACAGGTCTGTGGTAAGAGATCCCTATAGTCTTAATGATAATAAACAAGTCAGGAACATTACATGCAATATTTTTATGGAAGCTATAAAGTCTGTCATATATATTTTTTCGTTGGGTTTTTCAATAGATGCATCTTGATTTTTCATAACTTATGGAAATATGGTAGTAGTAACCCATTATAATAGGTTTCATCTTTTGAATTAAAATATTTCTTCAATTAGGGTTAAAATAAACAACATGAAGCTAGTCACAAGTACCAATTCATGAGAAAGTAACCAGATTTGTAGATTAATTTTAATCTAGTTACATTCAGCTTCGGTGCAAGCCGAATATTTAAAGCAGAGTTTAATAAGTTTATCGTTGTTTAACTAACTGTAGCTTAAGACGAAAACGGTGCAATTGGCCCTAAGGGCCAATTGCACCGTATTACAAAATCATAGATTAGGTCCATAAGCAAGGTTTTGGTACAAAATTATCTTGCACCGTCACGTAATCCTCGTTAAATGGCCTTAACAGACTGTTATATTTAAGGGCCAATTGCACCGTATTACAAAACCATAGATTAGGTCCATAAGCAAGGTTTTGGTACAAAATTATCTTGCACCGTCACGTAATCCTCGTTAAAAGGCCTTAACAGACTGTTATATTTAAGCCTACGAATTTGGGGGTTTAAAAGAAGGATTAATGGTAAGCTTCGGAATCTAACCCTACTTTCGAGCGATTTCGTACAAGTTTGACATTTTTCTGGACGTAACCTCCAGTTTGTTTACGTTTTTTTTTGTTTACATTGGACATTGATGAAGAACTCCTACGAGTTTATAATCAAATTTTTATTAAAAGTGGTTGATTTTCAGATGATATTTATGAAAAATGATATAGGGAGAAACTGGCATCAGTAGGCATTGATTCGTATGTTTTAAAGCATGAAGAATTAACACCAGTATTTCCATTGAGTTCGTAAACTTAATGGTATTTCTATAAGCCTTCAACTATTTGAAATGAAAAAATTACAATGATATGCTCATTTATTTCCAAGAGCGAATAGCAGAATGAAATCAAAGACATATTTGGAATGAGAAAACATAGTTTCATGAAGATTCTTCAGTACTATTTCATTCAGTGATATATTACGTGGAAAGCTATCATGTACTACTTCATTAATGAACAGGTGCTGTCTCTGTGCTATCATTATCCTCTATTATACAATATTAACTGGACTCAAAATATAACTACAAACGAATTAATGTGAAAGAAATTGCATTCTCGTGTTAAACAATCTTCAAACGTACCTTTGTTTATCCATCCATGATACTTCAATATTTATATAGAATACTTTTTAGTCTGCGGGTCCACATCAGAGTTTTCATTATCTTCGACCAAAAATTAACTCAATTCATAATATACTTATAATAATTTAATAGAAAGTCTACTCTTAGGTGAGCCGTTCCTTATCGGAAAGTTGTTTCGGATAAATCAATACTATTCATTTATTCATCTTACAAACGCCAGGATTGTAATTCCATGCAGAAACTTAAATCTTGAGTATATGACTATAAATTTGAATAAGGTTTAAAGCCTGATGCAGAGGTAAGAGCACAGGTCTGTGGTAAGAGATCCCTATAGTCTTAATGATAATAAACAAGTCAGGAACATTACATACAATATTTTTATGGAAGCTATAAAGTCTGTCATATATATTTTTTCGTTGGGTTTTTCAATAGATGCATTTTGATTTTTCATAACTTATGGATATATGGTGGTAGTAACCCATAATAATGGGTTTCATCTTTTGAATTAAAATATTTCTCCAATTAGGGTTAAAATAAACAACATGAAGCTAGTCACAAGTACCAATTCATGAGAAAGTAACCAGATTTGTAGATTAATTTTAATCTAGTTACATTCAGCCTCGGTGCAAGCCGAATATTTAAAGCAGAGTTTAATAAGTTTATCGTTGCTTAACTAACTGTAGCTTAAAACGAAAACGGTGCAATTGGCCCTTAGCCTACGAATTTGGGGGTTTAAAAGAAGGATTAATGGTAAGCTTCGGAATCTAACCCTACTTTCGAGCGATTTCGTACAAGTTTGACATTTTTCTGGACGTAACCTCCAGTTTGTTTAGTTTACGTTTTTTTTTGTTTACATTGGACATTGATGGAGAACTCCTACGAGTTGATAATCAAATTTTGATTAAAAGTGGTTGATTTTCAGATGATATTTATGAAAAATGATATAGGGAGAAACTGGCATCAGTAGGCATTGATTCGTATGTTTTAAAGCATGAAGAATTAACACCAGTATTTCCATTGAGTTCGTAAACTTAATGGTATTTCTATAAGCCTTCAACTATTTGAAATGAAAAAGTTACAATGATATGCTCATTTATTTCCAAGGGCGAATAGCAGAATGAAATAGAAGACATATTTGGAATGAGAAAACATAGTTTCATGAAGATTCTTCAGTACTATTTCATTCAGTGATATATTACGTGGAAAGCTATCATGTACTACTTCATTATTGTGCAGGTGCTGTCTCTGTGCTATCATTATCCTCTATTATATATTAATTGGACTCAAAATATAACTACAAACGAATTAATGTGAAAGAAATTGCATCCTCGTGTTAGACAATCTTCAAACGTACACCTTTGTCAATCCATCCATGATACTTCAATATTTATATAGAATACTTTTTAGTCTGCGGATACACATCAGAGTTTTCATTATCTTCGACCAAAAATTAACTCAATCCATAATATACTTATTACAAACAAAATAATTTAATAGAAAGTCTACTCTTAGGTGAGCCGTTCCTTATCGGAAAGTTGTTTCGGATAAATCAATACTATTCATTTATTCATCTTACAAACGCCACGATTGTAATTCCATGCAGAAACTTAAATCTTGAGATATTACAAAATATGAGTTTACTTGAGTATATGACTATAAATTTGAATAAGTTTTAAAGCCTGATGTAGAGGTAAGAGCACAGGTCTGTGGTAAGAGATCCCTATAGTCTTAATGATAATAAACAAGTCAGGAACATTACATGCTATATTTTTATGGAAGCTATAAAGTCTGTCATATATATTTTTTCGTTGGGTTTTTCAATAGATGCATCTTGATTTTTCATAACTTATGGAAATATGGTAGTAGTAACCCATAATAATGGGTTTCATCTTTTGAATTAAAATATTTCTTAAATTAGGGTTAAAATAAACAACATGAAGCTAGTCACAAGTACCAATTCATGAGAAAGTAACCAGATTTGTAGATTAATTTTAATCTAGTTACATTCAGCCTCGGTGCAAGCCGAATATTTAAAGCAGAGTTTAATAAGTTTATCGTAGCTTAACTAACTGTAGCTTAAGACGAAAACGGTGCAATTGGCCCTAAGACGTAGATTAAAAAGAAATAATTTGGTCGATCAACGATTATATTCTATGATCATAGAGTCGAGCTAATAAAGAGAAAATTCAAATTGAACCCACTTTTCTAGATAAGTTTTTCAAGAAAACGAAACGAAATAGCGATAAAAGAGCATCAGAAATTATCAACACTATCTTTAATCTTGGAAAAAGCATCAGAAAAAGCAACGTACCTTGTACACAACGGTAGGATTCCAGTTGGATAGAAAGTTCCAGACCGATACAAAATATGCTTGAAATTTGGAAAAAACGTGAAAATGACGATGAAAGAGTTGAATAGAGTCAGTACCAACCTATTACAATGTATTTAATTGAATAATTTTGTCAACTTTGGAAACTTACAGTGTAACATCACTATGCCCATTAAAGAGAATTTTCTTTGAAAATCACTGGTTTCTCCATTCGTTCACCTGAAATCATTATGGCATTAATAATATTCGTTATTTCTTATGAATTTCTTTACCTTAGGAGATGAAAAGCTCCTCAAATTATTCTATCGAGTGTATTATATCTGCTAACGGTGAGAGATTAATGGAATTATTGTGGAAAACACTAATATCTAGCAGGAAATGTTTAGAAAAAGCTCGATCCCTACCTTTTCTAATAATTGTTAATCATTTTATCTCATCTGCAAGCCTCAAAACAACAGTTAAAAAGTTTTTGTTCGGAGATGCTGTTGACAGTTTGAACTTATGCTGGGATCTGGAAAATAACACAAAATTCACATTGAAAAAGTTGATGGGGATCAGAACCAACCTGTAATCGACCAGCTGCGATGTAATTTATATCACATTTCCGTCGATTTAGTTCGGTTCCATGTTAAAGTTCCGTTTCAGAGTTTCTCAGTGACATTGATGGAAGTTTTTCAGGGAAAAAACACTTATTTCTTCATCTCAAGGCTGGAAAACGATTACTTATGCTTATTTATTGCCATTTAATACAATTATTGTTAGTAATTCGGATATTAAATAATTTCCTTTACTTACGTGAAATTTTCAAGTAACAGTACGTAGAAATGTCAAAATGAAGAGAAAATATTTATTTAAAATCTATAAATTAGCAGAAAATGTTCAGGAAAACCTCGATCCCTACCTGTTCTAATACTTGTTGACCACTTTCAACATTTTATCTCATCCTCAAGCCTCAAAACTTATACCTGAAAAATTTTCATTCACAATTCCTGTCTATAGTTTCGAGTTATGCTGTAATCTCGAAAATAACTTAAAGTTGTTCTTGACTTGGTTAATAGGGATCAGTACCAACCTGTATTCGACTCATTTCGATATATTTCATGCCATATTTACGTCGATATCTTTCACTTCCATCATGAAGTTGGTTCGGAGAATTCCTGCCAGTAATCAATGAGAGTTTTTTCTGGAAAAAAGTAACTATTTCTCCATTATATCGTTTGAAAACGACGAATCCTGCTTAGTTGTTGCCTTTTCATGCAATTTACGTCTGGAATTCGACGAACATGAACAATATTTTTCACTTTTGTGAAATTTTCAGGTGATGAAAGTAAACTAAGCTGGATTCTCGAAAATAAGTCAAAGTTAGTTTCAAAACGGTTTATAGGGATAAGAACAAACCTGTATTCTACCCAATTCGATATATATTATTCCATATTATCGTCTATTCGCTTCGATTTCACTATAAACTTTTCTTAAGAGAGATGCTTCCAGCCGGTTGACAGATCAATAGAACTTCTTTCTGAAAAATAGCCAATTTCTCGAATCTCCAGCTCGGAAACAATGTTATTTGCTTATTTTTTGCCATTTCCAGCAATTTTCATCGGTAATTCGTCGATTTTTAACAGATTTTCATCATCTTCGAGAATAACTCAACCGACAGCCGTGACAACAACAAACCCATATATCTTGTCTATGAACAAACCGTACTCGATGGTCCGATATCGGAGAAAAGCAACAATATCGAGAAGAAAACCTCGAAATTTGACATATTTTTTCCCGATATCTCCAAAACTTATGATCGTATCGAATTGAAATTTGGTACACTGCTGTGAAATGTGAAGCTCATAGTGTGGGTGGAATTTTTTTCGTATACGATGAATGGTTTCCGAAAAAAAATTTCTAAAAATTTTTTTTTTTCAAATTTACTGACAATATGATCTTGACGAAATTTGGCTCAATGTTGCGCGTCGTTATACTCCACCGAACTGCCAAGTTTGAATCCAATCGCTTGAGTAGTTTCTGAAATAAAAAATAAATAACTTCAAAACTTCAAGTGCCTATAACTCGGAAACTATTCGACCTATTTGGCCCATTAACGAACTTAACCGCGGCATTCTGATGCGCAACCTATCCTGAAAGTTTCAAGTTGCTAGCTTGCTTCTGTCGACAGTTATCGTGTCTACGGACGGCCGGTCGGCCGGACAGAATCAATTTTGACACCGAATTCGTCATCAGTGAGTCCAACCTAGTCGATTGAGACCATTTTCGGCTCAATCATCCAAAATTACAGACATTTGGACAAAACGATAGCACGCTGTTCCCCTAGAACATGCGCGCAAAAAATAATGAAATTTTGAATGTGAACCGGAGTGTGTGACATACGAATACGAAAATTTGATGAGTATAATCCACGTGACTTCACGTCAGTGGATTTCTTGAGATTTTCAAACACTCTTCAGAACGAAATTCTAATATCTCCCTGATCGAGATAGAATACGAAATATTGTATCTCGATGTTCCCAGCTGAAAGCTCACGCTTTGACACTTCGACTCTGAAAGCATTTTATTATTTTCATATAATAGTGGCACAAAATTAAACTTAAACACATATATCACGAATGTGTCGAATGAGGATCCTTGTTTTCCTTGTCGAATGTCTCCAAACACCAGAGACAACCGATATATTAGTTCTCTTTGTCTACTCGAATCACGCGATAGCCCGACATTTTCCTGTTTCGACAAGTCTATGAAGGGCTTAGTGCTTAGTAATCCCGAAAAGTGCTTCGAAGCCCTAAGGTGCTCGGGAGCACTTTGCGGTGCTCGGGAGCACTGCAGTGCTTGGGAGCACTGCAGTGCTTGGGAGCACTTTCCGGTGCTCGGGAGCACTTTGCGGTGCTTAGGAGCACTTTTTCGAATTACTAAGCACTAAGCCTTCTCAAAAAATTGTCGAAGCACCAAGCACTAAGCACCGGCATAATAAAGTGCTTGGGAGCACAGTGCTTAGGAGCACAAAAGTGCTTCGAGTGCTTTCACGAGCACTAAGCAAAAGGCTTCGGCACAGCTCTGTTATTTCACGACTGCTAACCTGCGTCAGTTTTGAGTATAAAACTTGATGGAGCTAAATCATGGCTAACCGGGATAGTTTTTAAGAACGAATGGAGTATATATGTATATTGGGCGAAAGCGTCACCTTACTTCTTCATTCTGAAGGAAATTGGCAACTTTTGCTTACATTTATATTTTTGTATATGAATTCGATTTCGATAGAATATGTATCTGTAAAAATTAAATGCAGTAGATGTATCTCAGGTTTCGGTATATCGAGAGATCGGTCTTCAAATCAGTAGAAATACCGATAAATTGGTAGCCTCGGTAGCGCCGAAAGAACCGTTTCTACTAGTTCTGCGACGCATGAACGCTCTTCTTCAGAATGCGCATGCGTTCGGTGAGGAACTGATTGCGGAATCGGACCCAAAAACCTAGCTCTAATCACTTGAAATTTGTAATTAATTATCCACTAAACAACAGCATATGGGCATATATCGAAAAGTTTCTTATTATAACTCCAGAAAATATTGAAACTTATCTAATGCCCCACCATCATCACGAATTTTGCAGAAAATTGTGCAACAGCGTTTCCAACTACCTTCTAAGTTCAATCATAATCGGATCAGTACTTTTTTTTGAGTTTATCCGGAAAGCACAACGATACCGAGGAATTACCACATTTGACGGATTTTTTTCCGAATATTTCCGGAAATGGAAATCTAATCTAACTGAAATGTGGTAAAATATTTAAATTTAAATATTGACTCGAGGGTCTGAAAAATTCAATTGAAATCTGATGACAGTATCAGACAAAAACTTTTTTGAACAAAAATTTGGGATTTTTTTTTCAATTCACTACCATCCAAGAAAATTTTGCAGGCAGTTGCGCGTTGATATTCTCCAAGTAGTTATCAAGTTTAAATTTGATCTCATGAGTGGGTAGTGACTACGAAATAATTTCAAAAATTAAGATTCTGTGAAGGAATATATTGGTTTTATTCTCGATATATTGAATTGTATTAATAAACATCTTTTGAAAATGCTTCTGAACAGAATGAATCACAAAAATTACCATGCATTTACTCAATTTAAACCGTATAGTTGTGTGCTTTTTACAATTTTCCAAGTACAAAATTTCAGGAAAGTCGTTACTATTTTGTTTTTCGAGATATTGATCGAGGAACATCTCGGTCAGAATCCGTATATTAACGAATGCTAATCGTATTGGTGCATGAATAATTCCGCAAAAAACAAAGCTATCCTCGTTTATGCAAGTGGCCTGTGCGGTCATTATCTAGGGAGATTTGACGCGTTGTAGGTTGACGCTGCGAACAATTTTCAGTTCCCGAGATCTGTGAATCGAAAATTTGAATACTAGGCCGTTTTGACATAGTTCAACACTTAGGAACTGCGCTATAAACATTTCTAACTTGGTGCGTAGAAAAGGTTATTCAGTGAATTAACGTCATTATCATTTTACTTTCGTGATTTACTCCAACCCCGTAAAGAAAATCAGGCATTATGTCTCAGCCCTCCAATGATGTCTTACTATCGAAATAATATTTGGTGAGTTATCAATTCTACTGATATATCGGACATATAATATAAGTAACATACGTACATATTTCATTCCGTACTCAAGTGTGGGAGTTTTTCTTATAATGGGACACACATCGAGATATAGGAAATAGCCCAAATTGGCAAAATTTTTTGAAATCAGTGTGATATTTTTATGAAAAGGTACTTACGAACACAACTCGAAAAAGTTATATTTTTGATTGGGTCGAATTAATTTAAAGTTGTAAGTGAAGTTATTTCATTTTGCTGCTTTAGTTGTAATAGTCCCGTGAGAGATATTTATTTATACAATTAATAAGAGCCAAGGTAACCTATATTTCGAGTATTTTGAAAATTTTTTTTTTTGTTTAGATGAGTTTTGATTCATTGTTCATTTTCCGGATTTTTTTGGTTTTTTCCATTATATGAAACAGAACTGTTGAAAATTAATTGAAGATTATTATTCATAGAAATTGCATCTACTCATTGCGCGAATTAAGCTTTGCCTCGAAGACAGTTCCTTGGAAGAATGTTGCTTTATGAACAATATCCAAACAGTACAAAATATAAACGAGAAGAACTGTAAAGTCCAGAGTCTAAACTATAAACCTATCCGATTCCTTCACCGGACAATAAATCCAAAATCATTAGAATTATTTTTTTGCAATATTCTTGTATTTCAAAAATTTTGGCCAAACCAACATTTCCGACAATCACAGGCACGTAGATTTTTTAGACATGGAAATTTCCTAGTTCCAATTCATTTTCCAGACAATTCAGCCCAATCATATCTTGTCAATCTCAATTAAAATGTTTCAATGAAAAAGACCATATTTGACCTAATTTGCTTCAATAAAGTTAGGTTAGTAATAAGTATTGATGCATATTCATTTCGTTATGTTTTATTTCAGTGGAGTTCCTGGTGAGTTGTCTTCATGATCGTAATAAGTATCAAAAGATTGTGGTGAGTTAACTTTTCATAACTGTAATTATATATGTTATTGAGAGGTTTTTTTGGTATTCTAGGTATTCTATAACCTTGTTGTAATTTTATATTCTATTGTTATGAGAAATTCAACTATATGCCAACCTACAAGGTAAATGCGTGAATTCATAGAAAGGCTCAATTCAATATACCGGGTGTCCCACGAATATCGTTCGTCAAAATATTTTTAGAAATGAATCGAAATTTACGTTTGCAATTTTGGACCTAAACTTTGCTAGATAGATACCTCCCTGACATTTTTGGGATTCGTGGGACTTCTGGTTTCGCTGGAAGTGATACGAATTTTCGTTTTTCATACGATAAGCTCCATATTTCATAATAAAATAGATTTCTTATGAATGTTTGAGTTGTGTTAATGTCAAATTTTCGTCAGAAAATTCTTTTTGAACGTCAAATTGCAAAAAACAATAGGTCTCTTGCATGTAACACGAATTATCATATTTTATGTTTTTCTCATTCTATATCTATACAAAATCCTAATATATGCTATCATACACACTTCAACAATCGGCGAATTTTTAATAATTCGGTAATAAAAATGGGCAAATCGCTACTCAAGGTCGAAGCGTCAGATCACCTTCTACGTCACTCGTCATTGTACGATTCACGGATCGATACAGCCGACGCTGTCCATTGGCTTGCTACAGTACAAAGTACACGAGAAGATTGAAAGTTAGTCATGGAAGCCGCGTAGTTTCGTTCGTTTAAACAGTCGTTATGCGGTGCATTTCCTCGTTGAAAATTGAAATTTTTGACGGTGGTTTAAGTTTTTCAGTAGTCTTATGCATAGAAATTTTGATTCGCATGATAAAAAAATCATGAAAGAGACTTATTCTTCTCCAGTTTTTCATTGAAAAAATGTCGTTCGTAGGCTTCCGCGAGGAGAAGGTTAGTCAATCAAAAACCACGATAAAGGAGGTCACAAAAGCGTTGGCAATTTCGAAAACGTGAAATCTAAATTCTTTCGAATTAGAACCTCTCTTTGCGCGCATGTTCTGGGGAACAGCGGCTATCGTTCTGCCCGAATGTCTGTAATTGTCGATTATTGAGCCGAAAATGGTCTTAAACGACTAGCTTGGACTCACTGATGACGAATCCGGTGTCAAAATCGATTCTGTCCGGCCAGCCGTCAACACGATAACAGGCGTACGAATGATTCTATCAACTTGAAAATTTCAGGAAGGGTTGCATTTCAAAAAACGCATGTAAAGTTCATTAATGGGCAAAATCGTCCAGATAGTTTCGGAGTTATAGCCATTTGAAATTTTGAGGTTAATTTCCTCATATTTCAGAAACTACTGAAGCGATTGGATTGAAACTTGGCAGTTATTTGGAGCATAACGACGCGCAACTTTGAGCAAAATTTCGTTGAAATCTTATGGTCACTGAATTTAAAAAAAAATCCGAAAAAAATTTTTTTTCTGAAACAATTGTTCATATTCCAGTCATACTTTCAGCTCCATATTTCACAGCAGTGTATTGAATTTCAATTCGATACGGCCATTAATATTGGAGATATTAGGGAAAATATGTAGAATTTCCTGGTTTTCTTCTCGATGCCGTTGTTTTTTTCGGTATAACTCAAGAAATACTGATTCAATCGTGATAAAACTTTGCAGCTAGTTCAAAGATGCTGAAGGATAAAATTGTGCTAAATTTCCTGATGATCGTGTCATTACAACAATCTGAAAGAAAAATTTCAAGTTTTTTTTCAAATATTCAATATTCTGTGATTTTCTCTTCATATTAACCTCATTAGATTCTGTATAAACCTTCAAACTGTGAGTTTTCGATGAAGTACTGGAGTTCAATTCGATCTAATCTGTATTTTTGGAAATATTGTGAGAATAAACTTTGAATGGGTACATCTGCGGAATCATTATCCATTCACGAATTCGGCCTTTGAAATTTAGGTCTAAACCTTCTCTACAAATATCGTGTTTCTAAGTTGTTTCTTTCGGAAGTTATTGTGTTTACGGTTCGGCGGTTAGGCCGCATCGAGTTGCCGTCCTGGTTATATGATTGAGCACATTTATAAGTGAAAACCCTACATACAAGCTACAAGCGTTTGACCTTTTCTTTCAGGATGAATAGTTTTTCTCACCCAATACGAACATTTATCGAAATGAAATGGAACCTATGACTACCCGAAAAAAGCCTTTTCCGTCGACCATATGCGAAAATGGCAAATAGCACACAATATGTGTTCGTCGAAAAAAATAGTGTACATTACTTGTGTGGAAAGTGCACACCAGTGGGATATCGCTGGCGCCTCGTGCGACAACATTCCCCCACTGATTTGTAATGGGTCACTTTCCACACTGGTAACGTAATTCACTATTTCGAGCAAGAAAAGAGTTATAATAATTGGTCCAGTTGTTCCAGAGATTAGCCATACTAAACAAAGTTCACCTCTTTATAGGGGTGTTCCAGAAAACATACCAATCCTTAAGGACACGAGTCCTTGGGTTGATTCAGGAAGAAGACTTTCAACATTGTGTACGCCCCTCCAATTCTTAGAATTAGTTGTTATTTTGTAGACCCTCTCATGTAGCGACACATTCCATTTTGTGAACTCTTCACGCTAGACACACGTTTATTTCGTTATAAAATAAAATCAATTTTTATTGATCAAATAATTAGTGAACACCCTTCTATATTTCTATTGTCTCATTAATTCTGCTTCAGTTATTTTGTTAAGGTATGCCCATTCTGAAGAACTGGTTTGTTTTGTAGGCGATGATCGCATGTTGGACGGTAAAATTAAAATATCTAAATTTGTTCAAAAGTGAATAACAGCCTGTATATAAGCATATATCAGGTTCGAATTCTTTGAAACCGAATTTCAAAGATTTTCAAGGATTTTTATCATCTTGGAATATTCTTACTGATCAACAACAACTTTCGAACACTCTAAGTGTTATTGTCCGATTACTGCTCCCGAGACATTCAATGACCAAAAGTTGTAATTGCCTACTTCCCTTATAATTCTTGGATTGTAGTTTAAGTATAAATTATAAATATATAAATATCCCTAATAACTTGCGTCCTGATAGAGGTATTGACGAGCATTCAAAATATGCGAAAATATGAGGGGTGTTCCATCAACAAAATCACTCATTCATTGAATGATTTTATTTGGGAACACCCTACATATCAGAAAATAATTTCTTGAGATGCAGAATTGAAAGAAGGTACAAAGGGAATACTTTCCAACTAAATTTCTAAAACGTCTGGTTTGGCAGCTATGGAAGCCTAACGCACTATTGCAGGACCCTGTATATAATATGTGAAGAAAGTCGGAAAATCCGAATTTTTTGTATATTCAAAGGAATTATTATGTTATTGTAGGAAAAAAATGATAAGACTAAAACAGAAATATAAAAGATCCGAAAATAGACACAGAAAATCGAAAAGATAGGAAAGATCCAAAAAAGGACAAGTAAAAATCGAAAAGATCTATTGAAGGATATTGTATAAAGATAAAAATGGAACTGATAAAAAAATCAGCGAAAACAGAAAAAATGTGAAAGAACTGCAAAACTCGATTGTATAAAGTACTATGCATTCAAAGATACTGTACTAGCGCTGTATTTAGTGCATATTATTTCCTCAAACTATAGGTAGTTTGAACAAACTGTGACGAGTCTGTCAATTTCCGATCGATCTGCAAAATTGCAATCAACAGGATACGATCGGATCTATACTCGAATTATATGTTATTCAATCATAGTTTTGTCAAACTAACAATGAGGATTTGTACTCTATTTTTTCGTTTTCGTGTTCATGTAGCAATTCATTAATTTTTTGTTGAATGTTTCTGAGTGGATGTTCATGATATATTCAGTGGAAGTTTCAATAGAACTATTTTCTTCAGATGAGGTTCTATGAAACTCTGAATGCTATATCAGGTTGTAGACTATTACCAGAGTCAAACCAATCACAACCACAGGAAATCTACTATCATCAGAAATTCTTTCAACAAAAAAAGATCTATTCATTATATTCTTTTGAATTGTGAAAAATATTGTCTTATATATAATATGTGGAGAAAGTCGAAAACTCCGATTCTCTTGTATATTTAATAGAATTATTATATTTTTGTATGAAAAAAAATGATAAGACTAACACAAAAATATGAAAGATCCGAAAATGGACATGAAGAATAAAAAAAATAGAAAAGATCCAGAAAGGGACAAAAAAAAATCGAAAAGATCCATTGAAGGACATTGAAGAAAGATAAAAATGGAACTGAAAAAAATCAGTGAAAAAAGAAAAAATGTGAAAGAACTGAAAAACTCGATTGTCTTTATACAATTATACTCTGTAATGCATTCAAAGATACTGTACTAGTGCTATTTATAGTGCATATTATTTCCTCAGACTAAAGGTAGTTTGAACAAACTTTGACGAGTCTGTCAATTTCCGATCGATTTGCAAAATTTCAATCAACAGGATACAATTAGATCTATACTCGAATTATATGTTATTCAATCATAGTTTTTTCAAACTAACAATGAGGTTTTGTAATCTAATTATTTGTTTTCGTGTCTATGTACACATTTATCAATTTTTTGTTGGATATTTCTGAGTGGATGTTCATGATATATTCAGTGGAAGTTTCAATAGAACTATTTGCTTCAAATGAGGTTCTATGAAACTCTGAATGCTATATCAGATTGTACACCATTACCAAAATGAAACCAATCACAACCACAATAAATCTACTATCATCAGAAATTTTTTCAGCAGAAAAGAAGATCTATTCATTATATTCTTTTGAATTGTGAAAAATTTTCGGAACTATATTGTCTTATATATAATATGTGAAGAAAGTCGAGAACTCCGAATTTTTTGTATATCCAAAGGAATTATTATGTTATTGTAGGAAAAAATGATAAAACTAAAACAGAAATATAAAAGATCCGAAATGGACATAAAGAATCAAAAAAAATAGAAAAGATCCAGAAAAGGACAAGTTAAAATCGAAAAGATCCATTGAAGGACATTGAATAAAGATAAAAATGGAACTGAAGAAAAATCAGTGAAAACAGAAAAAATGTGAAAGAACTGAAAACCTCGATTGTATCAAGTATAATGCATTCAAAGATACTGTACTAGCGCTGTATTTAGTGCATATTATTTCCTCAGACTATAGGTAGTTTGAACAAACTTTGACTAGTCTGCCAATTTCCGATCGATTTGCAAAATCACAATCAACAGGATAAGATCGGATTCATACTCGAATTATATGTTATTCAATCATAGTTTCTTCGAACTAACAATGAGGATTTGTACTCTATTTATTCGTTTTCGTATTCATGTACAAATTTTTCTATATTTTGTTGGATATTTCTGAGTGGATGTTCATGATATATAGAGTGGAAGTTTCAATAGAACTATTTTCTTCAAACGAGGTTCTAGGAAACTCTGAATGCTCAGGTTGTAGACTATTACAGAAATCAAACCAATCACAACCTAAAGATATCTACCATCATCAGAAATTCTTGCAAAAAAAAAGATCTCCTCATTGTATCTTTTGAATTGTGAAAAATTTTCGGAACTATATTTTCTTATACAGGGTCTTGCAATAGTGCGTCAGGCTTCCATGGCTGCCAAACCAGACGTTTTGGGAGTTTAGTTGAAAATCATTCTCTTTGTACTTTCAACACTGCATCTCAGAAAATTTATTTCTGATATACAGGGTTTTCCCAAATAAAATTTTTCAACAAATTAGTGATTTTTTGAATGGAACACCCCTCATATTTTTGCATATTTTCAATGCTCTTCAATATCTCTACCATGATGCGAAATATTAGGGATATGTTTCCGAAGGTACGGATCTTAATCAGAAAAAACTGCAGAATTTCCATGAAACCTACTTTCAATTCTGGATCTCAGGAAATTATTCTCTAATATACAGGGTGTTCCCAAATAAAATGATTCAACAAATGATTGATTTTGTAAATGAAACACCCCTTATATTTTCGCATATTTTGAATGCTCTTCAATACCTCTATCATGACGCAAGATATTAGGGATATTTTTCAGAAAAACTGCAGAATTTCTACCAAACAGTAGTTCGGTAAAAGCCCTTTACCGATTTCCGGAAGCGATAGAAACATGAATTTTATCAGGATTTCCTTTAACTCAAGATTTTGCCTAGTCATCGTTCCTAAATGATCAACCTCTCTTATACAGATTGTCCGTTATCAATGTCCAAATAAGAAGAATTTCAAATGGTAATTTCTCTATGTTTTCGAATGTAATACCTTGTATTTTATTCCATGATGATGTACACAGTTTAAAACCATATATGTTTTCAGAAGTAACCTTAGGATTATTTTCACTCCTGAGTCCAGCAGACACGAAAAATGACATTTCAACCAAAAATAATGAACATAATAACTACCGGATATTTCAAATGAGTCACACAATGAAACCAAACTGAATAACCAATTTTCGAAAAATTTCAAAACCCTTCCAAAATTATAATCCTTGAAGTTTAACATGAATATGATAATGTTTGTCCGAATAAGTAACACATACTTAGGTATTATTGGTAACTTGTGTATTTTAAAGATTACTGAGTTTTATCGGCATCCAAAAAAATTATAATATTATTCATGAAATGGTTCATATGATTTTCATGTCGGAGCAGTGCTACAGAAACTGTTATTAAGTACATAGATTATTATTACTGATCAAAATATTATTATTCAGAGCTCAAAGTTATTTCCTAATACAATAAATTGAGATGAATTTTGGTGAAGATGAAATGGTTGATATGATTTTCATGTTGGTATAGTGCCACAGAAACTGTTTATTAGCCAGTAGATCCTATGCTGTCGAATATCCCGAAAGAAGACATCCATATGAGTCGAGTTTTTGGAGGCTTTTAAACAGATTTGTAGAGACAGGAGATGTCAAGTATAAAAAAGAAGAGATGATAAAATCGGCCACTTACGAAGACAAAGAGCTCGAGGCTTTACTGCATATAACTGAAAATCCACACACAAGCCAAGGGGAGCTTGGTGTAGCCTGTAGTATAATTTAGCGTCCAGTTCAAAGAATCCTCAAAAAGAGTATTTATCATGCCTACCACATTCAGATGCACCAGGCGCTTTCCGATAGCGATTTTGAAAACCGTCTGAATTTCTGTAACTAAGCAAGTTTTCAAATTGAACAGAACCCTACATATTTTGAATTTGTTTTATTCTGTGATGAATAAATAAACCTCCCACAATCCCGGAGCCGTCAATAGGCACAATTTTCATTATTACTCTATAGAAAATCCAAGAATGATAAGGGAAATAGATAATCAACACAGGTGGTCATTGATTGTCTAGGGAGCAGTAATCGGCAATCATGTGATAGGCTCTCATTTTTTCGAAGGAAATTTAGATGAAGCTGCATATTTGAATTTTATTCAGAACATTCTTCCCGGAATGTTTGCAGTGTTAACTACGAAAATACGAAATGAAAAGTGGTTTCAGCATGATGGAGCACCGATCTTATCCTGTTGATTGAAATTTGGCAAATCGATCGGAAATTTACAGACTCGTCGAAGTTTGTTCAAACCATCTATAGTCTGAGGAAATAATATGAACTAAAGACAGCACTAGTACAATTTCTTTGAATGCATTATACTTTATACAATCGAGTTTTTCAGTTTTTTCACATTTTTTCTGTTTTCACTTCCATTTCATCTTTATTCAATGTCCTTCAATGGATCTTTTCGATTTTTATTTGTCCCCTTTCTGGATCTTTTCTATTTTTTTGAGTCTTTATGTCCATTTTCGGAGCTTTTAAATTTCTTTTTTAGTCTTATCATTTTTCTTCATACAAAAAGATAATAATTTCTTCAAATATTCAAAAAATTCCCGACTTTCTTCACATATTATATACAGGGTCCTGCAATAGTGCGTTAGGCTTCCATAGCTGCCAAACCAGACGTTTTAGAAATTTAGATGGAAAGCATTCCCTTTGTACCTACTTTCAATTCTGCATCTCAGGAAATTATTTTCCAATATACAGGGTGTTCCCACATAAAATTATTCAACAAATGAGTGATTTTGTGAAAGGAACACCCCTTATATTTTCGCATATTTTGAATGCTTGAATGATATTTTTTCAACGGTACGGATCTTATTCAGAAAAAACTGCAAAATTTCTACGAAACAGTAGTTCGGTAAAAGCGCTTTACCGATTTCCTGAAGCAATAGAAACATTAATTTGATCAGGATTTCTTTTAACCTAAGAATTTGCCTAGTCATCGTTCCTTAATAATCAACTTCTCTTATACAGGGTGTCCGTTATCAATGTCCAAATATGAAGAATTTCAAATTGTTTTTTCTCTATTCTTTCAAATGTAACACCCTATATTTTTTCCATGATGATGTACACAGTTCAAAACTGTTGTATGAAAAAAAAATTTCAAAAAGCACTGCCGTGAAGGCAGCAACTTTTGCGCGCATGTTCAATGTAGATGACTGCTTCAGCAACGAATTTGAACGTGCTCGCAAAAGCTGCTGCCTTCACGGCAGTGCTTTTTCAAATTTTTTTCTGATGAATTACTGGATTTCAATTCGATCATATCTGTATTTTTGGACATATTGTAAAAATAAAATTTTGAATGGGTATATCTACGGAATCATTGGGCGGATTTTACCCATTCACGAATTCGACCTTCGTAATTAAGCCCCAAACCTACTCTACAAATATCGAGTTTCTAAGTCGTTTCTTCCGGAAGTTATTGTGTTTACGGTCAGCCTAACGGCCGACTGCGTAAACACAATAACTTCCGAAAGAAACAACTTAGAAACTCGATATTTGTAGAGAAGGTTAGGACCTTAATTACGAAGGCCGAATTCGTGAATGGGTAAAATCCACCCAATGATTCCGTAGATATACCCAATCAAAATTTTATTTTTCCAATATTTCCGAAAATAGAGATCAGATCGAATTGAAATCCAGTACTTCATCGAAAATAACAGTTCGAAGTTTCATACAGAATTTAATGAGGATGATATGATGAGAAAATTATAGAAATTTTTTTTTTCAAATTGTTCTAATAACACGATTATCACGAAATTCTGCATAAAGTTGTCTTTCAGCGTCTTAAAACTAGCTGTGAAGTTTAATCAGGTCTGAATCAGTATTTCTCGAGTTATACCGAAAAAATCAACGATATCGAGAAGAAAACCTCGAAATTTGACATATTTTTTCCCGATATCTCCAAAACTTATGATCGTATCGAACTGAAATTTGGTACATTGCTGTGAAATTAGAAGGTCAAAGCGTGAGTATAATTTTTCTTGGATATAATGAATGATTTCCGAAAAAAAAATTTTTTTGGAAAAAAATTTCGAAAAAATTTTTTTTTTAAAATTACCGACAATATAATCCTGACGAAATTTGGCTCAAAGTTGCGCGTCGTTGTACTTCACCTAACTGTCAAGTTTGAATCCAATCGCTCAGATAGTTTCTGAAATAAAAAATAAATAACTTCAAAACTTCAAATGCCTATAACTCCGAAACTGTTCGACCGATTTGGCCCATTAACGAACTAATCCGCGGCATTCTGATGCGCAACCTATCCTGAAAGTTTCAAGTTGCTAGCTTGCTTCTGTCGACAGTTATCGTGTCTACGGCCAGCCGGCCGGACAGAATAGATTTTGACACTGGATTCGTCATCAGTGAGTCCAATCTAGTCGATTGAGACCATTTTCGGCTCAATCATCCAAAATTACAGACATTTGGACAAAACGATAGCACGCTGTTCCCCTAGAACATGCGCGCAAAAAGATCAGACTCAAACAGAAATATAAAAGATCCGAAAATGGAGATAAAGAATCAAAAAAATAGAAAACATCCAGAAAGAGTCAAATAAAAATCGAAAAGATCCATTGAAGGACATTGAATAAAGATAAAATGGAGATGAAAAACGATCAGTGCAAACAGAAAAAAATGTGAAAGAACTGAAAAACTCGATTGTTTAAAGTATAATGCATTCAAAGATACTGTACTAGTGCTGTCTTTAGTTCATATTATTTCCTCAGGCTATAGATGGTTTGAACAAACTTTGATGAGTCTATCAATTTCCGATCGATTCACCAAATTTCAATCAACAGGATACGATCAAAACTATACTCGAATTGTATGTTATTCAATCATAGTTTTTTCAAAGTAACAATGAGGATTTGTTCTCTATTTATTCGTTTCCGTATTCATGAAGAAATTTATTAATTTTTTGTTGAATATTTCTGAGTGGATGTTCATGATTTATTTAGTGGAAGTTTCAATAGAACTATTTTCTTCAAATGAGGTTCTATGAAACTTGCTATGAATGCTATATCAGTTTGTAGACTATTACCAAATCCAAACCAATCACAACCACAAGAAATCTGCTATCATCAGAAATTCTTGCAACCAAAAACAACATCTATTTATTGTATTCTTTTGAATTGTGAAAATTTTCGGAACTATATCGTCTTATATATAATATTTGAAGAAAGTCGGGAACTCCGAATTTTTTATATATTCAGGGGAACTATTATATTTTGTATGAAAAAAAAGAATAAGACTGAAACAGAAATATGAAAGATCCAAAAATGGACAATAATAATCAAAAAAATAGAAAAGATCCAAAAAGGGACAAGTAAAAATCGAAACGATCCATTGAAGGTCGTTGAATATAAAAGAAAACGGAACTAGAAAAAATTCTGTGGAAACAGAAAAAAAAATTCAAAGAATTTTAGAAAGTGTATGTACATGATCATGATGTAAAAAACTTGATCAGGGTTCATGATAAACATATTGACTAAACATCTCGATGCTCATGTATCTCTTCCTATAAATAGTGTGGGTTTAGCAAAACTTTGCTTGCTCTATGAGGTTTTTGAAGAGAGAAAACTGATGAATTTTATTATATTCAAAATCAGGAAATTTATGACGCCAATGTTTTTCTGAACTCATCATTACAAATTCAACCTTCAATACAAGCTTTGATTCTATTGATGAAATCTGCATGAAATGGCCTACGGCGAACTAGTTTTTGCGCGCATGTTCTAGGGAATAGCGTGCTATCGTTTGTTTGGTGTTTGGTTTGTCTGTAATTTTCGAATTTTGAGCCGAAAATGGTCTCAAACGACTAGGTTGAACCCACTGATCCGGTGTCAAAGTCGATTCTGTTCGGCCGGACGTCCACTCGAGGACCCAGTATCTGTCGAACGGAGCAAACCAGAGGCTTAAAACTTTCAGGATAGGTCGAGCATCCGAATGCCGCGGTTATGTTCGTTGATGGTCACAAGCGGCACAACGGTTTCAGCGTTATAGCTATTTGAAATTTTGAGGTTATTTCCCTGATATTGAAACTTGGCACTCAGTTGAGGCACAATGACACGCAACTTCCTGCAAAATTTTGTTGAGATCGTATCGTCAGTAGGATTGAAAAAATGTTTTTAACATTTTTTCAGAAAAACTTCCACTATCGGAAACAGTTCACTACATTTGAAAAAATCTGCTTATACACGGAAAGAAAACTATTCTCAAAACAACAATCGCAATATTCTTGAAAATTTCCACTTACTTCAAGTTTATATTGTATTAAAACAAGAATATCAGGTTATTTTGTATTCTTGGATCAATCTGATGAAACTATAGGTTCATATACTAAAATGAAGATTATTATACTCAAAAACAATAAATGGTATAATGACTGGAAACATGTCGATTCCTCAAAATCAAGAATATTCCGAGATTGAATTAGAGTATAGGATAGTTCACTTCCAAAGCTATCATTATTTCATTTTAATACTTCACAAACACTCATTAGATAAAATACTTGCGAATAATTGGTTTACTTATTTCAAAACTATTTGAATACATATATCTTTGCATCCTGCACCCTCCATCTATATTAAAATTCTTTTGGATTTTGTGTTGGCTGCCAGCCAAACCACAGGTGCATACATGGGGGATAGCGAAAAACAAACTTTCTTTCTAAATTATTTGGTTTACAATGGTATTCAACTATCTATGACATTCGACTGATATTGGACACAGAATATATAATTTTATTTTATTAAATCGTCTTTCAGAGCATATGAAGACTTGCATTCACGGCATAACTCGATTTCATGCAAAACAACAAGTACTATGGAAAAAAGTTAAATGTCAAAGTTGTAGGTAATAAAAAGATTCAGAACTGGTATAGGATCTGGAAATTTTCAGGTTGGCTCTGGTTCTGAATATCTCGGCTGAGTTCGTTAATGGGCATAATCGATTGAGTGATTTATTGATAATAATAATAATAGGTTTCTAAATAAAGTCTAAAATTTATGTCGAAAAGTATATTTATTTAGTTTGGGTGTGAAAAATCATGAGCAAGTTGGGTTTTTTTCTGATAATTGCGAAAGTAATGATCTGATTCAATTATAGATCGGTATTTGAGTGCAGATATACTACGTGCATATTTGAGCAAAATTTCGTGAGGATTGCATAATAAAAATTCAAAAGAATATTTTATCAGTGTTACTGAGCCTGGAACTTTTTGACGCCTCTCGTTTCTTGAAGAATGAATTCATATATCCACAGTTATTTCAGCTATTGATAAAAAAATAGGCTGAACTATTTCATAATTTTTGCGAGCATATTCTGGGTAACAGCGAGATATCGATTTGTTTTCAAAGCGACAGGAAAAATATTATATTGAAATTTTTTTATTAGGTATAGATGAGCTACGTTTTCGATCATTTTTTCGAGACAATATTCCTATTTATACACATTCAAACTCTGGATGCGCCAAAAAAGACACCGGAAAAGAATTTTTTCCGGCAACGGATTCTTGATCAGAAACCCAACTCAGTCCACTGGGATCAAATTCAAACTAATATCTACTATAATTAAGAATGAATATACTAATTCATGCCTTTCGTGGAAACGATCTGATATCAAAATTCATCTTCGTGTTTCAAGTATAAAATTCATTTCATCCATTCAGACTGAGTATTATATTATGAAATATACTAATCCAAGCTTTTATTGTTTTGGTAATTAAAATAGACTTGCAAGCTACTTTTATTCTTTTATTGTTGGAAATTACACTTCTACAAAACTAACTCAACTTAACCTCTTTTTTCTATCGTTACGTTACCCCCATTTGTGAATCCTTCTTATTCAAGCCATTATATATTCATAGAACTTTTGTTACATCACAGAACATGATAACGTCAACAGAATCACGGTGGAATGAATTAATGTATTATATATTCTAACATCTCCCCTTAATACACCAATTCAGTACATTCCTAAATTATTAATACAAAATTTATGTTTGGGACCAAAAAGTCCTTTTGTAAAAACATCAGCAAACATTTTTTTCGTGGGAACATAATTAAGTGAAATAATGCCCTTCTCAACAATTTCTCTAATATAATGATACTTTGTATCAATATGTTTTGTTCTGCTGTGATAAATTGGATTTCGTATTAGCTTTTGGGCACTTTGACTATCATTACAAAGTACAATTGGTTCCTTAAATCCAACAATTTCCTTAAGAAAACCTGTTATGAAAACTGCTTCTTTGCTAGCTTCAGTGATCGCAATGTATTCAGCCTCTGTGCTTGATAATGCCACACAAGACTGTTTTTTGGCCTCCCAGGAAATTGCTGCATTATTCATTTTAAAGAAATATCCTGAATATGACCTCCTATCATTTACGTCATTTGAAAAATCTGCATCTACATAACCAGTAATCTTATTATCACTCTTAGTAAATGTCAAATTAATATCAACAGTATACTTCAAGTATCTCAAAACTCTCTTTAAATGTTTCCAATGTTCGTAATTAAAACAAGCGATAAATTGGCTCAGATAGCTCACAGAATATGAAATGTCTGGTCTTGTATGAACTACCAAATACATTAAAGAGCCAATCAAATTTTGATATGGTAAGTTCGGTCTTTCATCACTACTTGGTTTCAATTTTAAACCGGGTTCAATAGGTGTCGAAACAGTCTTGGCTTCTTCCATTCTAAATTTTCGTAGAAGATCTAATATATAATCTTTCTGATTAAGTTTCAAAATGTGTTTTTCTTCATCATAATTGATATTCAATCCCAAAAAATATTTTACAGGACCCAAGTCCTTTAACTTAAAATGTTTAGATAATTCATCCTTAACACTTGTTTTCAATGATACAGAGTTTGAACAAATCAAAAAATCATCCACATATATTGCAATAATAATCATTGAACAATTTATGCTCTTAAAGAAAATACATGGTTCATGACAAGACTGTTTAAAATTAAGTTTCATCAATATATCTCTTACTTTATTATTCCAAATTCTTGATGACTGCTTTAAACCATATATTGCTTTCTTCAATAAGCATACCTTGTCTTTTTCATTTTGTACTTCAAAACCTTCTGGTTGATTCATATGAATCTCCCGATCAATGTCACCGTTTAGAAATGCTGTTTCAACATCTAAATGATCAATAGATAAGTCCAATTCTACGCTCAAAGCAAACAATAATCTTATTGTAGAATTTCTCACAACAGGGGAAAAAGTTTCAAAGTAGTCTATACCGTGTTGCTGGGTGAAGCCCTTTGCAACTAAACGAGCTTTGTATTTCACATCACTATTAGAGGCCTTTTTAACACAGAACACCCACTTATTTTGCACTATCTTCTTTTCTTTGGGTCGATCAACTAGCACCCATGCGTTGTTGTCTATCATTGACTGATACTCCTTTCTCATGGCTTCCATCCACTTCTCGCCATCTTCTCGTGCTAAAGCCTCACTGACAGACTTTGGATCCCCATTTTCAAACTGATTTTGTTCTTCACTTAAAGCATTATACGTTACATAGTTTTCAAATCTTTTCCTCCTTGATACTCTTCCAGATCTCGTTACTATCTCTTCTTCACGCTCATAATCATTCGTACATTGCTCTTCTGCCATTTCTTCCTCCTCCTCTTGCTCATCTTGGATATCGATATCTGCTGAGGACTCTGATATTTCATTAATTTCTGATTCCAGATTGACAGTAACTTCCAGATCAGATTTTGACTTACTTTCGGCTTGACATTTATTAATATCTTGAAAAGGTTGATTAACAAATTCATTAAATTTTATTGTGCGACTCACAATCACCTTATCTGTCTTGGGATCTAAAATTCTATAGCCCTTACTTGTTTCACTATATCCTATCATTATTCCTTCTTTAGCTTTTTCTTCCAGTTTCGATCTCTTTTCTTTTGGAACATACGCGTATGCTTGACTTCCAAAAGTTACAAAATGTACCAGGTCTGGCTTTACTTTGTTCCAGAGCTCATAAGGCGTTTTATCTCTAGATCTTGTAGGCAATCTGTTTGAAATATAGTTTGCAGTCACCACTGCTTCCCCCCAATATTTATATGGAAGTTTAGCATCAAAAAGCATACATCTCGCAGATTCTACTAACGTACGGTTATTTCTTTCTGAAACACCATTCTGTTCTGGACAGTATGGTACTGTATATTGAAACTTTATACCAAAATTTTTTAGTAAGTTCTTTACAGTGTTGCTTACATACTCTCCACCATTATCAGATCTCAAAATTTTAGGGTACTTTCCAAAAACATTTTTTAGTTCTGCCAAAAATAACTTCAGTTTATCAATGACTTCATCTTTTGAATGCATTAGAAACAAAGTTGTATATCTTGAATAGTCATCAGTAAAAGTCACAAAATATCTTTTACCCGATACTGTAGGGGTTTTCATAGGACCACATACATCTGTATGAATTAAGTCAAGAATTTCCTCAGTTTTTGAGTTTGACATCTGGGGAAAAGGTCTTTTCGATAATTTTCCCTCTATACAAAATACACACTGCTTAATATTTCCACAATTTCTAATATTTATCCCTGTGGCCAAATGTTTTGTGACTAAATGCCTTACTGTTTCAGGATCCCTGTGACCTAACCTTCTATGCCAAATGTGTATACAATTTTCGGTTTTTTCGCATGAAGTTTTTATTAGATTTACTTTTTCAACAAAGGTTTCAACTCCATATAAACCATTTTCATATTTGGCAGTCATAACTAAAATTTTATCCTTTTTGATAACACACTGTCTTTCATCAAATCTGATATCATACCCAGTCTTTGCAATCTTGGGTACTGACAAGAGGTTGTTTTCTAAATCTGGTACATAAAGCACTTCTTTAAATTTTAGGGTTCTAACCTGTTCAGCCACTTCAACCTTAATGATTATGTCACCTTTCCCTTTAATTTGCATATGCTGACCATTTGCTACTGTTATTTTTTCAGACTTAACATGCTCAAAATTAACAAAGCAATTCAAATCATTTGACATGTGACTTGTGGCTCCTGAATCCACAAACCATTTGCTTTTGGTATACTTCTTATCAGTTAAGTTAAAACAGAATTCAGAGTTTGACTCACCTTTTTCAATAGCTGTTTTTGCCTGATTTTTGTTCTTTAGATCCTTCTTGTGAAAATAACAGTCCTTCTTCAAGTGTCCTTTTCGATGGCAGTAGTGGCATTCCCTAGTCTCTTTCCTTGGTTTTGTTACTTGATTAATTTTTAAACTTTTAATGTTCATTGCCACTTCAGTAGAAGTACTCTCTTGTTTTCTCACTGCCTCATCCAATAATTTGCCCTTGACGTACTCTAACGTCAATTCATCATCAGGTCTTGCATCTAATGCAGTAACTAAAGTTGAGTAACTATCGGGTAAGCCACCCAGTAATAACGCTGCAACATGAAAGTCTTTAATTGTCTCACCTACACCTCTTAGTCTTTCTACTAGTTCCAAAACTTCTTTAATATATTCAGGCATAGATCTTCCTTCAAGTTTGGACTGGTATAATTTCCTTAACAGGTATAACTTTTTACTTAAATTATTCCTTTCATGAACCTTTTGAAGTTCATTCCACATTTCCTTGGCATTCTCACATTTGCAAATATGCACTATTTGGTTGTCCTCAATACTTAGTGATATTGTGGCTTGAGCTCTTCCATCTTTACGCTTCCAGTCTTCTGTAGGAGCATCCGGGATTTCATCATTCACAACTGGCCAATTTCCTTCTTTAATCAGAATCATTTTGACCCTAAATTTCCAATTTTGGTAATTATTATTGTCCAACCTTGCAAACGCGAACTTGACTCCTTCTGAATCCATTTTTCTTCAGGTTCGGTTGTTCTTAAAAATTCTTGAACACGTGCTTTCAAAAAAAATTCTTGCCTCACTTTACAGCCTATTTTAGATTTGCATCCAGGTTTCTGGGCCCATAACCTATTGTTTTGGTAATTAAAATAGACTTGCAAGCTACTTTTATTCTTTTATTGTTGGAAATTACACTTCTACAAAACTAACTCAACTTAACCTCTTTTTTGCGCGCATGTTCTAGGGGAACAGCGTGCTATCGTTTTGATCAAATGTCTGTAATTTTGGATGATTGAGCCGAAAATGGTCTCAATCGACTAGGTTGGACTCACTGATGACGAATCCGGTGTCAAAATCGATTCTGTCCGGCCGGCCGGCCGGCCGTAGACACGATAACTGTCGAACGAAGTGAGCTAGCGACTTGAAACTTTCAGGGTAGGTCGCGCATTGGAATGCCGCGGTTAAGTTCGTTAATGGGCCAAATCGATCGAATAGTTTCGGAGTTATAGGCATTTGAAGTTTTGAAGTTATTTATTTTTTATTTCAGAAACTACTTGAGCGATTGGATTCAAACTTGGCAGTTTGGTGGAGTATAACGACGCGCAACTTTGAGCCAAATTTCGTCAAGATCATATTGTCAATAAATTTAAAAAAAAAATGTTTTCGAAATTTTTTTACAAAAAAATTTTTTTTTCGGAAACCATACATCATATCCAAAAAAAATTATACTCACACTTTGACCTTCTAATTTCACAGCAGTGTACTAAATTTCAGCTCGATACGATCATAAGTTTTGGAGATATCGGGAAAAAATATGTCAAATTTCGAGGTTTTCTTCTCGATATCGTTGATTTTTTTGGTATTACTCGAGAAATACCGATTCAGTCCTGATTAAACTTCACAGCTAGTTTTAAGATGCTGAAAGACAACTTTGTGCAAAATTTCGTGATAATCGGGTTATTAGAACAATTTGAAAAAAAAAATTTATATGATTTTTTCATCATATCATCCTCATTAAATTCTGTATGAAACTTCGAACTGTTATTTTCGATGAAGTACTGGATTTCAATTCGATCTGGTCTGTATTTTTGGAAATATTGGAAAAATAAAATTTTGATTGGGTATATCTACGGAATCATTGGGTGGATTTTACCCATTCACGAATTCGGCCTTCGTAATTAAGGTCCAAACCTTCTCTACAAATATCGAGTTTCTAAGTTGTTTTTTTCGGAAGTTATTGTGTTTACGCAGTCGGCCGTTAGGCTGACCGTAAACACAATAACTTCCGGAAGAAACGACTTAGAAACTCGATATTTGTAGAGTAGGTTTGGGGCTTAATTACGAAGGTCGAATTCGTGAATGGGTAAAATCCGCCCAATGATTCCGTAGATAAACCCAATCAAAATTTTATTTTTCCATTGTTTCCAAAAATACAGATCAGATCGAATTGAAATTCAGTACTTCATCGAAAATAACAGTTCGAAGTTTCATACAGAATTTAATGAGGATGATATGATGAGAAAATCATATAAATTTTTTTTTTCAAAGTGTTCTAATAACACGATTACATAATTTTGCATAAAGTTGTCTTTTAGCATCTTAAAACTAGCTGTGAAGTTTAATCAGGACTGAATCAGTATTTCTCGAGTAATACCGAAAAAATCAACGATATCGAGAAGAAAACCTCGAAATTTGACATATTTTTTCCCGATATCTCCAGAACTTATGATCGTATCGAACTGAAATTTGGTACGCGCGCACGTTCAAATTCGTTGCTGAAGCGGTCATCTACATTGAACATGCGCGCAAAAGTTGCTGCCTTCACGGCAGTGCTTTTTGAACTTTTTCTATCGTTACGTTACCCCACAGAACATCAAATATAAGAAGTGCTACCTCCCTTGTAAACTGTGGGCAACATTTGTGACATTTCTCCTGCAAAAATCTAGTTGGGAATATTCCATTATGGTGCGAGGGGGTGTCCGCTTGCTGAATTATATGTCATTATTGTCATTTTACGATAGAATTCTGATGGTGTTCTGTGCTTAAATATTCTGTGGCAATATTGATTATTGCAGGATGCAAATATTTATATCGTGAATTCTTCAAGATTTTTATTATTCCGTGTTCTAAGCTCAATTATGATTCGAAAGGAAACGTGCTTCAAAAATGAAACAAAGCATTATAAACAATTATTTCTTTATTTACATCATTGTTAAAATTGCATGCAATTATAATATATTTTCCAACAAGTTATATGTACATAAATATTTACTTATAATTATCATAAAATAGGCTTCAGTATGCTCGTTTTTTTCACACCTACATGTGGAACATCTGCATGTGCAAAATTGGTAACCAAAATATATCTCAGCCAAAAAACTATACAAAATGTAGTTGAAAAAACTTCTTAAACATAAAATAATCTGAATTTCTTGAATAAATACTGATTACATTTTTCATATATTTCAAAGATTCCGTCGTAGAATGAATAAGAAAATATTTGTCTCACACCTTATCAAATGTGACTATAATTTAGGTGGCAGTTTTCTGAAACAAATAAGTAAAATTTGCTTCTAGAGAAAACAAAAACCATGACACACAACAAACAAAATTTTTGACCAACCACAGGTCTTACATTTTTGGAATTTGGTTTCAACTATTTCAAGTTCTTTGGGGTGTATCTACCAAATTCCAGAACAATTATTCAATAAAATGAGAATTACACTTTGATGTTCATGAGTTATGGATAAAAGGATGTTTATGGGGTCAACACTTATTCACGACAGTCTTTCAGTTATTATTACGATCAGAATTGTCACGTCACTGAAACACAATAACACTGTTTTGTCTAGGTAGGGGAAAAAGCATCCAGTCACAATAGGTAGACATAATCAAGTGGATTCCATCGATATAGATGATTACAGTCTGAAAAATTAAAAAAGTATCAATTTCACATATGAAATTATAGAAGATGAATATTGAAATATATTTCAAATATAAATAATGCTGATCAATCTTGCTGGGATAGACCATGATATGTTGATATACTGTGTGTATATCCCTTGTCGTTCCTAAAAAAAATACTCAGTAAAATATTCACGTGCTATAATCCATATCACAGTCAACAAACTATAGTAATAAAAATAAAATATCACAACACTCAATACAATCTTAGTGTTATCAGTCGGTGTATGTATCAGGTACAAATGTCTGGGTCTTTAGGGAAGCGAAAAAATCTTTTGTTATTACCAACAAGTGAATTGCTGATATAGGAATTTTTGCAAGAAGGATATTTGCAAGAAAACTTAACATCTTTGTACAATGAAGCAGATGAAAGTAAAGCCATTTTCTTAATTCAATATAACGTTAGAGACAATAAGATTTATAGAATTGAACTTTGTATGAACATAAACATCAGATCTCACCTAGCGCCCTAATCTTCAACATCATGTAATACCTGAAAAAAACTCATTCAATCACCAACTAATCACCTGCAAAAATATCATATCATTAGCATAATCTGAATTCTGGAAAAAAAAAGTTTCATTATATCACGAAGAGAGCACCTGAAAAGAGTTGAAATATTTTATCCCCGGCATCAGCTGAATCCTGAAAAGGAAATTTGGACCGGAAAGTTTTTTATTAAATTACCAAAAAAAAACTTATCTTCACATGGAGATCATATTAATACTAATTAATATCACAACAATTATTGCAACAGTCTAGAAAATATCACATATAACTTTTCAACAAACACATTTATGAAATTATGCTTAGTTATGCCAATTTCATTTATCAATGTCATTCGTCATTCCATAAATGTTCTGTCATTTATGTCATTCATCCATTTGAACATATCTACGACATACGTTTCCTACATCTCCTTTTCTAATCAAAGGACAGAACGAGCTCAGTTGGGGACGTATGTCCTTGTTTCCACTTTTCCTACTGTCGCTTCACCCCCCTGCGTTACCCCCATTTGTGAATCCTTCTTATTCAAGCCATTATATATTCATAGAACTTTTGTTACATCACAGAACATGATAACGTCAACAGAATCACGGTGGAATGAATCAATGTATTATATATTCTAACAGCTTTCACAAGGACCAATGAAAATGATGCAATATCTACAAAAAACTATATTCTACTTGTTTCAAGTATAACATTCATTACATACACTGAAACCAAGTGTAAAATTATGAGATATTAGATATACTAATTCCCACCCTCTAACTTGTTGAGTCGGCGTATTTGGTGGGGAAGTCTACGCGCGGGTCTTCTTCCATCGTCATTAGTCGAAACATTCTTCATTGAGTTCAGACGCATGCACGCAATAGGTCACGAGCAGTTTTGACAGTTGGGAGAGATTGGAGGACCAATAATAACCTAAAATGCATTGTTTACTATGAGAAAAAGCGATTTCTCTCGTGATTTCGTATTCATTTGGAAATTTTGGATTGATATATTCACTTTTTTTTTGAAAGGATAGTATAAATTTGGTATACATATTATGAAATTAGTCCCTGACTTCATATACAGGGAAATAAACAGACCTTTGGTTAGTTCAGTCAACAGTCTTTTCGTGTGCTGTAGTAAATTATATAGGCACCTTGTTACTTTCATATGGAGGTAAAATATTGCGTAAACATTTTGTGATATCATAGTGCTAATAAATTTTTCATTCCTAGATACTGCCAGTTATTTCTCTGTGTGTAGTAGATAGGAACAGTGTATTGACACAGTGGATGGTTTTTGTTCATAAAATACGACTCAAGGGTGATTTAGATCTTTTTTTTGTGAAAACAATCAGGAATGTTCATCAAAAACTTACGATTTTACGAAAATTCCCTACCTGGTATCAATCGGCATACCCAAACAAAACATTGGCAGTAGTTCACCTACCTTAAGTGAGAATCATCTAAAAATTTGTCTGCATTGAATATCTGAATGGAAATATCCTTTATAAATCCTGTCTTGTTCAAGTAATAAAGAAATGTTTATTAAGAACTTATGATTTTCAAATATTCCATAACCCGAATCGTTCGGTATGACCTACCAAAATAACCTACATGATATTACTCGACTAAACATGAAAATCAGCTGAATTTCGATGTCATTGCATACCTGAATGTCAATGGTATGAATCAATCCTATCTAATTCAAGTTTTATTGATTGTCCAGACTAATACCCAAGTAACACAAACTTCCCGGCGAGATATCTGAGAAGTCCTAACCCGGCTTTCACGCGAACTCCTAAATTGATTTCCTAAAGTGATCACAAACACAACATAATTTGGGAATTCGCAATGCGAGCTCCTAAAGTTATTGCATACGTAACAAGAATTAGATATTCACAATGCGAGTTCCTGAAGCCATCTCAGATGTTACCAGAATAAGAAATTCGCAATGCGAGTTCCTAAACTCATCACTGACATAACAAGAAAGGGAAATTCGCAATGCGAGTTCCTTAAGTCTTCCCAGACGTAACCAGAATAAGAAATTCGCAATGCGAGTTCCTAAAGTTATCACAGACATAACCAGAATAGGAAATTCGCAATGCAAGCTCCAAAGATCATCCTGAGTGTAACAACAATGGAACATTTCGTTGTCCACTATTTATACATAGGCAAAATATGTGTTTGATTCATAGGAACGAAATAAATAACTTCGGAGAGGCTTCCTAGAAACCAACAGGATAATCGGCAAACATACCAAAAACAAATCAGTTAAAACATAATTCACATTGAATGTATCATATTTTGTTACTGGCTTTTATGGTTCCGAATTTTCCGGAAGGTTATGATGACAAAGTCACGGCGTTTTTATACATTTGGTGGAGGAGTAAATGCATTTCAGGTTGAAACCTGTATTAACAAGTAAGAGGTGTCTAGCAAATTTATAGTTCTGTTGTTGAATGGAGATTTTCCTTATACAATGGTTTAATACTAAAACTAGTTATCGGCTAGAATACTAGTTGATAACGAAACGAACCTAATTAAGTAGCATTTATGACTTCATTCATCACAAAGAAAGCTCTCTTTTTCACATTATCATATTTCTGGATTGAAACTCACTACCAGTATCGGTTAGACAACGGCAGACTTGTACAACATTATGCGAGTGGAAATTACGTTCTCAAATATGAAGAATTCAGAGAATTCTCGGAAGAAAACAGAATATCAAAACTTTAATCGACACTGCTTCATATTTTTCACGACATATTCGTCTGAATATCGACCAATCTGAGATCCGTTGTTTTTCCTCAAAGAAATCAACACATTTCTCATTCAAATACTAACAGGGATTCCAAATCAATATTTTGTTTCCATACACCCATTATAGTAGTATGGATATATTTTTCCAAGAACCGATAATTAATCTCCATTCATTTCCGAAACACAAATCAATATTCATCAAATCCATCTAACCTCCAGACGTAAGAACCGACAATCTAAGCTCTCATATTACGATTTCGTCTGGTATATCTCATTCACGGATCTCGCCATCTCGCGGATCTCATTCATATCCGAAATACGAATGAAGAATAAATATAAATTCCGACCGCGCTAAACAATACTCGAAGTCATCTAACCACCAGACGTAAGAACCGACAATCCAAGCGCTCATATTATACGATATCGCCTGGATGACTTGATCACGGAACTC
Organism: Myrrha octodecimguttata; assembly: GCA_958510865.1. Classification (NCBI taxonomy): domain Eukaryota; kingdom Metazoa; phylum Arthropoda; class Insecta; order Coleoptera; family Coccinellidae; genus Myrrha; species Myrrha octodecimguttata. Next base: position 21,312,523 of record OY294061.1, on the reverse strand, counting down.
GCCATCTCGCGGATTCCTGGTAAAGTAGATATGTAAATCCTTGCATTGGGAATTTTCCCTGAGGCTGTTCGTAAGGACTTATGAATCTTATGATATGTGTCGACGAAGTGCTGTCTGCTAATTTTTTGCATAGCGAGTCCGCAGAAGTCAGCATAAAATAATTTCAATAATCAACAGGAAACTTTCAAGAAATATAATTTAAATTTTAAATGTCAATATCTGATATCTGTACTTCCGGATATTGTCGCTAGGGGCATTTCCTGAAAATATCTCATGTCGTACTCCCAGAAATCTCGCGATGGGAAGTATTTGAGAATTTCTCAAACTCTTCGCCATGAGACTGTGTGAGCGAATTTCACATAAACCTCCCATTGTGGGAAGTTTAAGAATTTCCGCATGCGATATCTTCAGGATCTCTTCGAGAATATCGCTGTGGCGGACATTTGGAGGAAATATAGCACTCCCTGTGACTTCGTAGAGAAGTAGAAAAAGTACTCTCAATGTTCTGAGAAGATATCGCCGGGATATCTTTGAAACCTCTTTGTGTTGCCTGGGTATACAACCTATGTTCTTTGCCGAGGTAACTGACAAGTTGCAAAGTAACATTTATTCTGTGAATTTCCATTTTAGAGCGCAGTTCTTTATTGAATTAATTCAGAAAATATGATTTTGTCCTTTAGAACCGATAGAATATTCTTATTTCTCTCTTTCATAATGGATACATTGAGTTCCTCTCCACATCTGGTTAGTACGTACCATTCAAATGAAAATACTTTAACAACTCATTGGTAGTTTTCATCGATTTGATGTTGATTATTCGACCTTGAATACCTGAATTTAATTAAAAAAAAAGGTTTCAAATTGTATTTCTTGCCTTACTAAACCAAGCAACATGCAACAACATATTCAACCAGCAAGAATTGTATTTATTCGAAAAATTCCATAAATTAAGTCAAGCTGTTACTGTTACAAGTTATCAAGTACTTTGGATATAGCTCCTAGATAATGCAATAGTGAATATTTCAGTCCAAAATGTCCAAATTCATACAAAATCACAAGCCCAATCGCTTTTTCCCATAGTAAACAATGCATTTAAGGTTATTGTTGGTCCTCCAATCTCTCCCAACTGTCAAAACTGCTCGTAACCTATAGGTTACGAGCATAGGTTACCATTTGAATGGTACGTACTAACCAGATGTGGAGAGGAACTCAATGTATCCATTATAAAAGAGAGAAATAAGAATATTCTATCGGTTCTGAAGGAGAAAATCATATTTTCTGAATTAATTCAATAAAGAACTGCGCTCTTTAACGGAAATTCACAGAATAAATGTTACTTTGCAACTTGTCAGTTACCTCGGCAAAGAACATAGGTTGTATATTAGTCTGGACAATCAATAAAACTTGAATTAGATAGGATTGATTCATACCATTGACATTCAGGTATGCAATGACATCGAAATTCAGCTGATTTTCATGTTTAGTCGAGTAATATAATGTAGGTTATTTTGGTAGGGCATACCGAACGATTCAGGTTATGGAATATTTGAAAATCATAAGTTCTTAATAAACATTTCTTTATTACTTGAACAAGACAGGATTCATAAAAGATATTTCCATTCAGATATTCAATGCAGGCAAATTTTTAGATGATTCTCACTTAAGGTGCAGTGTTACTACTGCCAATGTTTTCTTTGGGTATGCCGATTGATACCAGGTAGGGAATTTTCGTAAAATCGTAAGTTTTTGATAAACATTCCTGATTGTTTTCACAAAAAAAGATCTAAATCACCCTTGAGTCGTATTTTAGGAACAAAAACCATCCACTGTGTCAATACACTGTTCCTATCTACTACGCACAGAGAAATAACTGGCAGTATCTAGGAATGAAAAATTTATTAGCACTATGATAGCACAAAATGTTTCCGCAATATTTTACCTCCATATGAAAGTAACAAGGTGCCTATATAATCTACTACAACACACGAAAAGACTGTTGACTGAACTAACCAAAGGTCTGTTTATTTGCCTGTATATGAAGTCAAGGACTAATTTCATAATATGTATACCAAATTTATACTATCCTTTTCAAAAAATAGTGAATATATCAATCCAAAATTTCCAAATGAATACGAAATCACGAGAGAAATCTCTTTTTCTCATAGTAAACAATGCATTTTAGGTTATTGTTGGTCCTCCAATCTCTCCCAACTGTCAAAACTGCTCGTGACCTATATTACAAAACCTGTGATGCCGTAGAGTGAAAGTGAAAACTGGCAAATCTGCTGAAAGATTGCTGAAAGGATTCAAGGTAAGGTAGCCTTAGGTACATACATGATTTACGAAGCATGGTGTGTTATCTGAAAAAATTTTTTTTTTTATTTGAATGAAGAAAGTGATATCATCATTGGTAAATACGATCACAGATGAGCACACCATGTTTTACTTACATGGGTACTTATATATTTTTCGAACATTCATTACTTGCAGAAATGATGAATATGTACTCTCAACAGGGGAATTGTACCTTTGATTTCATTATTGACATGAAAATCGCCAGAAATTATGTACCCTGTATTCCCAGATATATTATACATTTGATGCTTTTCAGTTTTCTATTACTTATTCGATGATAGAAACTAAAATATTCATTCCCAAAGTTGAGAAAATCATCACTTGATAAATGGAAAAATTATGTGAATGAAGTCCATTCGAAGTGATACTTCAGATCATGCAATAATCTTATTTATATGTGATTTTCAGATGTGAAATTCATGCAAGGTAGTCTTCTAGTTCTGTTTCCCCCGAGGGACGGTGTGCAGAGAAAACACTCTATTGAAAATTTTCAGCACAAGGTGTCATCCAAGAGTTTATGTTAAGGTAAGATTTCCGGAGATATTCCTACTCTTATCGCGGAACAGATAGAGCAGGCTCCCCAAAGGAAACGACCATGTTTGCTTATTTTGGACAGTCGCTGCTACATCCAAAATGATTTTATATCGTTGTGGATGACTTGTACTTGAAGTTCTTCTCTGCACGTGTGGCATTCGATACGTTGTTCGAATTTTTTTTCAGCATTTTCAGGGCAAGTTTTTTCCATTATTAAATCAATGATCATGGGAACAAAAATGTTTAGAATAAGTACAGCTATCATCTACGAGAATTCGCTTAGAATTTGATTGAACACCCTGTATAACACCCAGTATTCTTGGAACAACCGATATGATATGACGTTATACTTTTTTCCACAATGATATTATGTGATTTTTTTCATTGATAAATTCATTTTCAATATGTACTTATATACATTTTGCGAAATAAACGATAAGTTAAATTTTGAATAATGTGACTTATTTCTTACAGCAAACTGAAGTCGATATTGAGTTCAAATCAATAAAGCATTCGTTCAAAATGAAAATGAAGTAATCTTAAATTCATATTATCATATCCTTGGATCTACTTAAAGAAAGCCTTGGTTTGAAAGCAGCTTTTCTACAATTTAAGTAGAAAAAGTTCTCCTTCCAAATAGTGCACAACCAGTTTCAAGGAATATAAAAGTTCCATCTGAGTATATCGTCTACTTTTGGCAAATAACAAATCATTTCACTTTGAGTTTAGACATACTTGTTTCAAATCGAGTGTTTCTTTCTATGAAGGGAATAATTCCTTTCATGTGAGCATATACTGTTTTCGTTCGAATATTAAGAAAAACTAGAATTAAGTAGATTATGAGTTTCATCCGAGTATACAGACTACTCAAACCTAGTGATTTATTTAATTTAATTAGAATATATTATGTCCTAATTTCAATTTCAACCGTATATTCAAATAGAACCTTCCCATATACTTAACTTGATGATAGCAACTGTATTAGATACAAGTGTATTTTACACTGGAAAGAAATAAAGGGTATATTTGGATTTCAACTAAAAAGTATACTTGACCTAACTTTACCATAATCTTGCTCATATATAAATCTATCATCTACTTCGATCAATTAATATTTAATTGACTGAAGTATTCTTTTTTTTCCGTGTATCTTGAACACCATATTTCATAGCAGTGTGCCAAATTTCAGTTCGATATGTTCATAATTCTCAGAGATATTCGGAAAAAATATTCGAAGGCAATTTTGGATGGTTTTTTACTCAGTATCGTTATTTTTTTCGGAATAATTCAAAAAAGAAAATTTCAATCATTGTGAAACTTGGTAACTAGTTTAAAAATGCTGATTTGCAACTTTGTGTGGAATTTCGTGATGATCGTGTCATCACAACAATCTGAAAAAAAATTTTTTTTTTCAAATATTCAATATTTTGCGATCTTCTGATCATATTATCCTCACGAAATACCGCGTGAACCATTGAGTTGTCATTTTTCAATCAAATACTGGATTTTAATTCGATCTCATCTGTATTTTTGAAATTTTTTTTTTGTTTACATTCCTGATTTAATATCGATGAAAATACTGTTTCAATGAGCTGACTTTCAGATCAATAGAACCCAAGATTCTTGAGATCGAAATTGTATGACATTATATGGAAACATTGACAGGACAGTAACTGCTTCCGAGGTAAGAGAATAAAATTTGAAGTATTACACTGCGTTGATTTAATTATGTTTTTAACTGTTTTGTGATTATAGAGTTCGAAGAAGCAACAAAATAGTTGCGAAACGTCGCTTGAAGGAATGAATTAGTGTCTTATTTCCGACCTATTCCAATCCTACGAATTATCCTAGATTTTTGAAAATATTGGGTGTTAAAATTTTGAATGGCTATATCTGCGGAATCAGTGGGTGAGTGGTCACGAATTCGGTATACGTAATTGAGGCTTCACAAATATGGAGTTTCTAAGTTGTTTCTTTCAGAAGTTATTGTGTTTAATATCGGCCGTTAGGATGGTTAACGAAAGCTAAAGAGCAAATTTGTACGACTTCTCGATGATCGTTTAGTTAGATTGAAATAAAATTCAAAATTTTGTTTCCACAAATTTTATATTTGAATCATGTCATTTTTTATTGAAGTACTGGATAGCGGCGGTAGCTCAGTGGTTAGAGCGCAAGCCCCACGATCGTAAGGTCTGGGGTTCAAGCCCTTGGCCGGGAAATAACTTTTCCGGTTTTTAGGGGACCGTCCAACCATTCGCTGTTGGGTAAACAATTAACAGTGCTGTTCCTAACGTGGCGCAAGGAATTAGTAACAAAGCCTACACAGAACACACCTGGGATCCTAACTCGCACAAGCTTTAAGCTTCTGAGGGGTTTCGTTGAAGCCTAGGATATTCGGAAAAAAATACAAATACAAAAATACAAATACAAATTCGATTTTATCTAAAGTTTTGGAAATACTGGGAATATGAAATTTAGAATGGGTATACATATTACGAAGGTATTATTCGTGAATGGGTGAAATCCGCACAATGATTCCGAGGATATATCGATTCAAAATCTTATATTCCCAATATTTCTCAAGAAAACGCAGATAATATCGAATTGAAATCCAATATTCGACGTGTTTGACTCCCTTATGATGAATCCGTGATCCAGATAGATGTTTGGCAGTTCGGCCGGCCGTAAACACGATTACTCTTCAAACGAAAAATCTAGAGCCCTGGAAAGTTGCAGGGTAGGTTCAGAGCCTAAATAACTTGGAAAAGTTCGTTCATAGGCATAATCGGTCGGGAAGTTACAATGTTATTGAAGTGAGCATAATTATATATTTTTGTCCCATAACTTCTAAAATGGACAGCTTCGTGCCAAGTTTCGTGATGACCGTTCAATCAGGAGCTCAAAAAACAATATTCATTTCTATTCCTCCCATCATATAACTAATAATCTGATTCAATTGATATTTATAGTATTTCAAAGTAGAGATTGGTCATCTACCATAAATGACTTAAATCACTCATCCAGGATTCAGTTAAGCTCAAGAAATTTTTTTTTCTTCTAATTTTGCGATACTCTCGGAATTTCCCACGAACCTCCACGCAATCATACTACATCAAAAAATGCAAAATATCATTTCAATCAGATCATTAGGTTCAAAATTATAGAGAAAAAAAATAATGAAATTTTAAATGTGAACCGGAGTGTGTGACATACGAATACGAAAATTCGATAAGTATAATCCACGTGACTTCACGTCAGTGGATTTCTTGAGATTTTCAAACACTGTTCAGAACGAAATTCTAATATCTCCCTGATCGAGATAGAATACGAAATATTGTATCTCGATGTTCCCAGCTGAAAGCTCACGCTTTGACACTTCGACTCTGAAAGCATTTTATTATTTTCATATAATAGTGGCACAAAACTAAACTTAAACACATATATCACGAATGTGTCGAATGAGGATCCTTGTAATCCTTGTCGAATGTCTCCAAACACCAGAGACAACCGATATATTAGTTCTCTTTGTCTACTCGAATCACGCGATAGCCCGACATTTTCCTGTTTCGGCAAGTCTATGAAGGGCTTAGTGCTTAGTAATCTCGAAAAGTGCTTCGAAGCCCTAAGGTGCTCGGGAGCACTTTCCGGTGCTCGGGAGCACTTTGCGGTGCTTAGGAGCACTTTTTCGAATTACTAAGCACTAAGCCTTCTCAAAAAATTCTCGAAGCACCAAGCACTAAGCACCGGCTTAATAAAGTGCTTGGGAGCACAGTGCTGAGGAGCACAAATGTGCTTGGAGTGCTTTAACGAGCACTTAGCAAAAGGCTTCGGCACAGTTCTGTTATTTCACGACTGCTAACCTGCTTCAGTTTTGTGTAAAAAACTTGATGGAGCTAAATCATGGCTAACCGGGATAGTTTTTAAGAACGAATGGAGTATATATGTATATTGGGCGAAAGCGTCACCTTACTTCTTCATTCTGGAGGAAATTGGCAACTTTTGCTTACATTTATATTTTTGGATATGAATTCGATTTCGATAGAATATGTATCTGTAAAAATTAAATGCAGTAGATGTATCTCAGGTTTCGGAATATCAGGAGATCGGTCTTCAAATCAGTAGAAATACCGATAAATTGGTAGCCTCGGTAGCGCCGAAAGAACCGTTTCTACTAGTTCTGCGACGCATGAACGCTCTTCTTCAGAATGCGCATGCGTTGAACTGATTGCGGAATCGGACCCAAAAACCTAGCTCTAATCACTTGAAATTTGTAATTAATTATCCTTTAAACAACAGCATATGGGCATAAATCGAAAAATTTCTTATTATAACTCCAGAAAATATTGAAACTTATCTAATGCCCCACCATCATCACGACTTTTGCAGAAAATTGTGCATCAGCGTTTCCAACTACCTTCCAAGTTCAATCATAATCGGATCAGTACTTTTTTTTGAGTTTATCCGGAAAACACAACGATACCGAGGAAATACCACATTTGACGGATTTTTTTCCGAATATTTCCGGAAATGGAAATCTGATCGAACTGAAATTTGGTAAAATATTTAAATTTAAATATTGACTCGAGGGTCTGAAAAATTCAATTGAAATCTGATGACAGTATCAGAAAAAAATTTTTTTGAACAAAAATTTGGAATTTTTTTTCAATTCACTACCATCTAAGAAAATTTTGCAGGCTGTTGCGCGTTGATATTCTCCAAGTAGTTATCAAGTTTAAATTTGATCGCATGAGTGGGTAGTGACTACGAAATAATTTCAAAAATTAAGATTCTTTGAAGGAATATATTGGTTTTATTCTCGATATATTGAATTGTATTAATAAACATCTTTTGAAAATGCTTCTGAACAGAATGAATCACAAAAATTACCATGCATTTACTCAATTTAAACCGTATAGTTGTGTACTTTTTACAATTTTCTAAGTACAAAATTTCAGGAAAGTCGTTACTATTTTGTTTTTCGATATATTGATCGAGGAACATCTCGGTCGGAATCCGTATATTAACGAATGCTAATCGTATTGGTGCATGAATAATTCCGCAAAAAACAAAGCTATCCTCGTTTATGCAAGTGGCCTGCAGATGTGCGGTCATTATCTAGGTATATTTGACGCGTTGTAGGTTGACGCTGCGAACAATTTTCAGTTCCCGAGATCTGTGAATCGAAAATTTGAATACTAGGCCGTTTTGACATAGTTCAACACTTAGGAACTGCGCTATAAACATTTCTAACTTGGTGCGTAGAAAAGGTTATTCAGTGAATTAACGACATTATCATTTTACTTTCGTGATTTACTCCAACCCCGTAAAGAAAATCAGGCATTAAATCTCAGCCCTCCAATGATGTCTACTATCGAAATAATATTTGGTGAGTTATCAATTCTACTGATATATCGGACATATAATATAAGTAACATACGTACATATTTCATTCCGTACTCAAGTGTGGGAGTTTTTCTTATAATGGGACACACATCGTGATATAGGAAATAGCCCAAATTGGTAAAATTGTTTGAAATCAGTGTGATATTTTTATGAAAAGGTAGTTACGAACACAATTCGAAAAAGTTATATTTTTGATTGGGTCGAATTAATTTAAAGTTGTAAGTGAAGTTATTTCATTTTGCTGCTTTAGTTGTAATAGTCCCGTGAGAGATATTTATTTATACAATTAATAAGAGCCAAGGTAACCTATATTTCGAGTATTTTGAAACATTTTTTTTGTTTAGATGAGTTTTGATTCATTGTTCATTTTCCGGATTTTTTTGGTTTCTTCCATTATATGAAACAGAACTGTTGAAAATTAATTGAAGATTATTATTCATAGAAATTGCATCTACTCATTGCGCGAATTAAGCTTTGCCCCGAAGACAGTTCCTTGGAAGAATGTTGCTTTATGAACAATATCCAACCAGTACAAAATATGAACGAGAAGAACTGTAAAGTCCAGAGTCTAAACTATAAACCTATCCGATTCCTTCACCGGACAATAAATCCAAAATCATCAGAATTATTTTTTTGCAATATTCTTGTATTTCAAAAATTTCGGCCAAACCAACATTTCCGACAATCACAGGCACGTAGATTTTTTAGACATGGAAATTTCCTAGTTCCAATTCATTTTCCAGCCAATTCAGCCCAATCATATCTTGTCAATCTCAATTCAAATGTTTTAATGAAAATGACCATATTTGACCTAATTTGCTTCAATAAAGTTAGGTTAGTAATAAGTATCGATGCATATTCATTTCGTTATGTTTTATTTCAGTGGAGTTCCTGGTGAGTTGTCTTCATGATCGTAATAAGTATCAAAAGATTGTGGTGAGTTAACTTTCCATAACTGTAATTATATATTTTATTGAGAGGTTTTTTTGGTATTCTAGATATTCTATAACCTTGTTGTCATTTTATATTCTATTGTTATGAGAAATTCATCTATATGCGAACCTACAGGGTAAATGCGTGAATTCTTAGAAAGGCTCAATTCAATATACCGGGTGTCCCACGAATATCGTTCGTCAAAATATTTTTAGAAAGGAATTGAAATTTACGTTTGCAATTTTGGACCTAAGCTTTGCTAGATAGATACCTCCCTGACATTTTTGGGATTCGTGGGACTTCTGGTTTCGCTGGAAGTGATACCAACTTTCGTTTTTCATACGATAAGTTCCATATTTCATAATAAAATAGATTTCTTATAATAATTATAATAATAATAATAATATTTATTGATCCTCTGGATTGACAATACAATATGGGACAGGTCATTGAATGCAAAAGTGATAAAAAAAATTAACAACAAATTATACAGTGACAGCAACACAAACATCAATGCAGTCCATCATCATTCAGATAGTCTTGAATACAGTAGTAACATTTCTCTATTAACTTGTTTCTTATAAGCCGTTTGAAAACATAAATATTTTGTATATTTTTGATTGAATGAGGCAACTTATTGTATAAAATAATACCCATGTACGCTGGGTTTTGCTCAAATATCTTGAGATTATGACCAGGTGTAGAAAGTTCGTCACCATACCTTGTAGAATAATCATGATTATCTCTGTTCTTCTTGAAATTTCCCAAATTTAGTTTAGTGAACATTAGAACTTCCATGATATTTATGCAAGGCATAGTGAGTAATCCATTCGTTATGAACAGTTGCTTACATGGTGTATATCTCCGTGCACCTGCCATAGTTCGCACAGCCCTTTTTTGTATTCGAAATACTCTTAAGCTGACTGATGTACAGCCCCAGAAAATAATGCCATATTTTATTTTGGAATATATGTGAGCACAATAGTAGGTTTTCATTATATTGAAATTAGTTAGTTCCCTCAATCTATATAGGGCGTAGCACGCCGCCGACAAACTACCGCACACCGAGTCAACATGTGCATTCCATGCCAAATTATTTTCGAGAAACAGACCTAAGAATTTGGTTTCATTAACTTGATGGATACTCTTTTTGTCTTTTTTTATGAGGAACGATTCCGAGCTGTTTTTAGTTTTAGGAGTAAAATGAATGAAGACCGTTTTATCTATGTTGAGGTATAGACGATTTTTGTTAAACCAGCTTATAAATTTGTTGAACATCTCTTGAGCACATCTTATTAGATCTTCTTTGTTACGCTGACTACACAAATAGCTTATATCATCTACGAACAATTTAATAAGATCTTTGTCATCTATATTTGGGAGATCGTTGATGAAAAGTAAAAATAACAACGGTCCCAGCACAGAACCCTGCAGAACACCGAATTCTGTCATTTTCGAGTCCGATCTCACACCATCAATTTCAACTATTCGAGATCGACCAGTTAAATAGGTTTTCAGCAAGTCGTTGACTTTTCCTCTTAATCCGTAAGACTTCAGTTTCTCAAGTAGCAACCGATGATCAACCATATCGAAAGCCTTACTGAGATCCATGAAGATACCTAGTGTCTTCATATTACTATCCACGCTGTCATATAACTCACTCATAAAGTCATATATGGCCGTCATCGTAGACTTGCCCCTTAAAAATCCATGTTGCGCACCATGAAATACTTTATGTTTGTTTAAGAATAAGATGATTCTGTCAAATAATATTCTCTCGACCACCTTAGATATAACAGATAAAAGTGCAATAGGCCTATAGTTCTCAACCATCTCAGGATCTCCCTTTTTGAGAATTGGAACGATCTTAGTAAGTTTCAATATCTCCGGATAAACACCCTGAACCATCGTCAGATTTATAAGGTGTACTAAAGGAGTAGCTATGGAGTCTGAACATTCTTTTAATACTTTGGTACTTACTTCGTCTGCACCGATACTGCATGAATTTTTGAGATTCTTTATAGCATAAATAACTGACCTCTCGTCTACAGGTGTGAGAAACATTGAATCAGACACCTTCAATGGCATATCAAATGCCTCTGTCATTTGCGGAATTTTCTTATTTAGATCAATCGGAATATTCACAAAAAAATTGTTGAGACAGTCAGCGATACTCTTAGTTTTCTCTATCATTCCATTTTTAGTTTTAACTTTCTGAGATTTATGACTTTTACCTTTTTTTTGACCTATATTGTTATTGATAACCGTCCATGCTGCCTTAGACTTATTTTCTGTATTCTGAAATATTTCTATATTTTTTATTCTTTTTGCTTCATTGATAACTTTTGAATAAACTGTTTTATATTTTTTGTAGATATTAAGTAATTCAGAATCAAAGTTGTTATCTATTAACTCTCTATATAGTTCTTTTAAGTGTTTGGAAGATACGCAAATGCCTGGTGTTATCCAGGATTTTATATTCGTATAAGAGTGTTTTTTTAATGGAAACGATTTATCAATATAGTATTTCATAGTATCAACGAACTGACCGAACCCTCTGTTTACATCTTGACTATTTAAAATTCCCTCCCATGTTTCCCCTCGTACATAGTTTCTAAATCTGTCGTAATTTTGCTCCGTGAATAATCTAACATATTTGTTCATCTTAACAGGTGGTTTGTTTACCATGTTATTATTTATGCTTAATATTTGAGACGAGTGATCTGACAATCCATTGAACACCACCTCACAATTCGAGACGTTTGCTGCATTGTTAGTACATATGTAATCAATACCGGTTCTAGAATTTTTTGTTATTCTTGTTGCCGTGTTTATTAATTTTGTGACATTAAACGATGACAGAAGATCTCCTAACTCTTTCTTCCCAGTGGAATCCACTAAATTATCAATGTTAAGATCGCCGCAGAGTACAATATTAGTTTTGCTGTTCGAGCTTATATAATTCAGAACCTCCTCCAGTACTTCAAAAAAAGTGAACATTTCACCCTTAGGTGGCCTATATACTGATAGAATACATATTTTTGTGTTTGTCGTGGAAATTTCAATTCCGCTTAGCTCAACTATATTTTACACAGACATTTCTCTTATTCTATCTAACTCTTAACACTATTTAATAAAGCATTCCTGCAATATATGGCACTACCTCCGCAGCTTTTTATACTCCTACAAAATATACTTTTGAGTTTATAATTTTTTAGAGAAATACTATTACATTGATCTGCTGAAAGATGGTGTTCAGTCAGACAAAATACATCTATATATTCACTTTCCAGGAAGACTTCAATAGTTTCGATTTTATTTTTTATAGAACAGACATTTTGATGCATGATTTTGAAACTTCTTGAATTAAATACATTTGATTGTTATTTTCCGTCATTTTGCGACATTTTAATATATTTCTTTTTTGATTCTCCTTTTTTCAAATACACTGGACATTTTATATCAAATATATTGTGATCAACTTCTAGATTCAGTTTAAATTTTTCGTTCATAGACATACAATTAAAACACTTAAAATGGGCATCACAACAATTTTCCGTTTTATGACTTACTTCAGTACATCTTAGACATCGATCTTCTACCGTACATTAATCAGCTTTATGATCGAAGGTTCCACATTTATAGCATCTAAACACAGGAACGTACTCATATACTCTACAGATAGACCATCCTATGCTCAAATTTTGTTTTTCCATGAGAAGTGCGTAACACGAAGGATCACATTCTGCAATTGCCATATATCTGGTTTTCATTTTTTTGATTATCTTCACATCAATAACATGGTTTTCTTTGATAATATGAGCATTTTGTTTCCTTATCATATTCTCTACCGTTTCCTTATCAAATTCTTCCTCAATTCCTACTATTTTTATTTTTGGGTTGCGTTGTTCTGGTATTCTTATATCGTACTTTTTCTTCAGCTTTTTCTCCGTAGCATTTCTGACTTTTTCGATATAATCTTTATTGATACATTTTATCATAATTCCACCTTCTTTTATGCTTTTTTTTTCAGTGATACCAACTTCCAATCGTGCAGGATTAATTGACTTTTTAATAGCGTCTTTCGTTACTTTGCTCTCTTGTTTTTGCTTCGGTTTAATAACTAACACCTCTCCAGCTGCTTCTGCGTAGGATTTCGATCTTGTATCTTGTCCATGGTTTTGTGAGCGTGTGACAATATTTTCTATATTGGTTATTTTTTCTTCGAACATTTTCCTCATCTCACAGAAGTTTTCAGCACTTCTTAAATTGAAGTCGAGGTAAAGCAAACAGTGATCACAAAACCATCTTGCATTAGTTGAGTCTGATATAACCTTCCAGTCCTCATCTGTCAGGTCCACACATTCTGGATGAAAATATTGCTTGCATAGACTATTGCACTTCACATTTGAGATTTTTAATTTCAGTTTGCATTTATCACAATTCTCTTCCATTTTCAAATTATATTATGGTCGAGAGCCGTTGTCTACACCACTGGTTAGTTTTCTTTGCTCTAAGTTTGTGAATAGTACTTTTCCAGTGAACCAGCTCGATCAATCCGGGTTTTTTTATGCCCGGAGTCGGTGGCTGGCTACTTTATTCAATATGCGAATCGACGGAGATAATCAGAATTAGCACGACTGCATCTGTTATGAATGCTTGAGTTGTGTTAATGTCAAATTTTCGTCAGAAAATTCTTTTTGAACGTCAAATTGAAAAAAACAATAGGTCTCTTGCATGTAACACGAATTATCATATTTTATGTTTTTCTCATTCTATATCGATATAAAATCCTAATATATGCTATCATACACACTTCAACAATCGGCGAATTTTTAATAATTCGGTAATAAAAATGGGCAAATCGCTACTCAAGGTCGAAGCGTCAGATTACCTTCTACGTCACTCGTCATTGTACGATTCACGGATCGATACAGCCGACGCTGTCCATTGGCTTGCTACAGTACAAAGTACACGAGAAGATTGAAAGTGAGTCATGGAAGCCGCGAAGTTTCGTTCGTTTAAACAGTCGTTATGCGGTGCCAAATTTGAAAGATCATTTCCTCGTTGAAAATTGAAATTTTTGACGGTGGTTAAAGTTTTTCAGTAGTCTTATGCAAAGAAATTTTGATTCCCATGATAAAAAAATCATGCAAGAGACCTATTTTTTCTCTAGTTTTTCATTGAAAAAATGTCGTTCGTAGGCTTCCGCGAGGAGAAGGTTAGTCAATCAAAAACCACGATAAAGGAGGTCACAAAAGCGTTGGCAATTTTGAAAACGTGAAATCTAAATTCTTTCGAATTAGAACTTCTTTTTGCGCGCATGTTCTGGGGAACAGCGGCTATCGTTCTGCCCAAATATCTGTAATTGTCGATTATTGAGCCAAAAATGGTCTTAAACGACTAGCTTGGACTCACTGATGACGAATCCGGTGTCAAAATCGATTCTGTCCGGCCAGCCGTCAACACGATAACGGGCGTACGAAGGATTCTATCAAATTGAAAGTTTCAGGAAGGGTTGCATTTCAAAAAACGCAGGTACAGTTCATTAATGGACAAAATCGTCCAGATAGTTTCGGAGTTATAGCCATTTGAAATTTTGAGGTTAATTTCCTCATATTTCAGAAACTACTGAAGCGATTAGATTGAAACTTGGCAGTTATTTGGAGCATAACGACGCTCAACTTTGAGCAAAATTTCGTTGAAATCTTATGGTCACTAAATTCAAAAAAAAATTTCCGAAAAATTTTTTTTTTCTGAAACAATTGTTCATATTCCAGTCATACTTTCAGCTCCATATTTCACAGCAGTGTATTGAATTTCAATTCTATACGGCTATTGATATTGGAGATATTGGGGAAAATATGTTGAATTTCCTGGTTTTCTTCTCGATGTCGTTGTTTTTTTCGGTATAACTCAAGAAATACTGATTCAATCGTGATGAAACTTTGCAGCTAGTTCAAAGATGCTGAAGGATAAAATTGTGCTAAATTTCCTGATGATCGTGTCATTACAACAATCTGAAAGAAAAATTTCAAATTTTTTTTTTCAAATATTCAATATTCTGTTATTTTCTCTTCATATTAACCTCATTAAATTCTGTATAAACCTTCAAACTGTCAGTTTTCGATGAAGTACTGAAGTTCAATTCGATCTAGTCGGTATTTTTGGAAATATTGGGAGAATATACCTTGAATGGGTACATCTGAGGAATCATTATCCATTCACGAATTCGGCCTTTGAAATTTAGGTCTAAGCCTTCTCTACAAATATCGTGTTTCTAAGTTGTTTCTTTCGGAAGTTATTGTGTTTACGGTTCGGCGGTTAGGCCGCATCGAGTTGCCGTCCTAGTTATATGATTGAGCACATTTATAAGTGAAAACCCTACATACAAGCTACAAGCGTCTGACCTTTTCCTTCAGGATGAATAGTTTTCTCACCCAATACGAACATTTATCGAAATGAAATGGAACCTATGACTACCCGTAAAAAGCCTTTTACGTTTACCATATGCGAAAATGGCAAATAGCACACAATCTGTGTTCTTCGGAAAAATAGTGTACATTACTTGTGTGGAAAGTGCCTTATCACACCAGTGGGATATCGCTGGCGCCTCGTGCGACAACATTCCCCCACTGTTTTGTAATGGGTCACTTTCCACACTGGTAACGTAATTCACTATTTCGAGCAAGAAAAGAGTTATAATAATTGGTCCAGTTGTTCCAGAGATTAGCCATACTAAACAAAGTTCACCTCTTTATAGGGGTGTTCCAGAAAACATACCAATCCTTAAGGACACGAGTCCTTGGGTTGATTCAGGAAGAAGACTTTCAACATTGTGTACGCCCCTCCAATTCTTAGAATTAGTTGTTATTTTTTAGACCCTCTCATGTAGCGACACATTCCATTTTGTGAACTCTTCACGCTAGACACACGTTTATTTCGTTATAAAATAAAATCAATTTTTATTGATCAAATAATTAGTGAACACCCTTCTATTATATTTCTATTGTCTCATTAATTCTGCTTCAGTTATTTTGTTAAGGTATGCCCATTCTGAAGAACTGGTTTGTTTTGTAGGCGATTATCTCATGTCGGACGGAAAAATTAAAATATCTAAATTTGTTCAAAAATGAATAACAGCCTGTATATAAGCATATATCAGGTTCGAATTCTTTGAAACCGAATTTCAAAGATTTTCAAAGATTTTTATCATCTTGGAATATTCTTACTGATCAACAACAACTTTCGAACACTCTAAGTGATATTGTCCGATTACTGCTCCCTAGACATTCAATGACCACAAGTTGTAATTGTCTACTTCTCTTATAATTCTTGGATTTTCTACAGAGTAATAATGAAAATTGTGCCTATTGACGGCTCCAGAATTGTGGAAGGTTGCTTCGTCACTGAATGGAAGAAATTCAAAAAATGTAGGGTTCTGTTCAATTGGAAATCTTGCCCAGTTACAGAAATTCAAACGGCTTTCAAAATCGCTATCGGTAAGCGCCTGGTGCATCTGAATGTGGTAGGCATGATACATACTCTTTTTGAGGATTCTTTGAACTGGACGCTAACTTATACTACAGGCTACACCAAGCTCCCTTTGGCTTGTGTGTGGATTTTCAGTTACATGCAGTAAAGCCTCGAGCTCCTTGTCTTCATTAGTGGCCGATTTTATCCCCTCTACTCTTTCATACTTGACATCTCCTGTCTCTACAAATCTGTTTAAAAGCCTCCAAAAACTCGACTCATGTAGATGTCTTCTTTCGGGATATTCGACAGCATAGGATCTACTGGCTAATAAACAGTTTCTGTGGCACTGCCTCAACATGAAAATCATATCAAACATTTCATCTTCACCATAATTCATCTCAATTTATTGTATTCGGAAATAATTTTGAGCTCTGAATAACCATATTTTGATCAGTAATAATAATCGATGTACTTAATAACAGTTTCTGAAGCACTGCTCTGACATGAAAATCATATGAACCATTTCATTAATAAAGATAGGAATTGGTTTCTTGGAGAAGAACATTAATAATAATTTTTTGGATGCCGATAAAACTCTGTAATCGAATACACAAATTACCAATAATACCTATGTATGTGTTACTTATTCGGACAAACATTATCATTTTCATGTTGTACTCCAAGGATTATCATTTTAAATGGGTTTTAAAATTTTTCGAAAATTGGTCATTCAGTTTGGTTTCATTGTGTGACTCATTTAAAATATCCGTTAGTTATTATGTTCATTATTCCTGAAACTTTTGGTTGAAATGTCATTTTTCGTGTCTGCTGGACACAGGAGTGAAAATAATCCTAAAGTTACTTCTGAAAACATGTATGGTTTTAAACTGTGTACATCATCATGAATTAAAATACTGGGTATTACATTCGAAAAAATAGAGAAAAAACAATTTGAAATTCTTCATATTTGGACATTGATAACGTACAATCTGTATAAGAAAGGTTGATCATTTAGGAACGATGACTAGGCAAAATCTTGAGTTAAAAGAAATCCTGATAAAATTCATGTTTCTATCGCTTCCGGAAATCGGTAAAGGGCTTTTACCGAACTACTGTTCGGAAGAAATTTTCCAGTTTTTTCTGAATAAGATCCGTACCGTTGTAAAAATATCCCTAATATCTTGCGTCCTGATAGGGGTATTGAAGAGCATTCAAAATATGCGAAAATATGAGGGGTGTTCCATTAACAAAATCACTCATTCATTGAATAATTTTATTTGGGAACACCCTGTATATTAGAAAATAATTTCTTGAGATGCAGAATTGAAAGTAGGTACAAAGGGAATACTTTCCAACTAAATTTCTAAAACGTCTGGTTTGGCAGCTATGGAAGCCTAACGCACTATTGCAGGACCCTGTATATAATATGTGAAGAAAGTCGGAAAATCCGAATTTTTTGTATATTCAAAGGAATTATTATGTCATCCTGACATAATACATGTCACAAGTTTTTCACTTTATTCCCGATATTTTATTAGATTTCTAGTTCGAAATGAACAATTATGGATCTATGGGAGATGATTCCCCAATAAAGGGGCCTGTAGCGTTCTTCGTTTATCTGAGGATCTGAAAATCATCGCTTGGAGGACTGAACCTGGTCGAAAGACCCTATCGGTCATGAGCAAATGTAGGTAATATTATTTACTGCTTCCTTCTGGTTTTCTGTCCCTCTTTCTGTTTCAGATATTATGTCAAGATATTTTGTCGAAATGAATTCAAGATGACGAAAAAATTATTTTCAAATGAAAAAGATGCCATCCATCTTCTATAAACAAATTACTACACTTATGCGGGGAGACAGAATTTTTCCTGAGGTTTTTATCTGTGCTCTTGTATCATACGCAAATATGTATGGTACCCCGTTTACATTTCCTCTGCTAACACTGTGATATATCTTAGAATTGTAATGCTCGTTCTCAAAAGAATATATATATTATGTTATCGTAGGAAAAAAATGATAAAACTAAAACGGTAATATGAAAGATCCGAAAATGGACACAGAGAATCGAAAAAATAAGAAAGGTCCAAAAAAGGACAAGTAAAAATCGAAAAGATCTATTGAAGGATATTGTATAAAGATAAAAATGGAACTGATAAAAAACGCTGCAAATTTTACACAAGGTTTTATTATTTTCTCAGTTAAATAACCCAATATACCATTGATATCTTAAAAAACTTATATATTATGCATAAATCATTGGTTTCTCACAACACAGAAACCAATTCCATGAAATAATTCATGCGAACATAGAAATCTCAATAAATACACTAGTATAATTGAATAACATTTCCACATGCAGAACACTAACTGAGTAGCAAAATTTAAAACAATATTTTGAATGAGAAGAGAAGTTCCACAGTCGTTTCACCTCTAACTATTTTCCACAATTATTAAATTTCGTGTCGGTATTCTACAACTGAAAATGAAGTTCAAATCAGATAGGGTTTGCCCTTTATGAGATATTAGGGAAATAACCTCAATATTCAAAATGGTCACGAAATTTTTTGCCAATATCTGCACAAATGAATATCGGTCAAAACTGAAATTTGAAACACTGTTTCTAAATGTTGACTCTGAAATCTGTACCAAATTTCATTGAACTTTGATGAATATGTATTCGAAAAAAAAATGTTTGAAAAAATTCGATTTTTCCACTATACAATTCTCACGAAATTCTGCATTAGATCGAGTGTCTATATTTCACAATTAGTCATGATGTTTCAATCCGAACGCGTTCGTTTTTCTTGACAACAACTCAATCTTTCAAACTAACACCAATACGTAAAACAAAATTCAAGACTTTTCGCTAATATCAAATGTGTAGATGTGATTTCTACTAGGATTCAACTTTGTTCTAAAAAATATTAATGAAATGAAAAGAAACTCAACCTTCCTGTGCAATTGATCTGAAAAAATTTTTTTCCACAGCAGATATCCGATTCACTTGATTTACAAAGTATCCACCACACAAACTGAAAAACTAAAATTTTTCTATATTATTTCTGTAACAATTAAATATATCGTGAACCTCATCAGGTTGAATTCGAAAGAATAATTCTAGATTATAAATTTCGTTCGTTGTTATCGTTGTCAAATACACTCAACCAAGAGGATGTCAAATCCAAAAGTCTGTTTGATGTAAAGACGTGAAATTCAAACAAGTAGTTTGCCGACAACCAGATGCGGTATATTTTTGTCGACGCTATATCGCTTGTCTTAGGTCTAGACCCGGCACATTTTCCATTCACAACAGGTAGACAGATGATCGGCTCCTAACTTCAGTCTAAGGCTCCAACCCTCAGAATAAGATTCTCGACAATCGACAATTGATGAGATTTGCGGTTTGTTATTGATTTTTTTGCATATTATATCCTCCAATTTGATTTATCATATAAATGCTCATTATTTTTTATATTCACGCTTATTTCAAACTATCAGTACGAAAGATTTTGGATTTCGATTGAAACCAGTAACGGATATCCACATGTTGACGATAATCGTACTACGCAAACCGAAATTGATGGAAACCTCCGATCAACCGAATTTTTTGGAAATCTGCATTATTTTAAATTACGCTACTTAATTCGCGTTCTGCATGCAAAAGTGTTATTCAGTTATAAAAGAGTATTTATTGAGATTTCAATGTTTCAAATGAATTTTTTCATGGAATTGGTTTTTGTGTACTGAAAAACCAATGATTTATGAATAAAATAAAAGTTTTATTCAAGATATGAATGAGCTTCATGAAGAAATTTAATCTTAAATCCCCTAATCCGCTGGGTGATTTCTATAAATAATAATTTTACCCGATTTTCAGTAGTCATGTTTAAGATATTGGAAGAGAAAACCCAAAAATATTTAATCTGAACTACTTACGATTATGAAATTGTCAAGAGCACCGATGGGGCATTTGCAAATTGTGTTTATGAAATAATAACGCATCCATTAAAAATGTCTCGATATGTGTTGAAAATTTGGTAATCAATATTTTCATCTACTTTTAGATGTATTACTCTGGATGAAAAGTAAACCGACTATTTCAGTGAATTCCAATCTTAGAACCGAATGCGATGATGTCATTTTCGACATTATTGGAAATTTGAAGCGTTTTTCTTTATAACTCAGGAACCACTGGTCGGAAATGATCCGAATGAAACTTTTTTGGTTTAGTTTATCAACGTTCAGAGTTTCATGAAAATTCGGTGGTAAGTTTTCGAGAAAAAATTTTTTTTTCCCCCCAACCCCCCATTTTGTGCCCTTGGGGTACACCGATTCGGCTGAAAAGCTTGGAGCGACACACGACACACGATTTTTCTACCAAGTTTCACTGATTTCGGTTCAGTACTTTCTGAGAAAAGCCCCGGACAACGGACGGCGGACGGGGGACGGCGGACGGCGGACGGACGGCTTTTTTTTATTAGTTTATTTAAATCTACATACTCCAAAACGTAAACTGTGAAATTTTCAGGGGGGGTTAAAAATTTTTTTTTTTTGGTCGATCACTAAGGTTTATTATTTGATTTTATCAAATAATAAACCAAAATCAGTGAAAACAGAAAAAATGTGAAAGAACTGAAAAACTCGATTGTCTTTATACAATTATACTCTGCATTCAAAGATACTGTACTAGTGCTGTTTATAGTGCATATTATTTCCTCAGACTATAGGTAGTTTGAACAAACTGTGACGAGTCTGTCAATTTCCGATCGATCTGCAAAATTTCAATCAACAGGATACGATCGGATCTATACTCGAATTATATGTTATTCAATCATAGTTTTCAATTCATTAATTTTTTGTTGAATGTTTCTGAGTGGATGTCCATGATATATTCAGTGGAAGTTTCTAAAGAACTATATTCTTCAAATGAGGTTCAATGAAACTCTGAATGCTACATCAGGTTGTAGACTATTACCAGAGTCAAACCAATCACAACCACAGGAAATCTACTATCATCAGAAATTCTTTCAACAAAAAAAGATCTATTCATTATATTCTTATGAATTGTGAAAAATTTTCGGAACTATATTGTCTTATAAATAATATGTGAAGAAAGTCGGGAACTCTGATTCTCTTGTATATTTAATAGAATTATTATATTTTTGTATGAAAAAAAATTATCAGACTAAACAAAAATATGAAAGATCCGAAAATGGACATAAAGAACCAAAAAATAGAAAAAAATCCAGAAAGGGACAAGTAAAAATCGAAACGATCCATTGAAGACTTTGAATGAAGATAAAAATAGAACTAAAAAAAAACAGTGAAAACAGAAAAAATGTGAAAGAACTGAAAAACTCGATTGTATAAGGTATAATGCATTCAAAGAGACTGTACTAGCGCTGCATTCAGTGCATATTAATTCCTCAGACTATAGGTAGTTTGAACAAACTTTGACGAGTCTGTCAATTTCCGATCGATTTGCAAAATTTCAATCAACAGGATACGATCGGATCTATACTCGAATTATATGTTATTCACGGTTTTTTCAAACTAACAATGAAGGTTTGTACTCTATTTATTCGTTTTCGTATTCATGTGGAAATTCATTAATTTTTTGTTGAATATTTCTGAGTGGTAATTCATGATATATTCAGTGGAGATTTCATTGGAACTATTTTCTTCAGATGAGGTTCTATGAAACTCTGAATGCTTAATCAGGTTTTAGTCTATTACCAAAGCCAAACCAATCACAACCACAAGAAATCTACTATCATCAGAAATCTTTACAACAAGAAAAGATCTATTCATTGTATTCTTTTGAATTGTGAGGAATTTTCGGAACTATATTGTCTCACATATAATATGTGAAGAAAGTCGGGAACTCCGAATTTTTTGTATATTTGAAGGAATTATTAAATTTTTGTATGAAAAAAAAATGATAAGAATGAAACAGAAATCTAAAAGATCCGAAGTTGGACATAAAGAATCAAACAAATAGAAAAGATCCAGAAAGGGACAAGTAAAAATCGAAAAGATCCATTGAAGGACATTGAATAAAGATAAAAATTGAACTGAAAAAAATCAGTGAAAACAGAAAAAATGTGAAAGAACTGAAAAACTCGATTGCCTTTATACAATTTTACTCTGTAATGCATTCAAAGATACTGTACTAGTGCTGTTTATAGTGCATATTATTTCCTCAGACTATAGGTAGTTTGAACAAACTTTGACGAGTCTGTCAATTTTCGATCGATTTGCAAAATTTCAATAAACAGGATACGATCGGATCTATACTCGAATTATATGTTATTCAATCATGGTTTTTTCAAACTAACAATGAACATTTGTACTCTATTTATTCGTTTTCGTAATCATGTGGAAATTCATAAATTTTTTGTTGAATATTTCTGAGTGGATGTTCATGATATATTCAGTGGAGATTTCATTACTACCAAAACCAAACCAATCACAACCACAAGAAATGTACTATCATCAGAAATCTTCACAACAAAAAAAGATCTATTCATTGTATTCTTTTGAATTGTGAGAAATTTCCGGAACTATATTGTCTCACATATAATATGTGAAGAAAGTCGAGAACTCCGAATTTTTTGTATATTTGAAGGAATTATT
Source organism: Myrrha octodecimguttata (assembly GCA_958510865.1). NCBI lineage: Eukaryota > Metazoa > Arthropoda > Insecta > Coleoptera > Coccinellidae > Myrrha > Myrrha octodecimguttata. The sequence goes on along the minus strand of OY294061.1, from coordinate 21,289,185 downwards.
AAATTTTTGTATAATTGTATAAAGGATAATGGATTGAAAGATACTGTAATAGTGCGGTATTTAGTGCATATTATTTCCTCAGACTATAGGTAGTTTGAACAAACTTTGACGAGTCTGTCAATTTCCGATCGATTTACAAAATTTCAGTCAACAGGATACGATCAGATCTATACTCGAATTATATGTTATTCAGTCATAGTTTTTTCAAACTAACAATGAGGATTTGTACTCTATTTATTCGTTTTCATATTGATGTACAATTTTTTAATTTTTTGTTGAATATTTCTGAGTGAATGTTCATGATATATTTAGTGGAAGTTTCAATAGAACTTTTTTCTTCAAATGAGGTTCTATGAAACTCTGAATATCAGATTGTAGATTATTACCAAAATCAAACCAATCACAACCACAAGAAATCTACTATCATCAGAAATTCTTTCAGCAGAAAAAGATCTATTCATTATATTTTTCTGAATTGTGAAAAATTTTCGAAACTATATTGTCTTGTATATAATATATGAAGAAAGTCGGGAACTCCGATTTTTTGTATATTTAAAGGAATTATTATATATTTGTATGGAAAAAGAAGATAAGACAAACACAGAAATATAAGAAATCCTAAAATGGACATAAAAAATCAACAAATAGAGAGGATCCAGAAAGGGACAAGTAAAAATCGAAAAGATCCATTGAAGACATTGAATGAAGATAAAAATGAAACTAAAAAAAACAGTGAAAACAGAAAAAATGTGAAAGAACTGAAAAACTCGATTGTACAGGGTGATTCATTAAGGGTGGCCACCGGCCGTATCTCGGAAACCGTTCATCCTATTACTTCCGGAAAAAAATTCTAATGACAAAATCGGCCCCCAGAAAATGATTAAAAATATTTTCAAATTTGTAGTTCTCCACTAGAGGGCGCAATCTATCACTTGTAAAATATAATCTCATTTTTTACGAAATATTCCCCAGCTAACAGTGGTGAAAAATATTAAAATAAGAAAATGCTCTTCCTATTCAACAACTTTTGTTTCAGTAATTTTCTATATTTCCTTTTTTTTAGTGATGGGATGGAAAAACTTTTCTTCACAAATAAAACACTCTTACTTCTGTATGCGAGAACCAATTTTCACGTAATTTGATTTCATTCGAAGACCATTAAAAACAGATCACAGAAAAGTATGACAACAACATACCGGGTGATCCAATTGAAAACTACAGGCTGTTTTATGTCTTTTCATCCTATTTGCGCGATTTACTGGAGAATTTCAAATGCAATGCTATGATTCTAACCGACTGAGAATAAGCTAAGCATTATCACCTATTGACTTGTTAAAACCGCAGACAGATATCTCCGGTCACTCCGAAGATAACATTTTTGTAAATTTTGATAAGTGTTGATCAACCCTGCGAGCTTGAAAAGACAAGGAAGTGACTTTATTCGTCATGACAATGCAGCAAAATACTAAACACACATGAAATAACAATAATACGATAAAATGAAACAAAAATTAGCAACAACGAAAATATTTGAACAAAAAACAACCCTTATACATAATCATTTCAACTATTCAAAATGTCTACCATTTTTTTCTTTACATAAATTTAGTCTTTCTTTAGTTGATACTGGTTACAATTTCAGTATGAGAAAAAGTTTCAGCTGCCTGTCGAAATATATTTTTCATATCCTCACTTGTAGTTGGTGGTGTTCGGAAAACTAAGACTTCATTCTCCCTCAAAAATAAGGTCGAGGTCGAGTGATCTTGCTGGAAAAATACTCCCTCGTCCAATCCACCTCCTTGAGAAGACGGTATCTTAATATTCCCTAACATTAGCAGCATAATGCGCCGGGCACCCATCTTGTTGATACCACATATCTATTCTGCCTTGAATAGCAATATCATCTAAAAGAATTCGAGAATTTTCCGTTAAAATTTCAAGCACCTTTTTCCCGTTAAGATACTATCGAAGAAAAATGGTCCGACAACTGTTCCATCAACACACGTAAACACTCCAGCGAATCTGATTATTGACTTATTTTTGCCAATATGGGTCGTTAGATGATCAGTAGTGGCTGTCGTGTAAATTTACTTTACCATTGCTAGAAAAAGTAGCCTCGTCAGTCCATAATATTCTATGAAGTAAGTTAGGTTCGGGGTTCAGCATTCGTTTCATCCAATTGCTAAAGTCCTCTCGTCTCTTTCAATTCTTGGTGCAAGACAACATGATACGGATGCGGTTGATGGTCCTTTAGAATCCTTTGAACTAGCGAATAAATCGATCCCAAATCACTTGCAATTTTTCGGATGCTTGAATGTGATTCAGCATAAACACAAGCCAAAACTTTTATGATATTATCCTCATTACTGCTTCAACGTTTTCTATTATTTCTTCCAACATATTGAACCTTCCAAGTTTGTCCCACTCTTCGTGTCAATCTTTTGAATACTTTTCTGGAATGACGACGTCTTTCAGGATATCGTATCGGGTATTCCCTTTCAGCTACTGCATTTTCTAAACATTCAGCATAAACATTAAGCATATCATATGCTTCTCCGTTTGAATAATGAGGCCTCATAAACAAGTAGTTTGCAATCGACCTAAATAAATTTTACAGGTATAGAAACCGAGAATAAACAGTAACGCCAAAGCTTACTGGAGCTAGATGAGCTTGTTTTGTGAGTGGCATACATTTTTGATAAGTTTTTTCTTTCATTTGATTGTTTAGCTGATGAAATAACTCAATTCCTCCTGAATTTCACAGGGTTGATCAACACTTATCTGCAAAAATGTTAATATCTTCGGAATGACTGGAGATATCTGTCTGCGGTTTTAACAAGTCAATAGGTAATAATGCTAAGCTTATTCTCAGTCGGTTAGAATCATAGCATTGCATTTGAAATTCTTCAGTAAAACGCGCAAATAGGGTGAAGTAACATAAAACAGCCTGTAGTTTTTAATTGGATCACCCGGTATGTTGTAGTCATATTTTTCTGTGATCTGCCTTTAATGGCCTTCGAATGAAATCTAATTTCGTAAAAATCGGTTCATGCATACAGAAGTCTGCATTACTGAAACAAAAGTTGTTAAATAGGAAGAGTATTTTCTTATTTTATTAATCTTTACCACTGTTAGCTGGAGAATATTTCGTAAAAAATGAGATTATATTTTATAAGTGATAGATTGCGCCCTCTAGTGGGGAACTACGAACTTGAAAATATTTTTAACCATTTTCTAGGGGCCGATTTTGTCATTAGAATTTTTTTCTGGAAGTTATAGGATGAACGGTTTGCGAGATACGACCGGTGGCCACCCTTAATGAATCACCCTGTATAAAGTATACCTAATGCATTCAAAGTTACTGTACTAGCACTTTATTTAGTGCACATTATTTCCTCAGACTAGTTTGAACAAACTTTGACGAGTCTGTCAATTTCCGATCGATTTGCAAAATTTCAATCAATAGGATCCGATCTGATCTACACTCGAATTATGTATATTATATATTATACTATTTTCAAACTAACAATGGAGATTTGTACTCTATTCGTTTCGTATGCATGTAGAAATCCATTAATTTTTTGTTGAATATTTCTGAGTGGTAATTCATGATACATTCAGTGGAAATTTCAATAGAACTATTTTCTCCAGATAAGGTTCTATGAAAATTTGAATGCTTCATCAGGTTGTAGACTATTACCAAATCCAAACCAATCACAACCACAAGAAAACTACTATCATCAGAAATCTTTGCAACAAAAAATAGATCTATTCATTATATTCTTTTGAATTGTGAAAACTTATATAATATGTGAAGAAAGTCGAGAACTCCGAATTTTTTGTATATTTAAAGGAAGTACTATATTTTTGTATGAAAAAAAATTATAACACTAAAACAGAAATAAAAAAGATCCGAAAATGGACATGAAGAATCAAAAAAATAGAAAAGATCCAGAAAGGGACAAGTAAAAATCGAAAAGATCCATTGAAGGACATTGAATAAAGATAAAAATGGAACGGAAAAAAATCAGTGAAAACAGAAAAAATGTGAAAGAACTGAAAAACTCGATTGTCTTTATACAATTATTCTCTGCATTCAAAGATACTGTACTAGTGCTGTTTATAGTGCATATTATTTCCTCAGACTATAGGTAGTTTGAACAAACTTTGACGAGTCTGTCAATTTCCGATCGATTTGCAAAATTTCAATCAACAGGATACAATCGGATCTATACTCGAATTATATGTTATTCAATCATAGTTTTTTCGAACTAACAATGAGGTTTTGTACTCTTTTTATTCGTTTTCGTATCCATGTACAAATTCATCAATTTTCATTGGATATTTCTGAGTGGATGTTCATGATATATTCAGTGGTAGTTTCAATAGAACTATTTTCTTCAAATGAGGTTCTATGAAACTTTGAATGCTATATCAGATTGTACACTATTACCAAAATGAAACCAATCACAACCACAAGAAATCTACTATCATCAGAAATTTTTTCAACAAAAAAGAAGATCTATTCATTATATTCTTTTGAATTGTGAAAAATTTTCGGAACTATATTGTCTTATATATAATATGTGAAGAAAGTCGAGAACTCCGAATTTTTTGTATATTCAAAGGAATTATTATGTTATTGTAGGAAAAAATGATAAGACTAAAAAAGAAATATAAAAGATCCGACATGGACATAAAGAATCAAAAAAATAGAAAAGATCCAGTAAAGGACAAGTAAAAATCGAATAGATCCATTGAAGGACATTGAATAAAGATAAAAATGGAACTGAAGAAAAATCAGTGAAAACAGAAAATATGTGAAAGAACTGAAAAACGCGATTGTATCAAGTATAATGCATTCAAAGATACTGTACTAGCGCTGTATTTAGTGCATATTATTTCCTCAGACTATAGGTAGTTTGAACAAACTTTGACTAATCTGCCAATTTCCGATCGATTTGCAAAATCACAATCAACAGGATAAGATCGGATTCATACTCGAATTATATGTTATTCAATCATAGTTTCTTCGAACTAACAATGAGGATTTGTACTCTATTTATTCGTTTTCGTATTCATGTACAAATTTTTTTTAATTTTGTTGGATATTTCTGAGTGGATATTCATGATATATAGAGTGGAAGTTTCAATAGAACTATTTTCTTCGAACGAGGTTCTATGAAACTCTGAATGCTCAGGTTGTAGACTATTACAGAAATCAAACCAATCACAACCTTAAGAAATCTACCAACATCAGAAATTCTTGCAAAAAAAAGATCTCCTCATGGTATCTTTTGAATAGTGAAAAATTTTCGGAACTATATTTTCTTATACAGGGTCTTGCAATAGTGCGTTAGGCTTCCATAGCTGCCAAACCAGACGTTTCGGGAATTTAGTTGAAAATCATTCTCTTTGTACTTTCAATACTGCATCTCAGGAAATTAATATCTGATATACAGGGTTTTCCCAAATAAAATTTTTCAACAAATTAGTGATTTTTTGAATGGAACACCCCTTATATTTTTGCATATTTTCAATGCTCTTCAATATCTCTACCATTATGCGAAATATTAGGGATATGTTTCCAACGGTACGGATCTTAATCAGAAAAAACTGCAGAATTTCTATGAAACCTACTTTCAATTCTGCATCTCAGGAAATTATTCTCTAATATACAGGGTGTTCCCAAATAAAATTATTCAACAAATGATTGATTTTGTAAATGAAACACCCCTTATATTTTCGCATATTTCGAATGCTCTTCAATACCTCTATAATGACGCAAGATATTAGGGATATTTTTCAGAAAAACTGCAGAATTTCTACCAAACAGTAGTTCGGTAAAAGCCCTTTACCGATTTCCGGAAGCTATAGAAACATGAATTTTATCAAGATTTCTTTTAACTCAAGATTTTGCCTAGTCATCGTTCCTAAATGATCAACCTCTCTTATACAGATTGTCCGTTATCAATGTCCAAATATGAAGAATTTCAAATTGTTTTTCTCTATGTTTTCGAATGTAATACCTTGTATTTTATTCCATGGTGATGTACACAGTTTAAAACCATACATGTTTTCAGAAGTAACCTTAGGATTATTTTCACTCCTGTGTCCAGCAGACACGAAAAATGACATTTCAACCAAAAATTTCAGGAATAATGAACATAATAACTAACAGATATTTTAAATGAGTCACACAATAAAACCAAACTGAATGACCAATTTTCGAAAAATTTTAAGACCCTTCCAAAATTATAATCCTTGAAGTTCAACATCAATGTGATAATGTTTATCCGAATAAGTAACACATACTAAGGTATTATTGGTAACTTATGTATTCTAAAGATTACAGAGTTTTATCGGCATCCAAGAAAACTATTATTCATGAAATGGTTCATATGATTTTCATGTCGGAGCAGTGCTACAGAAACTACTATTAAGTATATCGATTATTATTACTGATCAAAATATTATTATTCAGAGCTCAAAGTTATTTCCGAATACAATAAATTGAGATGAATTTTGGTAAAGATTAAATGGTTGATATGATTTTCATGTTGGTATAGTGCCACAGAAACTGTTTATTAGCCAGTAGATCCTATGCTGTCGAATATCCCTAAAGAAGACATCCATATGAGTCGAGTTTTTGGAGGCTTTTAAACAGATTTGTAGAGACAGCAGATGTCAAGTATAAAAAAGAAGAGATGATAAAATCGGCCACTTACGAAGACAAAGAGCTCGAGGCTTTACTGCATATAACTGAAAATCCCCACACAAGCCAAGGGGAGCTTGGTGTAGCCTGTAGTATTAGCGTCCAGTTCAAAGAATCCTCAAAAAGAGTATTTATCATGCCTACCACATTCAGATGCACCAGGCGCTTTCCGATAGCGATTTTGAAAACCGTCTGAATTTCTGTAACTGGGCAAGTTTTCAAATTGAACGGAACCCTACATTTTTTGAATTTGTTTTATTCAGTGATGAAGAAACCTTCCACAATTCCGGAGCCGTCAATAGGCACAATTTTCATTATTACTCTGTAGAAAATCCAAGAATAATAAGGGAAATAGATAATCAACACAGGTGGTCATTGAATGTCTCGGGAGCAGTAATCGACAATCATGTGATAGGCTCTCATTTTTTCGAAGGAAATTTAGATGGAGCTGCATATTTGAATTTTATTCAGATCATTCTTCCCGAAATGTTAGCAGTGTCTACGAAAATACGAAATGAAAAGTGGCTTCAGCATGATGGAGCACCGATCGTATCCTGATGATTGAAATTCGGCAAATCGATCGGAAATTTACAGACTCGTCGAAGTTTGTTCAAACCATCTATAGTCTGAGGAAATAATATGAACTAAAGACAGCACTAGTACAATTTCTTTGAATGCATTATACTTTATACAATCTAGTTTTTCAGTTTTTTCAGTTTTTTCACATTTTTTCTGTTTTCACTTCCATTTCATCTTTATTCATATACATCATATATAGTCTGAGGAAATAATATGCACTATAAACAGCACCAGTTCAGTATCTTTGAATGCATTACAGAAAATAATTGTATAAAGACAATCGAGTTTTTCAGTTCTTTCACATTTTTTCTGTTTTCACTGATTTTTTTCAGTTCCATTTTTATCTTTATTCAATGTCCTTCAATGGATCTTTTCGATTTATATTTGTCCCCTTTCTGGATCTTTTCTATTTTTTTGAGTCTTTATGTCCATTTTTGGAGCTTTTATATTTCTGTTTTAGTCTTATCATTTTTTTTCATACAAAAAGATAATAATTTCTTCAAATATTCAAAAAATTCCCGACTTTCTCCACATATTATATACCGGGTCCTGCAATAGTGCGTTAAGCTTCCATAGCTGCCAAACTAGACGTTTCAGAAATTTAGATGGAAAGCATTCCCTTTGTACCTACTTTCAATTCTGCATCTCAGGAAATTATTTTCCAATATACAGGGTGTTCCCACATAAAATTATTCAACAAATGAGTATATAAATATTCTTTTGAGAACGAGCATTACATTCTAAGATATATCACAGTGTTAGCAGAGGAAATGTAAACGGGGTACCATACTTATTTGCGTATGATACAAGAGCACAGATAAAAACCTCAGGAAAAATTCTGTCTCCCCGTATAAGTGTAGTAATTTGTTTATAGAAGATGGATGGCATCTTTTTCATTGGGAAATAATTTTTTCGTCATCTTGAATTCATTTCGACAAAATATCTTGACAAAATATCTGAAACAGAAAGACGGACAGAAAACCAGAAGGAAGCAGTAAATAATATCACCTACATTTGCTCATGACCGAGAGGGTCTTTCGACCAGGTTCAGTCCTCCAAGCGATGATTTTCAGATCCTCAGATAAACGAAGAACGCTACAGGCCCCTTTATTGGGGAATCATCTCCCATAGATCCATAATTGTTCATTTCGAACTAATGAGTGATTTTGTGAAAGGAACACCCCTTATATTTTCGCATATTTTGAATGCTTGAATGATATTTTTTCAACGGTACGGATCTTATTCAGAAAAAACTGCAAAATTTCTACGAAACAGTAGTTCGGTAAAAGCGCTTTACCGATTTCCTGAAGCAATAGAAACATTAATTTGATCAGGATTTCTTTTAACCTAAGAATTTGCCTAGTCATCGTTCCTTAATAATCAACTTCTCTTATACAGGGTGTCCGTTATCAATGTCCAAATATGAAGAATTTCAAATTGTTTTTTCTCTATTCTTTCAAATGTAACACCCCATATTTTTTCCATGATGATGTACACCAGTTTAAAACTGTTGTATGAAAAAACTGATCAGACTTAAACAGAAATATAAAAGATCCGAAAATGGACATAAAGAATCAAAAAAATAGAAAAAATCCAGAAAGAGTCAAATAAAAATCGAAAAGATCCATTGAAGGATTGAATAAAGATAAAATGGAACTGAAAAACGATCAGTGAAAACAGAAAAAAATGTGAAAGAACTGAAAAACTCGATTGTATAAAGTATAATGCATTCAAAGATACTGTACTAGTGCTGTCTTCAGTTCATATTATTTCCTCAGGCTATAGATGGTTTGAACAAACTTTGACGAGTCTATCAATTTCCTATCGATTCGCCAAATTTCAATCAACAGGATACGATCGGAACTATACTCGAATTGTATGTTATTCAATCATAGTTTTTTCGAAGTAACAATGAGGATTTGTTCTCTATTTATTCGTTTCCATATTCATGTAGAAATTTATTAATTTTTTGTTGAATATTTCTGAGTGGATGTTCATGATATATTTAGTGGAAGTTTAAATAGAACTATTTTCTTCAAATGAGGTTCTATGAAACTTTGAATGCTATATCAGTTTGTAGACTATTACCAAATCCAAACCAATCACAACCACAAGAAATCCGCTATCATCAGAAATTCTTGCAACCAAAAACAACATCTATTTATTGTATTCCTTTGAATTGTGAAAATTTTTGGAACTATATCGTCTTATATATTATATTTAAAGAAAGTCGGGAACTCCGAATTTCTTATATATTCAAGGGAAATATTATATTTTGTATGAAAAAAAAATTATAAGACTGAAACAGAAATATGAAAGATCCAAAAATGGACAATAATAATCAAAAAAATAGAAAAGATCCAAAAAAGGACAAGTAAAAATCGAAACGATCCATTGAAGGTCGTTAAATATAAAAGAAAACGGAACTAGAAAAAATTCTGTGAAAACAGAAAAAAAAATTCAAAGAATTTTAGAAAGTGTATGTACATGATCATGATGTAAAAAACTTGATGTGCTCATCTGAAAGAAAGAGACGTCGGTAAGATTAAAAACCAAGGAAATGTATATTTTTTGCTTTGAATTGGAGTGAAAAAAGTGACGTCATCATTGGTGAATACGATCACAGATGAGCACACCATGTTTTGATTACATCATGGTTCATGATAAACATATTGACTAAACATCTCGATGCTCATGTATCTCTTCCTATAAATAGTGCTCTATGAGGTTTTTGAAGAGAAAAAACTGATGAATTTTATTATATTTAAAGTCAGGAAATTTATGACGCAATTTTTTTCTGAACTCATCATTACAAATTCAACCCTCAATTCAAGCTTTGATTCTATTGATGAAATCTGCATGAAATGGCCTACGGCGAACTAGTTTTTTATCGTTTGTTTGGTGTTTGGTTTGTCTGTAATTTTCGAATTTTGAGCCGAAAATGGTCTCAAACGACTAGGTTGAACCCACTGATCCGGTGTCAAAGTCGATTCTGTTCGGCCGGCCGTCCACTCGAGGACCCAATATCTGTCGAACGGAGCAAACCAGAGGCTTAAAACTTTCAGTATAGGTCGAGCATCCGAATGCCGCGGTTATGTTCGTTGATGGTCACAAGCGGCCCAACGGTTTCAGCGTTATAGCTATTTGAAATTTTGAGGTTATTTCCCTAATATTGAAACTTGGCAATATTGGGGCACAATGACACGCAACTTCCTGCAAAATTTTGTTGAGATCGTATCGTCAGTAAGATTGAAAAAATGATTTTAACATTTTTTCAGAAAAACTTCCATTATCGGAAACAGTTCACTACATTTGAAAAAATCTGCTTATATCTTGAACACCATATTTCATAGTAGTGTGCCAAATTTCAGTTCGATATGTTCATAATTCTCAGAGATATTCGGAAAAAATATTCGGATGCAATTTTGGATGGTTTTTTACTCAGTATCGTTATTTTTTTCGGAATAATTCAAAAAAGAAAATTTCAATCAATGTGAAACTTGTTAGCTAGTTTGAAAATGCTGATTTGCAACTTTGTGTGGAATTTCGTGATGGTCGTGTCATTACAACAATCCGAAAAAAGTTTTTTTTTTTCAAATATTCAATATTCTGCGATCTTCTGATCATATTATCCTCACGAAATACCGCGTGAACCTTCGAGTTGTCATTGTTCAATCAAATACTGGATTTTAATTCGATCTCATCTGTATTTTTGAATTTTTTTTTTGTTTACCTTCCTGATTTAATATCGATGAAAATACTGTTTCAAAAAGCTGACTTTCAGATCAATAGAACCCAAGATTCTTGAGATCGAAATTGTATGACATTATATGGAAACATTGACAGGACAGTAACTGCTTCCGAGGTAAGAGAATAAGTTTTGAAATATTACACTGTGTTGATTTAATTATGTTTTTAACTGTTTTATGATTATAGAGTTCGAAGAAGCAACAAAATAGTTGCGAAACGTCGCTTGAAGTAATGAATTAGTGTCTTATTTCCGACCTATTCCAATCCTACGAATTATCCTAGATTTTTGAAAATATTGGGTGTTAAAATTTTGAATGGCTATACCTGCGGAATCAGTGGGTGAGTGGTCACGAATTCGGCATACGTAATTGAGGCTTCACAAATATCGAGTTTCTAAGTTGTTTCTTTCAGAAGTTATTGTGTTTAATATCGGCCGTTAGGCTGGTTAACGAAAGCTAAAGAGCAAATTTGTACGACTTCTCGATGATCGTTTAGTTAGATTGAAATAAAATTCAAAATTTTGTTTCCACAAATTTTATATTTGAATCATGTCATTTTTTATTGAAGTACTGGATTCAATTCGATTTGATCTTAATTTTTGGAAATACTGGTAATATGAAATTTAGAATGGGTATACATATTACGAAGGTATAATTCGTGAATGGGTGAAATCCGCACAATGATTCCGAGGATATATCGATTCAAAATTTTATATTCCCAATATTTCTCAAGAAAACGCAGATAATATCGAATTGAAATCCAATATTCGACGTGTTTGACTCCCTTATGATGAATCCGTGATCCAGATCGATGTTTGGCTGTTCGGCCGTCCGTAAACACGATTACTCTCCAAACGAAAAATCTAGAGCCCTGGAAAGTTGCAGGGTAGGTTCAGAGCCTAAATATCTTGGCAAAGTTCGTTCATAGGCATAATCGATCGGGAAGTTACAATGTTATTGACGTGAGCATAATTATATATTTTTGTTCCATAACTTCTAAAATGGACAGCAACGTGCCAAGTTTCGTGATGACCGTTTAATCAGGAGCTCAAAAAACAATATTCATTTCTATTCCTCGCATCCTATTACTAATAATCTGATTCAATTGATATTTATAGTATTTCAAAGTAGAGATTGGTCATCTACCATAAATGACTTAAATCACTCATCCAGGATTCAGTTAAGCTCAAGAAATTTTTTTTTCTTCTAATTTTGCGATACTCGGAATTTCCCACGAACCTGCATGCAATCATACTACATCAAAAAATGCAAAATATCATTTCAATCAGATCATTAGGTTCAAAATCATAGAGAAAAAAAATACTGAAATTTTAAATGTGAACCGGAGTGTGTGACATACGAATACGAAAATTTGATAAGTATAATCCACGTGACTTCACGTCAGTGGATTTCTTGAGATTTTCAAACACTGTTCAGAACGAAATTCTAATATCTCCCTGATCGAGATAGAATACGAAATATTGTATCTCGATGTTCCCAGCTGAAAGCTCACGCTTTGACACTTCGACTCTGAAAGCATTTTATTATTTTCATATAATAGTGGCAAAAAACTAAACTTAAACACATATATCACGAATGTGTCGAACGAGGATCCTTGTAATCCTTGTCGAATGTCTCCAAACACCAGAGACAACCGATATATTAGTTCTCTTTGTCTACTCGAATCACGCGATAGCCCGACATTTTCCTGTTTCGACAAGTCTATGACGGGCTTAGTGCTTAGTAAGTGCTTGGGAGCACTTTCCGGTGCTCGGGAGCACTTTGCGGTGCTTAGGAGCACTATTTCGAATTACTAAGCACTAAGCCTTCTCAAAAAATTCTCGAAGCACCAAGCACTAAGCACCGGCTTAATAAAGTGCTTGGGAGCACAGTGCTTAGGAGCACAAAAGTGCTTCGAGTGCTTTCACGAGCACTAAGCACAAGGCTTCGGCACAGCTTTGTTCTAGAGGCACATTTTTGAATTTTCCGTTCAGAAACCCTATCACTGGTCTTATTTTATGCAGTCGATCATGACCCTCAGTAGCTCTTTGTGCAGCTCTCTCGTTGTCGTTAAAGTGTACAAATTTTCGTATTTTCTCAAACTGATTGATAGTCATTGCATTCTTCAATAGGTCTTCACCTAAATTATGATTCCAATAATGCCTTATATTTGCCATTCGAACTAAGCTTGTAAAGATTATCATGCCATTAGTTGAGTTCTGATATTCCTGGCCAGTACTGGCCAGTAAATTTTGACAGTCGATTTCACTGGCACTGCTTTGGTAACTGTTCGTATCAGTACGAAGCGTTTCGAAATTACTGATACTGGCCAGTACTGATTGGGAATATCGGAACTCAACTTATATATCGCCTCAATTCACTTATAGTGAGCTGCAAGGGTTTTGATACAACTACTTGCATATAATATAGTTTACTCTGCTCAACAATCATTTTCAACAACCCATCAGAGAAAAAGAAATGGAAACATTTATATAGCGAATCAAGTTCTTTCATGTATCCAGAAAAATCTTCACTGCCCAGGAACTGCAACTGGAGTTCATTGAGAAGTAAATTTGTTTTTCTCCATACTAAATCTTTGTACATATTTTTGACATCACGCTTTTTGTTGCCATTCGATGTACTTTTCACCTCACTTGATGCAGATTCCCTTTAATTCTCATCGGGTATGGAGCTCTCTTCCTTATCTTCATTACTTAAACTATCTTCATCGTCTTCATCCGCTTCTTGTCCAATCTCAGCTAATATTCTATCCAGTCTAGATACATTTTCACCCTATGGAATATAATCAGGATCTAAATCTTCATCATCTTCACCCGATTCATTATCCTCAAACCCATCTTCACTATCATTTGAATGGTTCAACACATAATCTTCAATTTCCTTCTGTGTCAAGATCCTCGTTCGGTCATGCTTATATTTCTATTTTTTGGTGAGATCAGACATTTCTGAAAGATATACCATAATTGTAACAAACATCATACAACGCATGATGTTGCATTTTTGCAACCTCAAAGTACATCGAATCTGCATGATGTTGTAATAATACAACAAACACGCATGTTTATCTAAAGGAGTGCCAGATAATTTTTTTCAATTGCTAGCTGCGAAAGTACCTAGCCAACCTAGCCTCTGAATACAAATATAATTTTATTTGTTGAGCTAAGATACTATAAATCACAGTAATTTCTAATGAAATTGCACTACTTCACTTTGAGGTTAGGTATCACCATACACATAACAAGAATACGCTTGACACTAAACACATATGATTTGCTTCGCACATAACGATGGTGTGTAGTGGGGCAATGTGTTAGGAATGCTACACCATGCATTAAAGGTATATATGTCATTTACAGTAAGTATCAACGCAGTTGAAACGGTATGTTGCAGAAATGCAACTCGATGCACTAAAGGGTTGATTTCGAAATGTATGAAAATGCTAAAAATAAAAAATGTTATACTGTGGCAACTATTTCATATCAATCAACAGCTCTTTCTAACGACCTTGCATCTCTAGAGGAGATTGCTGAATAGGGTAAGGGTAAGGGTAAGCCTAAGGGTTACGATATGAGTAAGGGTATAGGTAAGGATATTCTTGAGGGTAAGGGTAAGCGTAAGGGTAATTGTAAGGGTAAAGGTAAGGGTAAGGGTAAGGCTAAGGGTATGGGTAAGGGTAAGGGTAAGCTTAATGGTAACGGTAAGAGTAGGGGTAATCCGAAGGGTTACAATATGCGTAAGGGTACTACTGCACTAGGATTTCATGAATAAATCATTTTGCCTTCCGTGATGCCAACAATTTCCTTCCCTTGAGATTCTGTCATGAAAAGTTTTTTAAGGTCGATACTACAAAGTCACAGAATCCTTTTCTAGATTGCGCTCGTTGCATTTGCACCTGATAAAAATGTTTACTATCAAGTAGAGTATTGTCTTGGTCCATCACGAGGCAGGACCTACATTATCTTTCACAGAAACATCCCTCACACAGTAAGGACATCTTTTTCCTTATAACATGCACCACAATCTTCGCAGTGACTAAAACCATGTGGTGGTGGGTAATCTACATGAATCATCAATTTTCAGCATATTCAGTTTTGAGACTCTTGGGTAGAGCATCCTGTTCATGTTCACATCAATAAATTTTTGCCGTAAATTGTTTTCCTTGTAACTTTGGAACATAAATAAATGAATAAGCTTCTTTATTTCTAAGAGTTACATTTTCAAGGAACATGAAACTGAAAGAAATTGTGATAGAAAAAACAAAAAATCTTTAATTTGAATCGGAATATTCTTGTATTATGTAGGGGATCTAAATCAGTGAGGTACTTTCTGAGCTCTCGCTTGAAGTTTTTATGTGATCTTAGTCTTTGTAGCCTGTCTGGTAGATTATTGAAAAAGTGGATGCATCTGTAGTATGTTCCTTTTTCTGTGAGTGTAAGTCGATGAATTGAGTACATGATATCGTTGGTTCTCGTTGGAAAGCTATGACTTTTTTCAGTTTGGAATTCGCTGGTATTTTGTGAAACAAATATCAAGCATGTATAGATGTATAAAGCATATATTGTAAGGATTTTGTGTCTTTTGAAGATTCCTCCACAACTTTCTTTCGCTTTCATTTTTGTATGGACCTTATTGCTCGCTTCTGAATTACAAAAATATGCTGGATATATGTGCAGGATCCCCAAAATACGATACCATATTTTGCTATAGCTTCAAAGCAGGCTCATTGTCTCATTAATGTGGGAGGATATACTTCTGAGAGCATATGTTGTGGAGTTTAATTTTCCTGACACATAAAGAACATTTTCAATGAAATATCTAATTTGCTTGCCAATAATATATGAAAATGATTGAACATAACCAACTGCTGCAGCTTTAAAATAATTATTAGTCTTAGCAAGTGCTAATTGTATTGGAGAACTGTAACCAACTAAAGGTTGATTCATGCTAGACCGTGCTGGGGCCCGGTCGGGCTGTTGCAACCGGGTCGTGGCCGACACTGCATGCATGCTGCACCGTTAGTTCTTACGGGGCCGTGTGTCGCAATTGTGATTTCAGAACGATTTTTTTTCTGAGGAGATTTAGCATTAATTGCAATTGCACTTAAGGAAGAGGAAGGGGAATTCTTTCGAATTCTTCTAGAAGATCTTGAAGGATCTGATGGACGATGAAAGTGAATTCCTTGGATATTTTCGAATGTCATAAGAATATTTCAATATTTTACTTGTTGAACATGGTCTCACAAATCAGAAGACAGAATTTCAGGAGCCAATTCAACCTACTGATCGATTAACAATGAGCCTCAGGTAATTCATTGATGATAAGTGAGTACATAAACAAACTTCATTAGAAAAATCAACGCAAACACAAAGTTCATTTTAAATTCACCTACAGCGTTTCAATATTTAGTGTCTCCGGAGAACTCGAAAGGAACACATTTGATGTTACCGAAGGTAGTGCTAGTGTTTGATTAGTGGGTTCTTCGGATGTTGTGTATACTGATACCGTGGTCCATGGAGGCGAACTCGCTGATGATTCATATGAAGGTGATGTGTATATCTCAGATGAAGGAACAGTCTGATTCAACTGAGCCAATACCAGCTCATGCAATACTGAAAAAAATCCTTTCTTTGGCAACATGCTGGTTATACGGGAAAAATTGTTTCACTGTAGGTTCCGTCCTTCGGGACACGACTAGTACCCAACCGTGGCGCGCTGAAACCATAGAGACGGCACGTGTCTCACAAGGTGCAGCGCATAAATCAGCCCAATTCCCCACAGGGGCACGCTTAAAAGACATGGCACGTATCCCACCCGGTGCAGCGTGAATGTGTCAATTGAAATTACTCATATGATTCTTGCACGGTGTCCCGGTCGGGACTTGGCACGGCCCCAACACGGTCAGGCTATAAATAAGGAGTAAGAACTTTTACTTCTGTATAATATGTACCTCATTCTGCGCGGTGGATAAAACCATGCGGAGGTGTATATTGGTAATCTGCATGAATAATCAAGCCACATTTTTCAACATATGCATTTTTAAGACTCTTGGGTGCAGCATCATTTTCATGTTTACATCCATATATTTCTGCCGTGAATTTTTTCCTTGTGAATTTTGGACATAAAAAACATTTTCAATGAAATATCTGATTAATTAATTATAGTATGAAAATCGTTGAATATTACCAACGCTTCAACTTTCAAATAATTATTATTTCAATCTCTGCCGAGCTAGTGCGATCATCGAGTATTTGCTTGAAACCAATTCTTCACAAAATGTTTGTCAATAGGAGAATATATATCTACGGGATGGCTCATCAAAATGTAGCAGTACCATATTCCACAGAGAGCAACCCTTATTTTCGGCTAGATTTACTCAGGCAACTACGTCATCGTATACGAAAAAAATTGCTTTAATTTGATATATAAATGATTATAGATGTACGTTCTGAACGTAAAAAGTAACGAAAGCCTCTGGTCATTCCTGGCCGCGAAGAAGTGTGGCCAATTGCGCAACGGAAGTCGTGACCGTTGGAAGTCTTCACATATGTTGCTATGAGGTGGATGATATCTAATTTGAAAAAACAAGTGAATGCGATTCCTTCCAAAAAAACCCTTAATATTTTTTTTATTCAAAAATACTCGCGGTCACTTTTGATAGGAAACCCTGAAGATGATATATATTCTCCTATTAACAAATGTATGTAAAAAATTTGTTATAAGCAAATACTCGATGAGCGCACTTATAGGTCTCTTGCATATAACACGAATTATCATATTTTTTTGCTTTTCTCATTGTATATCGATACAAAATCATAATGTATGCTATCACACACTTCAACAACTCGCGAAGTTTGAATAATTCGGTATTGAAAATGGCCAAATATGGACTCAAGGTCGAAGCGGGAGAAATGCGCCAGATCGCCTCTACGTCACTCGTTATTGTACGATTCAGCGATCGATACAGCCCGACGCTGTCTATTGGCTTGCTAGTGAAAACAGTACCCGAGAAGAGGGAGAGAGTGGATATATCCCCATACTCACGGAAACCGCGAAGTTCGTCCGTTTAAACAACCGACGCATGCGGAGCCAAATTCAAAAGAGCATTTCATCTTTTAAATTTGAGATTTTGATGGCGGTTGAAGTTTTTCAGTGGTCTTACGGATAGAATATTTGACATATCGTTAATATATAACTTGAGTAGCTCGGAGGTGACCACTGCCGGTCCTAAGCCCGGATAAAGGAGGATGGTTGGGGCTATAGGCCGGCTCCCTATACCCCATAAAAAACCTTAAATGCTAAAAAACCCAACGAAAGCCTCAGAAATGGACGGATTAAAAAGGCACGACCTCGGCACGGAAATAAGGACACGATTATAGGAACCTGGAATGTACAAGGACTCAACAAAAAAATGAAAGATGTCGTTAAAGGACTAGAACACATGGGGGTCGATATAGCTGTACTCACCGAAACTAAGAAAAAGGGGAATGGAATTGAACATCTTTCGAACTATATTCATATTTACAGTGGAGTTCCGAAAAATGAAAGAGCTAGCAAAGGAGTATCAGTACTAGTTAACAAAAAATACACAAAGAAAATTCATAACTGGAACACAATAAACGAACGAATATTGTCGATGAACATATCGATCAAAGGTCATAGAATCACTATTATTGGCGTGTACGGCCCCAATGATGACTCAAAGCAAGCAGAAAAAGATGACCTCTACATCACATTGAATAACACTCTTGCCGCCCTCGGAAACCAACGCGAACTAGTAGTACTAGGGGATTTGAATGCCAGAGTAGGAAGAATGAACGATAGTAATATAGTGGGAAAATACGGAGAGGAGACAATAAACGATAGTGGACAGAGACTTTTGGAGACCTGTGAACAACATGAATTGAAGATACTAAATGGGTTTTATAACCATAAAAATATACATAAATACACTTGGCACCAGGAAACAAGGGGTCTTAGGTCCATAATTGATTATATAATACTAAAACAAGATACCAAATGGCATGTAAAGGACACCAGAGTATATAGGGGAATCGAGTGCGGCTCCGACCACTTTTTACTTATTTCGAAAATTGGTATCACACATGGCATAGATAGGCAAAAAATAAAAGACAACGCACCAAATATCGAACTAAGACAAAAAAAATATAATCTTGATAGTCTGTATGAGTGGAGTACAAGAACCTTATTTCAAAATCGGCTGGATCAAAAACTAAATGATCGATATCTGACAATGGAAACAGTACATCTCTATGAACATATAATGGAGTCCCTGCACTCGGCTGCACACGAGGCTCTCGGAATAGAAAACCATTCTCACAAGAAAAACCACAATTTGACTTGGAACAAAGATTTAGAAGAACAGAAAATCTTTAAAAGAGATCATACAAAAAATGGCTGAGCACAAAAGACCAAAGCGACTACATAACATACAGGAGAGAACAAGGGAAATATAAAAACCTAATAACTAAGAACAAAAACGAAACATGGGAAAGAAAATGTAGAGAGGTGAGCTGCTACATGGGTGGCACAAGATCATCGGAGGCCTGGAACCAGATCCGTTCACTAAGGAAGGAGACATCTCACAAAACCACATTACAATTGATCCAGATAGATAAATGGAAGGACCATTACGCACAGGAGCTGAAGGAAGACAGAGAGAAATATCTTACTAACTCGCCTATACGATACACTGTACAAGGAGAAGCCATAGAGACCGATGAAAGTACAATAAAGAAAGCAGTTAAATCCATGAAAAACAAAAGAGCACCTGGAACAGAGGGACTACCGGCAGAGCTCTTGAAAAATGTTACGACTAAGCTAGTGAAGTATCTAAGGGAGTATCGGCGAACCGATCCCATCCTCATGGAAAGAAGCATGGATAACACCCATCTACAAGAAAGGGAGAAGAGATGACTGTTCTAAATACAGATGCATTTCGGTAACCAGTACAATGAGCAAACTATATGGGCGAATTCTTCGGGATATAGTTGAGCGAGAATTCGCGGCATGTGAAATAGAAGAGCAGGTAGGATTTCGCATTGGACGATCATGTGTGGACCAAATATTCAGTTTGGTTCACCTCAATGAGAAGAAAGTTGCTACAAACAGGGAGGTTCATCTGCTTTTTGTCGATCTTACCAAAGCATATGACAGTATTCCGATTCAAAAGCTCTGGCAAGTTTTAGAAATGTCTCCAATAAATAACACAGCCATAAAAGCGATTAAGCAGCTCTATGATGGAGCAACATCAAGGATTAAACTGGGTGTGAATATGTCACAAGGCTTTGTTGTATCGAAAGGCCTACGACAGGGATGCTGTTTGTCAACGTCATTATTTAAGATATATCTTAACGAAGTACTCCGAAAATGGAGAAGATCCTGCAGTGGAATGGGAATACAATTAAATGAGGAGAAGACCCTATACACCCTCCATTTTGCAGACGACTAGGTGGTAATAGCACAAGACAGGGAAGATCTGGAGTTTATGACGACAAGACTCCTGGCCGAATACGAGATGTGGGGATTGACCTGTAATAGAATGAAAACCAAGTATTTAGGTATTGGACAGGAAGCATAAAAATTACAATTAGAGGACAACGAGGACATAGGAACATGCAGTGAATATACCTACCTGGGAAAAAAATAGACAACACCGGCAGAACTGAAACAGAGATCGAGCGGAGAATTCTGAAAGGAAGAAGGGTCCTTGGGTGTCTGAACTCCTTATTGTGGTCCAAAAGTATATCCAATGAAAAAAACATCAAATATATAATTCCATCTTTAAAAGCGTAGTATTGTACGGATGCGAAACATGGCAGATGACAAAGTTTATGGAGCTTCGACTTTTGGCTCTTGAGATGGACTTCTGGCGACGATCTGCAGGAAAATCGAGAATGGAGAGGATAAGGAACGAGAGAATCAGGGAAATTATGCATGTTGACCGAACAATTATCGATGAAATCCAGAGAAGACAACTGATTTGGTACGGGCATGTACGAAGAATGGGTGATGAACGTCTGCCAAAAATTTTGCTTGAATGGACGCCTCCAGAAAGAAGAAAGAGAGGAAGACCCAAAAAAACATGGTTCGATGGAATAAAAAAGGCTATGTCTGAACGAAATCTGAATCCAGGGGACTGGGAAGATAGGAGGGGCTGGAGATTGGGAACCGGAAGGCGTAGCACGCTATGAAACCGGATATAGATAGATAGTTAATATATGGTACAACCCAGAGCTGTGCCGAGCACTGATGGAAAGTGCTCAGAGCACAAAGCACTAAGCCCTTTCGAAAAGTGCTCCGCAATCTCGAGCACTAAGCACTCATTTTTTGCGAAATGCTCGCGATTACCAAGCACTTTCAAAAAGTAATTCGTTTACACGAGCAGCGAGCACTAAGCACTTTTTGATATGAAACTTCGACTTTCAGACTTTTTCAGCCAATTGTCTGTAATTTTGGCATTTCGGTTTCTCGATGTCGGAAAACCATAACCGACCATAATTTGAAACCCGAACAGAGCTTTTCTCCTTTGAGATTTATCGTGTTTACAACTGGACAGAATCAATTTTGACTACGGATTCTTCATTAGTGAGTCCATTCCCGGTTTTCAATTTTCAAACTTACTGACCGACATTCGATTACTTCCAAATATAGTTTTCGCCATAATAATATGCTGTCGAAATAATGGAAACATAACGACATGGCTCAGAGAGTGCATGGCCTACGGCGAACTTGGTTTTGCGCGCATGTTCTAGGGAATATCGTTTGTTTGGTTTGTCTGCAATTTTCTAATTTTGAGCAGAAAATGGTCTCAAACGACTAGGTTGAACCCACTGATCCAGTCTCAAAGTAGATTCTGTTCGGCCGGCCGTCCAACTGAGGACCCGATATCTGCCGAACGGAGCAATCTAGAGTCTTGAAACTTTCAGGATAGGTCGAGAATCCGAATGTCGCGGTTATATCCGTTGATGGGCACAAGCGGCCCAACGGTTTCAGAGTTATAGCTATTTGAAATTTTGAGATTATTTCCCTGATATTGAAACTTGGCACTTAGTTGGGGCACAATGATACGCAAAATTTTGTTGAGATCGTACCGTCAGTAAGATTGAAAACATTTTTTCAAAATTTTTTCCGAAATATTTCCATCGTCGGAAACAGTTCACTACAATTGAAAAAAATCTGCTCATACCCTGAGCTCCATATTTCATAGCAGTGTACCAAATTTCAGTTCAATATGTTCATAATTCTCAGAGATATTGGGAAAAAATATTTGGAGGATATTTTCGATAGTTTTTTACTGAGTATCGTTATTTGTTCCGGAATATCTCGAAAAATACAATCTCAATCATTGTGAAACTTGGTAACTAGTTTGAAAATGCTGATTTGCAACTTTGTGTGAAATTTCGTGGTGATCATTGGAACATCTAAAAAAAAGTCTGCGATCTTCTGATCATATTATCCTCAATAAATTCCGTGTGAACCTTCAAATTGTCATTTTTCAATTAAATACTGGATTTTAATTCGATCTTATCTGTATTTTTGAAAATATTAGGTGTTAAAATTTTGAACGCCTATATCTGCGGAAGCATTGGGAGTGACCACGAATTCGGCCTACGTAATTTAGGCTTCAAAATATCGAGTTTCTCAGTTGTTTCTTTTGGAAGTTATCGTGTTTACTATCGGCCGTTAGGCTTGTTGGAGGAAGCTAATGAGCGAATTTGTACGATTTCGTGATGATCGTTTAGTTAGGTTGAAATAAAATTCAAAATTTTCTTCCCACAAATTTTATATTTGAGTCATGTCATTTTTCTTTGAAGTACTGGATTCAATTCGATATGATCTTTATTTTTGGAAATACTAGGAATATATGAAATTTAGAATGAGTATACCTATTACGAAGGTATAATTCGTGAATGGGTAAAATCCGCCCGATTCCGTGGATATATCCATTCAAAATTTTATATTCCCAATATTTCTCAAAAAACGCAGATAATATCGAATAAAAATCCAATACTTGACGTGTTCGACTCCTTGATGATGACCCCGTTATTCATATCGATGTTTGCTGTTCGGCCGTCCGTAAACACGATTACTCTCCAAACGAAAAATCTAGAGCCCTGAAAAGTTGCAAGGTAGATTCGGAGCCCAACTATCTCGGCTAAGTTTGTTGAAAGGCATAATCAGTCGGGAAGTTACAGTGTTATTGACGTGATCATAATTATATATTTTTGTCCCATAACTTCTAAAATGGATGGCTTCGTGCCAAGTTTCGTGAAGACCGTTTAATCAGGACATCAAAAAACAATATTCATTTCCATTTTTCCCATCATATAACTAATAATCTGATTCAATTAATATTTAAAGTATTCAAATGCAGAGATTGGTCATCTGCCATGGATTACTTAAATCACTCATCCGGAGTTCACTTAAGCTCAAGAAATATATTTTTCTTGAATATTCTAATTATCCGACACTCGGAATTTCTCACGAACTTGCACGCAATCATACTACATCAAAAAAATCAAAATATCATTTCAATCTGATCATTGGGTTCGAAATCATAGAGAAAAAAAATTAATGAAATTTTAAATGTGGACCGGAATGTGTGACATACGAATACGAAAATTCGATAAGTATAATCGACGTGACTTCACGTCAGTAGATTTCTTGAGATTTTCTAACACTCTTCAGAACGGAATTCTAATATCTCCATGATCGAGATAGAATACGAAATATTCTATCTCGATGTTCCGAGCTGAAAGCTTACGCTTTGACACTTATTTTCATATTATAGTAGCACAAAACTGAACGTAAACCCATATATCACGAATGTGTCGAATGAGGATCCTTGTATTACTTGTCGAATGTCTCCAAACATTAGGGACAACCGATATATTAGTTCTCTTTGTCTTCTCCAATCACGCGATAGCCCGACATTTTCCTGTTTCGACAAGTCCATGAAGGGCTTAGTGCTTAGTAATCCCGAAAAGTGCTTCGAAGCCCTGTGGAGCTCGGGAGCACTTTGCGGTTCTCGGGAGTACTTTGGTGCTTGGGAGCACTCTGCGGTGCTCGGGAGCACTTTGCGGTGCTTGGGAGCACATTTTCGAATTACTAAGCACTAAGTCTTCTCAAAAAATTCTCGAAGCACCAAGCACTAAGCACTAGTTTAATAAAGTGCTCGCGAGCACAGTGCTTAGGAGCACAAAAGTGCTTCGAGTGCTTTCACGAGCACTAAGCACAAGGCTTTGGCACAGCTCTGGTACAACCATAAGCCTTTTCACTAGAATCACTAAATGCATGAATTTGGATGTTGATCGGAAAATTGATCAGTACGTGACGTGGTTTACTTATTTGGTGAATTTCATCTAGCCTCGTCCCATTCGAGTTACGCTCCCACAGGAACTGCATTAATATTTCAAAACGGATAACAATTGGGCCAAGCAAGCCCAACAGATAAAATATTTTCGCTATAAAAGACCACATGTTTCTCTTTGTGGCCACCGTCGGTTCACTGCCCTGAAAAACTTCCTCCTTGTATTGGAAAACATCCGAGGAGGACAACCAAGATACCCCTCATGGTTTAGCGGAGGTATCTTCAGAAATGGCGTATTTATCCTCACTTGTAGGCCTTAGGTTGTGTAAAACCTCTGGCTTGCTTGACTGAAACTTTCTAATTTCAAACTTATATTCGGATAATATCCTTGACATATTCTGCAGAACCCTTGTCATTTCCCCCATGCTAGCTGCTCCGGTGAGAACATCGTCCATGTACATATCTTCAGATATTATGTCGCATTCTTGGGGGAATTCATTGCGATTTGCTAATGAAATTTGCTTCAAGCAACGAGTTACATGGAACGATGCTGGCTTCGTACCACATTGGACCATCCATCAACACGTGGTTCGAGGAAATATTGGAGGTAGTTTTCGTGGATGCATTGAATACTACTCGTACCTTGGTGGTCGAGCTTTCTGGTTTCGTTGCGTGAAATTCCTCTCATGTGACTTAAGCCTTCATATTCCGTTAGAAATTCCGTGTATTCCTCCTTTAGATCCTCATTTTTTGGTAGCCTCTGCTCTAATAGATACAACCGTTTAAGGGCCAAATTTTCAGAATCGCCCAATTCCCACAAATCTTCCTTTATAGGAAGCTTCACAATGGAACGACCTTCAGAATTTCTGATTATCGTTTTTCGCTCCGCATTCCTCCTCTTCTAAAATCAACAGGCAACTGTTCTCCTTTGCGATTTTCTCAATTCGCCAAAACCTTTCTATGAGAGCTTTTAAGGAGTCTTCCTCCGAGAGAAGAAGAAAATTATGACTCTTCCATTACACTTCTGGCACATTTCCTGCAACCATCCAACCTAATTTACTGTTTTGGAGGGTTGGTATCCCATTGCCTACTTTGATATGACCGGACAATAACAGATCAAAGAAAAGAGAACAACCGATCAACATATCAATCCTTCTAGCTGACAACAAGACATTGTATTTTAGTTTTGAATTCCATTCGTTTCGACGAAAGGCAAATGTAAGTTTCTTCCGAGATCGTGGTTTTTATGTGATCGATTCCACAGATTGGTACCTTAGTTTTACGGTTGGGCAAATTCAACTTTTCCACCAAAGACTTTGTTATAAAATTCGATTGCGAACCACTGTCAAGCAGCACTCGGGTGGTGAGTTGCTCCTTGTAACTAGGAAGCACAATGTCAACCAATGCCATCGATAATAAAACAGAAGATTGCGCCTATTTGTCAGTGTACAAATTAACCATCACGTTCTGTTGACTATATAATGACAGTTGCAGCAGAAATTCGTGAATCCAA
The DNA here is from genome assembly GCA_958510865.1 of Myrrha octodecimguttata. Lineage (NCBI taxonomy): Eukaryota > Metazoa > Arthropoda > Insecta > Coleoptera > Coccinellidae > Myrrha > Myrrha octodecimguttata. Next base: position 21,263,278 of record OY294061.1, on the reverse strand, counting down.
TGAACCTTTAAATTACATGGACGCCATAACTTGTAATGAAAAAGAACAAGCAATGAAGAAGGAGTTACAATCTATGAAGGAAAATAAAACTTGGATTTGTAAAGAATTACCACCTGGAAAAAAGGCGATTCCTTGCAAATGGGTATTCAAGCTAAAAACAATTCCTGGTGGCTCCGTTGAAAAGTACAAAGCGAGACTGGTCATGAAAGGATACTCCCAGAAACGGGTTGATTATGACCAAACTTATAGTCCACTGTCAAAAGGAGGAACAATAAGGTCACTATTAAGCACAACTGTGAATAAAATATGTCTCTCACACAGTTCGACGTATATACTGCTTCTCTCTTTGGTAAATTAGACGAAGGAGTGTACATGAAACAACCTGAAGGTTTCGTAGAAACAAGCGGCATGGTTTGTAAACTCCAACGGAGTTTGTATGGATTAAAACAAGCTCAAAGATGTTGGAATAAACGTTTCAGTGATTTTCTTGAAACTCGAGGATTCAGACGATCTGATGCCGACCCATGTTTATTTATCAAAAAACAAAGAACTGCGTGTTATTGTAAGCCCTTTATGTTGGCGATGGATTACCAGTTTGCAACAATGATACCATAAAAAATTAGTTTTTGAATAGTTTAGAAGAAAAATTCAAAAAACCAATAAAACCGGCATCCTATTTTCTTGGGCTCCAGATTCACACAGAAGAGAATGATACCATTCGAGTGAATCAGTTATCTTATACAAAGAAAATTCTTGAAAGATATGGTATGTCAAACTGCAAACCAGTAACAACTCCAATTGTTAAAGAAGTTTCTCAATTAGGGAAGGAAGATGGAGAATTGAACAAAACTTTTCCTTGTCGAAAAGCAGTTGGTACTTTACACCTGATGACAAGTACGAGGCCAGTCACAGCTTATGCAGTCAGTGTCGCCTCAAGAAAGCTAGAACATCCAACGAACGCAGATTTTGTTAAGGTTGAAAGGATATTTCGTTATCTGAAGGGCACAATCTTGGACTCAGCTTCAAGTCGGAGGAAAGATATGAGTTAGTGGCCTACAGGGATGCAGACCACGGAGGAGATTGTCAAACGGGACGCTCAACTTCTGGCGTTTTATGCATGTATGCTGGTGGAGCTATATCTTGGCTCAGTCAGCGTCAAACATCTGTTGCAATTTCCACAACAGAGGCAGAAATAGTGGCTGCTTGTGAAGCTGCACGTGAAATAGAATGGCTTAGGGCCAATTGCACCGTTTTCGTCTTAAGCTACAGTTAGTTAAGCAACGATAAACTTATTAAACTCTGCTTTAAATATTCGGCTTGCACCGAGGCTGAATGTAACTAGATTAAAATTAATCTAAAAATCTGGTTACTTTCTCATGAATTGGTACTTGTGACTAGATTCATGTTGTTTATTTTAACCCTAATTGGAGAAATATTTTAATTCAAAAGATGAAACCCATTATTATGGGTTACTACCACCATATTTCCATAAGTTATGAAAAATCAAGATGCATCTATTGAAAAACCCAACGAAAAAATATATATGACAGACTTTATAGCTTCCATAAAAATATTGCATGTAATGTTCCTGACTTGTTTATTATCATTAAGATTATAGGGATCTCTTACCACAGACCTGTGCTCTTACCTCTGCATCAGGCTTTAAACCTTATTCAAATTTATAGTCATATACTCAAGTAAACTCATATTTTGTAATATCTCAAGATTTAAGTTTCTGCATGGAATTACAATCCTGGCGTTTGTAAGATGAATAAATGAATAGTATTGATTTATCCGAAACAACTTTCCGATAAGGAACGGCTCACCTAAGAGTAGACTTTCTATTAAATTATTATAAGTATATTATGAATTGAGTTAATTTTTGGTCGAAGATAATGAAAACTCTGATGTGGATCCGCAGACTAAAAAGTATTCTTTATAAATATTGAAGTATCATGGATGGATTGACAAAGGTGTACGTTTGAAGATTGTCTAACACGAGGATGCAATTTCTTTCACATTAATTCGTTTGTAGTTATATTTTGAGTCCAATTAATATATAATAGAGAATAATGATAGCACAGAGACAGCACCTGCACAATAATGAAGTAGTACATGATAGCTTTCCACGTAATATATCACTGAATGAAATAGTACTGAAGAATCTTCATGAAACTATGTTTTCTCATTCCAAATATGTCTTCGATTTCATTCTGCTATTCGCTCTTGGAAATAAATGAGCATATCATTGTAACTTTTTCATTTCAAATAGTTGAAGGCTTATAGAAATACCATTAAATTTACGAACTCAATGGAAATACTGGTGTTAATTCTTCATGCTTTAAAACATACGAATCAATGCCTACTGATGCCAGTTTCTCCCTATATCATTTTTCATAAATATCATCTGAAAATCAACCACTTTTAATCAAAATTTGATTATCAACTCGTAGAAGTTCTCCATCAATGTCCAATGTAAACAAAAAAAAACGTAAACAAACTGGAGGTTACGTCCAGAAAAATGTCAAACTTGTACGAAATCGCTCGAAAGTAGGGTTAGATTCCGAAGCTTACCATTAATCCTTCTTTTAAACCCCCAAATTCGTAGGCTTTAATATAACAGTCTGTTAAGGCCTTTTAACGAGGATTACGTGACGGTGCAAGATAATTTTGTACCAAAACCTTGCTTATGGACCTAATCTATGGTTTTGTAATACGGTGCAATTGGCCCTAAAGCGATTATTCAAAGAACTACTCAATTTTCAGTCAGTTCCAACATGGTAGACAATGAAGCTGATATTAAGCTGAGCCAAAACCCAGAATTTCAGGTTCGTGAACTAGTTTCAGATGGTGAAATGAAAGTTGAAAAAGTTTCAACAGGGAACCAATTGGCAGACTTAACGACAAAACCTTTGTTCAAACCTCGACTTCAAATACTTAGGAACAAAATGGGATTAACCAATATATTCCAATGAGGGAAGGTGTTGAAGTTGGAGATATTTCTCAGTTAGCAGCATTAGTTTATTTTGGTTGTATGATTATTTCTATAAGATCAATATACATTAGAAATTTCAAATATAAAAAATAAACCAAAAAGGTGTCAATCAATTTATGAATAAAATATTAGTTCCTTATTCTGAATGAAAATAATTTCAACGGTATCAAGGTGTGATTCTGATTCGATATTGGTATGTGGAGGTATTCATTCTATTTGGGATAGATATGGAGTCTATTTATTGAGAAACAGAGATAAACTTTTTATTGATCTTCCAACAAAACAGATCTTGGAAGGATTAGTGATAAACTTTTGTATCATCCGAGCTTTCGGTAGTTTTCATAAATTTTTTAAAGGATCTGTAAATAAATACATGTAATTTACAACGGCAGACTATAGAGAACAAAGTGACATATATATATATATATATATATATAAATATATATATATATATATATATATATATAATTTTTTATATATATATATATATATATATATATATATATAAATATTTTTTTTTTTTTTTTTTTTTTTTTTTTTTTTTTTTTTTTTTTTTTTTTTTTTTATCCTTCACACAACCTGTTGCGGATTCTCAGGAGATACCCGGGCGCGAACGCCAAGGGTTTAGCTCTTGGAGATGTTTAGTGGTATTTTTATGTACTAGGCCATTCGCGGATATTATAAGCGGCATAATTTCAACCCTATCCAGCCTCCACATATCCCTCATTTGCCGGGAGAGTGCCTCATATTTATTTATTTTTTCCCCGTAAGACTTCTTCAAATTGCCATCTTGAGGCACTGCAAAATCAATTATCATAGCTATGTTCTTCCGTTTTACCCACACCACTACGTCAGGTCGATTATGCTCTATAGCTATGTCTGTCATTATCGTAAGATCCCAGTATATTTTGACATCATTGTTTTCCATGATTGTTTGCGGGGAATAGACATGATAAGGTGTGAAATGAGAAAGTAGCCGGTACTGGAGACACAGAAGCTGGTGCACAACCTTCCCCATGTTGTTGTGACGGGTCAAATATTTTGTTCCGGCAATCGCCGAGCACCCCGAAGAGAGATGCTGCACCGTCTCCTCTGCCGCATTGCACAGTCTGCACCTCGTATCGACCACTGGAAGCTTCATTATATATTTACAATATGTTCGTGTTGGCACCACTTGATCCTGGACAGCGAAAAGGGTCCCTTCAGTTTGTGGGAATAGGTATCCCTGCGTCAGGTAAGTATGAGAGTGGTCCAAATCTACCTCTGCCTGGTGCAGGCTAGCGTAAAACCTTCCGTGGAGCGCTTTCGCCTGCCAACACTCTTGCATCCTTGTTATCCAGTCTTCGGTTTCGTGTTCTTCAGTGGCTTCCTCGCGGAACATTATGAGGATATCTTCTTGTGTGACTACCCATCGGTGTACGGGTAGATTGTTGTTAAGAAAGTAGGTTTTTAGATTTCTCTCCTCCTGCAAGCACGCCTCTCTCAAGCTGGTTAAACCTCGTCCTCCCTGCTTCCGTGGTAAATACAGCCTCTCGATTGCCGAGTTGGGGTGCAACAGTCCGAACTCTGTGAGTGTTGTTCGAATACGCCTATCTATTTGTTGCAAGTCTGTCTGCGACCAGCTGAGGATTCCAGCAGTGTAGATAAAGGAGGGTATGGCCCAGATGTTCAGTGCCTCAATTTTATTTTTTGCCGATAGCTGTGTTTTCAAGATCTTTCGCACCCTTCTCATCAGCTCATTTTTGACTCCTTCTTTATTTTCCTGTTGTTTGATCTCGTATGTTTGCTGAATTCCCAGATATTTGTATCTTTCCTCCGCAGTTAATCCTGTCACCTCTCTTCCATCTACCAGCCTCACAGCTCCCTCCTCCACCATCCTTCCTCGTTTGACTTCGACCGCGGCACATTTCTCCAGACCAAACGACATCCCAATGTCCTCACTAAATCTCCTGACAAGTTCTAATTCACCCTCCAATTGTTTTCGTCCTCGGGCGTAAAGCTTCAGATCATCCATGTAAAATAAATGGGTGAGCTTTATGGAATCACTTATGGAGTATCCATAGGCGGATCTGTTGAGGATTCCGCTGAGGATGTTCACGGCCAAGCAGAACCACCGCGGACTGAAGCCGTCACCCTGAAAGATGCCTCTTTTTATCTTCACCATTTGAGTCTTACAAGCTATTGTCTTTCCGGTTACTGTGATTGTTGTTCTCCAAGTAGACATGAGGAATCTTAGAAGTTCAATGACCCGTCCGTTAACCTTATATATTTCCAGGACTTGTAGCAACCATGAGTGGGGAACCGAATCGTAGGCCTTTCGATAATCGACCCACGCCATGGAGATGTTTTTTTTTCTTCGTTTTGCCTGCTTGGTGACCGCATTGTCGATTATCAACAGTTCTTTGCTTCCTCTGCCCTTGTTTTTACAACCGTTTTGCTCCCATGCCATAATATGATTTTGTTTTAGGTGACTGTCTATTTTGAAAGATATGGTGGAAGTTAAGATCTTATAAACCGATGGTAAACATGTGATTGGTCTGTAATTTTCTGGCTGTAATGGATCTCCTTTCTTTGGTATCATATAGGTGATGCCTTGCGTGAAGTATGGGGGGATGACCTGTGGGGTTTCGAGCGCCTCCTGAATGAGTCGAGAGAGTACTCCGTGGGTTGATGTCAGTGCCTTCCACCAATAGTTGTGGATTCCGTCCACTCCAGGTGACGTCCAGTTCCTGAGTCTTCTAACTGTATCACGCACATTGTTTTCCGTGACAGATATTGCGTCCATTTCCTGCAGGTCTCTTTGATGTTCTATTTCCGCTCTAATCCATGAAGCACCCTCGTTGTGTTTAGTGCTGTGCGACCACACCTTAGACCAGTACTCAGCCATCTTGTCCAGCCCTGGACGCTCCGTCTCCTCCGCTTTGTCTTCTTCGAGTCTTCTGTAAAATTCCCTCTGGTTACTAGTGAAGAGATTGTTTTGGCGGTACCTCAGAGTTCTTTTGTGGTACCTCCTGAGCCTATTTCCTAGTGCAGCTATCTTTTGCTTTAGCATCTCCAGGTGCGTTCTCAGACTCATGCGGTATTCAGTAGAGCTTTTTTTTAATCCTATCTTCTTGGAGTATGCTTGCACTTTCTTCTCAACTTTTCTACTTGTTCTTTGGTCATTCAGAAATGTATGAAGAATTCCTATCTCTTTCCTTAATGCGGTTATTTTTTTTTCCAGTCGGTCCTCCCATGGAGGTTTCATGCGTTGGCTGTTTTTTTTCTTTTTTATGTCTAATGACATCTGCTGGATGATATTGGCTGTGGTAGCCGCACAATAAACCACATGGCAGAGTTCTTCTAACCCCGCAGAGGCCTGGACAGCATCCCCCAGGGTGGCATCGATGGCCCGCATCATACTTCTCGCCTCCGGGTTGTTTTTTAGTTTGGAGATTTTTGGTCTCACTTCCATCGCCACTCCTTCCCATTTCAGCCTTATTTCTTGAAAGAGTGCCATGATGTCCGCAGAGGCTTCATCCGGTTCCAGCACCTGGCTTGTCTCGTTGAATCTAAGCTCCTGTGGTCTTATGGAGCTCCTTCTGTGGAGGCTTCTTCTGATGTTCTGGATTGTCGAAGAGGGCGAGCGCCCTATTGCATCCGCTTTGAGTGCTTCCAGTTCGTCTGGCGCTAGTAATTTTCGGGTTTTTATGTTCTTTATTTGAGCAATCAGATGTTTTCCAGTTAGTTCTTTATCGGGGTACATCTCCAACCATCGTTCTGCTAGTCTATCAGCGTATTTTCTTGTTTTTGTCTCTCCTTCGGTAATTTGGTAGTATGCATTGATAAGACCTAAATTCATTTCTCTGGTCCAATGCAGCCTCAACCTAGTGCGGGTTCGAGCGGGATCCATAGGGGGGAGTTCATTAGAACTGCCATCCCCTGGACCCAAGCTGTTGCCCTGGGTGGTCCTTATCTGGGTGCTTGGCCTTGTGGTACCAGTTCGCAGGGAAGTGCCACTCGCTCCACTTTCCTCTGCTAGGGACTGTGACAGTCTGCCTCCAGGCGCACTCCCGACACCGGAGGAGGGTTCCGAGGCTTCGTTTTGATGATCGAAGGCATTTTATTTTCACAGTGATAGGGCCGCCGACCCACATCACTGGTCGACTCGGGTATGCGGGGACGTCACTCCCCGAAGGCTTACACCCCCCTGCATATAAATATATATATATATATATATATATATATATATATATATATATATATATATATATATATATATATATATATATATATATATATATATATATATATATATATATATATATATAAATATATATATATATTTTTTTTTTTTTTTTTTTTTTTTTTTTTTTTTTTTTTTGGTTTCACACTTGCGTGGAGTTTCCAGGGTTGTCCGGGCGCACGCGCCAAGAACAACACTGTCTGTTAATGGGGATATAACACTTTCCGAATGATATTCACGGTTCCCAGTATCACCGCCTTCTGCATCCACATGATCGTATTGGGAGGCAGATTCAGTTCTCGAAGATGTTGGCTTGTTTTTAGGTGGACTAAGCCGTTACAGCTTATGATGACAGGCATAATGGTGACGTTTTTTAGCTGCCACATATCCTTCATTTGCTGGCCCAGCGCTTCATATTTGGATATTTTTTCAGCGTAGGTTTTTGATAGGTTGGAATCTAGGGGCACAGCAAAATCTATAATGATGGCGCTTTTCCTCGATTTCTCCCACACTACCATATCTGGCCGATTATGCTCAACTCCCCTATCTGTGATAATGGTCAGATCCCAATAGATTTTCGTATGCTCATTCTCCAGTACTGTTTGTGGGTCATACATATGGTGAGGCGTGAAATGTTGGATGAGCTGTTTTTGGAGACACAGGAGTTGATGGACAACCTTCCCCATATTATTGTGCCGGGCCAGATATTTTGTGCCGGCTATAGTGGAGCATCCCGATGATAGGTGCTGGACTGTTTCCTCAGCCGCATTGCATAGCCTGCATTTGGTTGTCTCAATTTGTTGTTTCATGATGTGTCTTACGTAGGTTCGGGTTGGCACAACTTGGTCTTGGATGGCCAAGAACGTCCCTTCCGTTTGTGGAAATAAATAACCCTGAGACAGGTATGTATTAGAACCCAGAATATCCACATCTGATTGGTGCAGGCTAGTATAGAAGCGCCCGTGCAGTGGTTTAGCTTGCCAAGTTCTTCTCAATATTTCCATGGCGTTTTGTGTTACAGGTACCCCCCCGATGGCTTCACTCGTCTGTGCAGTGTCCTGATCGTATGCAGCTACCCATTGATGAACAGGTGAGTTTGTGTTGTGAAAGTATTGACAGATTTTTTGTTTTTCTTTTAGACATGCGTCCTCCAGAAGAGTCATTCCACGGCCTCCCTCCCTGCGGGGTAAGTAAACTCTCTCTACAGCAGAGTTCGGGTGCAATAAACCGTACTGAGTGAGGGTCGTCCGGATGCCTCTGTCAGACAGCGCCAAATCTGTTTTAGACCAGGTGAGGATACCTGCCGTATAAGTAAAGGAAGGTATGGCCCAGATGTTTATTGCCATTATTTTATTTTTCGCTGATAGTTGGGATTTCAGTATTTTTTTCAGCCTTCTCATAAGTTCATTTCTGGTGTCTTCCTTGTTTTTTTTTTGCCTGATTTCATGTGTCTCTTGGATTCCAAGGTATTTATACCTATCTTCAGGTCCAAGGTTGGCGATTTGTCGTCCGTCCGACAGTATGATGTTTTCCTCTTCTGCCATCTTTCCTCTTTTCACATGCACTGCCGCACACTTCTCCAGTCCGAACTGCATTCCTATGTCCCCGCTGAACATCCTTACCAGCTCTAGCAATCCTTCAAGTTGTTGTTTCCCCCTGGCATACAGCTTCAGGTCATCCATATAAAACAGATGTGACAGCTTGATTCTTTCGTCTATGATGTAACCATATTTTGATCTATTTAGGATCTTGCTCAGTATGTTCAGGGCAAGACAAAACCATAATGGACTCAAGCTGTCCCCCTGGAATATGCCGTTTCTTATTGCCACTTCGGTTGTTCTGTAGGTGAGTGTTTTGCTGTGAATCGCTAGGGTAGTTCTCCACGTCGACATCAGGTTTTTGAGCAAAGCGATTATTTTTTGGTTCACCTTGTAGATTTTCAAAACTTCCAGCAGCCACGAGTGAGGGACCGAGTCAAAAGCCTTTTGATAATCGATCCAGGCCATCGATATGTTTTTACTTCTTTTCTTTGCCTGCTTGGTGATCTTATTATCAATTATCAATAGCTCCTTACTTCCTCGACCTTTTCGCTTGCATCCGTTTTGCTCCCATGCCATTAGGTTATTGTTCTTAATATGGCTATTGATCTTGAAGGCGATGGTGGATGTCAGGATTTTGTACGCTGATGGAAGGCATGTAATGGGTCTATAATTGCCTGGCTGTTTTAAGTCTCCCTTCTTGGGAAGCAAATGTGTAACACCACCTGTGAAATATCGGGGCACGCTGTCAGGGTCTTCAACTGCCTTCTCGATGAGACACGCCAGTACATGGTGTGTTGATGTGAAGGACTTCCACCAGTAGTTTTGGATACCGTCAACACCCGGAGACGACCAGTTTTTCAGTCTCTTTATGGTGGCTCGCACATCGTCCTCTGATACTGTGATTGGGGGCATTTCTTCCAGGTTGCTTAGTTCTTCGATCTCTGTTTTTATCCAAGAAGCTTCGGTGTTATGACTTCTCTCCTGGGACCAGATGTTCGCCCAGTACTGAGTCATTTCTTCCGGCTTAGGGGGTCTTGTATCTTGATCTTCACATCTCCTATCAATGCTTCTGAAGAATTCCTTCTGGTTGGAAGCAAACAAATTGTTTTCCCGGTACCTTTGTGTCCTCTTGTGATATCGTCTAATTCTGTTTCCAAGCGCTGCTACTTTTTGTTTAAGAGTCTCCATATGTAACCGCAGTTGCTGTACGTATCGTTTGTCTGTTTGCTTGATTTTAAGTTTCTGTGCGTATAGCTTGGTTTTATTCCTGACCTTTTTGCTAGGGTTATTTCCATTGAGGTAGGTATGGAGGACACCTATTTCTTTCCTGAGAAGGTTAATTTTTCTCTCCATTCGTTCTTCCCATGGATGTCTATTTCGATGGTGGCTTTCCTGCTCTTGTCCAATCTTGGTTGTTTGTTGGATGTCGTTGGCCACGGTAGCAGCACAGTATACCTTGTGACAAAGATCCCCCATATCCGTTGATGTTGCGAAGATTTCTTCTAAGGCCATGTTAACTGCTTGTAGGTTGTTCTTTGTCTCCCCATTCTGTTTGATTCTGGAGATTCTTGGCCTAACAGCCATTCCTATCCCCTCCCACTTCAGACTCACTTCATGGAAGAGCTCACGGATCCCCATATATATATATATATATATATATATATATATATATATATATATATATATATATATATATATATAATTTGGTTCTGATTCATCTCTTGTGTTAAATATAGGAGCTTGTTATTGGGTAATCAAGAGTGTCTATTAAGGTTAGAATACCATTTATTGTTTTATATTTAGCTTTCGCAAAACCTCGTTTGCTTCTTCAGAATATCTACAAAATAAAATAACATGTGACAATTAGTGAAAAATATGAGATGGAATGTAGGTCCATTTCTTTACTTACAACAATGTTTGGAATATCCTTATTCGGTTGTTAAACATGGATTTATTGAGAAAAGATGTAAAATGAGAATTAAATCAATATATTTATAGAATTTTTGGAATTTTGATCCGAGGCAATGACGCATTTTCTTTGGTAATTGACGTCAAACACGACATATGACAGCCCACAGAAAAACGACAACCGGAATATAGAAATTTCTTTAGTTTTTTCACTTCTTCTTTCTTCTTCTGTTGTATAACATAGCACAGACCAACAACCCACCCAGATCTAACAGCAATAGTAACCTGCAAGAATTGTCGAAGAGCTCCTCCACCAAATTCGCGGTCCTTCCAAGGATAGATGACCTAACGAATAAACTGATAGCTCAGTTCAAAGGGATAAACAACATCAAAATAGCACAGAAACAGATCAAAACAGTGAACGGCATTTTCTCAAAACTGAAAGACAAGATTCCAGCCAAGCTCAGCACGGGAGTAGTATACAAGGTCGACTGTCGAGACTGTGCACGATGCTACATAGGACAGACAGGTAGGAGCATAAAAGACAGACTGACAGCGCACAAGAGTGATTGCCGACTAGGAAAGCAAAGATGTGCCCTTGCGCAACACGCATTGGAACGAGGCCACAACATGGAATTGGACGTAGACAAGGTTATCATTTTAGACAAATGCAGGAGAGAAAAAACTAGACTAACGATGGAGATGATACGTATCGCACAGGAGCCCAGAGCTTTTAATAGAAGAACTGATATTGGAGGCCTAAGTACAATTTACTCCCTACTTATACATGAGGATGACAACATGAGCAACCTGAGATTTCTTAGAGGTACTGAAGTGACAGAGTCATGACGGTGGAATGATATGCCACCGTTATGGAGTGAAAGTGAAGTGAACTAGGCTGTGGAGAAAGAAGAAGTGAAAGAACTAAAGAAATTTCTATATTCCGGTTGTCGTTTTTCTGTGGGCTGTCATATGTCGTGTTTGACGTCAATTACCAAAGAAAATGCGTCATTGCCTCGGATCAAAATTCCAAAAATTCTATAAATATATTGATTTAATTCTCATTTTACATCTTTTCTCGAAAAATCCATGTTTAACAACCGAATAAGGATATTCCAAACATTGTTGTAAGTAAAGAAATGGACCTACATTCCATCTTATATTTTTCACTAATTGTCACATGTTATTTTATTTTGTAGATATTCTGAAGAAGCAAACGAGGTTTTGCGAAAGCTAAATATAAAACAATAAATGGTATTCTAACCTTAATAGACACTCTTGATTACCCAATAACAAGCTCCTATATATAATTATGTATTTTGGGTTGTAGACTTGGTTTTTAAAAAAAAACACTTTTATTTACAATAGAGAATATTACAATTCTGTGTAAACTATGACTATCGACTAAAGCTCTAGATCTATTTCTTCCTTTGAATCAAGGAAGAAGATGCTTTTATAAGCTATCTTATCTATAGGATGTGACTCAGCACTGCAGGTGTTCACTGCTGACTTTGCAGGCTGCAACATAGTAATATACAAATGTTTATGGGTACTCTGTGTATGTTACGTTGAATTAATATGGGGTGCGATTACATAATTCCTCCCCCCTTTGGATAAAGGTATCACCTTTTTGAGGTGTAGCTTTAAAATTATGAAAAACTTTACAAATAACCCAAATTACTGTTAAAATTATTATAAGAATCAAAATAATCATAAATGTTGATATCGATGAATTCCATTTCCAATCTTCAATTTCTTCTAGATGGATATCTGGAATCTTTTCATCCTCGAAGTCTGCTTTTTCTTCTTCCTTGGAGTGATTAGTAAAAATTGTAGGTTTTGGTAAAACGATGTACTTTTCTTCGTTTTTAACTTGGATGGGGTAAATTTCCTTTTGATTATTACTTATGATACATTTGGACTGGATTATAGCCATTGGCGGGGTAAAATGGTACTTGGTTTGCTGTGGGCATTTTTCTTGAATTTCCAAATTATTGATCGACAAGATATTTCCATCTTCCAATGTTTTTAAATTTGGTGTTGCGGGTGATTCTTTTCTGGGACAGCTTTCTAAATGAGTTTTCAGAACATTTTTCATGCATTCCGGAGGCTTGTCGAGGGAATCTTGATCACATAGGTAGTCTTCTTCTACTTGATGACATTGTTTCGTGGACCATCTTAGTTCCTCGTCTCGAGTGAGCATATAGGGGTTTGTGAAAGGAAGGGACAAATTCCGTTGAGGTATATAGTAAAACTTGTATAGGTTATATTTTTCTTCATAAACCGTTGGAATTGAAATTAGAAACAATAATGTTTTTTCTTTGAAAATGACTTTGGTATGACATATCTGAAAATAATCTTTCAAGTGATGCATCGGAATGATAGTATCGTTTTTGACAATTTCCGCAAATTTTGTGTAAGGGAGAATAGATTCATGCAGGATGTGCAGTCGTGCAAAACTCACTGCTGTCTGAATCTCATCTAAAATATTTTTGATATCTTTAATTTCAAAAGTCATAAGATGCATTTGTTCAATACGTTCTAATTGAGGTACAGTACGAAGCAATTTGAAGTTTTCTGTTAGTTTCTGAATTTTATTAATGTACTTATTTTTCAAGTCATTGATAATAGTAGCAATCTGTTTTTGATTCCTCATAAGTGTCTCTTCATTTTTCTTTATACTTTCAAAATAACCTTGGTAAAGCTCTTCGTCATCGGAATCTAATGTTCCAAACAATATCTTTGATATTTTGCCTCCAACATTAATTAATCCTCTTTTTTCTCGAATTCTCTGAGTTAGAAGTTCTTCTAATGTTTTTACATTTATTAAATTTGAATGTTGTAAATACTGATAATGAGCTGTCTGAGAAAACCCTAATTGTTTATTTTTGAAATGATCAATCTCTTTTTGATATTGGATTATTAGGTTTTCAATTTGGCTTAAATCAATATGATAAATCAATTGTATATGCCTTTTTGTAATATAGGCTTTTCCTAACAAGATTGGAAGGATATTATTTTCTAAGGGAATAATTGTGAGATTTGTTATCAGTTCTACTGTCTCGAGTATTATGAAAATAAATGTGACGTACTTCATCTTGATCTGAAACAAAATATTCAACTACTTTTTTCTTTGTTTTAAGATTTTCTTATGATAAATGTGTTTATTTTTCTTATCCTGAATTCTATGCGTATCGATTTCACGGGCATCTACTTTTTTGTACACGGGATCTAGTTTACGCGTTATGGGATTTTTTATAAAAGTGGGGTTTTCATTCAGTTCATAACTACTTTTTGCTAAACGTCTTTCATTTAATTTATCTAACTTTTCGGTTGTCCTCTTTTGATTTTTCTCCAAGTGTTTTGTTATATCATTTAAATTCTCAATATAATTCTCAACGTAATTTTGAATTTTCTCATTGTGAGTTTGTTCGATTGGTAAAGAATAATTTAGATCTGCCTTTATTATTTGCATGGGCGTTAATTCTAGGCTAGAATGATTTGAATTATTATAACTTAACAAAGCTTGTGCCAATTTACTTTGGAATGTAGAGTTTTTAGATTCAATAGTTCTTATTTGTTCGATCAGGGTTGAATGAAATCTTTCTACTAAAGCATTTGAATTAGGATTGTAATTAGTAATGTAATGAATTTCAATTTGATGAATTCTGCAAAAATCTTGTACAACGCTATTTTTAAATTCAAGTCCATTGTCACAAGTTATTTTTTTAGGAACGCCATAATGACTGAAAAACATTATTAATTTATCTACAATTTCTGTTCCTGTTTTCTGAAGTAAAGGGTAACACTGACCCAATCTTGAAAATGAGTCTATAATGCTCAAACAATAATTTTGTCCAAATCTTATGGTATCACAATAGATGTGTGTAAAAGGTTTCGATCCTATCGGGTTTGGCTTGAACTGTAATTCAATGGGTGTTCTTTCGTACTTATGCCTTTGGCAAATTTCACATGCATTAATATAATTTTGAACATCTTTATTCATATTAGGCCAATAATACTTTTTTCTCAAACTTATTAAATTTTCTCTTAAGCCACGATGAATAGTCTTTGTTTCATGATATTGTTGAATTCTCAAAAGTTGTTCTTCTTTATCTTCTACGTCTTCTAGCAAAATATTTGAAATTTTGAAATTAAGGGTTTTATAATCGAATTTATTCTGTAAGATGGTTATAAAGGGTTTTTCCAATTCCTGAGACGCGAAATATACTGCGTATGACTTTTTAGGTTGTACGAATTCTTTAATAAACTGAAAAATATCTTTATCAATTGAATTAATGGACACTCTGAATCTGAGTTTGTCTCCGAATAATTTGATTTTTATAACATTAAAATTCGCTGCTGTTTTGAAAATAATCTGTAACGGATAGGCATTTACGCTTCTCTCAGTGTAAGGAATTTCTAAAATGGGATTTTCAATACCACTGTGTACTGTAATATCGCTATGTATAATAACATTTCCTGTTTTTAATTCACTTAAGTCAGCATTATCTAAAACTGGTAATTCCTCGTTAGGGTTAGTTAAAAGATCAACACATTCATCTAATTCATCGTCTGATATATGATTAATCAAAGAAATTTCGTCATCTTCGATTCCGTTAAAATCTTCAATATACTCATTTTTTGTTCTTGATAAATAATAAATAACCACATTAATTTTCGATTCGTTGAAAATATATTTGATCATATTGAAAATGCATGACCATTTCAGTCCATCTAACCCACTTGCTATTCGCGGTAATGCTAAATATTTCTCATTATTATATTCGCATAATTCTTTAAGCTTAATTAAACATTCAAAAACATCTTCATAATTAGGTTTATCATAATAAAATTCCTTTGTTATTAAGTAATAAATATTCTTGTCGTCTTTTCTAATAAATGCGACTTCACCTATACCCTTATTTTGTAACTTCAATTCATCTACATTTCCGTATTTATTTTTAAAAATTGTCGCGATTCCTTTACTCATTTCTAGATCTCTAGATACACAATGTGCAAATGAATACTTTTTAGGGGCTTTAAATAAGTTACCTTCTCTTTCTTTAACGTTATTTGATTCGGGAATATCATTATTTTCATTAAGTTTCAAAAAGTTTTCATACGTTTTCGCATTGTCAGTTTTCCATATAATTCTACTTAATGCATCTGCATTATTCATCGATCCTTTTCTATACTTGATTTCGTAATCGTATTCTTCTAACTTGATTCTCCAACGCATTAATCTTGAATTCGGTTCTTTTAATGAAAATAGCCAAATTAATGGTTTATGATCTGTATAGATCGTGAATTTCTTTCCGTAAAGGTATGGTCGAAAATGTTTACACGACCAAACAATTGATAATAATTCTTTTTCTATCGTGCTATATCGAAATTCTGCAGGATTTAAGGTACGACTCGCGTAGGCGATCGGAAGGTCGTCAGGTGGTTCTCCTTGGGATAAAACTGAACCTATCGCAAATCCTGACGCATCAGTTGTCAAAACAAAGGGCGCATTAAAATCGGGATATCGAAGAATTGGATGATTTAATAAATTGTTTTTGCATAATTTAAAGGATTCAATGTAATCAGGATCATCAATATTAATTTTTGCATTCTTTTTCAAACACATTGTCAATGGTTTGGTAATTTTTGCAAAATTGGGAATAAATTTTCTGTAATATCCTATAAGACCAAGGAAAGATTTAATTTCCTTTTGTGTTTTCGGAATAGGATAATTTTGAATAGCTTCTAATTTATTCGGGTTTGGTTTTATACCTTCAGGGGTTATGACATGACCAAGAAATTCAATTTCTGTTTTGAAGAAATGACATTTGTCTAACTGAATTTTCAGATTTTCTGACGCAAGTATTTCTAAAATATTATGAATGTCAGCTAAATGTTGTTCAATAGTTTCTGAAAATATTATTATATCATCCATATAAATGTAACATATTTTTCCAATAAAATTTTTCAAAACTTCGTTCATCAATCTTTGAAATGTTGCTGGCGCATTCTTAAGTCCAAAAGGCATTCTTAAAAATTCATAATGACCATTTTCCACGGTAAAAGCAGTCTTTTCAATCGAATTTTCATCTAACTCAATTTGATGGAATCCGGATGCTAAATCTAAGGTTGTGAAATATTTTTTATTACCGAGTTTGTCTAAGATAGAGTCAATTTGAGGTAATGGATACTTATCGTCAATAGTTTTTTCATTTAACTTTCTGTAATCTATGGCCATACGCCATTTAGTTTTTCCGGATAAGTCTTGTTTTTTTGGAACAATTACTACGGGAAATGACCACGGAGATATACTCGGTCTGATTATTTTCTTTTCCAATAAATCTTCAATTTGATTTTTCACTTCTTCACGATGTATCTCTGGGTAACGATAAATTTTACAGTGAACTGGATTTTCATCAATCGTTCTAATTCTGTGTTTTATTTTGCTTGAAAAATTCAATGGTTGACCCGGCAATTGAAGGACTTTATCATTGGTTTGAAAGATTTTGATAAGTTGACTTTTTATTTTGGGTTCTAAATGACTCAAATCTATAGGAATTCTTGTAGGATTTTGACAAACTTGTTGGTATTTAAAAGGTATTTGGCAAAAATCATTTTCTAAAACCATATTTTTGAAATCAATTCTCAAATCGTATTTATTGAGGAAATCTGCTCCTATTAGACCATCATAATTTTTATGAAATTTGTAAAGAACAAAGGGATGACAATCATTCATTTTTAATTCGGAAAATAAAGGTAATAACACTTTTTCATTTGACGTTTGTGATCTGAAACATGCAGTAAGGGTAGTATCTTCTCTAAAAATATTTTCTTTGAAATTATTATAAGCGAACTTCGGATCAATCAGACAAACGGAACATCCACTATCAATCAATAATTTACACTTAGGATATTCAAATTCTACATAGGGTAATTGATTATGATATTCTAGCGTTTGGTTTAAGTCAATTCGAGTTTTTCGACTGATTGACGAAAATTTTCATTAGGTCGCATCTTTGACGTAGATGGTTTTGATTGGCTATAGAAATTCTCTTTTCGCTTTTCCTGTTCAACGTGCGTTAATTCTTCAAACGTAAAATTCTGAGTATTTTCATTACGATGGTTATTATTTGGGTAATTATCATTGCGATTATTATAAAAGTTTCTTTGTGGATTAACATTGTATTGTGTGGAATAATTTGCTCGTTTTTGCGGGTAATTTCTCGTTTGTATAGACATTCTTTCAGGCGGAGTATTATTTCTATAATTTGGATTGGGCTTAAAAACATTAGTATTTTGATTTCGTTGTGGATTTGATCTCTCGAAAACTTCGCGATGTGAAGGATAATGAGTTTTCACTTGCCGCTGTTGAAACTGAATCGGCTGAGACGGAAAATGTTGCTGATTAAATCTATTATAATGTGAATAGGTTGGTTGATTATTGAACGAATAATTATTTCGGTAGGTCGATTGATAATTGAATGCTTTATTCAAAGGTTGCATATTTTTATTTCGACGACTCTTATCTAATAATTCGTATTGTGCCATGTTGCACAGATAATCTTTCACGGCGTTGACTGTTTCGTCAAAGGAAAGTTCATTGTTGGTAATTAAATAAGTTCTCAGTTCTACGGGGGCATTAGAAATTAGCACTGTTTTACAAATTTTACGAATATTTGATTTATACATTTGTTTCTCAGGATCAGGCATTATATCAGCATCAATCCTATAATTTATTCGAATTTTCATAGCAATAATTTTATCAATGAAAGCTAATAAATCTTCGTTTGGTTTTTTGGTCAAAAATTGTAAACTATGTATCAAAACATCTAAATTAATATTATCGCCAAATTTGCTATATAAAAAGTTCTTTAATAATACCCAATTATCAGGAATATCAGATGTGGAAACCTCAGCTAGGGCTCTATCAGTCAGTTTCGATTTAACGACAGCATAACAATAATTCTTAACTATTTGATTTTCATCCGCAAACATCAATAGATATTGTTCGGAACTTTTAATGAAAGAATGAAGTTCATTTTCAATGCCAGAAAATTTAGGCAAGAGCATACCAAATTTTTCAGCTAGGGATAAATCTATTCTCTCTTGAGCCATCTTATTTATTTTCTTTTTACGACCCGAAAAATGTTTAATCGACGTAATCGTGAAATATATATAAAAAAAACTAGAAAAATATTATAAATTATGAATATTGAAATAGTAATCGGTTTTTTATTTAAGAAACCTAGAAAAAACTCTTAAAAATCGGTTTTTTAAAGAAACCTAGGAAAAACTATACAAGTTCACTAATTTTTTACCAGATTAGGGAAACTGGGGAGAAATAGGAAATGCTCACCGATAGTCTTCGAAGTCGTTGCGGGCGCTACTCCGTCAATCGAACTCTCTGGTCTTCTACCACAGGTTCTTAAGGGTGTGCTTGATGGTTGAAACCAACAGGTATCTGATATGGAGCTGGTACACTGGACACTTCTCTTCAGGCCTGGCACAATCCCATCCTCGTCGCCAATTATGTATTTTGGGTTGTAGACTTGGTTTTTAAAAAAAAACACTTTTATTTACAATAGAGAATATTACAATTCTGTGTAAACTATGACTATCGACTAAAGCTCTAGATCTATTTCTTCCTTTGAATCAAGGAAGAAGATGCTTTTATAAGCTATCTTATCTATAGGATGTGACTCAGCACTGCAGGTGTTCACTGCTGACTTTGCAGGCTGCAACATAGTAATATACAAATGTTTATGGGTACTCTGTGTATGTTACGTTGAATTAATATGGGGTGCGATTACATAATTATATATATATATAGTATTATAGTATTAGGTTAAGGGATGTCGATCAATAATAAACAAGATATGTTTACTCTTTACTCATATAGCCAAGCTTTCGAAACCGATTAGTTTCTTCCTCGGGGCAACTGTAAAACAACATCACATTTAAAATTAGGAACATAAACAATCTACATTTACTCACTGAATGCGAGGTTAATCTTTAAGTCATCTACACTAAACAATTTCAAAATAAAATACATATAAGTGGCAATTCAGTCATCTAGGATAAAAATTTTTCTACAATTCAATCAAAAATTATTATGTTATTTACGGTAACTGTCAAAGTCACCCATCTACTGGACCATCGAAAAGCGGTTTATTCGAATACTCTAGAAGATATGAATATATTGGGCTTAGATTTTGTGTATCTGTTTTTTTGTTGATTTTACTATTTTGTTTTTTTATATGGATCATCTCCAAAATACATCTTTTTCTATAATTCATATTCATATCTAGAATTTTCACATTTTCCAAATCAATCCCGTGTGAATATTTGTTGGCATGGACAGATAGAGCACATCTTGGATTGTTAGTTTTGATGTCACTTTTGTGTAAGGTCATTCTATTCTTTAGCCATTGGCAGGTTTGTCCTACGTAGGTTTCGCGACAGTCTGCACATTCCACTTAACCTAATACTATAATATTACCAGCGATCATTATCTAATACATTGAATTATATATATATATATATTGCGTGGTTGCTATCCTGAGATCTTAATTATAAATACAATTGATCTCACCCTCACTGAGACAAACCAAATATTCATGACTTTGCTTCATTTTGATGGGTTCGGGAACCAAAACCAATCGATTGAAAAGTATTTAGTTTTTCTCAGGGAGAGTGAACGAAATCAATTGTCGCAATATTTAAGAGCTGGGGATAACAACCACGCCATTTGTATGTCATTTGGTTCTCTTCAGTGAGCTGTTATAAATTGCATGTATTCATTTACAGATCCTCGCAGAAGGTAATAAAAATCACCGAAAGCTCGGATGATATAAAAGTATGTCACTAATCCTTTCAAGAGACCGAGAATAAGTTCTACTTGTTAATTTCAATACGGTCAATAACCACCATATATATGATTTAAAATATACTGTGATAAATAGATATGACTCTTGTTTATTTCTAGAGGACTCTTTATTCTAATCAAGAAATATAGTTACAAATAAAATTCATATTTGGTTCAATTCATATTTTTATGATGTGACTGACCCATTCACACCTTGGAGTCTGGTCATCGGATGAACTTTGATGCTGCCGAGATTTTACGGACCGCTGGTAACAAATAGGAACGCATGTTTTTGGAGTCTGGATTTATTTAATAATGAGTAAAAGTAGGGACACGCGTGACCTTGGTGTACGTCATACTGTTGGCTTAGAATAGAGAGATATTGCAGTGTCAAATTTCTGTGACGTTATCACAGCAAACGTTATTTTTGACATCTTAGCATGCGCAGATTCAGTTTCAGAATAACTCGAAGTTAAGAGCGTCAGCGTCTAACGTTATTTACGGAAAATTGCGAGCCGCAATTTACGTTGCGTTATTCTATATCGGAGGGATTCTTTAAGCTTCGGGTCCTTCCGGCTCCGGTCACTGTCATAGAAAAGCTGTTTGTATATATGTATTTTCGTTTTTTGGTGTTAATTACTTAACTTCCTCTGATTTATCAAATCTATATTATAAAACCTTTTATACACAACCGATACAAAACATAAAGATTTGTTAGTGCTACTACAGCAAATTTTTTTCATAAATAAATATTTGTTACTTTTTCACGAATTGAGAAATGCTTTTGAAAAACATGAGGGGTTTGAAATAAGGAATAGTTTAAATCATGCCAATTATATTGTACAATATAACTAGTTCCACTTCTCCTGCATCAGCACCAGTTGAAATTACCGTATTCGATTCTTTTTATTTCGCCCAGAATCGAAAAACTAATGCAGTGATGCAAATAATTAAACTTCAGGAGTTTGAACGTGAGTTTATTACACAGAAATCTGATGTCTCACATAACCTAACCAAACTAACTGATAACTAACGCATCCGTAACAAAACGTGTAGCAATACGTCTACTTTTGGAACGACAGTTAAAACCAAAACGTAATAATTGCTCAACCGTAATAGCATAACAGCGTAGCGTTTTTAATCGAGTGACGTATTCTTGACACTTTGTCTATGTCAACTGTTCATGACTGAAGATTCTGTGTTCGTGTGTTGACATTCTACGTACCCATATGTACGTGCATTCTATGCAAGGTTTTTATGGTGTTTGATTTCTCCTTGTTGATTCAAAGAATGTTTCTTGAGGAAATCATACATTTTAATTTAATGACATTGAAGGATTTTATATATGGATGGTTTGGTTCCGTTGTACTCAATACAAGTTCAGTTTGATGGTAAGATATCTTACTGATTTTTTTTCTACCTGTAGATTCCGCACATTCTTTTGTTCTTTAGTGCCCTGAAGATGGCCATGAATGACCGAAAGCTAGTAAATTTTCAAGAAAAAGCTTGACTTAGACCAAAGAGACTTTCAACACGATCGATTTTCCTTATCGAACTCTATCCCCATTGTGCATCAACCTCGATGTTACTGCGAAACGATCAGCTAGTACGATTACGTTCAGGAAGAAATCAATCCTCTCTTTATTCAACTTGCATTGCATTTTTTCGAGCAAATAATTCATGTCCATTTGTTTTCATGTTGATTCTGCGAAATTTTGTTTGAAAGTGATGCGATCCTATTGTAGCTCGTAGAATGAATTCCTCGTATGGGGATGGGAAAACCTTCCATGGTCGACTTCAAGTCGATTTCGATCAGTGTTCAGACGGCCTCACCCTTTTGTTCAGGATCATCATCAACACCAGGGGCGTAGCTACAGCTGTGTCAGCCGAATCACAACCGTTTGGGCCCCCCAAAAAATTTTGAAATAGGGTCTCTCGGAGTCAAGCTACGCCCCTAATTCTGATCGGTCACCTGTGCAATTAAACAATTCTCTCATTCAGAGCCTTGGATCCGAAATATTTCGCAAGGCTATATTTGTTGTATTGTATTTTTGATGTGAAAAATATGTTTCACGATTGTTATAATTATAAGTTTTTATTATATGTATGTTGTTAATCTAGTGGATACATAACTGTTGATTGATCAACAGTCTAACTGAATGAAGAAAGAAATGAATAAATACCTTTAAAATTGCTTGACCATACAACCTCATAGACTTCCCTACTCCGCTGACTTCTGATCGCGCCAACGGATCGGCCGGGATACATTTTGTGCAACTCCTGATTCAAATTTTTGACCCCTGTCTGTAAGAGCCTTGCTCCGCTTCTGGCTAGAAGCTTATGCTCCTCCTCTGTCCAAAACTTTCTACAGATTCGTTTGGGTTAGAAAACATAATCGAAAATTGATGATACACACCATAATTCAACTATTAGCGGTGTTTAGGCAAGCTAGTTCTAGACAAAAATTCCAAAAAGCACTGACTGCGGCCAGAAGCTTTTACGCCCTTGTTCTGTACTATATGAGTAAGGTGTGAATGGTGACGAGATTGAACTCGGAATAGGAAAAGCGAAAGATATTTCGACTTTTCTGGGAAAAATTTGAAAGATAGAGCTGAAAATTTGGGAAGGTTCTCTTTATGAACGTCTCCGTGGATCGGTCGACAATGGGTTATCTATCACTAAGACTTATCAATGTCCTTCACAGTTTGAATTTTAAGCACGCTTTGAACCCGCCAAACGCAGATTTACTTTGTTAAAAAAGACATTTTGGGTTTCTAATTGTATTGTCCTGACGATATTCTGCTTGAACCTCGAAGCTTTTAAATTGGTAAAATGAATTTGTATGTATAGATAGGTATATCGACAGAATCATATTACCGTTTTACGAATTCGACCTTCGATATTCAGCTCTCAAACTGATCTGAAATGAAGTTTTTGACTCCAATCATTATTTGCCAGTTGATATAATAATTAAATTAGTAATTCAAGACTTGAAACAGAAAAAGCTTTATATTATTCAAAGATTGTATTGAGCCTTAATTATGTAGGTAGTCATGTTTGAATTGAACAAATTCCTTAATGAATAATTTCAAACGTTATATATTTCGTGGAATTGTTTCGATAGGAAGTAGTACATTGAAAATGCACTTGGTATATCATATGCTGGCAGAACATTGAAATTTTACGTATGAAAATAACATCAATTATACAATATCTCATTCAGTTCTATTTTATCTAATATTCTAGGAATTGCTTTCTTCTGGAAATTGAGTATTTGAGTTGACTTCAAAGTATGTCCATAAAACATAATTCCATATCTTGCTTTTGACTCGAATACTGCATGATAGGTAGTTTTCATGGAGAATTTATTCGGATATCTTGTCATTACACCCAAAGATAATAGACTGAAGCTAAGCTGCATCCCAGTTTAGAAATATGTTGATTCCAATCCAGTGTATGTATCATTCACGTAGAAGAGTAGAACTTTGTTAATGGAGTTTGTTCTTTTGAGGTTTACTGTGACACAGGTTTCGTAGTACTACTACATTTTCATACTGGAATATTTCAAGTTGTGCAACAATTTATTTAAATTACTTCTGTAGGCTTATTTCTTGAGAATTTAGAAAAGTAATGAATTCCATATGTCCGTCTGTTCGTTTAGAAGTTTTACTGCCGGGATATTCGAGTACTTTTGTTTTTTTTCGAATGAACTATCACGAAGTAACGGACTACTCTATCCATCATTTTTCAGTTGAATTCCAAAATACTCGATTCTTCATTTCCGCACAAGAAAAAAGCATAACTGAATCTTCCAACCATGTTTATATACGTGAAATATTTCCAGTATTAACAGAGAAAAAAGTTTCTTCAACATTCGCTAGGTCTTTGGAGTTATTGAATTCACATAATATTTTCTCAAATTCATTTCTTTCCCAATGTAGATTCACATTTTGAAAAATAAGTAATTACTACGACCTCTTTGTAGAGAGGACAACGTTGTGTAGTTATCTGACAGGAAAATGACTATATCTTAACATTTTCAAACTATACACGGTGAAATCTGTCAGGATGTCATGGCAAACCGGGATGCTTTATAAAAGTGAATGGAGTATAGTCTTTCAGACATTTTTGGAAATAATTGTATTCACAGTCGGAAACAAATATCTAAGAGACTGAAAATTTTTACAGAGAAGGCCCAATTCGAGTTTTTGAATTGATTTATTCAGCTTAGAAAGGGAGTTGATTATAAACTTATATCATGTAATTCATAGGTATATTCGAAATCAACCCCAAGATATATCTGTCCGGAACATTATCAGGAAATGGTTTTACTTCAGTGTTGGTATTTACCCATGCGAAATCTCTATGGTGGATGTTGTGACATCCGTACTTATTGTTGACATCGAAATAAATGAGATAATTCTCGGATTCTTTTGACATCGAAATAAATGAGATAATTCTCGGATTCTTTTGGATATAATGTAAAAAGATATTTATTATAAGCATAAGCATGAGCCCGACGTTTACTTGGCTCAGACCACCACGGTTTTCCTCTTCAAAACATAGAAATATTAATATCTGTGAGGAGCTTATCTTGTTCCATGTGCTTTAATCTTGCAACCCATGTGTGACTAAGTAGGGTAAAGTAATGAGCGGGATATAATCCATACGTTATGTTGCAACTGCGACGAAATTGTTCTAATATATCGGCCAATAAGAAAATATTAGGTATTCCATTGAGATGTCGAATTTCTTCTGGATTCTTGCATTAAAATGTATTCCAAATAAACTTGGCTCCCATATATATCTTCTTCGGTGACAGTTTTTATCTTATTTTCTTGTGAAATGCCTCATTAGATGGCAAAGATCTTTTATCTAAGCGATCAATGCAGTCAATGTAATCTTATGGCATTACTCCTTTAAATGTTGAAATACATTCAATTTGAAGCCTCAGAGATTTTAGATTATAGGTTGGTGACCTCCTCCAAGTATGAGGATAAATAATATTAGCCCTATTACTGATGGAGACATCCCGAAAATCACAAGAAGTTTCACACATTCATTTATAAAAATCTAGAAATGCACTGACGTGAGGTCAGGAACTTTTACGCGCTTGCTCACATTCGAAGCCATTTCCTCAAGACAATTTTGCATGAAGCTGCATTCAGGATCAATTCTCGGGCGAAATGCGACTTCGCCGCGCGTGCTAAGCATATGCCTGGCCGTCCACTGGAAGCGATTTGGGGCTTTTATGAGCTACGCGTTTTGCGAGCGCCGAGGAGCTTTTACGACCGAAGCGGTCTCAGGCTTCGGGGTCGTCCACTGGCAGATAAATCGCGAGGTTTCGGTTCGTTCTTGTCCTTGCGTAGCAGAGGATTTTTACTTTAGATTTCCGTGTTTATTGAAGAAATTGTGATATGGAATGGATTTAGAATTAATAATTCATTTCAAAGATAAATCTCACTTGATCAGGCATATGTTAGCTACGGAATGAGGAAAATTTTTGAGCTAAGGTAGATTCAAATTTAGAAAAAATGAAATTATCGGAAAAAAATTCACCATCTTAATAATGAATGATTATTATCGTATACTCATTTATAATACTGGAATGGAAGTTGAAGTGTGAATGTTGATGACCTGGGTACTTCGAAAACAAACGATGTGGAAAGTCGAAATTATGGCTGATTTGAATTTTATTCGTGAAAGTCAGTTTCAGAAGGTAAATGTATCTAGAACGTGACTTCAAAACTTTAAAAA
Organism: Myrrha octodecimguttata; assembly: GCA_958510865.1. Taxonomy (NCBI): domain Eukaryota; kingdom Metazoa; phylum Arthropoda; class Insecta; order Coleoptera; family Coccinellidae; genus Myrrha; species Myrrha octodecimguttata. The sequence goes on along the minus strand of OY294061.1, from coordinate 21,236,981 downwards.
CTGCAAGCATCGAAAGAAATGATGGTGACACAGATATTCACAAATTCTTAAAATTTCGAAGAAGTGCATGCGTATTTTAGAAAACAGGTCACTAGTAAAAATCCGTAGCGTTTCATAAAGAAAAGACTATGTTTATTTTGTGATCGAAAAGATGGTTCTGCATATGAAACGTAATTGAATCATTACAGTACGTATGGGCCAAAAACACTTGAGCATATAGAAAAATGTTCGGAATAAAATTGGTCGGAGACTAAAAAAACAAATTGATAATAGATATTGAGATAATAAAAGCTATAAAACCCGAGATAATGGCGAAACACGCTGGATTAATTATATTTGGAATGCTATACAGCCGATTATTGCCAAAGAGTCCAACTTCAGATAGGCTACTATACACCTACAGAACTTCTGGATGTGTGTTTAATGTAAGAAAAAAGACAACATTCATTAACCTTTCAATCTGATCCATCTAAAATTCACCAACAATAAACAACGAACAAATATTCCGTTCCCAAACCATACATTCCACTTTCCGACGGATAGCTCCTCTTTTCGAGCGTATAGACGCGGCAGATCCAAAGTGATCGGGATACGATTGCGCCGCTCGAATTCTCTCGAAGTCGCCCGTATGAACTCGCTGCCAGTCGACGAGGGTACCTAGAATTCTATTCATTTGGATCTGTCGCGCAAATTCGTTCGTTTACGCTCCTATCGCTCCTCTCGAAATCACTTGCAGTGGACGACCAGTCTATGGGTCCCAAAGTTGTCATTCACAATAAATTTCGTGCCGGCACGCAAGTTGAAGTCGGCAGAATTTTTCAAGCTGCATTCAGAATCAATTCGCGGCCGAAGTGCAACGTTAGCACGCAAGTCAGCACGAAATTGACAATTCACAATGAAATCTGAGATTTTCGACAATTCTATGGTTTATGTTTTTAGATTAGCGGCCGGTTTCACAAAAGTTTGATTGGCGAATGAAGATAAGCGCAACTTACTTCCTCTGGTGGCTATCAGAGTAACCCGAGGTATTATTATTATTGATTAGTGGAAATTTTTCTTGGCATTTGTGTGATTTCACAAGTGTTTCTACTGAGAAAAAGCAAACTCAAATGTCCCTTCCCGTAGATATCTACAGCCCGGTGAAAAATTTCGAGTTTGGGTGAAAGAAACTTCCTTTAAGAAGTCGGGGCTGAAAGTGTAAAAGAATCGATAAAAACCTTGGCAACTTGTAACTAAAATTGGGAAACCAACAAACAAGATTCATGAGAGTATGTTGCCTGCATTTTACCGATACTGATCATTTTTATAGAGGTAAGCACGAATTGCTCATAAAATATTAGATCAGATTCTTGAAGACAATTTATTTCCAAGCCCCTAATCCAAGTAGAGAAAGTTACCTAAGAGTAATGCTGTACCTTCCAGAAATCTGCCTGTTGAACTGATCATTAAGGAACAACTTAAATATTAGTGATTGAACTGACCAATTGAAACAAAAGATTCTCAACTAGGAAATATCTGGTGATGAATACTCTTCGCTCAAAGTACTTCTGCCGATGAAATAAAAGTTGTCCCAGAAGATGCATGTGATATTATGTTGCTTGTTATTAGTAAAACTAATAAACTTTCTTCCTTTTTACCTACCCAACTTGATTATTGATCAAACACCTCCTCAGATCTACTGCTCAAAAAGTTTAAAAACAGATAGTATTGTGAAACATACTTTGTGGAATAATAGACAAATACTCATGACTTTACTATTTATATAAGAAGGACTGAATTCACACAATATATTGTGAATAAAATGAATATATTCACATAAAACTAATGCTACTTGTACCATAAGCCTTATTTATTATGGATTGACAAATAAATTCTTCCAATACTCATATGATTGGTCTTGAAAAAGCTGTAATCAATAAGCCTTGTACAGCTTTGAGTTCATCGGCAGAAGCACTTTGAGTGAAGTATTCATCACCAGATATTTCCTTGTTCGGGCTCTTTTGTTTCGATCGGTCAGTTCTATCACTAAAACATTTACGTTGTTCCTAAAGATCAGTTCAACAGGCAGATTTCTGGAGGGCAAAGCATTTCTCATAAGTAACTTTCTCTGCTTCGATTAGGGGACTGGAAAACAATTGTCCTCATTAATGTGATCTAAAATTTCATGACCAATTCGTGCTCACCTCTATGAAAATGATAATCATCGGTAAAATGCAAGGAACAGACTCTCATGAATCTTGTTTGTTGGTTTGCCAATTTTGAGTTACAAGTTGCCAAGGTTTTTATCGGTTCTTCAATACTTCCAGGCCCGACTTTTCAAAGGAAGCTTCTTTCATCCAAAATCGAAATTTTTCACCGAGCTGTGGAAATCTATGGGAAGAGACATTTGAGAAACACTAGTAAACCACACAAACGCCAAGAAAAATGCATAAACTTTCTCATTTTCTCGACATTTCTATTAACTTGTCAATGATAATGTCTGCACCTCGGGTTACTCTGATAGCCACCAGAGGGAGTAGCGCTTATCTTCATTCGCCAATTGCCAGATCAAGGGTTTGATTGTCAGCCAACAGTAAATTCTGTGCTCGATTTCAATTCATTTTCAACCCAACCATCGAATGCAAACCTCAATCAACGAGTTGATCAGAAGTCAAAAGTTTTGTGAAACCGACGTAGATCTAATATAAGGGGATTTAAAAAGTTGCATAGTCCGCATCCATTTTTCCTTAATTCAGTAGTTAATAATTGTTACAAATATGAGCAAAATACCAGCAAATTCCAAGAAAACACATCAAACTCTCCACAACAGAAGGAATGCGCATGTGCGATAGACGGCACGAAGTGCAGGTCGAAGTCGAATTGCAAGCATGCATGAGATTTTGCTAGGGATGTGTTGTGACAGGATTTCTCCGGAGCAGTGGCTCACTGTGATAGTTCCGGAGAAATCGCAGGACCAAATCACAGCTCCTTTTCGGAGTCGTGACGGGACTGAGTACGCATGATCTATTGCGATTCCGGCGGAATCGGAACGTTTTAAGGAGTCGGGAACGTCAGAACTAGAGTCGAGAATGGTATGCTGGCTATGATTTGGTACCTGCTTCTGTTGCAACTTAGGAATGAAACAAACGGCGAGATTTCTGTTGAGTCGAAGTTCTTTCATAATGAAGTTATTGGAAATATAGAAAGGCTGAATATGTGTATAATGACATGGAAACTATAGTCCCATTGTTTGAACATGCAATAAGCATAGTTAACGGAAATATTTCAACTCAATACTGAATAAATTTATCCAATATTTTTTTATGATAATTTCACTTAAATGTATCATTTCAACAAAAAAATCAGTAGGCGCATGCATTACCGTTTCGACAAGCATTTCCTTCAAGTATCGATTGAAAGCTTATTTTGGGAGGATTTTGCGTCATTTTATTAGGTTTTTTGTTTTTCACTCCCAATAGTTGAAACAGAACTATTAAAAACTAATAAATTGTTCTTTCATTTTAAGTTTCAAAAAAATGATAATTATTGAATACATGCTTGCCGAAAGTATAGTTCATAAGTTCATTCATAAAATTTTTCGCATAATTTCCCATTTCGAATACAATTTCAATGGTCATTTTATATGTTACTCTCAAGATTTCAAATACGAATATGGAAGGCTTGATATCTTTGATGAACCTAGAAACAAGTACTCATGAAAAGTAGGATTATTTTGCCGCAAATTTATTTTGTATTCAGTAATTTCCCATAATAAATAAATCGTGATTTTTTGGAAGTATACTTGTTTGTATATTTCAATCGCGAATTCCTTTTCATTTTATTTGCCATTCCTGATGTATAAAATGTGATTAAAATCTAATATAAAATAATAATGAAAAAAATTCACACACGTTTCATTTGCAATTGATGAAATAGAAATGATTAGATAGTTCTTATTCGAAATCCCAAATAATAAATGTGATTCTTCTTTGAAATTAAAACGATAAACCAGGTTTATTTGTTTTATTAAATACTTTTTACAACCAGTAATTATCAGAAACCTCGATTTTGAAGCAATGAATCATAATCCTGTGTCCGTAACAAGAATACAATACCAAACCTCTCAACTAAACTTGAACATCCCATCCATCCATTTTACAATTACTACTTCGAATTACTTCCCTATCCCTAACGCCATGCCGTGAACGAGACAACGAACCGAGAGCAACAAGAAAAAACGGTGAATCTGGAATCGGAATCAGTCAACGCCGTCCGTGAACGTCTTTTTCTCAATGCGTGTGTTAACTGTGAAGTGATATGAATCGAGGAGAGGAACCGACCGCTCCGCCGGCTGGCCCTGTGACCGAAAATCACGTGGAATTCGGAGGATTCGGAATTGGTAGCTCCGGTGACAAGCCAGTCACAGGGCCAAAATTACAGGTACTGAAATCACAACACATCTCTAGATTTTGCAGACTTCAACTTGCATGTCGGCACGAGAATCATTGTGAAACACAACCTTGGAACCCATATGCTTAGCACGCGTGGCGAAGTCGCACCTTGCCCGCGATTGATTCTGAATGCAGCTTTAACCTTCACGTCGTAATTTTTCAACCAAGTGCAGAATTTCTATTCCAACACATCTGCATTATTGGTAATAATAATGTTCTATGGATCATAATTCTTATTTATACTGTTCATCTACTGACTCAGTTTCATTTCGATCAGATAAATATTTTTCGAGTTATTGAAAAATGAAAAATTCTAGCGGCTCTAACACAAAAACCATTCGGCAGATTTAACCTATTAACGAATATAACCGAGATATTCAGGATCTCAACCTAACCTGAGAATTTCAAAAATCCAGGTCCTTTCTTTCGAAAGTTCGAAATTTGACCGAGGATTCTTCATCAGCAAGTTCAACCTAGTCGTTTGATACCAATTTCGGCTCAAGATATTTAAATTAAAGACATCGTCCCCAGAACAAGCGTGTAAAAACAATCATTAAGGGTGCACCAGCAAGAACATGAATTTTAAAAATTAAAAAACTAAATTTTTATTTAATATTTTATCAAATTTTGCAATGTATTAAGGTAGTGATAACATATACACATGGAAAAAATATCGGTTAAATGGCCACCGTTGCTCTGTTGGCAGGCATGAACCTCTTCTGATGATATTTTGCTGTAAGGGCTGCTGGACTTGACGAATTTGACGTGCAATTTCTTCTTTGAGTTCCTCAGCTCTCTCAGAATTGGTTACAATGACCTTGGTTTTCAAAAAACCCTAGAGAAAATAGTCCAAATAAGCTGAATCTCAACTTCCTGGCGGCCAGTTTTGGTCTCGGGAACGAGAAATTACTAGACCTGAAAACTTGGTTTGTAACAAAGCCATTGTTTTCCTTGCGGCGTGTCAGGTAGCGCCATCCTGCCGAAACCACATCTAATATCCCTCCTGCCCACATGGCATACCAAACGGTCACTTTTTGAGGATGTGAAGTGAGTTCTTAAATGAAATGTGCATTTTCATCTCTGCAGATACGAGTTTTGTTTGTTAACAAAGCCGTTGAGGTGAAAATGAGCCTCGTCACTGAAGATGATGTTGTGAAATTCATCGTCAGTATGCAGTTGTTCCAAGATCCAGCTGGTTAAGTTTCTGCGCTATCTATGATCGTAAGGCTGCAACTGTTGAGTCAGCTGGATTTTGTAAGCATGAAGGTGTAAATTTTTTTTCAAAATCCGCTGAATATTTAGCCTCTGGCTACGATGTCGAATGGGGGTGCTTGGTCAACTGCCACATTGTCCCTCACAGCTGCGATGTTTTCCGCCGATGACGGGTAAGGTCTCTGTCATCTTTCAATGAAATAGTCCGTTCAAATTTTGCCGAAATGATCACGTGACTTGCGAATCTCCACAGTGAAATTTCCCAGTTTTATAATGGGTTTTCACTATTAACAAACGTTTTTCCAAGCTAAAACACACCATTTTCGTAAATGTCTATGTTTTAATTAAACAAGCAACAAATATGGCTGACTCAACAATTGACAGCCAAAAATGGCGCGCAATTCGAAGTTCAAGTTCTTTCTGAGAAACCCTTTAAAAACGAAATGATATTGAACGAAAATATATAGTCGGCCTTTTATGAAAATGTAACTGAAATAGGAAAAAATGCTATGGAGCAAATATAGTATTTAGTAGCTAATCATAATTAAAACGAATATTGTATCACTACCAAATATCATAAGATGTTTAACAGTATGTAAGGTTTACATTTTTGTAACTAGTTGCGATCTTTCGTCCATATTAAACAACAATACATTCTTGGGGAATAATACAGTTCCCTTTGGTCGTCCATCGTTTCAAGAATATTTTTCTGAACTAATTTATAAAGATACGGATAAGTGAAACCTTTCATGATGGCTGAAATTCAAAATCCATTTTACGGACGTCTACGAACATCATCATGTTTCATTCTGCAATCATTTCGATGGAGTGTACTGGCGGCAAATCCAGGTACCATGAAGGTGTTTGCGTCGTTTTCGTTTTCCTTCATTGATATCATGGGCGAACTTTCCTATACTAAAGCCGTCACATCTCCATTTTAGAGCCAATCTATTCCAGTTTTTATATGCCATGCGGCTTGTCAACGACTGCTGATTCAATCATCAGGTTCTTTAATTTTCAATATGATTCTTCCCTATAAATCTGTTGAGTTTTGCTGCTCAATGGGTATTAGTACGCTGAGCTTTCTTCTTGCTAATAACCGTATTACCGTATTAAAAATAAACTACTCCATTTTCTACCAGACCTCGATCCCCAAGAAAATTTTGCCGAATACCCATTTTCTTCACATCAGCAAAGTTTGACCCCCTGAGAATTTTAAAAGTTGAGGACATGTCTACTTCCGTCAAACTGATAATCAACACACGCGTTCTTGATCCGCTGTCACAATTCTAATGCTGCTGTGAGTTCTTCTAGGAATTTCGAATCTTGTACTAACTGTTCTTAGTTAGGCATGACATTCCTCACTGCATTCATAGCATTAAAATTCACTTCTAAGGCATTCTTATTGATCTGGAACAAGAAAAATTAATATCAATGAAAATCTTTATGTTGCAAGGCCCATCTATGTCTTGTTTGGAAAACTCAAGTGAGCCTAATTAGGACCGCTGAAATTTCTTATTTTTCAGATAATATTCCATATTTTTTTCAATATCGAATATGTGAAGGAATATTGTTAAGATAGAGATACTTCATCTTATTCGATTTTCTCAGAAGCACCCTCAATTCGTTCTTAATAATTTCGGTGCTTTGGTTAACAACGCATGCGAAATGAAATTGCTTGAGCTCATGTGAAAAGCCGCTGTTGAATTCATTTTAGATATTCACAGTTTTCGTCTTACCTGATGATTTGCATTCTTCCTAAACAATCCCATCGAATTTATAGGTGATGAGATATTCTGGATATGCTTGCTCTCCCCTGTGAATTACATATTCTGGATATTTCAATAAACCAGGGGAGGGTTGTGCCGATATTGAATGAAAATCACCAGGAATTCCATGCGGCAATTTCACAGCACCTAACTGTGTTGATGAATTACCTAGAGTCACTCGACACGATAACATATACCTGAAAATGAAATAATGAGTTAGCAAAAGAACAGATGCGCTTTCCGAATTGAAAAAAGCTTGTCTGAATCCCTGTGAGACAACGTTGAAATGAATATTGAGATCCCAAAAAAAAATGGTATCTGAAATCTTCTCAGGACTACAGGATTAAAGGGAGTTTTCCGAAGGTTGGAGGAATTACGAAAAAATTTAATCTGTTCTTTACGTGATAATTACTAACCTAGGACATACACAGCAAAACTTTTCATTGTGCTCAAGACAACCAGTGTTACAAACATATGAATTGCTTTTCACTGAACGATCTGCAAAATAAATACCAGGGCCAAACATTCCATTCGTTTTAGCATAACGTTCATCGAAGCCTGTCGACAAAATGCTTTCCCATTCAGAAGATCCATGAAACAACATTCTTTCATTAGGTTCGTTCTGATTTTCTTCAGCCACATGCCGCCTCCTGCTGATATACCGTTTCCAGAGTTGTCTATTCATAAACCTTTGAATCTGAAAACAATAATTCATTATTTTCGAGTCAATATATTTATTAGTTGCTGCAATATATCTATTTTTCGTTCCGATGACGCACTGTGAGCTTACAGTTCTCACCACTTTTGATTGAAATCTGACTTAACGGTGATAGTCACTACAAATATTCGAGGAATAACGCTGAAGATTAACAAATCATATCAAAATCAGTGAGCGTGCTTTCGACGCGTCATCTCTTAACGTTGTTCGATAGATCGAATTAATAAATATATCGACTCGAGTATAAATATATTGGAAAATGTACTTTTGTCCCGAAACGGCGCCTCATACTTTTCAACAGTCATATTTCTGTGGTCTTCTATCTGAACGGAATACCTCCATAATGAATGTCCTTATTTTGTTGAACTATTCGTATTGAATAATCAAAATGATCAATAACGGTTAGAAAAAAGGCACTGATGTATTAATGTAGAAATTCAATTCTTTTTCCCACTTCTAGAGATCAAAGCTTTGAGGTACTTCTGTTCAATACTCAAATGGGCTGAAGTGAAGATTTTAGAGGTCGGAATGAAGGTACCGAACGGTTTCCGATTCATAGCAGTTTAAAAAAAAATGGAACGGTACTGACGCGCAGTAAACACAATAACTACAGGATGGATCTACTTGTAGAATTTCATTAGGACCACACGATCAGAAGGTTGTAGAATTTAAAATTGAAGCAAAAGAGCAATAGAGCAATAGACTTTTCATTGCAAAGAATATCCACACCACTTCACGGTTCACTATAAATGTCCTTGACTCAGACCACCTCCCGGTCCTCTCCACACTTTCCAAATCAGTTCCTATCCAAAATGAACACGAAATTAATAAACCGGGATATTAAAATTACAAACATCTTGGAAACCACGGAAAACATAGACAGCGCAATAACTGGCTTAACAAAACTGATCCAAAGTTGTTTGAGTAAATCGACCAATAAAACATCCAAAATATCAGATCCAACGTCAAACACACCGGACTAAGTAAAAATATTGATAAATGAGAAAAACCGACTTCGGAAAAGACTACAGAGAAATTACAGAATAGATTTAATTGTGGAGAAATGAAATTGAGGGGAAATATCAGAAATATAAAGACCGTCAAATATCGTGAAAACCAGAATTCGGTCCGTTAAATCTAAAAACTGGGAAGACTTCACACAAACAACATCTGGAAAATCACGCGTTCGCTAAAATCCCGCGATCAAATCAACAATATTTCAACTCAATACAGCCAAAACGGGTTCATATTCGAAGATGAGGACATAGCTGACCACATCGCAGAAACGTATGAAAACAGCCATATCTGAACAGAGTTTCTCTCTGATGAAAAAAAAAGAAAAATAGTAAATAATCCGTCCAGGAACTGACTGAACCCAGAACCTATCCCAACCGACAAACTGACATCCCCCTCAGAAATTAAAACAATCATCAAAAATCTCAAAAACACTAAAGCCCCAGGCCACGACGGCATAAAAAAAACCCTCAAAAACCTCCCTCGAAAAGAAATAATCCAACTCTACTATATATTTAACAGTTTTCTAATTCTAAATTATTTCCCCACTATATGGAAAAATGCAATAGTTCTTCTCATACACAAACCTTCTGAAGACCCAAAACCCCCAAATTTGCCACAAGCTACAGACCGATGAGTCTGCTCTCGTCACTTTCGAAAATTTTCGAGAAAATCATACAAAACCCAATCAACGAACACGAAGAAGGGAAAAACATACAATAGATGAACAATACGGCTTCCGATCAAAACACAGCACAACCCTTCAACTCGCAAACTCAACGAATAAAATCACCAGCAACTTCAACGTCAATAAAATTACCGCTATGCTAAACTTGGACATCTAGAAGGCCTTCGATACTGTCTGGCACAACGCTCTCATCCACAAACTGATATTAAACGACCTTTCACGATATCTGATCAAAATCATCAAATCCTATTACTCAGAACGGACCTTTCAAGTTAAGATCAACAAAACACCATCGAAAAAATATCCCGCGAAGGCAGGGGTTCCCCACGGAGGGCTGCTATCCCCAAAACTCTTCAAATTCTTCATAAGCGACATACCCAAAACCGTCAAAACAGGACTCTTTGTTTTCGCAGATGATGCTGAAATAACATCCGAATCTTGGTCCGAAAAACAGGCCAACAAATACCTCAAAAATCACATCAAATTATTGCAACCTTTCTACCACAAATGGAAAATAGAAATAAACCCTAACAGAACTGATCTTACATACTTCACTCAAAAAAAGAAACACACAGCCCCTTTGAAAATCACCCTAAATAATCAAGGAATAAAGGAAGAAAACAACACAAAATACCTCAGCGTTACATTGGACAAAAAACTAACGTTCAACAATCATATTCAAGCGATAGCAAAAGAAGCCAACATAATTCTCAGCGGAATATTTCCATTAATAAATAGCAACAGTAGACTCAACACGAAATCTAAGCTAAGGATCTACAAGCAAACCGTCAGACCTATCCCTATTCCTCTTTACGCTAGCCCTATCTGGAGCAACACCCGGAAAACGAACTACAAAAAACTTCAAACAATTCAAAATTAATTTCTCAGAATAATACTCAATAAAGAAAAATCCACCAGAACCTCGGAACTACACGATGAATCTAAAATTGAAACAATCAAAGATATAGTGAAACAACAAACAACGTCAGTTTTCCTCGATAACACGAAAAACTCGGAACACGTACCTACCGCTCCAAATCAAAAATGCCGCCACAGATTTATCCACCATTTACTAATGTGAACCCCATGCCCCTTTCCTCTTTATCACAAGTTTGTTTTATTTCATGCCTTCTACATGCCTTTAGACGAACTTCATACTTTTGATAACTCAATAAATCGTACTACAATATCCGTAGGTAAAACAGTTATATGTTAGGTACCAAGTATAAATTCAAATTCTAAACATAATGTTTCCCCATATAGTTCCCTTGCAAACATTACTGCACTTAGTTTAGTGAAGTTCAATTGAAAGATTTATTGCGAAAGTTGTGTTTTATTTCATTCCAAATCACTCCACTCCTTTCAACTGGTTTTCTTCATCGATCCTTGTTGCTAGGAAGAAATTCAAGAAGATTCACATTCAGCGCACCAAGAAACTTCTGGCCCTTATACTCGACGACGAAAGCACTTTCGACAGTACTGGCGCCGAGGCATCCCTTTCTGCACGATTGAACCCGGACAACGAAGAGCTACGGTTAACACCCACGGAGATTTACGACAAGAATTGTTAGCCTAGGTCTTTCAACAGAAAGGATTTTTTTGCCTTATGCATTCAGTTTTGTTGTGACTGTTGAGAGGAAAAATAAACAGGCTAATATCCCTTTTCATTATTGCGTGTTTGATTTCACAGGATACACGACCCGACAAAATAATTGAGATCAATATTTTATTTTTTCTCTTATTGCTCTAATGAAACAATCATCACGAAGTTCAGCGGAAGTCTGCTCATAAGCATTTGCCAACTAGTTACCAAATTCCATCATGATCTGTGTAGTATTTATAAGGTTGTTTAAGAAATAATTACGATTATCGATAAAACAAGCACGAAAGTTCACATATTTTTTTGGACCCATGATATTCTAGTTTCAAAACCATATATAGAATAAATGACATTCATCGGTGGAATTAGTCCTCTAGTTTTCAATACATTTGCATTCATACCAACAGAGCCAATTCCTTTTAAGAAATCAATTAAGAAAACTTCTATTTACCTGGATTAAATGGAATCTTTGTGATCCCATAGAAAGTTGCATCTCTTCTTCGATGACCTCCTTCAAGCCTGAAAGATATAACACTTTCATAATTTGTTCATTTACTTTTCCAGTGACACGTTTCTCGCAAAATTTTGTATTTTGTAATGATACTATCTAACTACTTTCGACCCTCAGTTCGATTGAATCGACCTTATTCAATAAAATACTCGAATGAATCTCCGATCATACAGTAATTTGATAGAGAAATAATTTTTGAAATTCGAATATGCGAGAATATACATCATTTCATGAGAGATAATCGTTACATACCCTTTCGGTTTAACCGGAAATCATGGACACAGTCGATTCGGAATTTGAGAGAATATGTAAAAATTTATGCGGCATTACCTGAAGATTCATTTTCAATTTCTCCTTCTTCAATCTGGAGCTCTGGAGTAGGGAGTGCCAGAAGTATTCCTGAAGGCATCATGATACCCGTGCCTTGTTCATTTCCTTCAGATTCTGCGCCGTCTTCATTCCTGACCTGTTCAGTGATGACTTCATTTCCTACAGATTCTGTGCCATCTTCATCACTTAATAGTACATTTAGGTGTTCAGTTCCTTCTTGTTCAGGAACTTCTAAATCAGATGAAGATGAACACGAGTAGTTAATCATTGCTTCCTTCAGGATATACTTGATATGTTCGGCTGAAGTCATGCCAATTGCGGTTTTACGTGTGGCATCTTCGAGAAAAGGATTGGCTCCATGAGAAAGCTGAAATAAGGAAAATTAGAGAAGTTCAAGAAAATTCGTGTGATTGTCCGAATTTGAACACAATTAATTCACTCGTTGAGATACTGACCCCATCCAAAAAATCGAAGAAACAATTACATATCTCAGTAATTATCCGCCAGAAATGTATAAGTCGTCCTCACGGCGGAGATTCAATTTCTCGACTAGTTCCTCAAAAAGATTCGAAATACAATTCAGTTCTGAGTTGACTTGGTTCAGAACTGACGGCTTGAAATTCGTTTGATAAAAAAGCGGAAACTGACAGATAGTTTGCGAAAAATTGAATTCTTAATTTTCACGTCACGTCACGACGTCTGTTATTTTCGAATTTTGAGCCGAAATTGGTCTCAAACGACTAGGTTTGACTCACTGATGAAGAAACCGTGGTCAAAATTGATTCTGTCCGTCCGACCGGACGGCCGGCCGTCTGTGTGCGCTGTAAATCTCGAAAGAAAAGACCTAGAGTCTTGAAATTTTCAGGTTAATAACTCGAAAAATATTTTTCTGATCGAAATGAAACTTGGTTACAAGATGAACAGAGTCAATAAGAAGAATTATCCACGGAAAAATTCGAAAAATTTTTTTCTGCAAATTTTTATATTTCAAGGAATTTCACCATTTCGCAATGTGAACAAGCGCATGAAAGCTGCTGACTTCATGTCAGTGCTTTCCTAGATTTTTTTAGTTATATATTTTCACGGTCCTGACAACCTTCGCATCACTACTTCAGAACCAACAGGATTCAATTAGAAAGCATTAGAAGTTTATCCAATTACGGTGAACATTCGACAGAATTATTCTTCTCATCAAAAACAATTTGAAAAATGCGAAAAAATGTATTTTCGAGTTTGAAAACAATATTTTTAGGCTCGCCAACAAATTTTGAACCATCGAATTGATACCTACCAAGAAAATACACACATCTGCGCGACAGCCCATTGCTGCTTCGTACAAAGGCGTAAGTAATCTATGATTACGAGCATTCACGTCAGCACTCTCTTCTACCAGTTTGTGGAGGGATTGTAATTCTAGCTGGCACTCAGTAGCTGCGAGATGCAGAGGTGTCCGACCCTCCTCATCTCTAAAATTAACTTCGGTCCCTTGTTTTAATAAATACTCCATCATTTGGATGTCATTGCCTGAGACTGAAAAGTATTCTGTTAAAACATGGCTTCGGTAGGTCGGTCAAATGAAAATAACAGAATATATAATCAGGGATGAATATTTGATAGATGGTTTTATTCATTTGAAAGTACATGTGAAAGTACAATAAAATATGTCACCTTCAGTTTAATCAGAGAAACATTGTTCGTTTGTTTTTACAATAATCATACATATCATTACATAAGAATTAAGTGAGTAAATGGGTTTTTCAATCATGTTTCTTTAAATTTCAAACATTGGATTGGTGTTTCTGCCAAAGAGACCACCATATGAGATATCTGTGGTGAAATTGCAAGGAAGTGCAGGAGTGTATTAGCACATTGAGAAATATTTAAATGCTCATAACTTTTTACCTGAGCCGAATCTGGAAAAATTGCAAGGAAAGAAAGTTTTTCATTTGATTAGAGGAATCTATTGTTAAAATTAATGCACAACTTGAAGACTGATCCTTATAGTTGAATTCAATCTCTTATTTAAATAGCGAAACTTCGTCAGAAATCTCAACCTGAGTTTCATCTAGATATATTTCATCTAGAAATTGAAGTTTTGATCGTGAAGTGGGAAAAATTACACATTCAGTTTTTTGATGAGTATTCATTTGAAAAGGCAATATTCAACTGTATTATATCACTATGATATTGCTAATATTTTTGTCATCAATGTACATTATTCTATTCAACAATCGATCCATATTGTAAGGTAAGTCATTTATATGTACTATAAACAATGAAGGTCCTAAAATGATAACCCTGAAGTACACCATTAATGATATCCTCAACTTCAGAAATGCAACTTTCATCATTAACACTACTACATAATTTTTGCTTTCTCCCTTGTAAATAGATCTGTAAAAGTTTTAGTTGATTGACCCTTATACCGTATGCCTCAACTTCACTCAATAATTCAATATGCTCTAGAGAATCAAAAGCTCAGGAAACATCAAGAAATAAGCCAACTGGAACTTTTTCATTCTCAATTGCTCTAGTAACCGTGTGAGTCAACATAGAAGTTGTCGTGCTTGTACTCTTTTTATTTTATTCATAAAACCAAGTTGAGCAGAGCAAATAATGTAATGTTTCTTGAAGAAGTGAATCAATCGATTAGCAAGAATTTTCTCAAAGATCTTATTAAAATATGTCAGTAGATCAATAGGTCTATAGTTACCAATCACCTGTGAGAACAAGTGCATCACTCTTTCCGACACTCAACACGTTCAAAATTTCAATCAGTTTCTCGAAAAAAATGTCTGAATCAGCAAAAGGTTGGTGTGTTTGGTCTATAGAAACATATGAGTATTAGATTGAGACCTTCTTCTATATAGCCTATTGCACAATACTTGCAAATTCTCAACACAGAGAACCTTGTAATATCTAACTTATCCTAACATACATACCCTACACTAGAATAAATAGCAACTCACCATGCTGTATCGGTTTAACGAACTATTAAAAATCGAATAAAAATTGTTTTTTTCATGAAAACCTCCGTGGGGATCAAACTATTTGTCAAGGGCAGTTTCTTGGGAAACAGATTGCCCAATGGACAATACAAGAACAATGCAAACGATAAAGAAAGTACAAATCTGACTCTTTCATCAGACGAAGGAGGAAAACAACCCAGAAAAATCCTTAAAAAAAATCACCATGCTGCTCTTCTTTACTGCAATATCTGGACACCTTCTCATAGCCTCAAAAATAAAAGCTCTCAAGTTATTCTTTGTCCTGTCCGTGTTCCGTAATTGTGAGTAATTCTGGTTAGGATTCATTGACGAAGTTAACAAGTCCATTCATTATATGATGTACTCAGAAATTGTACATGCCGGCCGCATACTCACCGGTCTACCGGAGAGGTTGACCTGTGCAGGTCTCGTACACATGCTCAAGTTCACTGTTGGGTGCTTCGAGAAAGAATCGAATTTCGCTTCTTTTCCGGTCGCCTGTGAGGGCCGGAAAACCTGCGCAGGACTATTCCAATAACATGAGCGCCAGTTGACCTGTGCAGGTCTATGCTGATATTTATTGATGATCGATTTAGCTATGATATAACTGAGATGGTGTGTTCTTCAGTATATCCCACAGGCAGATGAATATCATGGTGTGTTCGTATACATATTCTACAGGTGACGTCAGTGAGGTTTATTCCTATTTATAATTTTTCTGTAACTGAAGATCATGGCTGATATTTATTGATGATCGATTTAGCAATTATATAACTGAAATGGTGTGTTCGTCAGTATATCCTATAGGCGACGTCAGCCAGGCTTTTCTGATTCATATTCCCATTTTGAATATTTCGGTAACCACAGATCATGGCTGATATTTATTCATGATCGATTCAGCAATGATATAACTGAGATGGTGTGTCCGTCAGTATATCCCACAGGCGACGTCAGCTGGGTTTTTTGGGGCATTTTGCTATTTCAAATTGTTCTGTAATTACAGATCATGCAATGCCTACCCTAACTGAATTCAAAAGCTAACTGCTTACGTTATATTGGAAAGGGACTGATGCGATAGAACACACCTTGTATTGACCCAGCTTATTTCAGAATCAATAGTCATTTATTTTTGAACTCAGAACTATAATATCAATGTAGATTATCCTAAAAGAAATGACCCTCTATTTTGCCTTCTACCTAACAACTCTGACAAAATAGTAGTGCACATTTGAGAATCTCGACTTTTGAGCACATTGAGAAGTCATTAGTTGATGGAGTTTGTTGGGAATCCCGTACATGTTGATTGGCAGACCCAATTTTTTTCGATTTACTCTAATGTTAATCGATTAATTTCAATACGGTTTGATGAATATTTGAGTCTGAGGCACCTACCATTACTCAGTTTCATTGGAAATCTTTAATAACTCATAAGATGCAGGATATAAGAATAAATCCACAACTTAAAAATTGCTGGAGTTAGGTGGAGGGCAGGTTTCATAAATTTTACCTATAATCCATCGGAGATGTAATATTTTAATGTTCCATTCGGAACATGGAAATAGATAGATGCTTCCGACATAACCAGTGAAATCAAATTAACTCCTGAATGTATCCCTATTCGTTAATCTGGTGGTAATGATGCAACCTCTTACTCCCTATCTATTTATTTCAACTTTACAATTAAAAATTACTATTTACAAACACAAAATCAGGTACAATGAATCTGAGATCCGCGATTCGAAGAGGCACTTATCTGAGAAGTAAGGATCCGGTGGTATGATCCTCCAAAATACAGGTACTATGCAGGTAGTCTAGTTTCAAGAGATTCCAACCAGAATAAAGTCCAGAATTAAGATGTTCCAGTAATAATTAGCTTCGGAATAAAGGTATTCCAACAATGATTGCTTCCAGTATTAAGATGATCCAGTTAAACCTTGGGTCCGGTAGTAGGATGTTCGAATGGGCATTAGTCCCAGTAAAAATGTAATCCAGCAGTCGATAGCTCGGTACAAAGATGTTTAAGTGGCCAACAGCCCCGGTACAAAGATGATTTAGTGAGCAGTAGCCCCGGTACAAAGACGCCTTTTGAATAGACGTCTTATAAGAAACAATAAAACTTCAAAATTCCACGATGTTAATGGATTACGAAGTTCGTTTATTCGTTAAACTCTAGCAAGGTGTTTACTCTCCAAATTCTTATGCACGAAAAAAGAAAGAACTTTCCATCGGCTAGACCGAATTAGGGTCACGCATGCGAAACACACTCTCAACTTGCAAAGCGAAGTGCGTTTTTTAGCGACCGATCGTATAATCTCAGTAAGGTGTTTTTGCTTGAGATCGGAATTGAAATTAATAGTATGACGTATCTTCGCGATGGAACTGAAATCGACAGTGGAGCGTTTTGTAACGTTACACACACCACTTACCAGGAAAAAAAAATTTTGAAGAAATTTTTTTTAGAAAAATGTAAAGCCAATAAGTTTCGATTAATTTTGAAAAATAGAATAGTTACTACGAGGAAAATAAAGTTCTTTAACGTTAAATGCCAAATTGAAAGTTAAGTCGAATGGATGAAAGGGAAATTAATCTTGCAGGTCACACAGCATAACTGAAACATAAATTTACATGAAATTTACACGGCAAACAATAAGGAATCGCAACTTGAAAGACAAGGATAAAGTAACATAAAAATGTTAGGTAATAATCGTCGTACAGGTAGGAGGTCGGTAGACAAAGTCAGGAGTCAAAACGTGTAGATATAAGAAAAGATTGTTATCGACTTATCGACAGGTAAGGTAGTCTACACGAATGGAATCCCGAAATTATCCAGACTGAGGTCCTCAAAATCGATAAAGTTATAAACGGTAGGCAGCAGTAGTCAAGATAAAGATGTTTCTTTCCGGAGCAATGAAGTCTAACAAGTGGCACGATGCAGATAAAAAAAAACAAAACTGTTAGGAAAGTGTGGAAGGGAAGGAAGGAATCGAGAAGAAAAAAAAATTATCAGGCAAGGTACTATTGATCATATCCCGAGGTGGTTTTCAAAGCTCGAAATTTGAAGCTAATTAATTAATCTCACTGAAGGTGTTAAAGATGTATGTGAACATGATGTAACCAATAATATCAAGAGGTATTTAAAGCTAACTTTTCACACAGAAGATGTTGAATGTGTATGTGTAGATGATCTAACTAATAATATCAAGAGATCACTTCCCAACCCAGCCTCTCCTAGAAAGTGATTCCTAACATGCGAAAATAGTGAAAGTAGAGAATAAATTGGAAAAACAAGCCCGGAAATACGTAGGAAAACAAAGATAAGATTGGGCGCCAGCGATTACAAATCGCAAAGTAGGTTCGATATAAGGAAGTGGAAATAGGTAATAGGGATAGATAATAGGTAATAGGGATAGATTATAGGAAATAGGTAATAGGGATAGATACAAACAACAGGTACGGAAAGAGAAAGAGAAGTGTCCGCCCGTTGGTACAAATAATAACTGCATCCAAAAATGCAAGAAAAATAATCTCTGAGACTCACAGATCAAAGAAAACTTCAAAGTAAATCGCTAACTACGCTAAATTTTCAATCAAGATACTGCATAGCCGCTCTAAACTTCAAAATATTAAAAGATACGTTGTGAGACTCACAGATTGAAGAAAACTTCAAAGTAAATCGCTAACTACGCCAAATTTTCAATCAAGATACTGCATAGCCGCTCTAAACTTCAAAATATTAAAAGATATTGCCCACAGGCATAGATACGATAGGTGTCCGAGACACAAAAGATACGGTATTTGCCAACCGGCATAAGATAAATTGTCATTAGACACGATAAAAGATAAGATAAAATATATTATCCGTATCAACAGGGGGGACACTTGCATCACGATAGGAAAGGAGGGAAGGTATAAGGGACATAAAAAAACGACAAATCATCACCTCCATCCTGAATCATCACTACTCTCGTCACTCTGTGTTACGTCCAATTTAATATGCTTAACGTGAAAATCACCAAGATCATTTCCACTCAAGTCCTTCAAATTATAAACTAATGGAGACACTACTCTGTTAACAATGCAAGGCACAAACTTAGGAGCGAGCTTAGCGGAGAAATTCTTAGTCGCGTCTGAAAGTATAAAATTCTTTTTCCAAACCCTGTCTCCAACATGAAACTGAACATCACGTTTCCTCAAGTTATATCGATGAGAATTTCTCTTATGAGCCTGAAATATTTTCTGTTGGACAGAATTATAAAGATCGGGTAATTTTCTTTGCAAAAGTGGATCCAAAACTTTATTACGGATTTCAATTGGGTTATTTGCATTTTCCGAAATTTTACCATGAAAAGCACCGTCAGTTGCGACATTTCTTATGAAACATAGGTAGGATGGAGAAAATCCAGTTACTTCATGTTTACTTAACCTAATAGCTTGGGCTATATGGTGTATGTTCTGATCCCAAGTTTTGTGATTTTCATGTATGAAAGATCGTATAGCCGTTGTAATCGTTCTATTCACACGTTCTGTTGGGTTTATTTGTGGAAAATACCTCGCGTTGTACCAAATCTTTTGGACATTATATTGTTTAGCTAAATTCTTGAATTCGTTGGAAATGAATTGCGCTCCGTTATCAACTACAATTATCTGAGGGACACCAAAAATTAGAAAGACTTGAGTTTCAATGAACTTAACGATACCTTTGGCAGTTGCTCGAGCCATGGGATGCACAAGCACAAATTTGGTGAACCAATCTGTAACAACTAGTACATACTGGTTTCCATTCTTTGATCTGGGGTATGGTCCCAGCAAATCTGCCGAAATCAACTGAAATGGAAAGTTGATGTTCCTGTATTTACCTGTCAAACCTGCCTGAGGAAGGTTATCTGACTTGCATGAAGCACATACCTTACATTTTCTGACATGGTTTCTTACTGAATTACGCATCTTTGGCCAATAATAAAGGTAAGATAAACGGGATAGTGTCTTAGACACACCAAAGTGCGCTGCAATAGGATCATCGTGATATTTTCTCAACAACTCTAATCTATTGTCAGTAGGAACAACAATCTTCCATTCAGGAGAATCATCAGATAGTCTGGACTTACAAAAGATATGTTTATACAACACGTTACCATCCACTCGGAAATCAGGATAGAGATGAGGATTACTAATTACGTTATTCAGCATCTCACGATACCACCTGTCAGGCCTCAACGCACCAAGGTCCAAAACGGAAGTCTGCACAGACTCAGGAATACGGGATAATGAATCTGCAACGGTATTCAGCGAGCCACTACGATGTACGATCTTGAATCTATGACATGATAATCTGATAATCCATCTAGCCAGTCGAGGAGAAGGGTTCTTCATTGAATGCAGCCACTGTAGAGAAGAATGATCAGTTATAACAGTGAATTCAGTACCTTCAATATAAGGGCGAAATCGATCTATAGATAGCAAAATTGCAAGACATTCCTTTTCGGTGGTAGTATATTTACGTTGACATTTATTCAAGGTTTTACTAAAGAAGGCAATGGGATGTTCTAAACCGTCGGTTTCCTGGAAAAGTACTCCTCCAACTCCTACATCTGAAGCATCACATGCTAGGAAAAACTTCTTAGAAAAATCTGGGCTAGCCAGAACAGGAGTAGACGTTAAAATCCTTTTAATACTGAGGAAAGCTTCATCAGCCTCCTTAGTCCAGGTAATGGGTTGTCCCTTCTGTCGTCCTTTTAATAAGTCAGAGATAGGGGAGCATACTGTAGCGAAGTCTTTTAAAAACCGGCGGTAATAACCTACTAATCCGATTAAACGACGTATTTGGGTAGTATTGGTTGGTACAGGATAGTTTAGAATGGATTCAACCTTTTCAGGGTCAGTTCTCAGACCTTGTTCATCGACGAGAAAACCTAAGAATTTCAACGAAGGACGGCAAAATTTGCACTTATCGAAATTTACGGTCAGGTTGGCGTCTTTAAGCCGTTTGACTAACTCCCTCAAGACTGTAAGATGTGTCTCAAAATCAGGTGTCACGATAATAACGTCATCTAGGTAATAAAACACAAAAGGCTCCAATGAAGGACCAATGACTACATCCATGAGTCTACACAAAGCTTGGGCGGCATTATTTAAGCCAAAAGGCAGCACGTTGAAACAAAATAGTCCCCTACCTGGGACTGAGAATGTGGTCTTCAGTTTAGAGTCTTCATCGAGCGGAATTTGAAAGAAAGCAGATTTTAAATCAATGGACGATATGTATGAAGCATTATTTACTTTACCAACGATCGTATCTATTAATGGCATGGGATACGAATCTTGTACAGTTACCGAATTTAACTTTCTACCGTCAAAACAAAGCCTGAACGTTCCATCCTTCTTGCCGACAAGCCAAAGAGGAGATAACCAGGGAGAACATTCAGTGACCGGTCGAATGATATCTAACTTTAGCATCTCATCGATTTGATCGTTCAAAACGGACTGCATAGCGGGCGATAGAGGATACTGCCTTTGTCTAATCGGAGGTCCCTCAGTCTTAATTGAATGAGTTAAAAGATGTGTTCTACCGATTTTATCTTTAGGCCCAATGTCCCTAAATAAATTTACTACTTCCTGCAGTTTCTCCATTTGCAAGTCCGAGAGATTATCTGCTGGTTTGATAGCATGCAGTGCAGCTGTAGACGTTACTGAGGTATCAAAAGAAAAATTGGAAAAATCCACGGCGATATTAAACGTTTTAATAAAGTCCATTCCCAGTATCATACGATGGGAGATTGTAGGAACAACAAGAAATTTCAAAGTCCTAACTGAGTTGTTAACTTTAATAGGTAGCCAAACATATCCTAATGTACTTTGTAACTGGCCATCTGCTGTAGTCAAGTGGATAGATACGTCGTAATTCAAAGGTAAATTTAATTTTTTTAAAAGGTATAGAGAAGGCGAACCAAGAATAGAGACATTGCTTCCGCTATCGAGCAGTGCTAACACTTTCTCTTCAGAAATATCAACGTTAATATAGGGTCTATTATCATCACGTTTACGCAACAGTAAAGGGCACGTGGAATTAGTTTTAACATCCTCATAGTTAAGTTCATTTTTACTAACTGGAGTATTGCTCGAGGGTTTTGAGAGAGAGTTGTTATAAAAATTTTCGATTGTTCTCGAACAGTCGTCCCAGTCGTCTTTACAGAAATTGTTTATTGTCTCTTGTTTTTTTGAGCGGCAGTTGGTCTTGAGGTGCTTGGCTGAGTCACCTGTCCTGCCAACTGATGACCAGCTTCCACGTTTTTTGAACAAAATTGACACTTTGACTTTACAGTGCCCCGCTTACCACAACCGTAACAAAAAGTGACCCTATGCTTTCTACACACACTATATTTGTGTCCCGAAACACCACAATTCCAACATTGAACCTGAGAAACTTCAGCAATCGATAAACTTTTGGGAAACCTTTGTTGGAGATCACCTAGCCGCAGGATATCCTCAATCCTTTTACACAATGATGTTAAAGAGACTATTGTGGCTATGTCCTGAAGCACTAATGCTTTAACAAAATCTGGAAGCAAGTTGCTTCTAATGATCTCTACCATTTCTTTCTCGGAAGGTTTTGTATTTAAACGATAAAACTTAGCTTCAAGTGAAGTAATAAAAATGGTAACATTCTCGCCTACTCTCTGTTTACGAGACTTAATTTCGCTCATAATCCGTTCGTCATAATTTGAAGGTAAGAAAGATTCCTTCAAACCAACCACCAGGTCTGACCATGACTTGAAGGTACCACGAATGAAATGATTATGCCACCATGTCCAAGCGTCCAACTCGAAGAGATCTGAAGCTGATTCGAAAAGGTCAGCATCAGTACAGCCGCGCGAAACCTTAAGGGTATCTATTAGTTCTAGAAAAGGCATCAGTGATTCTCTACCAGAAAATTTTTTGAAAGTCCACTTATAAATGGGAACCTTTTTTGAGGAAACGACAGAATCCCCCGAAGAGAGAGTTTTCGTAGGAGTGGAAGTCACCGGAGCTGCTGAAGGCATTTTACGCTCGTCTAGCTGTGATTCTAAGGAAATAATTTGGAATAACAATGATCTTTTCTGTTTCTCATCTGAAACTTCCTCCACAGAAACCCTGTGCAACCTAGCTGAACAATGAGTCAAACGATCTATGATCCGTCTATAATCATTATCTGAAGATGTAACAGATAAGTTAGAAATCAAGGTAGATATTTCAGTAATTGACCTTTTTAACTCGGTAAAACTTGTTTCTAAGTCATAATCATCCCTTAATTCTATAAAACTACGATCGCCCTTCTCTTGAGCAATTAAGCCCCTCAGAAGCTTGCGTTTCTCCTCTACAGTTGTTGGTATCTCTTTGCCTATCCGAATGGTCAACTCATAACTCAACTCGTGAGACTTCAAGTTATTGGGATTCATGATTCAGTCATACAGAAAACACAAATACAAGATAACGATAAGGTAAAAGTCGAAAAGATGGTAATATTTAACATTCGATCTCGGAGCTCAGACTCATAACGAAGTCACCTTCACAACCAGAAAAACGAAAAAGACACACTCAGGAAAAAAAATGTTACTCGAAAAAAAGTTACTCGTGGCCCCACGTTACCTGCGCCAGTGAAATCAAATTAACTCCTGAATGTATCCCTATTCGTTAATCTGGTGGTAATGATGCAACCTCTTACTCCCTATCTATTTATTTCAACTTTACAATTAAAAATTACTATTTACAAACACAAAATCAGGTACAATGAATCTGAGATCCGCGATTCGAAGAGGCACTTATCTGAGAAGTAAGGATCCGGTGGTATGATCCTCCAAAATACAGGTACTATGCAGGTAGTCTAGTTTCAAGAGATTCCAACCAGAATAAAGTCCAGAATTAAGATGTTCCAGTAATAATTAGCTTCGGAATAAAGGTATTCCAACAATGATTGCTTCCAGTATTAAGATGATCCAGTTAAACCTTGGGTCCGGTAGTAGGATGTTCGAATGGGCATTAGTCCCAGTAAAAATGTAATCCAGCAGTCGATAGCTCGGTACAAAGATGTTTAAGTGGCCAACAGCCCCGGTACAAAGATGATTTAGTGAGCAGTAGCCCCGGTACAAAGACGCCTTTTGAATAGACGTCTTATAAGAAACAATAAAACTTCAAAATTCCACGATGTTAATGGATTACGAAGTTCGTTTATTCGTTAAACTCTAGCAAGGTGTTTACTCTCCAAATTCTTATGCACGAAAAAAGAAAGAACTTTCCATCGGCTAGACCGAATTAGGGTCACGCATGCGAAACACACTCTCAACTTGCAAAGCGAAGTGCGTTTTTTAGCGACCGATCGTATAATCTCAGTAAGGTGTTTTTGCTTGAGATCGGAATTGAAATTAATAGTATGACGTATCTTCGCGATGGAACTGAAATCGACAGTGGAGCGTTTTGTAACGTTACACCAGAAGTGCTACTCCTCTCTCAATATCTGAAATGAATGTAATTTGACAGTTACCCATGCACACAATTTCAGTCTCCTTTGGTTCTTCGAGATATTAATGAAGGAGCATCCCGGCAGGACACTCTTGATGACTAATATGCGAACCCAAACCTTATATTCACTTACCTGGTACATGTAGAAGAGAGCCTTCCTTTCCATCTTTCTGTCGGACGTTCGAGTGGAGGTGATCTTTGTTAATTAGCATCATGGTACGTTTCAAGTCACCCCTTTTAATTGCTAATATCAGACCAAATCTTCTACTGTATAAGTCACTGTCATTAAGTGGATTCGCTCCATATTTCAATAGAATCTGGACGATGTTCGGATTTTTACGAGAGGCTGCGTGACGTAATGGTGTGAACCCCCGCTCATCCTCTGCATCGATTTCGGCCCCAAGTTGAATCAACAAAAGAGCAACATTAAAGTGCCCAAAGCAGCACGCACTATGCAGTGGCGTACGACCGCTAAAAGAGATATATGTATATAAATACCTCTATAATTTTTTTCAGATTTGACGGGGGAAGAAGTTTTAAATAGTATTGGACAATTTCTGCGAAAGGGGTTGCTTTTTGGCAATTTTGCTCACAATATCCAAAATAACTGTCATTCGCGAAATAGCCCAGCAATAAGAAAATCTTTGCCCGCAATATTTCATCTCCAGTGGTATTAACAATTGTAATCGTAGCGTTTAAAATTTTCTAACAAGCACTGGCCAGTAATAAAGAAATCAGTTATTTCGGAATGGGCCAGATTCCTGGCCAGTAGCTACGGGTTGCGAATTTCGTAACGCGGCAAATTACTACAAATACTCCATTCACTTTAATATTATCAGTCTGTAGGCCTTGAAACAAGTTTATCAAGGTTTTGAACCTATAACTGAGCGATATAGTAGGCACTCTTGAAATATTGTCGAAATAATTCGGTCGAACGTTGCCAGGAAGACACATAATAAGCCATTTATAATTATTATTATAATAATAACCCAATTACAGTAACATAATAAAAATTAAATATAGCAGATCGATTGAACCTAGAAAAAAAAATCAATTAACAACATTGAGACAAAAGCATAACTTATCCACAGTTTACACACCATATTGCTTTGACACTAGTCCAACAATACATGGTAGAAAATCAAAGTTGACATCACAAACCGCAGAGACATGATTGAATGTTCAGCACATAAATTCATTAGGAGATTGTAGGAGAAGAATGGTCCTGGGTGTGAGCAAGTAAAACAGTTCTCGTAATCTCGAATTCTTACTATGAAATTGAGCATAGCCAGTATGGGGGGACGATCAATTATGTCATTCAAAACGCCATACAAAAATTTCACAGCCAATATGTTAATATGTATAACCTCCAAAGAAGACACACCAAATCTTCTCGAAATTAAGCTATAGTCGGAGCCTCGTGCGGGATACACACCATCCTCCCTCCAAGTGAGATGTTTCAAAAGGCGCTCCTGAATTGACTCAATGCGCTGTTTATGACAAGCGTAAATTGGGTTCCATATTATAGTAACATGTCTCAATTATTGCCTGCAGCGAAAAACGCTTAATGATTTTTGGGACGGAGGATGTTAAAAAAGGCTCAGTTTATCAGTTAAAATAAAAAAAAGCTATACTGGTTTCAAAGTGAAAAAAAAATCTCATATGAGAACATCAGAAAAGAACAACAACAGGGTTATTTGTTCGTTTGTTTTGCAGTTATTGTGCGAAGAAGATCGGCGAAATTCAAAGATATTGAACTGTTAGATAAAGGAATGGTGAAAATGTTTAAGCTTCAGCAAACAATACCTCGAATATAACGGGGTGACTTTTGTGGGCCAGAGTTCGTTTTTTTCAAAAAAAAATTTTGCAAAAATGCGCAATGTTGTCACTTTTTCATATTCAAGAATTTTCGGAAAATAAAAACTGAGATGGAGTAGAAAATCGAAAAGTAACTCACGTTGCGATTTCTCACAAAAACATTAAGACATACCAAAAAAAAATTAAAAATATTCACTGAAGCCTGCGGAACGACACCCCTTCTTCTCCTATTAACGTCGAAATATCTCCGAATTCTAATATTTCACCGTTTATTGTCAACGTTGAAGCATGTTGACCCCGTGTAGGTGTCTGACCTTGAGAGCTATTAACGAGGTTTAATGAAACTCGAATGTGGCTGTGTTGCCTAGCCGTAATTCAACACCACGTGGTATTGTGTACTCTCATTAAAATTTCATGAATGTCCAAAAGTGTGAAATGTAACTATCTAAAAGGTTAATTTGATAGAATTACATTGGGTATTTTGAGTTTGATTTTACTGTAGATCGAAGTTAACATAGATTTATGGTTCTTCTTTACGATCCCTAGACGATCAATTCATTGATATTCAATTAAGGTACTCGAGAAATGTGAAATCAATTTTAATACGGAATAGCGTTTACTGAACTAACGGTATCCAAAAATCGAGTGTCAATTGAATAGAAATAAATCATAATTAACCAAATGTTTTCAGTTTTAGGTCTAACGCACACGACAGATAATTGCTGAACGACTTTTTTGTCTGGGGTCAAAGCACACGGACGACATTCTACCGATTCCTGTTTTTGTGAACCCGCATACGTGTTCTGCATTTCAACGTTCAACCGACAAATAGTCGTCAACGGATTGTTTGTCGTGTGCGTTAGACTTTAACAGCCTCCTATTCTTAAATTGCCACTATCTAGATGCAATCCATATTACATGTGAATTTAATATTACCCCTTTCACTATTTCTCTTCAACACCGTACTTAATAATAACCTTGAAATAATTCCAATATTGCATACTGTCAACTGAAAATCTAGTAAGTTTTAATCGCGACCATCGGAATGAGGTACTTGGATATTCAAAGTATTGGAATCGATCACCTTTTAATTTTTTAATAAGGTAGGTAAATTGAATATTTTCAGGGTGTAGATTTTGATGAGGATGCCTTTTTAATGTGTAGCAATAGACTGAGTCTTCCGCATTCTCCATTTTCATTGGTAAACCTCCCAGTATCACTACAAGGTTTTTTGAACCATTTAGAATATGAATACTTTCGAGATATACGAAAAATGTTATCCAAAATACAATGAAATTTGCTGGAACAATCATTGAATCTATCAGTAATGTGAAATCTGAAATATAAATTTCAAGCTAAATATGCATAACAGAAGTAGACACTCACTTTTTATCTTCGAGATCGATCTCAGCACCATTCTGCTGGAGATATTTGACTACTGAAATTTTGTTGTATCCTGAGGCCAAATGCAAAGGAGTTGATTCATTGCCATTCCTCTCGCGACAATTAATGATCTGCGGATTTGAAGTTATCCATTCTTCAACTGAATCCACTCTACCTGATTTAGCAGATTGAAGGAGTTCCACCTCAAAACGTAAAGTTTTGCTTCTTCTGCTCCTGCGCTGTCTGCGCTCTGAGGAATCTGCAACTGTTCACATAAAAAAAATGAGCCAATAAAATTTCAATAGCAACTCTCAAGGAATGTCGGCAGTCAATCTAAAGAATACATGTTAAACTGAACTGTAACACCTTCAGAAAACAACCGATGAAAATAAGAAATCCACATAACATTTCACGGAAACAATGCAACAATGATTAACTGACCAAAGCAGACCCCTATATGAGGCAACTGATCTGAAATTATTCTTTATAACCATAGACTTGAGGTCAGGAGCTTTAATTTGCTTGTTCAAATTCGTTTCCAAAGCCTATATAAATATTGTAACGTTTTCTTAGTTTTCAAAACGTTTAGAATGATTAAACTATTTATTTACACTATTTACACACTACTATTCCAATAACTAAACAAGTATTTCTATCAAAGTCTGTTCACAATTTATATCCACACTAATTTATCTTCACTGAACTCTTTCCGCTACGAATCACTCTGCTGAATTGGTCCCTGTGCTGCTCCGCGCCTACCTTTTTATCAAGTGTGGAATTTCCAGCGATGTCTGGAATACTCTCGAAAGTGGGTGACTCATACGCGTGACGAGTATTCGGCCACATTCTAGAATAGACAGGGCCGTACTCGTCACAATATTGAACCCGCCAAACGCAACCTTACTTCCTGATGGTAAGATTTGGCGATCTTCATTTCATATGGTCTTTCCAATCCAATATTAGATTCCAATTCGATTCGTATTCTTGAAAATTATTGAAAAATAAAATTGATTGGGTATATCTAAAAATCATTGGGTGGATTTCACCCATCCCGAACCTTCTCTATAAATATCGAGTTTCTAAGTAGATTCTTCCGGAAGTTATTGTGTGTAGGTACGGCTGACCTTACCACCAATGGTAAACACAATATCTTCTGACCGAATGTACCATCAGAATTCAGAATATGTATGTTAGACTGTTTCGGATTAAATGAATGAATTCTGCAGGGTTGCGTCGGTCAGGAAGAATAATATGCCCAACAGACATACTGGATGAAATGCCTCAGGAAAACAGACAAAACGTTTGGTTTTAAATGGATGGGTGCCCAGCTCATGATAGCCAGAATGTAAGGGACTAACCAAATGAATATTTCGGACAATGGATTGGAAGGTTCGGTACAGTAATATGGGAACCGTGAACCCTCTAGATTTTTGAGTCTGGAACACATTTAAAGAAAAAGTGTATCAAATAAGCGTTCAAACTCGAGATGATCTAATAAATAGAATCAAACTGTGTTCCAAAGAAATTTTGCAAAGGCCTCAAAGTCATTATTCAACAACAATATTCAAAATTTCAATTCGTTCAATATTTATGTTCGAAGATATAAGGAAAAAATATGTCGAATAAGTTTTTTTTTTAATTTGGACTTTATTTAATCAATACCTCAAGAAATATAGATATGAATAGACTGAAACTTCCTTATTACTTGGAGAATACCAACGCGCAATCAAAAGTAGAATTTCATATACATATTCCATGTTATATTATTAGGAAATGCCAAAAAAAAAAATTTTTCGAAACTTGTCCACATTTTGTAGAGTAGGTTTGGGGCTCATTTACGAAGGTCGAATTTGTGAGTGGGTAAAATCCGCCCTATGATTTCGTAGATATACCCATTAAAAATTTTATTTTCTCAATATTTTCGAAAATACAGATTAGTGGTATCCACTAATTTATCGAGAAAAAATCTAGAAAAGCACTTCCGTGAAGGCATCAGCTTTTGCGCAGGTTCAAATTCGTGGCCGAAGCGGTCATCTACATTGAACATGCGCGCAAAAGCTGCTGCCTTCACGGCAGTGCTTTTCTAGATTTTTTATACAATACTTCAACTTAATGACAAATTTCAACTCAATCGATCAGTTCCTGAAATATCAATCAATATAACCTCAAAATTTCAAATGACTATAACTCTTAAACCGTTATGCCGATTCCCCATCTACGAACTTAACCGTCGCATTTTGAAATGCAACCTACCTGAAAACCGGATTCGTCATCAATGAATCCAACCTGGTCGCTTCAGTCCATTTTCGAAAATTACATATATTTGGACAAAAATATTTAAATTTTTGAACGG
The DNA here is from genome assembly GCA_958510865.1 of Myrrha octodecimguttata. Taxonomy (NCBI): domain Eukaryota; kingdom Metazoa; phylum Arthropoda; class Insecta; order Coleoptera; family Coccinellidae; genus Myrrha; species Myrrha octodecimguttata. The sequence goes on along the minus strand of OY294061.1, from coordinate 21,206,679 downwards.
AATATCTGTAATATCCAATTCGCATGTGGGAAATTCACGAAATAATACTGGAAGGATCATCAATGGAGGTAGGTAGGAAGAGAGTGGAGGGGTCATAACGGTTGAAAAGTGTCACGTTACCAAAACAACAAATTGCCCATACTAAGATGGCCGACTCTGAACTATTCAATCGTTGAATTTTGTTATTTGTGCTTCATTTGCTGAAATTTTCTGTACAGTTTCTAGAGGAAAGACAAACAGAATTATTTAAGTGAACAGAAAAAATCTTCGAATTGAAAACATTCAAACATTCGAAATTCCTGCCACATCTTACCCATACAAATATGGCGGATTCTATGTGACATTTTTGGTACAAGGGAAGTATAGGATATGCTCCCTACCGTTCCTTAACCTCCATGAATTTACCTAAACTTGAGAGTTTATGCGTTAAATCCTAACCATCTCATTTTTACTATGTTAGCCTGATAACCGATTGCTACATGAATAGGTACTCACCTCCAGCCATTTTTTTGTTATTGATTATAACAGTTATATAAGAGTTAATAACGAAACACAAAATGTACACCGGTACGATAGCGTTCACTATGCTAGTACGGCTAGTGCAGTCTGAAGTCAGGATCACTGTATAAAATAAGGATGGATAGATACAATGGTCTGATGACTCAAATGTTGCGAACACAGACAACAGATGTTAAGTACTCTTACTCTTTGAAATCTGGGTTCGAAAACCAATAATTAGTTGAAAAGATAGCATACACTGCGCAGTGACTTCCCATAATTGGTTTAGAAAGAGACACATCAATTCTCCTTGAAAATGTTGGAGAGAGACATAACATCTTTGAGCCTCTCATAGCGCCTACAAACTCAAGGTAAATGCGCAGTCTCTGTATTCATGTTTAAAAAATTGAAAGAATTTAAACATTTTCAGTTATGAATTAATATAATCCCAAGTATAGGCATCATTTTGATGCCATTTACTATGGTTTATCGTATGATTGTCAGCCCAAACAAAGTATTTAAATGATCTATGCTCAAAAATCCCTACTTTTTGGGTGGATTCACCCAAAATTTCACTGGTATCGTCTTCAATATTTTTGATATATATTAGCTCACTTAATGGGGGTTTTTCCATTAAACGAAAATGCAGTAATTTTCATGAAAAACCTTTAGAACATCACATTTCAAACATATAATTCCAATATTATATTTTCAAAACAATGAAAAATAAAAATGAGGATTTGCATTTGAAGGGATTTGTCTTGAGTGCACGATATGGCAACGTCGAATTCAGCTATCTGGGAAAGAAAAGGACTTCAAATGTGTTACTCTGCTTAGGAAAACAGAGATAGCTATACTTCGATCTGGTTAGAGTAGAAGACAACGACCAAGGAATAGAAAAAGAAGAGCACAGACTGTCATACTGTCATATTACCTTTGAATAAAGAACAACAATGTTCTTTATTCAGAGCATATTACTGACAAATCACAAACGGAAATTGTTTGGTTGTATTGACTAAGAAAACGTGTGTACCACAGAATAGGAACAAATATCTCATTATTCTATAGCAGAAAAAGCTATTCTACTAAACACCGTTGTCACTTTGTTCATGACTGGCAAATCCCAAACCCCAATTTTGAAATCTGATTTTAAATACTTTCTGAAGGTAATTTGGGCAAATGATGAATCAAACCCATAATAATTATGTTCAAATTCGCATTTGCAGTAATAGCCCAAATTCAGGAAAAACCCCCATTTTGTCCTACTTCTTTTAGTTTCGCATCTGTTTCTGAGTAATTTGTAAGTTCTTATTCATCTGAGAGAATGTGCGCACGCTTAGCAGAGCATGCGAAAGATTTATGACAATAATTTTTTTTGCTCTTATATTTCTCATTTAAATGTTTAATGTGTGTTTTCTTTCAAGCATGTGTTCGCTTACGAAAAGTGTACAGGGTGCTATTACTGCTATTCATGAATGTTTGTTGAAATATAAAAACTGATCATGTCTGCATATTAGATTCGATATGAGAAATATTTTTAGAATGTCGGTCGGTGCCTTTCAATATTCAACCGGTTTTCTGGGGAACGAAATAATGTACCTAAAGCAAAACATGGAGTCATCAATAAAAATTCTAGAGAATTACTGAAGTGGTGTCAGCAACTTTTGCGCGAATGTTCAAATTGATTGTCACGGCGGTCACATATCGTTACTGGTAGCGATATGTCTCTGGGCGAAGGAAACGTGGTTTCCGAAACGTGCGTTAGAGGCAGAAAATGAGAGTGGATTAGAAAGTAGTTATACACGGTTTTGCTATCCAACACTGCTTGATACTCCTATGAAAACAATTTTCGAATACTCTCATTTTATGAGATATTATATTTTTCATTTATTTATTACTGAAAGTAGTAGCTTAAGAACGCGATCTTCATTGGAAGCTTGATGAGCATTAAGGACGTTAAAACTAGATCAAGCGGGAAGACTTACCTATTGATTATCGATGTATTTTTCCGTGTGTTTAAATTTTATTGTGAGCTACACATGAAACGAAGGAATAATTCATGAACGAATAGAATTCGCCCCATTAATTGCATGAATATTTCGGAAAATACACATGCATGCTTACCGCTGACACATTAACTCTCGAAAGAAACGACTTGAAAACTCAATATTTTTAGAGTGGAATTAGGGCTCAATTACGAAGGTCTGGCTGAGTTTGAAAACTTTTCACGGTCTTAAACTATCGAAAACATCAGAGAAAATAGTACTTGACAGGCCTTTTTTTGCTGTAATCGGCCTTTTAAGGCTGATAGGCTAAAAATCATTGAAACACGATGTAAGTTATTTCTCTACTTTTTATTATTCTTATGGAGAATTAAACTCGAAAATGTGTTTTTGAAGTAATTTCAAATGAAATACCTGTGATTTAACTAAAGTTCGTGTAATTTTTACAATAATTTTGGTCTCACCTCTTATTGAAAATGTGAGCATCTTTAAAATTGGTAGTTGGTAGTTGGATGAGAAAAAGAAGCACAAATTACTGAGAAATTACAATTTGCTCAATAAATTTTCACAATCCATTTCGAATACAACATCGTCAAAGTATTTTGTTTAATTTTTCTTTCCGCTCTTTTTTTGTCTTATTTCTCATGTCTGGTAAACGCGTAGGCCACTCGATTAGCCCTGCACGCCCAATCCATCTTAATAACTCCTTTCCAGCAAACGTCTGGAGTGCATCCGATGCGCCTCGGGAGTGCTTCACACCTACGTGCACCTACGTTTGACCGTTCCAGTAAGCGGAGCGTCAGACACTCGCTCTACCTTCCCCTTTCCCCTGATGCACCACCCGAATTTGCGGGGCTTCACGCACTGACAGCTGTGAAATGCCGCCAATATTTGAATATTTGCCTCCTAAGCCGGTTTGCGTATGTTTTTGTTTGGAACACGATACAAATACCGTCTTTTATATTTGTGCAAGGTTAAGATCTTTGGTCTAGATTGTAGTATTTCATTTCGTATTTCTCATCACAGAATATAAGTCGTGGAATATTTTGCCGTCATCACTTCAACAGAGATTTCGTTCAAAATTTTTTGTTTGATTGAATAATGGCCGGAAAAGAATTATATATATATCAAGTGGAATATGAGGGTGAAATTCACGAACTACATTTAGATGAGGAAACGTATAGGAGAGTAGTCAATGGTTTGTATTAAATAATTAAATCAAATTAAATAAAAGTGGGGTTAGTTCAATTTGACAGTTCATAGTTTCGATACAGTACTGTGGTTTTGGCATGTTCCCGTATAGCGAGGGCATGAAGCCCCGGTGCATCAAGCCCCAGGGGCTTCACGCACTTTGCTGGAAAGCCCCTAATGTGAAATTAACAGGAGCTAGAATTAATTTACAGGAATTTCAACTAAAATTACTCTGAAGACGCATTTTTAAGGTTAATTTTCCATAAGAATGATAAAAAGTAGAAGAATAACTTTACTCGTGTTTCAATGATTTTATTGAGCCAATCCGGCTATCCGCCCTCGATGGCCGATTACAACAAAAAAGGCCAATAAAGTACTTTTTTTTCTTATAATTTCGGTATTTTAGGACCGTACGGTGTTTTAAACTCAAGCAGAAGGTCTGAAAACTCCTTTTTGTATTTTTTAATTGATATTGAATGTTTGAGTGAATCCTATTTCAAACTAAAGTTCTTAGTTTCAAGCCTTTTTTGAGTAGCTCTAATTGATTTAGGGAAGCTGAGTATTTTTTTAAATTGAAACAACGTCCAGGGAGATCATATGTTACAGCGAAAAATTTTGCAAAATACCTTCTATATAAAAAATATATTAATTTTTGGAACCTTGCTGGCATAATAAATTGATAAAACAAAAAAAAGATAACTCGAAAACTACAAAAATCGCGTAACATATATGGAGAATTTTCGAATGGCCCCAGGTGTGAGGAATCTAAAAAAATATTGACGTCACTACTTGGACCACCATGTATAGGCACCTTGTTAATTTCAAAAGGAGGCAAAATATTGCGAAAATATTTTGTGATGTTGTCATGCCAATAACTTTTTTCGTTTCTAGACACAGCTAGGTATGCCTGGCTATAGTAGAAGAGAATAGTGTATTGACAAAGTGGATTGTTTGAGTTTACTGTGAATGCGACTTCACATATGGCTAAAATGTCGATCAGTATTAATTTGAACCATTTAATTATAAAAACAAACAGGAATGCTTATCAAAAACTAACGATTCCACCACAATTCCTTAAATAGAATCAATCGCCATGCCCAAACAAAACATTGGCGGTAATAATACTGCACATGCCTAACGTGAGAATCAGCTCAAAATTTGATTGAATAAAAAAAACACTTGAATGGAAATATTCTGACTACATCCTGCTTTGTTCACATAATGAAGAAATACTAACTCAGAACTTCTGATTTTTCATAAATTTCATACTCGGTATCATTCATCTTGCCCTACCAAAACATTGTAGATGATAGTACGCGACTCAACATGCAAATCAGCTGAAACTCAATTTCATTGCATACCTGAATGTGTTAGTATACATTCATTCATTCATTCAGGTCGATTCTGTTTGCGTATTGCTATGAACCTTGCTATTCTAGTCATATTGCCATCTTTCTAATTTATAGCAATATGGCCATGATGTTACGTATTCTGTTTCGAGTATTATAGCAATGTTTGTTATGAATTTTGTCATAACAATATTGCTATCATAGACTTCCATAATTGGTGATTTTAGAGCTGACAACACTGTATTTTGTGACTTTAGAACTACAAGGAAGATGAAAATAACCCTAATTCGTGAGTTTTCTTTATGGTTTCGCATACATAACCTCTACCTACGGCTTTCTTTATTCATGTAAACATCGACATAAAAAATGTTAGGAATCGAAACGAGTCAAATTGACCATTAACCAATTTCCTGGATACCAATAAAATATTGGTTATCAGAAATCGAATGCAGCAATTTTATTCAGGCGTTAATATTTCGAAATTCGATAAACTTTTTCGTTGGCACTTCAAAGGGATTGCTGTTGTTGAGATGATTAGAATAATCATCTCAGCTGTTGCCTATGCCTCTATCTTAGTCTAAGAATTTTCCTTGAAATTAAATAATATTCTAGAGAACCTTGAACACATTTCCATTAGCATATACTTTTTTTTATTCATGTAAACATAGACTTATTCGAAAATGTTATGAAACAGAAAAACCAATTAAAGTCAAATTGACCTATTTACTGGATACCGACAGAATTTTGGTTTCCAGAAATCAAATGCTGCAATTTTATGCAGGCGTTAATAATTCGAAATTCGATGAACTTTTCTGTTGGGAATTCAAAGGGATGGCTGTTGTTGAGATCATTAAAATAATCAGGTCAGCTGTTGCTTACTATGCCGGTATTTTAGTCTAAGAATTTTCCTTAAAATTAAATATTCTAGAGATCCTTGAACAAATTTCTATTAGCACATTCTTTCCTTTCTTCAATATTTTCGAATTCTTGGAAGAAATAATACTGAAACAAATGGATCTTTGTGAGATTCCCTTTCTAACCTTTCTTGTTATGAAGCATAGCAAGTACTATTTTGAGGTTGCTAAGATAGCAATATTGATAGCAGGATTCTTGTTAAAGTGACAGACCATATTGCTCAAAATCGTTGATCAGAATACCAATAATTCCAATCTTGTTATGATAGCAATATCTTTTTCCTAGCAATATAACTATTTGCAAACAGAATCGACCTGATTGTCTCAAATCCTAGCCATAATCAAAAGCGACGCAACCCGAGAGCATTCGTGTGAAATCGATTATTGATCGGCTCGATCTTGGTGGGATTGCTCGCAATCTGTGTTTACTAACCTTTAGGGCCGGTATATATTTGTATTCTGTGGCCGGTATTATAAAACTTAACTGGAAGTTATCTTTAACCACAGAATAGAGAAGTATTACTTCTCTATTCTGTGCTTTAACTTTAACTGAAATTTTGACAGTTATGTTAGGAGATAACTGTCAAAACTGTCTGTTAAAGTTAAAGTTAAGTTTTATAATACCGGCCCTTAATCTAATCATGACGATGTAAGTAAAACCACGGGGATGAAGCGACGGTAGCATGATGTAGAAAAAATGGTGTGCTCATCTGAAAAAAAAATGACGTCAGCAAGATTAAAATACAAAGAAATATATATTCTGTGCTTTGAATTTGAATGAAAAAAGTGCCGTCATCATTGGTAAATACGATCACAGACGAGCAGATAAGCACACCATGTTTTGCTAACATCATGGACGGTAGGAAAAGTAGAAACAAGGACATACGTTTCCACATATTTTTATCTGTCACGTATGTAGTGGATATTCAAAATTGAAATTAATATAATACCCGTGTAAAGAAATTAAGTTAATCTCCTGCTGGTTTAATTGAATCATATTTATTTTCAGGATTCAGATAATGTTGAATCGATTTTTATGATGGAAAGTATCTTAAAAAAATTCACGGAGAAAATCGGTCACGGGCAGGACCTGATGTATAGTAGGAAAAGGAGAAATCTTTTCAAAAACCGCATCCTACAACGCTTGTTGGGAATGAAATATGCATTGTACTAATTGTTATGACGAAATTCAGCTCAGAAAAAATAACTATTTAAATCAGTCACTTTTCAGGAAAATAATTATTGGCGTAAAGGGGGAGTCCATCATAACAACCTCATGATCGCACGCTTACGTACGCCCAACCTATGTTTCTCTGTATTATCATTGTATAAAGACAACAGTAAATCGGTTTCTGGCCAGGTCTTGAAGTATAGTAGGAAAAGGAGGAATTCTCAATTTTCAAAAAATCACATCTCGCGAACAAAGAATTTCCCAGAATTGAAACTGGAACCAATCGATTTGTTATGATTGAAGGTATCTTAAAAAAATTCACGGAAAAAATCGGTTACTGGCCAGGAAATGAAGTCTCGTAGAAATATGAATTGTACTATTTGATATGACGAAATTCAGCTCAGAAAATATAGCTATTGAAATCAGTCTCTTTTCAGGAAAATAATTCTAATTGGCGTAAAGGGGAACGGAAGTCAATCATAATAACCTCATGATCGAACGTTTACGTACGCCCTACCTATTTTTCTCTGTATTATTTCATTAGCCCCTTAATGCCGTAAGTCAGGCTACCCAGCATTCAGTCTATTGTTGGGGGATAGTTGGGAAGATATCAATCATCAGAAATTAATAATAAAAAATATTGGATATGTTGTTCAATATTAAAAAATGATTCCAATCTCAAATTTTAATAGAAATAATATAAAAGTCCATGAATGATATTAAAATTTTCAATATTTCTGTGTTGATAATCATGATAAATGATTTCTATGACATAACCTCATAAATTTGTGCCAAAAACGTCGAAATAGTATACCAAAGTAGCAAATTTCAAAAAGTCATATCTTCCGAGCAAGAAATCTCCTAGAGTTGAGACTAGTATCAATGAATTTCTCGTGAAAAAGTGCGCAATAAAAAAAAATCTGTGTCGAAATCGGTTACTGGCCAGGTTCGTACATTTCTGATTGTAGATTTGCATAGCTTGAACAATAGAGATTGTTAATAACAATTTCAAGGAGGTTTACACTCAATATTCAAATCCTTCAGGGGTAATCTTTGGGTTTCGACAAGTGGAAATCAAAACAAGATGTACGCATGCACCAACAGTGTCATTTCGGGATCATCGTTGCCAGATTGTGCGGAGCCTAATATTAGATTTGAGTGATAGCAATGTTTAAGAACAATTAAGCTATGATGATAGTATCTCGATTCATTTGAGATGGTTCATTCTGACTTGGAAATAAGTACATTAAGTAATTATCGAGTAATGTGATGCATTCTGTCGGGGGTTAGGATAAATGGTTCAATTCAGGACATTGCCAGTCCAAATCAAAATAAATAAAATTTGGGATAGTGCATTTGAATTTCGTCTTTCCATTCGTCCTAAGTTAGGTTAGTTTAATTCAAGACAGTACCAATCTAAATCGGAAAGTAAAAATAACGGTGTCCCATCATTGAAAACATACTATATCACTGTTTCAAACAAAATAGGGCCATAATTGCCCTTATTTACTGATTCAAACATTCGTTTCATATAAAGTATCCTCATCTTATATTTTATACAACTTATGATTGAAAAACATACTATATCTCTATTTCAAATAAAAGAGTACAGAATTGCCCTTATTCACTCCCTTTGATATTCAATTTCCTAATCATATTATTTCTATACGTCGAATATAAATGCGAATCAAGATTTTAAATGACATGACATTCTAATGGCATCGGATTGTTTACAGTCTGGCAACGATGCTCCCTAAATGACTCTGTTGTAGCATGCGCACATATTGTTATGATTTCCACTTGTCGAAACCCAAAGATTACCCATTCAAGTACTTTGACCCAATTTGGACGGACTGTTAGTGAAGTCAAAGACTGCGAAGCTATGTACGACTTGCGATAGACTTTTTCGTTTTAGGGATAGAACCAATAATAATTTATTTTTTGTTTACAGTTTTCGTGTTTGTGGTTGCGAACAGGTATGACTGTCTGAAAGTAGTGGTTGAACTGAAAAATCCTCAAAAATCAGTAAAGAACAGGGACTTTCGCTTATGAGGAAACCGTAAGTGACATCACATTTAATATTCTTCCTCCTATTAGAGGTAAATAATTGAGGAACACAATTTTGTTCAATTCGATATACCCACAACTGGTTCTTGTTTCTGAAGATTCAAACCCGAGATATTGGATCATTTTTTTTTGCCACATTTGAATGAACGTTTCGACTCGATGATGGGGATGTTCTACTATGAGATTATTTTATTAACTTGCTTTTTATGTGATGTGTACAAAGGCTACGATTATTTATGAATAAATGAAGCTATTATAGATGATTCACAATGAACCTAATACGTGACTTGTACACAACATACGTAAAACGTAAAGTTGAAACATAGGTTTTACTTAGGAGTGTTCATAATGGTGAACGCAATATATACTTTTCCGCAAGATTTACGGATAGCCAAAGGAATCCGTAAATCTAACGTAAAACTCTAGTGATATTTTCAGGGTGTTTGAAGCCGATCAGTTGTTTTCGAGTTTTGCATCGTGTCCATGATTCGAACAATAGTACCTTTGATTGTCATATGCCCTTGCAGCATTATAGCTGCCAAGTCTCCTACAATGATCTAAAATTGAGTTCTCAATTTCTTCTCTCCATTTTCCCAAAATATATTCTGTATCGACATAGTTGGAGGGAGTATATTGAGTTCTTGCCGATGACGATATTCTAATGTAATTGTGCAACTGTGGTTTTGATGATGCTATAAACCGTATCAGGTAATGCACTTATTGTCCTATAAAAAATTCGCCATTTACTAGATAAAATACCTACAGTGTTTTCTATTCCCTGTCTTGCACGTAATGAGCCATAATTAAATACACTTTTTAAGGCATCCAACATTTTATCAGGATATGGACGCATCAAATGTATTCCTAACGGAAAAGCAGCAGCATCAACTAAATAAAAATTGCCTGTTACATTAATCCCAAGAAACATTTTAGGCAGTGGTAAAGGAAGCGTGCCTTTGGTTAGAGCTTGACCAACACTTGAACTACTCAACACTCCCCCATCACTTTCAGAACCGAACACCCAATCTCAACATATAAAAAATTATAATCTGCTTCACACACACATAACAGAACAACGCAAAAATTATTCTTATAATTGTAAAAGAGTGATCCACTACTATGTGGGGCAATTATGGCTATATATTTTCCATCTATACTTCCTATGTAGTGGGGCATTTGCCATCTACTAAGAAAGTCTAATGACACCTTTTCCAAATCTTCAGTTGTTGGTTGTGCTAGCATGATGCGTCCTAACTTCAACTATATTGTGTCACTTCTTTAATGATGCTGCACATTGTAGATCAGCCCACACGGTAGCTATTTGCCAACGATGAATGAATCACCACTAGAAAAATATCTGTAAGGTGAAGGCCATGAAAGAAAAGTAAAACATAACTCTTTTTTAGTACGTACCTTAATGTTATGGCCAAGAGAGCACATGGGTATAGAGGTGTGTAGATACTGCATTATTTTGAAATTGGCCCTACTATACTCAAGAGCTCATCATAGCACTGAGGGATTATTCTGGTATAGTTTAAAAACGCTGCAAATTTTACACAAGGGTTTATTATTTTCTCAGTTTAATAACCCAATACCATTGATATCTCAAATCAATCGTATATATTATTTATAACTCATTGGTTTTTCACCAAACGAAAATCAATTCCATGAAGAAATTCATGTGAAATATTTAATCGATATTCGATCGTGTGAAAATATGAACAAAAACGTAAAAAAACCTATTTTAAATATTTTAGCCGAGCCTCGGCGCGTTCGACCTCAAGCTTATCGCTTCCAATTCCGATCCCGACTGACTTATGTCTGGAATTTTCAAATATCCCCAAGGATAAATCTTACATGCCTAAATATGTCTATGTTTATAATAACGCACAAAATCACTTGAAGGGTGAACCGCCTTAGCTCGCTCGAAAAGTGAGACCAATGCAGGTGGCCGCACAGGGCCGTATTCCCTAATTATCTGGGGACAAATCTGTCGAGTTACGACAATGAGATGGAGTTTTTATGTCCGACTGATCATCAGAATTATCAGTCCTGTCACCGATATAATCAATTACCGTATCCATGTTGTCTGTCTCATCTAAATATATTCCCGAAATATGGTAGATAAACCTATTCACTAAGGTATCAACATATAACGAAAATTTTGCTGGAAATAATTGAGAGAATCACTTTATAATTAAGCCTAGAGGATGTTATTCATAAAAATCTTAAATATTTTTCATTCCAAATCACATTTCCTATGAAATATTGGAGTTGAAGAGAAAATTATCTTGGTGTTGAGTTTCTTAAAAAACTACTTTACAAAGGTCAAGTCACTATGTTGTTTCTTTCGTTAAAGTTAAGTTAAATTTCCGAAAAATATTTTTTACTAATATTTTGCCAGTACGATCTTCACGATATTACTTATTAAATTGCGTGTCGGTATTACACAAATAGAAATGAAATTCAAATCAGAAAGCGTTTGCGCCTTTTGACATATAAGGGAAATAACCTCAAAATTTAAAATGGCCACAAAATTTTCCGCCAATATCTCTGCAAATAAAAATGGTTTCAAAATGTTGACTAAGACCTGTACCAAATTATATTGAACTTTAATGAGTAGCTTCCGAAAAAAATGTTTAGAAAAAATTCAATTTTTTTCCAATACAATTCTCACGAAATCATGCATTAAATTGAGCGTCGATATTTCACAACTAGTTATGATGTTTCAATTTGATCGCGTTAGTATTTCTTGAGAAACTTTCGGGAAAATTAACTTAAACTCTCAAATTAACAACAAATACGTAAAACAAAATTCAAGATTTTCCGCTAATATTAAATGTGTGGATGTGATTCCTACTAGGATTCAACTTTGTTCTGAAAAATATCAATGAAATGAAAAAAAACTCACCCGTCCTGTGCAACTTATCTGAAAAAAAATTTTCCACAGTGCATATATCCGATAAGAGTTCACTTGATTCACAAAATATCCAATACACAAACTGAAGACCTAAAGTTATTTTCAATAACTTTTCTGTAAAAATCAAATATATCGTGAACCTCTCAAGGTTGAATTCGACTGAATAATTCTAAAAGAGAAATTTCGTTCCGTATAGTTGTCAGATACACTCAACTAAGAGGGTGTCAAATCCCAACGTCTGTTTAATGTAAAAACCTTCAATTCAAACAAGTAGTTTGCGGACCACCAGATGTTGAAACATGCGGAGTATTCTTGTCTACGGTCCCCAGTACCCTTAGTATTAGATTCTCGACAATTGATGAGATTTCCGGTTTGTTAATTGATTTGTTTGCATATATCCTCCAATTTGTTTTGTCGTATACATGCTCATTATCTTTTATATTCACCCCTATTTCAAAGTCTCAGTACGAAAAATATTGGATTTCGATTGAAACCAGTAGCCGATATCCACATGTTGACGATAATTGTACTAAGCAATCCAAAATTGATGGAAACCTCCGATCGACCGAATATTTTGGAAATATTCATTATTTTAAATAACGCTTCTTAATTCGCGCTCTGCATGTGAATGGGTTATTCAGTTACACAAGAGTATTTATTGAGATTTCAATGTTTCAAATGAATTTTTTCATGGAATCAGTTTTCGGGTTGTGAAAAACCAATGATTTATGAATAATATATAAGTTTTATTTAAGATATAATTGAGCTCCATGAAGAAATTTAATGTTTCATCCCGTAATTCGCAGGGTGATATCTATAAATAATAATTGTTATCCGAGTTTTTGTAGTTTTGTTTCAGATATTAGGAGAGAAACCCCAAAAATATTTAATTTGAACTAGTAACGATTATGAAATTGTCGAGAACATCGATAGGGCATTTGCACATTGTGTTTATAAAATAATTAACGAATCCGTTCGAAATTTCTCAATATATGTTGAAAATTTGGTAACAATCTTTTCATCTGCATTCAGATATATGATTCTGGATGAAAAGTTAACCGATTATTTCACTGAATTCCAATCTTAGAACCGAATGCGATGATTCATTCTCGGGATTATTGGAAATTTGCAGCATTTTTCTTTATTAGTCAGAGACTACTGGTCGGATATCATCCGGGTAAAAATTTTTAGGTTGAGTTATGCAACAGTAACCAACGTTGAGAATTTCACAAAAATTCGGTGGTAAGTTTCCGAGAAATAATTTTTTTCCCTCCAACCCCCAATTTTAAGCCCTTAGGGTACACCAATCCTGCTGAAAAGCTTGGAGGATCAATCCCGAGCGACACATGATTTTTTTACCAAGTTTCACGGATTTCGGTTCAGTACTTTCCGAGAAAAGCTCTGGACAACGGACGGCGGGCGGACGGATTTTTTTTTATTCTTTCATTCAAATCTACATACTCCAAAACGTGAACTGTGAAATTTTCAGGGGGGGTTAAATTTTTTTTTTTTGTTGGTCGATCAATAAGGTTTATTATTTGACTTCATCAAATAATAAACCAAAACCACTCAACATCGTGCAATTTCAACTCTAACCCTTAAGTGTTGGCATGTCTAATTGTTTATTGGTATGAGTTGCAATCAACATTCTTCTTAGTATGCGCCTTTTCAATATTAATAATAACGACAACTCATCTAACATTTTGGAGAATGAATGAAGATGACTGTGAACTTGAACTGTTTTAACAAGCACCACCAACTAAACTTTAAATAAATTCAAAGCCACGTTTTAACTTTCAATCTAAAAGACTGTGGGTTGTGGTGGTTGTCAAATTTTGTTGGTTCCTACGAGCACAGACAAGACGTTAAAGATCTGCTTGTGTTACGTACATTGTGAATACTAAAAATTGCGTTAATACGTACATATTACGTTCACGTACAGTTCACGCTTACATTCATTGTGAAAGAGCCATTAATAATTGTCTATACTCAGAACATATGAGGAGCTCATATGCCAAAACCATTAAATCCTATTTTTATGATTTCGAGTGAAAGGCAAAAAACATCTATATTCCAATTTCCTAACAAATTTCAAATTTTTAAGTGTTTTTTTGATGTCATTTGGGTGTCAGCTTGAATTTGAGAACGTTAAGTTTGAAAAACTCAAAAATCATTAATTTTTATAGTTATTTATGTATCAAGGGAGTTATGAGGTTGAAAATATTTAATAACTCACGTGATAGATAATCGATTTTATTTCGTACTAATGAAATATGAAAACCAAATTTTGTTGGTTTTCAAAATCAAACGAATGTTGTTTAAGAATGAAGTATATAGGCATGATTACCATGGATATATCAACTGACAAATCAAATCAGAATTTATTCAATACATTATAATACAATATTTATCATCAGTACCATTCTCAAATTGGTTTACAATGAGTCTAATATCTATATAGCTATTTTCTTCAACAATGCCTTGATTCTATATTCAGATGCATCACTTGAGTAGACTCACGCTAGGCTTTGAAACCTGTGTTGTGATATATAAACTAGTAAGGCATTTACCGTGTATGTGTTCTCACCTATGGCATTCATTTTGTAATGTTGAATGAAACAACCTCTCGTAATTCTTAACGCAGACTAACTGTATTTATTCACAAACATAGACAGCAAGTAAAAATGTATTCAGGGTTGTCAATCGAAGGCACAAACAATGTTGCCAACAATATTGAATATTATGGGCTTATTTTCAACACACCCACTAGCACAAAATATTCTATATTTTAACAATCCCTAAAAGATTTACAAATTTATAATGCTTCTCAGAGCATAAACTTTTAGTAAGAACATCAGCAGGCATTTCTGTTGTCTGCAAATATTCAACTTCAATTAAATTATCGTTAACAGCTTCTCGAATGAAATGATACCTTATATCAATATGTTTCGATCTCTTGTGAAACGTTGGGTTTGCAGCCAACCTCTGTGCACTCTGATTATCGTTAAATAATGTTATAGAATCACAGGTTCCAAATAATTCGACACCAAGATTTCTAAAATATAATGCCTCTTTAGCAGCCTTCGAGACTGCCATGTATTCGGCTTCGGTGCTTGAAAGGGCAACAGTTCTCTGTTTCCTGCTCTCCCAAGAGACAGAGGAACCAGAGAGCTTGAAACAAAAGCCTGTAAATGACCTTCTATCATTCCTATCACTAGCCCAATCGGCATCAACAAAACCTTGTAGTCCAATGTCTTCTTTATAAAACCTTAAACCGAAGTTTTTTGTTTCCTGCAAATATCTAAGTACACGTTTACCTTGTTTCCAATGAGACTCATCATAGCATGTATTGAACTGGCTCAAATAACTTACAGAATGCATCAAATCAGGTCGGGTCAAAACAGCTAAGTACATTAGACTACCTATCAATTGTTGATACGGAATGTCAGTTTTACAAACCTTTGCTTTCACAAGGTTCACATTGGGTTCCATAGGAGTTTTAATTCCTTTACAATTTAACATATTGAATCGTTTTAAAATTTGAGTTACATACTGCTGTTGGTCCAAAGTTACAATATTATTTTCCTTATCATAGTTAACTCTCATACCGAGACAATTTTTTATTCGACCTAAATCCTTAATCTTAAAAACAGAACTCAACTTTTCTTTCAATTCTACGACTTCAACAGTATCGTTCGAAAATACAAAAAAATCATCGACATAGAGAGCTATAATTGTATGAAAACATCCATTACGTTTAGTGAACAAACATGGTTCTAACTTTGATTTGCTAAAGCCTAAGTCTTTTAGAAAAACATCTACCCTTTCATACCAAGCTCTTGAGGCCTGCTTGAGACCATATATTGCTCTGTTCAATTTCAGTACTTTAGTTTGATCATCATTTATTTCTAAACACTCAGGCAAAGCCATAAATACCTTTTCTCGCAAAAAAACATTTAAAAAAGCTGTTGTCACACCTAAATGTGTAATATCAAAATTCAATTTAACTGACAGAGCAATCAACAGTCTCAGAGTAGAAAATCTAACTACTGGTGAAAAAGTTTCGTGAAAATCCACACCAGGTTCCTGTGTGAAACCTTTAGCCACTAGACGTGCTCTATACCGCACATTATTTTCGAAATCGAACTTGCGCTTGAACGCCCACTTACACTGCACAATTCTTCCACCATCAGGAATATCCACAGGTTCCCAAGCACCATTGGCTTCGAAAGACTGCAGTTCCTCTTGCATTGCCTGCTTCCATTTTTCTTTGTCTGGTCTAGACAATGCCTCCTGAACTGTGGCTGGATCACTCTCTAAACAATCTGCGTCTCCTGAGCTAAAGTAGGTAACAAAATCTTCATAAAGTTTAGGTTTCGGAACCCTACTGGATCTTCTGAGTGTCACCGGATTTTCCTGGCTTTCAACAGTGAATACATCATCATTGTTTTGAGGATTTTGAGTTTTATTTGAATTTTCAATGCAGTCTGAAACTAAATTTTCTGATGATGCATTTCTCGATATTTCATCAGTTCCACAAACCAATTCCTGGTTAGGTTCTTTCTCACTCATCACATATATGCTTTCAGAGTCATCTTTCTGATTTTCTATTATAATAACATCCCTGCTTGTGGTTACCAGGTTTTTCTTGACATTATAGACTCTATAGCCTTTGGTATTGTCACTGTAACCAACAAGAATATGTTTCTCGGCTTTCTTGTCCCATTTTAATCGCTTCTCCTTCGGGACATGGACCATGACTGTGCTACCAAAAATTCTAATATTACTGAGATTTGGTTTCTCACCTGTCCAGATTTCGTATGGTGTTTTCTCCAGGTCGGCTGTAGGTGACCTATTCCGTAGATATACTGCCGTGTTCACAGCTTCTGCCCAAAAACGTTTTTCCATATTACCTTCAAACAGCAAACACTTGGCCTTTTCCACAATTGTTCGGTTCAACCTCTCCGCCATGCCATTTTGTTCGGGAGTATATGGATTAGTCAACTGGTGTATAATGCCTTCATTTTTAAGAAAATCTTCGAACTCTCTGCTGCAAAATTCACCTCCATTATCAGATCTCAATGTTTTCAAGATGACAGCTTTGGCATCTCCATCTTCGTTGCTTCTCTGCTTTCAACTCCAGCTCTACTTCCTCCAATCGAGCCGTCAATGCTCGAATCATCTCGTACAACCTGGCGTTACTGATATCTGGTACTTTGACTGGTTCCCTCTCCACGGACACTGCCACATTTGCCTTAGAGCCTGTATCCTTCACTCTCTTATAGCAGATTCCTCTCCTTCTACCACCAAGCGTGGACTCCGTCGGACTTCGGATTTTTCTTGTTGAGGGACTTCACGTTTCTTCTTCTTCCGTTCTGCTCTTGTTGAAGGAATGGCTGGCTGCAACCTTGTAAGTCGGACAATGAGACGTCTGGAATTTATCTCAGAAAGGAAAGCTTCGTCCTGCACCTGATTCTCAATGATATCTGCATTCTCGGAAGAGGCTGCTCCTTCTTGCACCTGCTCCTCGATGATATCTTCATTCAAGCGTGGACTCCGTCGGACTTCGGATTTTTCTTGTTGAGGGACTTCACGTTTCTTCTTCTTCCGTTCTGCTCTTGTTGAAGGAATGGCTGGCTCCAACCTTGTAAGTCGTAATGTTGAATAAAACAACCTCTCGTAATTCTTAACGCAGACTAACTGTATTTATTCACAAACATAGACAGCAAGTAAAAATGTATTCAGGGTTGTCAATCGAAGGCACAACCAATGTTGCCAACAATATTGAATATTATGGGCTTATTTTCAACAATTCACAGTAGCGCAGTTGAGTTTTATGCTATGGAGACAACGAGAAAAAAAAATTATACACTTAAATTAAGACCATGATATAGACCAGGATTCGAATTCTAAAAGCGTTGATTTTGCTTGAACAACATTCACAGTATTGTACAGAATTATAGGGAAAGAAAGTGGAAAACCATGGATGCAAATGCACGAAACAGTTACAAAATATTTGATTCAGTAGAATGTGGAAATTCCGGATGATTTTGAATGTACTTTTTTATTATTTTTTTTTTTGAATATTTTAGGGGTTTTATAACTTTTAGATTTTTTCGGAGGTTAAATATTTTTGGGCCATAGAAAAGAAAAGAATTTTTTGTAACAGTTTTATTGAAAAATTCGGTTTGTACCTCCAGGTTCATTTTAGATCGAGTTTCTTTCGAGTGTTTTTGTGTGTAATTTAAGTTTGCAGATATTTGTTAAATTTATTTATTCGTGAAAATTAATGAAAGCTTGGAGAGAATTGAGATTTAAGGCGATTTGTTGCAATAGGCTGAGAAAGCTCGTGCCGTACTACTACTGATAAAGTCGAAACCAAAGTATAAAAAAAAAGAATATGACAGATTCTGGCAGTGGCTGAATGCTAACTGTATTGAAACAAAAAATATGAGGGTAAGATGTTGGTTTTTTACTTCCAAGACATGGAAGGTATTTATTACTCTACATTCTAGTCTAAGTAAATTAATTTATTTTTCTTACAGTCTGAAGTGGTCAATCTCAAAATTAATAATGAGAATTTATAATCACGAACTAGAAAATTCGACAATTGTCGGTTTGTATTTGTAAATACATTAGAGGGAGTTAATTTATAACTGCCTTGTTTAACTCCCAAGGGAGTAATATCCATGTTTATAGTTACGATAACTCAGGTGTTTTTTGTCTATAATGTATCAATATGAAATAAAAAGATTAACATTAGGATTTATTATTTGGTTTTTGCTTGGAAGTTGTCGGCTTTTTTCAGCCAAAAAAAGAGTAATTTTTGTATTAGAAATATTAATTAGTGAAAGAACATATTTAGTCAGTGAACATAACTGAAAAATAACTCATATTCAATCAAAAAAAGGGAAGGCAGCGACCTATGCTGACCGACGGTTTTTCAAACTATATAAAAACGGACTGCTCCTTCTCGAGGTAATCGAACGTAGTTTCCTTCTCATTTTATTGGTGAAACGCTTCTCAATTTAAAAAAACTTACTTGGCCAACTCCATCATAAATAATTTTATATTGACCCGTGAAAGTCAAGGTGGGATGGTGTCTAAGCGATTTGCTTGGATTTTGGATTTATTGGTCTTTGCTTGTAAGGCTCCAGGTTAGACGTGATTTTGGCATTAATTTAAAAGGATTTGTTTGGTTTCGAGGGCGCCAATCGATAGAACAGGTACCAAGTAACCAGATTTCACGTATTACTCCAAAATGACAGATAGTGGGTTCATTGGTTTTTACATGTGATGTCCTCATTTGTACTACCATTGCTTCTCCAAGAGTTACATTCAGATGACATAGGAATGCTATTTCGGTTTTGTGGTTTTATTGGATTGATTGCAATGAATCTCAAAAAATGCCATCTGATGATAATAATAACAACACACATTTATTCAAAAAATCATCACATGTAAACAAATACAGTAATGAAATTGAAACTCGACATTAACTGTACTATTCATCAATATGATATGGTCCATATCAACCAAAAACTTACGAACCTTTGTTTTAAAAATCTTAGGTTTTTTAATGTTCTGGAGACATTTCGGAAGAGCATCAAAAAGTCTCATGCAGGTATATTGAGTACTCTTTTATGTGTGCGTTAGGGAGTATTCAGGAAGGAGATAAGATACTATCTGTCTTGTATTGTTCGTGTTCCTATAGCTGGAAAAAAGCTCCCTAATTTTTGTATGAAAAGCAGTGATTTGTACATAAACAAACCTGGTTAAGACGAAATATTATTTTGTCCAAATTAACTTCTGCAAGACTGCCTGTAGGCTAACCGCAGGGTTGAACTCAAGGTCATTTTCTGGGTGATAAATAGCCGACTAGCGTTTGAGCTGTTGTCCCAAAAGATAATTACATATGACAGTAGCGACTCAAGGTTTGCAAAGTATACCACCTTCAAGACTTCTAAACTAACTTGATTCCTCAATACATTCACAGTATAAAGCACGGAAAGGAGCTTTTTATTTAAGCTTTCAACATGTATCTGCCATTTAAGAACGACATCTATATGAATACCCAAGAACTTAGTAGATTGCGATATTGACATGTTATCTTCAAGTATTCTGATGGAGGATGGAAACGAGAGATGAGATCGTTCTGTATGGAAGAAAACAATTTCTGTTTTATCAACATTCAGGTTGAGGCAGTTGTTGTTTCACCAAGAAGTAATGGACTCAAAAGCATTTTCAGCATTTTGAATAACTGCTGTCTAATCCTCGTCTGTTACAATGACATTGGTGTCGTCCGCAAATAAAAACATTGTGTATACAAAATTGATCACATAATGCAGGTCATTGATGTATACTAGGAACAACAGTGTCCCGACTATGCCACCCTGCGGAATTCCCATAAGAATACAAAGATCCCCTGAGGAATAGGCCTCACCGTCTATTACCATCTCAATTCTCTGTTTGCGGCCACTAAGATAACTCCGAATTAATTCAAGTTGATTATCTCGAATGCCAAAAGCTTCAAGCCTAGTTAGGAACTTCTCGTTATTGACGCTATCAAAAGCTTTCGAAAGGTCGAGGAACATTCCAAGGGAAATTTTACCATTCTCTAACGCAGATAAGATCTCATTTAGTAGTTCAAATAAGGCTGTGTCTGTAGACTTGTTCGGTAAATATCCATGTTGGCATTTGCTAAATATTTGGAACTTAGTGAAAAACGAGATAAGTCGGATGGAAAGAATCTTTTCGAAAATTTTGGAAAAAGACGTAAACAAGGTTATTGGGCAGTATTTTTTAAGTTCTTCTCAGTTGCCAGTCTTATAAATCGGTTTGACTATGGCCTATTTTCAGTGATTCAGGGAATATACAAAAAAACAACAATACTCACTTAATCCAGAAAATGTATGTAATTATAATTTTTCGCTCTAAAATCACTTTTTTAAAAAAACGCAATTTATTCTGAAGCAATTTCATTTGGTGCTGGTTGTAATAATAATGATTAACATAGTTCACACGGAAAAAAAGCTAATTCTGTGAATAATTCTGATATAGAAGAAATGCTCTTGCCTAGATACTTCCAGGAGATTCACATTGTGAAAAGGAATGCTTAAGCCTATATTACATAACAATATAGATATTTTAGAAACATTCTAATAAACCCTATTATGTCTTATATCATGTCAGATCAACATTTCTAAATGCATCTATGTGTGGTTTCATCAAAAACAATAATCAATTTCAATCTATGGACCAAAAGCTCTGGTTATAGGTACGGTCATCCAAACTGACATATAGGCAAAGGATAATCTGTCAGTGTGGATAACTGTAACTATAACCGGAGCTTTTTGTTCCATCGCTTGAAATTGATTAAAATGTTTGGTTGTTATCATGATAATTTAGGTGTGGACTTGAAAGACTCATAATTAATGAATTATATTATATATCTATTGCAATAATTATATACATCATCATTGTTTTGAGGATTTTGAGTTTTATTTGAATTTTCAATGCAGTCTGAAACTAAATTTTCTGATGATGCATTTCTCGATATTTCATCAGTTCCACAAACCAATTCCTGGTTAGGTTCTTTCTCACTCATCACATATATGCTTTCAGAGTCATCTTTCTGATTTTCTATTATAATAACATCCCTGCTTGTGGTTACCAGGTTTTTCTTGACATTATAGACTCTATAGCCTTTGGTATTGTCACTGTAACCAACAAGAATATGTTTCTCGGCTTTCTTGTCCCATTTTAATCGCTTCTCCTTCGGGACATGGACCATGACTGTGCTACCAAAAATGCTGAGATACTGAGATTTGGTTTCTCACCTGTCCAGATTTCGTATGGTGTTTTCTCCAGGTCGGCTGTAGGTGACCTATTCCGTAGATATACTGCCGTGTTCACAGCTTCTGCCCAAAAACGTTTTTCCATATTACCTTCAAACAGCAAACACTTGGCCTTTTACACAATTGTTCGGTTCAACCTCTCCGCCATGCCATTTTGTTCGGGAGTATATGGATTAGTCAACTGGTGTATAATGCCTTCATTTTTAAGAAAATCTTCGAACTCTCTGCTGCAAAATTCACCTCCATTATCAGATCTCAATGTTTTCAAGATGACAGCTTTGGCATCTCCATCTTCGTTGCTTCTCCGCTTTCAACTCCAGCTCTACTTCCTCCAATCGAGCCGTCAATGCTCGAATCATCTCGTACAACCTGGCGTTACTGATATCTGGTACTTTGACTGGTTCCCTCTCCACGGACACTGCCACATTTGCCTTAGAGCCTGTATCCTTCACTCTCTTATAGCAGATTCCTCTCCTTCTACCACCAAGCGTGGACTCCGTCGGACTTCGGATTTTTCTTGTTGAGGGACTTCACGTTTCTTCTTCTTCCGTTCTGCTCTTGTTGAAGGAATGGCTGGCTGCAACCTTGTAAGTCGGACAATGAGACGTCTGGAATTTATCTCAGAAAGGAAAGCTTCGTCCTGCACCTGATTCTCAATGATATCTGCATTCTCGGAAGAGGCTGCTCCTTCTTGCACCTGCTCCTCGATGATATCTTCATTCAAGCGTGGACTCCGTCGGACTTCGGATTTTTCTTGTTGAGGGACTTCACGTTTCTTCTTCTTCCGTTCTGTTCTTGTTGAAGGAATGGCTGGCTCCAACCTTGTAAGTCGTAATGTTGAATAAAACAACCTCTCGTAATTCTTAACGCAGACTAACTGTATTTATTCACAAACATAGACAGCAAGTAAAAATGTATTCAGGGTTGTCAATCGAAGGCACAAACAATGTTGCCAACAATATTGAATATTATGGGCTTATTTTCAACACACCCACTAGCACAAAATATTCTATATTTTAACAATCCCTAAAAGATTTACAAATTTATAATGCTTCTCAGAGCATAAACTTTTAGTAAGAACATCAGCAGGCATTTCTGTTGTCTGCAAATATTCAACTTTAATTAAATTATCGTTAACAGCTTCTCGAATGAAATGATACCTTATATCAATATGTTTCGATCTCTTGTGAAACGTTGGGTTTGCAGCCAACCTCTGTGCACTCTGATTATCGTTAAATAATGTTATAGAATCACAGGTTCCAAATAATTCGACACCAAGATTTCTAAAATATAATGCCTCTTTAGCAGCCTTCGAGACTGCCATGTATTCGGCTTCGGTGCTTGAAAGGGCAACAGTTCTCTGTTTCCTGCTCTCCCAAGAGACAGAGGAACCAGAGAGCTTGAAACAAAAGCCTGTAAATGACCTTCTATCATTCCTATCACTAGCCCAATCGGCATCAACAAAACCTTGTAGTCCAATGTCTTCTTTATAAAACCTTAAACCGAAGTTTTTTGTTTCTTGCAAATATCTAAGTACACGTTTACCTTGTTTCCAATGAGACTCATCATAGCATGTATTGAACTGGCTCAAATAACTTACAGAATGCATCAAATCAGGTCGGGTCAAAACAGCTAAGTACATTAGACTACCTATCAATTGTTGATACGGAATGTCAGTTTTACAAACCTTTGCTTTCACAAGGATCACATTGGGTTCCATAGGAGTTTTAATTCCTTTACAATTTAACATATTGAATCGTTTTAAAATTTGAGTTACATACTGCTGTTGGTCCAAAGTTACAATATTATTTTCCTTATCATAGTTAACTGTGATATATTGAAGTTGGTATTAAATTGGTAGTAATAATACGAGAGCGACTATCGCGATGTTTTTTTATGTAAAGATTGTATATCTGTATAACACATGACAACAGCTGGAGTTCAGTTCCAAATTGAATCTCCTGGAATAAAGATTATTACGACCAACCAAATTGTTTAGTTATTTAGTTTTCCAGTGCATAGTCGAAAACATTACAGTTAACTCTCATACCGAGACAATTTTTTATTCGACCTAAATCCTTAATCTTAAAAACAGAACTCAACTTTTCTTTCAATTCTACGACTTCAACAGTATCGTTCGAAAATACAAAAAAATCATCGACATAGAGAGCTATAATTGTATGAAAACATCCATTACGTTTAGTGAACAAACATGGTTCTAACTTTGATTTGCTAAAGCCTAAGTCTTTTAGAAAACATCTACCCTTTCATACCAAGCTCTTGAGGCCTGCTTGAGACCATATATTGCTCTGTTCAATTTCAGTACTTTAGTTTGATCATCATTTATTTCTAAACACTCAGGCAAAGCCATAAATACCTTTTCTCGCAAAAAACCATTTAAAAAAGCTGTTGTCACATCTAAATGTGTAATATCAAAATTCAATTTAACTGACAGAGCAATCAACAGTCTCAGAGTAGAAAATCTAACTACTGGTGAAAAAGTTTCGTGAAAATCCACACCAGGTTCCTGTGTGAAACCTTTAGCCACTAGACGTGCTCTATACCGCACATTATTTTCGAAATCGAACTTGCGCTTGAACACCCACTTACACTGCACAATTCTTCCACCATCAGGAATATCCACAGGTTCCCAAGCACCATTGGCTTCGAAAGACTGCAGTTCCTCTTGCATTGCCTGCTTCCATTTTTCTTTGTCTGGTCTAGACAATGCCTCCTGAACTGTGGCTGGATCACTCTCTAAACAATCTGCGTCTCCTGAGCTAAAGTAGGTAACAAAATCTTCATAAAGTTTAGGTTTCGGAACCCTACTGGATCTTCTGAGTGTCACCGGATTTTCCTGGCTTTCAACAGTGAATACATCATCATTGTTTTGAGGATTTTGAGTTTTATTTGAATTTTCAATGCAGTCTGAAACTAAATTTTCTGATGATGCATTTCTCGATATTTCATCAGTTCCACAAACCAATTCCTGGTTAGGTTCTTTCTCACTCATCACATATATGCTTTCAGAGTCATCTTTCTGATTTTCTATTATAATAACATCCCTGCTTGTGGTTACCAGGTTTTTCTTGACATTATAGACTCTATAGCCTTTGGTATTGTCACTGTAACCAACAAGAATATGTTTCTCGGCTTTCTTGTCCCATTTTAATCGCTTCTCCTTCGGGACATGGACCATGACTGTGCTACCAAAAATGCTGAGATACTGAGATTTGGTTTCTCACCTGTCCAGATTTCGTATGGTGTTTTCTCCAGGTCGGCTGTAGGTGACCTATTCCGTAGATATACTGCCGTGTTCACAGCTTCTGCCCAAAAACGTTTTTCCATATTACCTTCAAACAGCAAACACTTGGCCTTTTACACAATTGTTCGGTTCAACCTCTCCGCCATGCCATTTTGTTCGGGAGTATATGGATTAGTCAACTGGTGTAAAATGCCTTCATTTTTAAGAAAATCTTCGAACTCTCTGCTGCAAAATTCACCTCCATTATCAGATCTCAATGTTTTCAAGATGACAGCTTTGGCATCTCCATCTTCGTTGCTTCTCCGCTTTCAACTCCAGCTCTACTTCCTCCAATCGAGCCGTCAATGCTCGAATCATCTCGTACAACCTGGCGTTACTGATATCTGGTACTTTGACTGGTTCCCTCTCCACGGACACTGCCACATTTGCCTTAGAGCCTGTATCCTTCACTCTCTTATAGCAGATTCCTCTCCTTCTACCACCAAGCGTGGACTCCGTCGGACTTCGCATTTTTCTTGTTGAGTGTGTTGTTATTCATCAATCAAGTCTAAACGGAAACTTCCTCTTTATTGAAAATCGATTATTTACAGTACATGAGTAGGGTTAACACATGCGTAATAATGTTTTAGATAATACATTATAATCTATATCATGACATCTCCCCTTTTTGCAAAATAATGTTTTTCTCAAATCCCAACAATCTCCCTTTCTAAACAATTTCTATAAGCTTATTAATCTATGGACAGAAAATTTACAAAATATAAAAGTTTTTACAATTCAGAGAATTTACAATGTTGAAACCTTAAAATTTTTAGTACCCTATGGTGTAAATCTATCTGGAGGTTTGGACATTCTTCCGAACCTTGTGATGTAATGAGGATTTTGTAATTGTGCATTTGTGTTCTCAATAATTCTAGAATTAGTTAAATCGGGTTTTATCTGATGCCGATTTCTAGTTACTATTTTATTTGAATCACTCAATTTTATACTGTACCTCCTATAACGTTCATCAATATTTGTTATTATTCCAGGTAAATTATAAAAACCATTATTCTTAATGAACACTTTTTGCTCGAGTTCGAGTTTAGGTAAATTTTTTGAGTTTCTGTCGAAATATCGTTTATAATTTTTTTGTTTTTGACGTAAATTAGTACTGTGATGTTTGTTATTTATTATTTTAGGTTTAAGATATTCTGAAGTAACAGGCAAAATACTTTTCAAATTTCTGTGCATCAGGATTTGTGCAGGTGAATATAAATTATTGTCAATGGGTGTATTTCTAAGTTCTAACAAAGCTAAATTGAAATCTGTGTTATCATATAGACATTTTTTCAAAATTGATTTAAGAGTCCCTATTGTTCTCTCTATTTGACCATTAGATTGTGGAAAATAAGGACTGCTTGTTGTGTGCTGAAATTCCCATTCCTTGGCAAAAGATCTGAAAGCATTTGATGCGAATTGTGGACCGTTATCTGAGAAAACTTCATCTGGTATTCCAAATAAAGAAAATATATGTTTTAAGTAGTCTATCACACTTTCTGAAGAAGAATTTCTATTCAAACATTTCACGTCCGTGAACTTTGAAAAATAGTCCACCAAAGCTATGTAATACCTACCTTTCAATTCAAAAAGATCTATACCGATTTTTTGCCATGCTCTCCCAGGAATTTCATGATTGATTAATGGTTCTTTTTGTGGAGTTTTCGAAAAAAGTATGCAAGACTTACATTTTGAAATTAAATTATCAATATCAAGCGACATATTCGGCCAATAAAATAGTGTTCGTGCGCGATATTTAGTTTTTTCTCTACCCAGGTGACTCAAATGTAATTTTGAAAGCATATCTCTCTGTAGACTTTGTGGAATAATTAATCTGTTATTGAAAAACAACAATCCATTCGAGAATGATAAATTATCTCTATTTATAAAGTATGATTTTAAATTATCAGGAATTTTCTTTTTACATGGCGAACCATCCTTCATAAAACCAAGAACCTTCAACAGGTTCAAATCTTTTTTAATTTCAGATTTGATATTTTCTAAATTCGTAGTAGAAATAGGTAGGTTTTTTTCTATAGCTAGAACTTGATATTCTATATTTTCATTCAACAATGTTCCATCTTTATCATAAGAACATTTATTCGAGTCATAGGCGCGAGAAAGAGCATCTGCTAATACCAATTTTGTACCAGGTTTATAAATTAATTTTATGTCATATGGCTGAATGGATATCAACATTCGTTGTAAACGCATGGGACAAGCATTGAGAGGTTTTTTAATTATTGAAATTAAAGGTTTGTGATCTGTTTCGATTGTAACATGTTTTCCATATACAGGGTCTTTCACGACGAACCTCACCCATATTTATACGGGAAACTACTGAACGTATTTTCATGAAATTCAGCACTTATAAGTATTTTACGATGCTGATGAAATCTAAAATATTTTCAAGGCATGAGCACCTCCGGTTTTTCCGTAAATGACGTCAACTTCCGTTTTTCAAATTAGAACACCATTTTTTTATTGCAGAAATAGATTCCTTAGAAAATTTCAATTTATTTTGATGTAACATTTTTCAGTTTTGGTTGGAAAATTCTCTCTGAGCGGGAAAATTCGAAAAAAAAATCGAAAATAGAGCTCCGCTGAAACAAGAATAACTTCGAGGTTTTTGGATGGAAAATTTTCATTTTTGGGATTCTTCAAGATGTAAGATTGATGTATCCACTTTAAAAATCGAAATCGCGATTCATGATACAGGGGGTGAAAAAATCGCTTTCAAAGTTAGAGATGACAAAATCGTGAAAAATCAATTTTTTCAAATTAGAACCCCATTTTTTTATGGCAGATATTGAATCTACGTTAAAAAATAATGTGAGTGTATGCATCACACCCTTGCCCTAAAGTGGATATTTTCTGAGTTATTCACAAAAAACTGTTTTTCGTCTTGAATTTTCAGCTATTTCTTTTCCCTTCACGCCAAAAAGATGACATTTTTAGGAACTGTTACTTAAACCATGTTTTAGATTTTACTACCCTAATATGCAAGAGAAAAAAGTTACAGGTTGATCCTAAATAGATGGCGAATTTGGATTCGAATTTGTATCGGAAACCTCTTTATTTCAACTAATCGGCCATCGGTTTTCTCTCCAGTGATAAATAAATAATTCCTTATGAACCATATGCAAAAACTTACCATGTTTTACATTATTTTTTTTTAATGATAGATATCATTAATTATAATACATCTGCCAAATTCCTCTTTATTCAGTAGCATTTTGTGTTTACTATTAATTTGGTGATAATTCGTATTAAGTTATAAAATCGATCACTATGCCTAATTTTACCAATGAAGATTATTTAAATCTCATTCTACTTCATGGAGAATGTAATAAAGTTGTAGATAGAACGATTCGACTGTTCATTGAGAGGTTTCCTGACCGACCCAGACCAACGAGAGATACCATTAACAGAACCATGACAAACTTGAGAAATGTCGGTTTCAAGAAGGGGTGAAAAATCTACAGCATGGTTCAAATAACAGTTCCTGAAAATTTCATCTTTTCGGCGTGAAGGGAAAAGAAATAGCTGAAAATTCAAGACGAATAACAGTTTTTTGTGAATAACTCAGAAAATATCCACTTTAGGGCAAGGGTGTGATGCATACACTCACATTATTTTTTAACGTAGATTCAAAATCTGCCATAAAAAAATGGGGTTCTAATTTGAAAAAATTGATTTTTCACGATTTTGTCATCCCTAACTTTGAAAGCGATTTTTTCACCCCCTGTATCATGAATCGCGATTTCGATTCTTAAAGTGGATACATCAATCTTACATCTTGAAAAATCCCAAAAATGAAAATTTTCCATCCAAAAACCTCGAAGTTATTTTTGTTTCAGCGGAGCTCTATTTTCGATTTTTTTTTCGAATTTTCCCGCTCAGAGAGAATTTTCCAACCGAAACTGAAAAATGTTTCATCAAAATAAATTGAAATTTTCTAAGGAATCTATTTCTGCAATGAAAAAATGGTGTTCTAATTTGAAAAACGGAAGTTGACGTCATTTCCGGAAAAACCGGAGGTGCTCATGCCTTGAAAATATTTTAGATTTCATCAGCATCGTGAAATACTTATAAGTGCTGAATTTCATGAAAATACGTTCAGTAGTTTCCCGTATAAATATGGGTGAGGTTCCTCGTGAAAGACCCTGTATATACTGATGGAAACGTAAACATGAATAAGTTATCGCGTACATTTCTTTTTCAATTTGCGCCCAATTCTTTTGCGTATCTGATAATGATTTGGAAATATAATAAACAGGCATCACAGTACTATATCCTGTTCGCAGCGCCATGTGTTGTTATTCATCAATCAAGTCTAAACGGAAACTTCCTCTTTATTGAAAATCGATTATTTACAGTACATGAGTAGGGTTAACACATGCGTAATAATGTTTTAGATAATACATTATAATCTATATCGTGACATTGAGGGACTTCACGTTTCTTCTTCTTCCGTTCTGCTCTTGTTGAAGGAATGGCTGGCTGCAACCTTGTAAGTCGGACAATGAGACGTCTGGAATTTATCTCAGAAAGGAAAGCTTCGTCCTGCACCTGATTCTCAATGATATCTGCATTCTCGGAAGAGGCTGCTCCTTCTTGCACCTGCTCCTCGATGATATCTTCATTCAAGCGTGGACTCCGTCGGACTTCGGATTTTTCTTGTTGAGGGACTTCACGTTTCTTCTTCTTCCGTTCTGTTCTTGTTGAAGGAATGGCTGGCTCCAACCTTGTAAGTCGTAATGTTGAATAAAACAACCTCTCGTAATTCTTAACGCAGACTAACTGTATTTATTCACAAACATAGACAGCAAGTAAAAATGTATTCAGGGTTGTCAATCGAAGGCACAAACAATGTTGCCAACAATATTGAATATTATGGGCTTATTTTCAACAATTCACAGTAGCGCAGTTGAGTTTTATGCTATGGAGACAACGAGAAAAAAAAATTATACACTTAAATTAAGACCATGATATAGACCAGGATTCGAACGCGATTGGACAATTCTAAAAGCGTTGATTTTGCTTGAACAACATTCACAGTATTGTACAGAATTATAGGGAAAGAAAGTGGAAAACCATGGATGCAAATGCACGAAACAGTTACAAAATATTTGATTCAGTAGAATGTGGAAATTCCGGATGATTTTGAATGTACTTTTTTATTTTTTTTTTTTTAATATTTTAGGGGTTTTATAACTTTTAGATTTTTTCGGAGGTTAAATATTTTTGGGCCATAGAAAAGAAAAGAATTTTTTGTAACAGTTTTATGTAACAGTTTTAGTAAGATGTTGGTTTTTTACTTCCAAGACATGGAAGGTATTTATTACTCTACATTCTAGTCTAAGTAAATTAATTTATTTTTCTTACAGTCTGAAGTGGTCAATCTCAAAATTAATAATGAGAATTTATAATCACGAACTAGAAAATTCGACAATTGTCGGTTTGTATTTGTAAATACATTAGAGGGAGTTAATTTATAACTGCCTTGTTTAACTCCCAAGGGAGTAATATCCATGTTTATAGTTACGATAACTCAGGTGTTTTTTGTCTATAATGTATCAATATGAAATAAAAAGATTAACATTAGGATTTATTATTTGGTTTTTGCTTGGAAGTTGTCGGCTTTTTTCAGCCAAAAAAAGAGTAATTTTTGTATTAGAAATATTAATTAGTGAAAGAACATATTTAGTCAGTGAACATAACTGAAAAATAACTCATATTCAATCAAAAAAAGGGAAGGCAGCGACCTATGCTGACCGACGGTTTTTCAAACTATATAAAAACGGACTGCTCCTTCTCGAGGTAATCGAACGTAGTTTCCTTCTCATTTTATTGGTGAAACGCTTCTCAATTTAAAAAAACTTACTTGGCCAACTCCATCATAAATAATTTTATATTGACCCGTGAAAGTCAAGGTGGGATGGTGTCTAAGCGATTTGCTTGGATTTTGGATTTATTGGTCTTTGCTTGTAAGGCTCCAGGTTAGACGTGATTTTGGCATTAATTTAAAAGGATTTGTTTGGTTTCGAGGGCGCCAATCGATAGAACAGGTACCAAGTAACCAGATTTCACGTATTACTCCAAAATGACAGATAGTGGGTTCATTGGTTTTTACATGTGATGTCCTCATTTGTACTACCATTGCTTCTCCAAGAGTTACATTCAGATGACATAGGAATGCTATTTCGGTTTTGTGGTTTTATTGGATTGATTGCAATGAATCTCAAAAAATGCCATCTGATGATAATAATAACAACACACATTTATTCAAAAAATCATCACATGTAAACAAATACAGTAATGAAATTGAAACTCGACATTAACTGTACTATTCATCAATATGATATGGTCCATATCAACCAAAAACTTACGAACCTTTGTTTTAAAAATCTTAGGTTTTTTAATGTTCTGGAGACATTTCGGAAGAGCATCAAAAAGTCTCATGCAGGTATATTGAGTACTCTTTTATGTGTGCGTTAGGGAGTATTCAGGAAGGAGATAAGATACTATCTGTCTTGTATTGTTCGTGTTCCTATAGCTGGAAAAAAGCTCCCTAATTTTTGTATGAAAAGCAGTGATTTGTACATAAACAAACCTGGTTAAGACGAAATATTATTTTGTCCAAATTAACTTCTGCAAGACTGCCTGTAGGCTAACCGCAGGGTTGAACTCAAGGTCATTTTCTGGGTGATAAATAGCCGACTAGCGTTTGAGCTGTTGTCCCAAAAGATAATTACATATGACAGTAGCGACTCAAGGTTTGCAAAGTATACCACCTTCAAGACTTCTAAACTAACTTGATTCCTCAATACATTCACAGTATAAAGCACGGAAAGGAGCTTTTTATTTAAGCTTTCAACATGTATCTGCCATTTAAGAACGACATCTATATGAATACCCAAGAACTTAGTAGATTGCGATATTGACATGTTATCTTCAAGTATTCTGATGGAGGATGGAAACGAGAGATGAGATCGTTCTGTATGGAAGAAAACAATTTCTGTTTTATCAACATTCAGGTTGAGGCAGTTGTTGTTTCACCAAGAAGTAATGGACTCAAAAGCATTTTCAGCATTTTGAATAACTGCTGTCTAATCCTCGTCTGTTACAATGACATTGGTGTCGTCCGCAAATAAAAACATTGTGTATACAAAATTGATCACATAATGCAGGTCATTGATGTATACTAGGAACAACAGTGTCCCGACTATGCCACCCTGCGGAATTCCCATAAGAATACAAAGATCCCCTGAGGAATAGGCCTCACCGTCTATTACCATCTCAATTCTCTGTTTGCGGCCACTAAGATAACTCCGAATTGATTCAAGTTGATTATCTCGAATGCCAAAAGCTTCAAGCCTAGTTAGGAACTTCTCGTTATTGACGCTATCAAAAGCTTTCGAAAGGTCGAGGAACATTCCAAGGGAAATTTTACCATTCTCTAACGCAGATAAGATCTCATTTAGTAGTTCAAATAAGGCTGTGTCTGTAGACTTGTTCGGTAAATATCCATGTTGGCATTTGCTAAATATTTGGAACTTAGTGAAAAACGAGATAAGTCGGATGGAAAGAATCTTTTCGAAAATTTTGGAAAAAGACGTAAACAAGGTTATTGGGCAGTATTTTTTAAGTTCTTCTCAGTTGCCAGTCTTATAAATCGGTTTGACTATGGCCTATTTTCAGTGATTCAGGGAATATACAAAAAAACAACAATACTCACTTAATCCAGAAAATGTATGTAATTATAATTTTTCGCTCTAAAATCACTTTTTTAAAAAAACGCAATTTATTCTGAAGCAATTTCATTTGGTGCTGGTTGTAATAATAATGATTAACATAGTTCACACGGAAAAAAAGCTAATTCTGTGAATAATTCTGATATAGAAGAAATGCTCTTGCCTAGATACTTCCAGGAGATTCACATTGTGAAAAGGAATGCTTAAGCCTATATTACATAACAATATAGATATTTTAGAAACATTCTAATAAACCCTATTATGTCTTATATCATGTCAGATCAACATTTCTAAATGCATCTATGTGTGGTTTCATCAAAAACAATAATCAATTTCAATCTATGGACCAAAAGCTCTGGTTATAGGTACGGTCATCCAAACTGACATATAGGCAAAGGATAATCTGTCAGTGTGGATAACTGTAACTATAACCGGAGCTTTTTGTTCCATCGCTTGAAATTGATTAAAATGTTTGGTTGTTATCATGATAATTTAGGTGTGGACTTGAAAGACTCATAATTAATGAATTATATTATATATCTATTGCAATAATTATATACATCACATTGTACAAATAAAAATTGAACGGATCAAGAAACAAATCATTCAACATAATATTAAAAAAATTCACCCACACTATAAAGTTCTCACTAGAGACATAGAACTATAACAAATTACTTTTAGATACTTCGATGCTCTGCACAGCATGAAAAGATCTTGGTAGGAAGTTGAATAGTCTTAGAACCATGCAGATAGGTTCAATGGAGAGGGTACCTTGTTGGAACATTGAATTGTTTTCAGTAAAACTCATGTTTATTTTAGGCAAGGGAATTTTGACGCCTAAATCTAAATCACCGGTCTAACTCAGGAGGCAGGGTGAGTGAGTAATTCGGGTCACTAGGATTTTTATAATATGGATGGAACCAGAGCTGCTATTAGCACAATTGATAAATGAAACAATTTTCAATTTACGCTAATTTTATTTGTTTTCACAATAGCTGTTTCGTCAGGCCATGACTTCTTCTTCAGATGAGTATATGTAACTTCTATTTGTACAAATGCAAGGGATGTTCTTAAATAGTCAGGTTGCATTTGTACAAGTAGTAGTCACATATATTCACCTGAAGAAGTCATGGTTTGACGAAACAGCTGTTGTGAAAACAAATGAAATTAGCGGAAATTGAAAATTGTTTCATTTCTCAATTTAATATGAAACACCTACACCGAAGAAGCTCCGTGAAACCAATTTCTATCTTTATTTAAAATGATACAAAGTAATAATTCTACTGATAATCAATCTGATATCAAGACTGAAAGTGAATTTGTTCATAAAGATATTTATAATGAAGAGGAATGAGCTAATCAGCATTAGACTTCCAGGAACTCGATCTCTAGGAAATGGCCAGGTCAGCGTCTTCCACGTTCTAGGGATATGTAACGCCTCCCTCCTAAGATATTCCATCACGGGGAGAAAAATGGGATTCCCTGTGGTTGGATTTCTTCAACTTCTTTTGATTATGTTGGCCATCTGGAATTCAACCACTGCCTAAGTTTGCTTGAACATATATACACTATGAATTCGATTAAAATTGCATAAATGAATGTGATTAATTTTTCATGGAGCAATTTTGTGTCCTCCTGCTTGATTAGAAGGGGTTGTATTTCTTCTTGCTTCTTTTTGAGTTGATGAATCTGGTCCAGCGGGACGTCTTGGAGTTGAATTTTTTGATTTGACCAAGGTTGCCGGGTTCAGGTTGGTGCCAATTTTTGGAAGATACATTGGTTCGCCTTTGAAAACATATCTTTTGTTGAAAAATTTTTCTTCATCAGTCTCGAAGAAACATCCTTTTAGTATTGTAATGAGGAAGTTTCGCATAATGGTAGTGAGGTCAGTTCATCCACATACTGTGCATATTTTTATTCCGGTTGGAGCTATTGCAATGAATTTTTCGCTATCAATTAACTGGAGAAAATTTTGTTGGTTTCGACTAGATGATTTTGGCAGGAACCAGGAGCTTCATTTAAATGTAAGAGCTGGAATGGGCAATCTTCTTCCATGGACTCTTCAACAAGGTTATCATCTTTGCAGTAGTACATTGAGTGCAAATTAACACCAGATGAAGAGGTGTACTGATAACACTTTTCATTTATTGTCAGATATGAATTTTTTGGAATGATTATTGTATTGTTGATAGCCGGGACTGAGAAAAGATGGTAATGCAAATATGTATCAGGTTATACCGAGAGGTATACAATATAGGAAAGTGGAGAATGAAAACATTTCTAAATTCAACAAAATATGTATTGACCTTGACCCATTCGTAATAGTTATAATATTCTTTTTCATCCTTGAAAATTCAATTATTCTGAGAATATTTTTTGGAAATTCCAATGATGATTGATTTTAATTAGGAGAATTCCATAATGATATGATATAATATTCCTAATTTTCAAAAACTTATGGCATTTTCAATTCCATCAATCGTGTTGTATAACTTTTGTACTCTTATTTAACAGGATAGATAAACAACCATTTCTGCTTGCGACTTTATTATTCAATGGCATGGGTAACTGTTACAATCATAGATGACCATGTAGGAGAGCATGCGCACATATGATTAGTACATTTGAATACATTTGAACTAAAAATAATAACATTTACATATTTATTATGCATCATCTCCCTTCTTCTCAAGACAATAAAATAATATTTATAATTTCAATTTACTTAACCTAATTATAACACCTGCTCCTGGCCTTATTTTTTTTTTAATTAATTTTTATTTTTTTTTATTTTTTATTTTTATTTATATATTTTTAAATTTTTTTATTTTTTTTACAATCATTTACAAGTTTTCAATCCTAATAATCCCTATTTACAATACACCTATCAGTACTCTTTACCGCACCTCAACTTATGTGAGTAATTGGTGCTAGTAGTTTCAGATAATTCATATTTACAATCAATATAATTTTTTTGTTTCGGTCCACTAAAAACCTTATCATGGTTCATATTCTGAAGGGTGATATCCTCCTCGATTTCAAAATATGGTTCTTTAAAGGTTCTTATCTGTGAACTGTTTCTCCGAAATATTCTACCATTATCAGCTTTGATAATAAATGAACGAGGTGTACTGCCTAACTTGATAATGAAACCTTTATGCCATATATTGTCTTTACGAAACAAAATTCTGTTACCTTCCCTAAAGAGAGGCCTTGTTTTACTAGTTTTATTATAATGATCTGAATAATTACTTATTTTTTGTTCAAATTGCTTTTCCACACCGATATTCAATTTAGGTTTCAATAGTCCATCAGCGATAGGTAATTTAGTTCGACAAATTCTATTCTGCAACAGTTGTGAAGGAGAATATGTTAAATCTTTTACAGGTGTATTCCTGTATTCTATTAGTCCTATGTAAAGATCGGTACTATCTTTAGCTCTTTTAAGGATATTCTTACAAATATGTACAGCTTTTTCAGCTAATCCATGCCCTTTCGGATAATGTGGACTGGATGTAACGATTTCAAAATTAAATTTTGATGCAAAGTTTTTACATTCATAAGACGCAAACGGGACATTATCACAAATGACCGTCTTTGGTATACCAAACCTAGAAAATATTTGTAGCCACGCATTAATAACTTCATTTGAAGATTTATTTTTTAAAGATATCAACTCAATCCATTTGGAATAAAAATCTATCAACACTAAATAAAATTTAGAGTTATGTTCTAGAATATCACAAGTGACTTTATTAAAAGGCAATTTCGGTAAGTCAGGTTCTATTATAGGCTCTTTAGTAACTCGTGGTTGATTGAGTTGACATAATTCACATCTATTCACAAAATTTTCGATGTGTAGGTTCATATTTGGCCAATATAACAATTCTTTAGCTCTAACTTTAGATTTCTGTACGCCCAAATGTGATTCATGCAACAACTGCAACATTTGTAATCTTAGGCTATTAGGAACTAGGATTCGTTCATTCAAGTACAAAATCCCATTGTCCAAAATAATATCATTTCGAAATTTGTAATAGAATTTTATTTCGTCTTTCACTTTCGTTTTATGAATAGGCCAACCCTTTTTACACACCTCTAACAACTGTTTCAAAACTGAATCTTTTCTAGTTTCTTCTTTAAACAATTCTACTTTTTCTTCACTAACATTGATAGAATGTATGACTTCACTTAAAGATTTATCTTCTTCAGTTTTAATTTCAAGGTAATGTCTAGATAAATAATCAGAAAGATACATATATCTACCTGGTACGTATTCTAGTTGTATGTTGTATTTAAGCAATTTCAATCTCATTCTTTGTAATTTTCCAGACGGTATTTTATGAATTTCTTTCGACAGTATAGACAAAAGAGGTTTGTGATCCGTTTTAATTTTTATATCCCTAGAATATATATAATTATGAAATTTATTGCAAGCAAAAACTAAACCTAACAATTCCTTTTCTATCATGGAATACTGTTTTTCTGTATCGGAAAGACTTCTAGACGCAAAAGCTACTGGTTTGCCTTCTTGTACTAAACAACATCCTAAACCATTTTGACTACTGTCACTTTCAATAACTATTTCTTTAGACTCATCAAATGTTTGCAAAATTGGTGCTTCCAAAATGCATTTCTTAATTTTCTCGAAAGTTTTCGTATGTTCATCTGTCCATATAAATACAGAATCTTTCTTAGTTAGCCTACGTAAAGGGGCTGTTAGTTCGGACAAATTGATGATGTAACTTCTCATATAATTGATAAAACCTAGAGCCTTCATTAGCTCTTTCTTGTTACGTGGAATTTCTAATTTTTCTAAAGCTTTAAGTCTGTCAGTATCAATTGCTCTACCTTTTTCTGAGAAAATGTGACCCAAATATCTAACTTCTTTCAAACGATACTGAAATTTTGATGAATTGAATTTAACATTAACTTCCTTAGCGCGTGCCATTACTCTCTCTAAATTTCGATCGTGTTCCTCTAATGTTTCCACCCATGACTAATAAATCGTCTACATATATAAAAACACCGGACAAATCTCCAAAATTCTGATGAGTATAACGCATAAAGACCTCTGGTGCAACTTTCAACCCATATGCTAACCTTTTAAAACAATATATTTGACCTGAGGGTGTAGCAAAACAAGTTAATAATCTACTTGATTCGTCCAACTCGACGTTCCAAAATCCCGAACTAAAATCCAAAACTGAAAAATATTTCATGCCGCATAATGTCTGGGAAATATCCTCTAAAGTGGGCATAACAAAAGGTTCCCTAATGAGATATTTATTCAATTCTAAAGGACTAAGACATATTCTCAAGTTACCCTGTTTTTTCTCAACAATCACGATATTATTTAACCATTCTACTGGTTGGTTTACTTTTTCAATTATATCTAATCTCTCTAATTCTTCTAAAGTATCTAAAAATGGTTTTCTGAGTTTCAAAGGTATCTTACGTGTAGGATTCATTACAGCTTCATAATCATTTGTCAATCTTAATTTGCATGGAATCTTATATTTACCTATGCCTATGAAGGAATATATGTGTTTTTCTATAAAACCTTCTCGATCTACATAATTATTCGTATGATTTTCAATGGTTTCAATTTTCCTAATCAAATTTAATCTAACACAAGTTTCATTACCTAAAATTGATATATATTTTTCCTTCAAAATCAAGAAGGAGAGGAAACACACCTCTCTCACCCTTATGCTCACAGACCAAATCAGCACTCCCTAGTGGTTTAATCCTTTGTCCACCGTATGCTTCCAATGTTATTGAAGTTGATTTCAGTTGAGTACAAGCCTTATCTATCTTCTCATAAATATTCATAGGTATGATATTACTGTCTGAACCACTATCCAATTTGAAATCGACCAGGATACCACCAACTCTAATTTTTTCAGTCCAATTATTCCTAGACAAAGAAGCAACATTATAAATGGCATCAACATAAAATGAATCCGAATGATTACAATATGATTCCGAATCGTCTTCATCGTTACCTACAATTGCTCTAATTTTTCTAAATTTACAGGCCTTTGCAAAATGATTCAATTTGTTACAACTGTTACATTTTTTTTTGTAAGCTGGACATGCTTTAGGTTTATGAAAAGATAAACATCTTGAACATTTATTATTATGAAAGTTTTGATTTGCAAACAGTGATTTGTTGAAAGAATTTCTTGAAGTTTGTTCATTTTTGTAATGGGTATTTTGAACTGATTTATACTTATCCTTCTTCAAATATTGTATATCGGCGACTTGTGATCCAATCTGTAATTTTTTCGTCTGCTCTTGAGTTACTTCCCAGGTTCTGCACAGCTCCGATGCTTTGTCCAATTCCATATTTCCAACTTGTAGAAGTTTTTCCTGCAACGCTTTGTCCCATACTCCTAGTACGATCCTGTCTCTTATCATCGATGATTCTTGATTTCCGAACTCGCAAGACTTGACCAATTTCTTCAGTTCCATGAGGTAATTATCAAACGGTTCACCATGTGTTTGATTTCTGTTATAAAATGTGTATCTTTCGAATACCACATTTTGTTTCGGCGAACAGTGTTTGTCGAATGCGATGATTATTTCTTTATATGAAGTTTCCTCTGGGAGATCGAATGTTAGATACAACTCTAATGCTTCCGAACCTAATGCATTTAAAAGTGTAGCCTTCTTGATTTTGTCATCCTTTCCATCTAAATTGGCTGCCGTTGAGAATATTTCATAATTCAGTTTAAATTTCCTCCAATTTGCACTGAGGTTCCCACTCAACACAAGTGCTTCAACTGGTTTTATGTACTGGGCCATGCCGATACCACGTGATGCGAAAATTTTATTTCTGATTTTATTTTCACAATCCTCACTCATATAATGTTTCAATTCACTAGTTTCCGTAGAACACTTCCGTTTATCGAATTATTGACGATATTTTTAGGTTCTTTTACGTTTTCGACTGCGCCATGTTGTATAACTTTGTACTCTTATTTAACAGGATAGATAAACAACTATTTCTGCTTGCGACTTTATTATTCAATGGCATGGGTAACTGTTACAATCATAGATGACCATGTAGGAGAGCATGCGCACATATGATTAGTACATTTGAATACATTTGAACTACAAATAATAACATCTACATATTTATTATGCATCAAATCGATTCTGTTGTTATATTCGAAGGAATTCCAATTTGATCCATAAAATTTTATCCTCATTTGTAAATAAAAATTATCGCAGAGTTGGCTAAAATTTTCAGGGATTGGTTCAAACTGAAAAGCAATTGTTCTTTGATTTCGCTCAAGATATTTCAGTTCATTTTTGAATTTCTTACTGAATATATTCAATACTGTTTCCGATGCTACTTGATACTGATGCCTTGAATATTTTTAACTGATCATTAGCGATAGCACTTCAAATCAATTTGCAAATTAGGAGGTACACTACGGATGGTTGAGTTTCCATTTGAGAATTGGATGATCATTGGAATCACTTCACCCAGAGGTTCTAAAGGCGATTCAATTTGTGCAGTGGTTGTTAGCCTGAATGAAAGTATATCAAGGTACTTCTCAATGGCTGCATCACAAAAGGGAGAACTCGGTAAGTTTTACAAGGTTACAAGTGCCTTGAACAATATCCAAAAGTGAATAGTGTTTATAGTGAATAGTATTTATGTTGCCGAATTGTGCGGAGCCGTAATTCACCAGCATATGGTAGTGTTTGCTCTTAAGTATGGATAGTTTCCCTCGAAAGAGATACTGTTTAACGATATTAAAATCTCACCCCAGAGAATAGTTTCTCCATCTTCTGGAGTTGGAGGAACTATTCCCTCCATCTTCTGGAGTTCCTCCTGGTGTTGCAGCTCTTCAAGCTGCTGGAGAAGTTCCTGTTGCTGTATCTCTTCTTCCTGCCTCGACAACTCCTGCTGCAGTTGTTCTTCCACACCTGTCCGCTGAAGGACCAAATCCAGAAATTTATATAGGGTTCGAATTCAATAGATAAAAGCAGTTATAAAAATATGACTGCAATTTATTCTGTAAAGAACTTCCTAACAGCGAAGTTGTATCCTAGTTCTGATGATTCCCAATTATTTCATCTTATAAGTATTATATAAAAATCTCTGGAATGTACATTTATTTTGAAGATAATTAAATTCCCATCTGTTGTGGATATCTGGAATATTTTTTATCGTTTCAAGAAGAGGTTTATATCGCAAAATTATAAAGCACATTATAAATCTGTTCTAATACTATTTCTTGAGATCTTTGAAGCCAATTTATACAACATAAGTTTCTAAAAACTTCAATGGATTTTGATGAGCATTACGGAATTCACATTTAATTATGTCGAACACATTTTGTATGAACTAACATAATAGTTGTAAACGATATCTTTAACCAAGAAAAAAGCAAAAAATGTCACAGAGGTAAAAGCTGCTTTGTGTACAACGTGTTTTCTTCCATTACTCACCAAGACAACAGTGTTGAATAAGTATGTATTTTCACGAATAACTGTTTCTAAAATCCTAAACCTACATAACCACAAGGACGAATATCTGTCGATTAATCAACAAATATTCCACATTGATCAGAGCTAATCATCCAATCAACCAAAACAAAATGTTCAGACAAGTTAATATTTGGCTCAATTACTTTTCAATAGGTAGAAAATAAAATGTCGGAAGTATATACACTTGTCAATTGACAAGTGCGGACAACCCGTTAGAAGGCATGCAAATCAATCTGCAGCTGATAAAGTGTTCTCCACCTATTGAATAACCGTGGCAATAATAAACCCGGCTGGACATTTTCGAAAGGCTCATTTGTGGGAATTTCGAAAAATTGACAAGTGTAAACAACTTCCTCTTAGGAGCTGTTCAAACCACTCTGCTTCTGAAATGATTTTCTCTACGTATTGAGTAGTAACTGTTTCAAGAACAGCTTGGCTAAACATTATTGAAAGAGTCATTCGTGGAAGTTTCGAAAAATTGACAACTTTACACTACACCTTATAGGGCCCGTAAATCAATCTGCTTCTAATATTTTATTCCCTACCTATTGAAGAGTAATAATGCTGAATATCAACCTGGTTTATCATTTTCGAAAGGGAAAAATGTACAAATGTACACTACCCCTTAGACAGGCTACAAATCAATCTGCTTCTGATATCTCATTACTGAGGAGTAACCGTGCCATATATCTACCTTGTTCAACATTTCTGAAAAGGTAAAAATTTTGTATTTCGTGTGGATAGAAGTTGTGTATGCGGAAATAGTCATGATGTTAATTTTGAAACGTAATTCAGTTTTGAGAAGAAATCATATATCGTAAACAAGAAAATAGAATGAAAGAAATGAATTTGAAGTTGTACAGTGACCAGAATTTTGTTGAACCATTTCATTTCAAAACTGATGTGTAAATCATATGGATATTAAACAGAGTATTTCCTTTCCTTCTATTTCAAAGTTAACTATCAGAAAGTAAATGACTGATCTATGCAATAATTAGGTATATAAATCATCATTGATAATTAACTTCAAACATCAAGGTATCGTGATGAGTTTTCACGAGAATTTTCATGAGTTGTCACCTATAACCTACTCAACTACACCTGTGAAGGAAAAGGAGCAATTAAAATTAGCTTGATTACTCGCACTTTCAAAGGTTGCACGCAAAGGACTATATCATAATTTCGAACCGGAATACTATAAATATAATTATTCGAACTGAATCTGTCATAGTGACACTTACATCGAAAGAACTCAAGAATGCAGTGTTGAGACTCATGCTGCTATACGGCCTCTTTCGATGCCTCCTCAACTTTTTGCGATCCTTTTTGACGAGTTCTAGAAAGAAAACATGTGTTTGAATTGACGCAATCTAAATGAATCATTGGATTTCATATCAAAAGTTTCATCAACCCTTATGTACAGAAATATTGACGAACCAACAAATTAAGCAAGCAACAATAATGGAGTTAAATGGTCTTAATGAATCTGCCTTTCTAGTAGAATCCAGATTCTGTTATGTCTTCGAGGAATTATATGATATAGTTTGCCTATATTGATACCTACCTAAGAAATAACCTATGGACCTTTACATATACGTCTTTACCTCACAATCCAGTAATACAACTTTGGTTGATCTGTATTTCTGAAAACATTGGAAAAATAACATTGCGATTGCACATATCGGTTTGAACTTAATGGCCAGTTTTAGCGGCCAATTATCCGAAGAAACCCGAACAAGGGCAATTGTCCTCATAGCTAAGTCCATGAAAACTTAACATAGTCATCGAATATATTTAAAATTATCCACCTAGAAGGGAATGAATATCATTTGGCAGGATTTTAAATGTGCACCAATTTTTACTGTGTTATATAGCTCCAAAACTACTCCACAAATATAAATTTTCAGTGTCTAGGATGAGCAGTGAGGGACTGAAAGGTTCATGTACAATCTCGTCAGTATTATATGAGGGATCATATCATTCCCTATCGTGGGTAGATAGTGAGATATATGTTATGTTGTCTCATTTGAATGAATTAAATAAGTCACAGAGATAATAACATTATAATGATATTTTAGGGTTATTGTCTTGTCTTGTCCGGGGCACGTGTCACATAAGGTTGATTTTTTTTAATCCACATTTCATATTATTTTGTCGTTAAACTAGAACTTTACAAAAAAATCAAGCTTTTTTATTTGTTTTGTATATTTTTTGTTGCCTTTTTCAGTTCGTGTTGATGATTGTTGCAATGGTATTCCTTTTTTCAATAACCATCCATCGTTGGATTGGGCTCTTGAAGTTTAAAATTTTTTTATAGCTTGCTATTTTGTACAATAATGATGATCAATTTTCTCGATTGAAATTCAATTTGGTAAATACTTTTGAACATCTCAAATGCCTTAAGTTGCCGCACGTCCAGAGATCCGGGACCCTATTCTTGAATGTTATGGTATGAACGTTCTCTATCGTTCCATCAAAAATGCACCGCGTTTCCTTGACAACTGCGTCGACACGCCTATTTCCTCCCATCCCCGATCCAAGAATAGGGACCCTGGAACAATTCATCACTTGAGAAGGTAAGTGTTTTTCATGCATTATTTTTGATATCATTTCTGAGCAACCACTAAATTTTGCAAATTTTGATCGTGAACATCTCACCACACGATTATTCCATAGCTAGAGTTAAGACTGTATCAAAACATAAAAGCATATTAACATGTTCCAAACTTTTTTATTTAATTTTGAAGAGTGCACCTAGTT
This sequence comes from Myrrha octodecimguttata, assembly GCA_958510865.1. Lineage (NCBI taxonomy): Eukaryota > Metazoa > Arthropoda > Insecta > Coleoptera > Coccinellidae > Myrrha > Myrrha octodecimguttata. Next base: position 21,162,377 of record OY294061.1, on the reverse strand, counting down.
ATTTTTTGGTCAGGTCCTTTAAAGGTTGGAAGGATCAATCTCAGATGTCAGTCAATTTTTACTTCAAGATATTTTATGTGTGTTGCTTCGGGTATACCAGTATTTTCATTCCAGTGTTGACTGATTATAATCGAACAACTTTTTCAGCTGAAGAATATCTTTTTTTGTTTGAGTTTTGTCCAAGAGTCAGCATTATATCAAATCGCAGCGTCATCAGATCATGCTTTCAGTGCTTTTATATTTTTGGATCATATTTATATACATATGAAGGGAATAAAAGTGATCCAAGGACAGTGCCCTGGGAACTCCCTAAGAAACAATATCGCTGCAACTTCTATGTAAATAAATTCCAACCATCATTTATTTGCCTGTTCGATAAATATTTCTTGATTAATTCATATATGGATCCGCGAAATCAATAGTTTTTAATTTTTAGAGTAACTTCTCATGTGACACAGTATCAAAAGCTTTTGAAATATTTAAAAATCTGCACATGTATAAAATTTGTTAATCTTAATAATCTTACGTATTCCAGAAAGAAAGAATTTAATAAATATGTATCTCAGTATACTTGTTTTATTTTCATCATTTGTTCCATACAAGTGTGGATTACATTTAGTGGAGGAAATATGAGAGAACCAGAACATGTATTTAAATTGTCGTATAGTTTCTAAATATCGAGCTCAAATTTTGCACTTTTTTGAGAATTACGGCATGAATCTCGATGAAAAATTTGGCAGGATCATACGATTAGTGGCAAAATCGTTATGTATCGAAATAAAGCGCTTGTGAACGTAGTGAATACATGGATGGATTACCACTGTTGCTACGATTAAAAACTTGCGCATAAGAGCTCCAGATGCCACGTTGGAAGAATGAATAAATAATATTATGAATCATCTTTCTTATGTTTTGTTAGTCGGCTCAAATGCCCTGACCCTGAGATATCAAATGTGCGCAGAAGCCAGAATTTGAACTTTTATGACACATGGCTAATATGTCCCTTAACTTACAATAGCATTTATGTCATACTTTAAAAAAATATTGCCCCGAATTTTTTTACCAAATTTTTGCGTCCCAAAGCAAAAATTTATTGCAGCTCCCGTTGTCCAGAAAAATGGTGTTGGCCTGCTTAAATTGAAGCTGTACAATGCACTCTATATTATGTAAAATATGCAATATACCGGGTGTCACAAGAATCAGGTTAAGCCTAAAAAAATCTCATTTTTCAAGATATCGGATGGAAATTTTCCAGATTGACACTAAAGATTGATTTCCGTAGACTGCAGTAAGTAATCTGCGCCGATGACCCCCTGTACAACCAGGAGTGGTCCTAACATTTCCTTTTCTTGAACTGACTCATTTGAATTTTTGCATATTGGACTTCCACGTTGAATTTTGATTGGAATACCGTCGACAGAAACATAAAATCAAGGAAATAATGTTTTAAATGGAAAAACTTTTCTGCTGTTGACTTCGGTTCGATTGTAATGCTTGATGTTTAAATTTTTGCGATATTGAAAATCATTTTAATTATTTTCTACTAGAAATTGACCACATAGGCAGAAGTTACAAGTATTTAGTTCTAGCCACATGCGAGAAGTAAGCCTTCTGTTTTAACTATAATTTTATTGAGTTGAAGTTCATAGAATTTTGCATGCATATTCTCTGATTATACAGTGGAGAAAAATTTTTCCTCATTTTCGAAATAAAGATCCATGTTAAATTCAATTAAAAAATTACTGAAATTATTTTTTTATCAAATAGCTGTATGATCGGAGAATTTAAGTAAAAAAATGTTTCAATGATTTGTAAAAACGGTGATAATTTATATATACAGAATTCCAATCGGTTTCGATGAGATTCAACTCAGAATTCAACGTATAATTCGAACATCAGTTCATTAAATAAAATCGAGAGTTGTATTCATTTCCTGTTAAACCGGAAGTAATACAATCCTTTTTTACCTTGGTCGATATTAAACAATAGGATGTATCGATGTTCGAAATTTCAATACAATATATGGTATACGTCTTTGACAAACATATTTTACCATATAGACCGCTGATTAGCATCGACTTCTCGGACCACCGATATAGTTATGTCCCGGGACTTTATTCCTCAGTACATCGTTGAGTTGATGGTTGTTCCATGAAAAGTAAGACACTTGTGATATCAATGACGCCGAACACCCTTCTGATCATTCACCATCTCCATCACCTTTTAACCGTAAGCGAAACGCTGGCTGAGGGAAGTTACGACTGTAGGTTTTGCACTGGTCGTTGGTACCCTTTTGTCTTGATTCGCCTTCGAACATTCGAAAGTTCACCAGTTGTTGGTATTACAAGTATCGAACTGCTCTCTGTGTGCCTCCAGTATAACTCAGACACAATCCAAATTCTGAATCTGCAATAATACATTTTTACAATATCACATATGTAGTTTGTTACGCTTCGAATTATTCTAGAATGTTCTAGCCCAATTTCAAAGGGAGTTCCTCCACAGAAGGTATCGGAGATCGATCCTGGCAAATATTCTGATTTAATTGCGTTGGATCTGAATGAAAAATATGTTTTCGCCGCAAAAGTTCATTAACTATTGCAATGCTGTTAATCCATTTTGTATGCTGTTCAACTTACTTTGTTTTATTGAATGTGTTCAATCCCAAAATAGGCATGCTGTTATTTCAATCCAAAAATATAAATTTTTATTTATACTTATATTTCCCAAAGATACAAAAATAGTCATATTGTTTTGAAATAATAGGTACAGTCCAAAGTGAAATGTTTTGAATTTAATTATATGTGGTAATCATAGTTGAGCCTTTTATGCGTTCTTGCGAACCTGACCTAACCAAGAGGTTATACAAAATCACAGAGTTCATATACAGAAGTTTAAACTATAGATTACGGTGTATAGAATAAGTATTATTTCTTTCTTGGACATTACATTTCCCACATGCTAAGATAAAAAAGTTAAAGGAGCTTTAATATTCCTTTTTGGCCTTGTTATAGACGGTATAACAATCTTTTCTTCGTTAAAAATATTTTCATTGTCAACAGTTATTTCATTACTTTCATTATTACAACTGTCCTTTCCAATATTTTCATTACCCTCATCTTTAACTTTTTTAACATTACAATTCTGATTTCCTGAATCTAAACCTGAACAAGGCTATTCATTTTCCGTCCCTTGTCTGACCTTCTCAATTTCATCAGAAATACATATTTCTGAGTCCTCATAAAATCTTCCCATCCATCATTTGATCTGATTGTCTTTTCCACTTCAAACATTCATTATTTACAAAAATATAAATTTTTATTTATACTTATATTTCCCAAAGATACAAAAATAGTCATATTGTTTTGAAATAATAGGTACAGTCCAAAGTGAAATGTTTTGAATTTAATTATATGTGGTAATCATAGTTGAGCCTTTTATGCGTTCTTGCGAACCTGACCTAACCAAGAGGTTATACAAAATCACAGAGTTCATATACAGAAGTTTAAACTATAGATTACGGTGTATAGAATAAGTATTATTTCTTTCTTGGACATTACATTTCCCACATGCTAAGATAAAAAAGTTAAAGGAGCTTTAATATTCCTTTTTGGCCTTGTTATAGACGGTATAACAATCTTTTCTTCGTTAAAAATATTTTCATTGTCAACAGTTATTTCATTACTTTCATTATTACAACTGTCCTTTCCAATATTTTCATTACCCTCATCTTTAACTTTTTTAACATTACAATTCTGATTTCCTGAATCTAAACCTGAACAAGGCTATTCATTTTCCGTCCCTTGTCTGACCTTCTCAATTTCATCAGAAATACATATTTCTGAGTCCTCATAAAATCTTCCCATCCATCATTTGATCTGATTGTCTTTTCCACTTCAAACATTCATTATTTACTGGGATACAAATATAATTTTGTCCACCAAATTTATTGCAAACTATGGCCTCAATCCATTTTGGTTTAGTTATGTCCCTATAATCCTTGGTGTAAATTTCTTCCCCTTTTTCAAACGAGATTTCCCCTTTTCCCATGATGAAACTTAATTTGCCACTTTATTTAATTCCGCTTCTGATTTTGTAAAAAAATCAAGTCTTGATTTCACATGCCTACCAAACATAAGTGTGGAACGAGATTCACCAGTAGTGCAGTGAGGGCTGTTGCGATAGGAGAACAAATATTTTTCAATTAAAGTTTTCATAGATGGACTCCTTTTTCTAGCACCCATGAGCAGTTTTTCCATTGCATTTTTGAAAGATTTCACGCTATTTTCAGCAGCGTCGTTGGTTTCCGGATGGTGGTGAAGTAAAATGCTTCATATTATACCATTCAACCTACAAAATTCTTGGACTTGTCAATTGTGCCCCATTATCTGAAAAAATTATATTGGGTCATCCAAAATCATGCAAAACATGCTCTCAATTTGTCTATTGTGGATTGGGAATCCATGGTACATACCCATCTCATAAACTTCCGGCCACTTTGAATACGCGTCCACAATTATCAGAAACGTTTTCCTTGTATTGGTCCCAGGAAGGATATGGATTCTGTCAAAAGCATGCTTTGCCTCCACAAACTTACTTGAAACTGCTTTGTTCGGATGTTTAGCTAGAGCCATACATGATTGCAACTGTTAACATATTTCTCTATATGGGCATCCAAATTAGGCCACCATAAATACTGTCTCGTTAAAGTTTTCATCTTCACCATACCATTGTGAGCCCCATGTAGTTCCTCCAACATTTGTTTCCTGAACTTTCTTGGAATTATAACTCTAAATCCCCAAAGAAGAATTCCGCCCTCAATACTAAGTTCAATTTTCTACTTTCATATGGTAGCAATCCTTCGGAACAATTATCTTGCCAACCATCTTGTAACTCCTAGGTAAACCCTATTCAAAATACTATTTTTTCCTGTCTCATTGCGTATTTCTTTGAAACTAGGGTTGCTAGATTCGGTGTAAACCGTCCATAACAATTTATCATTTCCACCAAGGCTTTAATTTGGACTTTGTCCGATGGTGTAGGCATTTCTGTGATGGCTCTAACCTTATCAAAATCCTTGTGAAGACCATTTTTATTGATATAAATGGTTCAAAAAATTTACATTTTTCTGAATTTAATTTGAATTCAGCTTTACTAGATCTAGTAAAAACTTCTTCCAAATTTTTTAAAAGAATATGACTGTGCGATTGACACCTTGTGAAACCTTTTCCACAATCTTTCGAAAAATTGAACAGGCTGGTTTAGTTCCATAGGGTTATCTATTTACTTTGTAGATACCCCTATGTGGAACGGAAAACCGGTAACCGGAATAACATATCCTGTATAAATTGACACTATTAACATGGAATCAGGAATCCCAACTTAAATTTCAGCCAATCCGAGATGATTTCAACAAAAACCTATATTTGGAAGGAAATATCTTGTTTGAAGAGCCGAGGCATCTTTTACGGATATTTATAAATAACGCGAACCTTAGGTCGAATTTCTTCTGAAATTCCCCTTCCCCAGTGATAGTAAATATGGAAGTAATTTGTGGGTTGGCAACTTGGACTGAAGTCGTCTTTTGCAGTGCATTGTACTGCTCTGAAATACGAGTAATCACAGAATGTACCAATAACCATCTCATTTGAGAAGGGTGCAATATTTTATGAATTTTGACGTTACAAACATTTTGAAAAATTGATAACTCCGCTGTTGTTTTTGGACTTGATGAAAAATAATTGTAGATATCACGAGTAACTTCTTCAATAAATCGTGTAATTTTTTGAGAAGCATATAAAGCACATAAAGATAAGGATGAAATATCATTTCTTAAAAAGTTCATAAATAAGTTATTTCTCCCAATCATGACATTAGCACCAACGGCTGCGGATCCAATGAGATTTTCTTTATAGGGAATTTCATGCTTTACAAAAATGTTTATATATTTTTATATAATTCGATCGCGGTAGCATCTGTAACTTATATTCTTTCAACTCAAAATTCCCTACTCTCCTCGCGACTAGACATAAATGTTCTTTGTGAGCAAATCTGTACATTCATCAATGATTAGCGAAAATTTATTAGTTTTCAGATACTCGCACAGATTTTCAAAACTTTGGGATCCCAAAACATTTTTCACAATTGCTGATGTCTTAGTTCAACCAGAAGCCAATCCTTTTGCTATGTCTTAATCGTGACATACTCTACCAACTTTGAACAGATGATTCATACTAGTAAATGGTAAATTATGCTCTGCTATCAAAGCACTCAAGACTATTTCAGCTGAAAAAATAATTTTTTAATACAACAGTCCAAAATAAATAATTCTGCTCAAATACATACCTTCTTTGATTTCTTTTTCCAATTTTTATTTTGAAGGTGCTTCATTCGTTTCGAAGAGCAAACAAATTTAGAAAAACAATCGGTAACAGTCAACGTGTATTCAAACCCATTATTTTCTTTTGCATACTTAACAAATTGACCTCTGTCACATTGCCATAACTCATCAATACCTTTTAAAATCGTACGTCTTCTTAAGAAATTTTTACGAGTTATTTGTGTAGTTTTTTGACTACTTGCATTTTTACGCGCTCGTTCTAGAGAACAGCGCGTTATCATTATCAGATTAGGTTTGAAGTCCAAATTTCTCGGTTAAGTTCGTTATTGGGTGGAATCGGTTGGATACTTTCGGATTTAGGGCCATTTGAAATTTTGAGGTTAATTCTTCGATATCGCATGGAGCATTGACTCGGTTAGTTTGGATACACGTTGTCAGAAAATTTTATGCCAACATTTTTTAAATTTTTGATGAAAAATTTTTTTTTTCTCTGAAAATCTTGATTAGCTTTCAATAGAATTTGGCATAAAACTAAGGGTCAGTATTTAACAACAATGTTCCACATCTCGAATCGATCCGATTTTCACTTTCGGAGATATAAGAAAATAAATGTGAATATATATAATATAATATAAAAATATCGTTGTTATTTGGAATTTTAACGTTATTTACGCAATATTTCAAGAAGTACAAATGCAATCAGATTGACTTCGTACTCAGGTGGAAATTACCAACGCGCAAATTGGTTCAAAATATCGTGTTGATCCATTACTTAGAATTTGAACAAGCGCGTAGAAGTTCCTGATCTCACGTCAGTGCTTTTGTAGATTTTTTCGTTTGAGTGTCGTATCTTACGTGATGTAGTTTGCACTTGTAAGTGATTGAGCTGGTACGTTTTTCATGTATTGATATGCTCGCTCAAAATATCCTTTATTTCAGCTATTTTATTGACTTGCTCTTTCAACTGTTCAGGTTAAGACATTCACAATTCATGTGATAGTTGCTCTGAAATTCAGGAATTCCATTTGATGCTTTTTAACTCGTCACGTAGTCTGGTTGAATTAAATTTTTCGTGTCTTATTCTATTTCAATATTTTTAAGGTGCTTTCCACAGATTCAAAAACATTTGAGTTCATCGCCTCAACTTTATTAGATAACATGTTTATTTCATCATGAATTGAGGATGTAATTTGTCATTTGACAATATCCGTTTTCTTCAATAAAGAATTACTTTTGCTCATTATTATATTTGTTTGCAAATCTACATATCGTCGCCTCAAAGCAACAGTGCCAGTGAGACAAGTGTGAAATTCAAGTTCAATAGCTACTAAATGTGTTAACATCTGAGTAATAAAAAATCTAGAAAAGCACCGCAGTGAAGGCAGAAGCTTTTGCGCTTCGGCAACCAATTTGAACATGTGCGCAAAAGCTGCTGCCTTCACGGCAGTGCTTTACTAGATTTTTTATGAATGTTGGGTATAAGTATAGCTAGTATGTAGCTGTTCAATTATTTAAATAACCTGATGATTATCACTAATGAAAATCATTACAGCACTTCGACTTTGTAACAGCTCTCATATTTTTATCATATCGCCAGAATTTATTTTTATGCTGAAACCTCAAATTTATGATGTATGAGTTAGTTAAGATATTTTTAGTATTTATTCAAAGTTTTAGAACATTCATTCCCACTCAAATAAATCAGAGTAGAATTTCAAATGATATCAAACTTGAGTTTGCCGTTGAAAGTATATTAACAATTAGAGAATTCGTTAGTTCTGTAACAAAATCGAGTGATCTGGCCGAATATTTCATAAAAAAATTTCAAAAAGCACTGCCGTGGAGGCAGCAACTTTTGCGCGCATGTTCAATGTAGATGACCGCTTCAGAAACGAATTTGAACGTGCGCGCAAAAGCTGCTGCCTTCACGGCAGTGCTTTTTGAAAATTTTTTCTGATGAATTACTGGATTTCAATTCGAATTGAAAACTTTCAAACCAAGTGAATCTGTATTTCTGCGACTTCATAAAAATGTTAATTTCACAAAAGTCTCAAAACGAAAAATCGATAATAATAATTCTGAAAAATTTTCCGTTTGTCTGATGAAATAGTCAGATTTGTACTCTGAAACGTCACAGTTTGCTTCGTGTATCGTTTATATTTTTCCTGTTCTGTTCATTAGGCAATCTGTTTTCCAAGAAACTGCCGTTGACTAATAGTTATATCCTGCAATCCGCAAATGTGTTTTTTCATGAAAAGAAAAACAATTTCTATTTGAATTTTAATAGTTCTGTTTCAGATATAAGGAGTACACACCCAAAAAAAATACTTAAAAATAAAGCTGTGTTTGGGGGGTCAATGCTTTGGCAACAAATTCGATCATGCGCGCAAACGGTGATGAATTCAGGTCAGTTCTTGTCTAGCATGGGGGTTTTCCCTTTGAACGAAAATGCAGTTATTTTCATGAAAAATTTCAAAAAGCACTGCCGTGAAGGCAGCAACTTTTGCGCGCATGTTCAATGTAGATGACCGCTTCAGCAACGAATTTGAACGTGCGCGCAGAAGCTGCTGCCTTCACGGCAGTGCTTTTTGAAATTTTTTTCTGATAAATTACTGGATTTCAATTCGATCATATCTGTATTTTTGGACATATTGTGAAAATAAAATTTTGAATGGGTATATTTACGGAATCATTGGGCGGATTTTACCCATTCACGAATTCGACCTTCGTAATTAAGCCCCAAACCTACTCTGCAAATATCGAGTTTCTAAGTCGTTTCTTCCGGAAGTTATTGTGTTTACAGTCAGCCTAACGGCCGACTGCGTAAACACAATAACTTCCGAAAGAAACAACTTAGAAACTCGATATTTGTAGAGAAGGTTTGGACCTTAATTACGAAGGCCGAATTCGTGAATGGGTAAAATCCACCCAATGATTCCGTAGATATACCCAATCAAAATTTTATTTTTCCAATATTTCCAAAAATAGAGATCAGATCGAATTGAAATCCAGTACTTCATCGAAAATAACAGTTCGAAGTTTCATACAGAATTTAATGAGGATGATATGATGAGAAAATAATAGAAATTTTTTTTTTTCAAATTGTTTTAATAACACGATTATCACGAAATTTTGCATAAAGTTGTCTTTCAGCGTCTTAAAACTAGCTGTGAAGTTTAATCAGGACTGAATCAGTATTTCTTGAGTTATACCGAAAAAATCAACGATATCGAAAAGAAAACCTCGAAATTTGACATATTTTTTCCGGATATCTCCAAAACTTATGATCGTATCGAACTGAAATTTGGTACATTGCTGTGAAATTAGAAGGTCAAAGCTTGAGTATAATTTTTCTTGGATATGATGAATGGTTTCCGAAAAAAAAATTTTTTTGGAAAAAAATTTCGAAAAAAATTTTTTTTTAAAATTACCGACAATATAATCCTGACGAAACTTAGCTCAAAGTTGCGCGTCGTTGTACTTCACCTAACCGCCAAGTTTGAATCCAATCGCTCAGGTAGTTTCTGAAATAAAAAATAAATAACTTCAAAACTTCAAATGCCTATAACTCCGAAACTATTCGATCGATTTGGCCCATTAACGAACTTAACCGCGGCATTCCAATGCGCGACCTACCCTGAATGTTTCAAGTTGCTAGCTCACTTCGTTCGACAGTTATCGTGTCTACGGCCGGCCGGCCGGCCGGACAGAATCGATTTTGACACCGGATTCGTCATCAGTGAGTCCAACCTAGTCGATTGAGACCATTTTTGGCTCAATCATCCAAAATTACAGACATTTGGACAAAACGATAGCACGCTGTTCCCCTAGAACATGCGCGCAAAAACCTTTAGAACATCACATTTCAAACATATAATTTCAATATTATAATTTAAAAAAATGTTTGATCACCTAAAACTGAAAAATAAAAATAGGGATTTACATTTAAAGGGAGTTGTCATGAGTGCACGATATGGCAACGTCGAATTCAGCTTTCTCGGAAAGAAAAGGACGTCAAATGTGTTACTTTGCTTAGGAAAACAGAGATAGTTATACGATCTGGTTAGAGTAGAAGACAACGACCAAGGAATAGAAAAAGAAGAGTACAGACTGTCATATTACTGACAAATCGCAAACGGAAATTGTTTGGTTATATTGACAAAGAACACGTGTGTACCACAGAATGGGAATAAATATTTCGTTATTCTATAGCAGAAAAAGCAATTCTACTAAACAACGTTGTCACTTCGTGCATGCATGACAAATCCCAAACCCCAATTTCGAAATCGGATTTTGAATACTTTCTGGAGGTTATTTGGGAAAATGATGAATCAAACCCATAATAATTATGTTCGAATTGGCATTTGCAGTAATAACCCAAATTCAGGAAAAACCCCCATTCTTCTGATGCTGATCTGTCTGATTCAATTTAGTCAAGATGATTTGTCACAGAAGACATTTTTATTTACTCAACACCAACACCACAGAATTAATTTATCGATATCGGATCACACCCTGAACGCTGACGAACAAGTGCTCTTACTCCACATTATAACTTAATTGATTCATCAAAAACCCTTGTCTTACCCAAACTGCTGGACGTTTCTAAGGTTCACCAACATTTTCTTCCTTCCTCGTAACCCCAGAACTAGAGAAATTCATGTTTATGATAATTTATACCGCTGGTCGGATCAAAATAAACCCCGAAAAAGTGACTCAATTCTGTGTTGAATCCCAGCAAATAGCTCCACTCACGTTCTAACCGATGCTTGGGGCTGATATGATGGTGTGAGTTCCCCCAACCAACTGTTGATTCAACATTTTTATCGTTCCCTTCGATATATCTTCATGTAATTTGTCACGGAATATTTGCTGGATGAAACGTATAACCGGGGATTTTCTGGAATTCATGAAAATATCATTTTCCGATGGGGAAATTCTCGCTGTAGTAGATTTGAAATCATGCGGCGATCATCAGGAAGACGAGGGAATGACAGGTAAGTCGCGGCATTTGATTCACAAATTGAGGTTATATTGGTGCTTATGATAGCAAATTCTGGAATTCAATCGAGAACGTGGATAACATATTAAGAATTTTTTAATGAATTAACTCATCTTGAGTGTCGCACTCACGTTTTGTTGCAAGTATCAGTAGCCTACACAGGTGGTCCTTACTGATTCGCTGATATTTGAGAGGGTGATTAAGTTTCTAGAAAAAAATATTTTCGCGCACATGTTCTAGGGGAACAACGTGCTATCGTTTTGACCAAATGTTTGTAATTCTCGAATTTTTCCTCTAAATTGGTCTCAAACGACTAGACTGGACTCTCTGAAAACGAATCCAGTGTCAAAATCGATTCTGTTCGGCCTTGGACACACTGTCGAACAGAGTGACCTAGCGACTTGAAACTTTTAGAGTAGGTCGCGTATTGAAATGATGCGGATAGGTTCGTTAATGGGCCAAATCGGTCGAACAGTTTCGGAGTTATAGCCATTTGAGATTTTGAAGTTATTCTTTTTTTATTTCAGAAACTACTGCAGTGATTTGATTGAAACTTGGCAGTTAGGTGGAGTATAACGATGCGCAACTTTAAGATTATACTGTGAGTAAATTCAGAAAAAAATTCTTTCAAAATTTTTTTCGAAAAAATTTTATTTTTCGGAAACTGTTCATCATATTCAAGAAAAAGTTTCACTAAGACTTTGATCTTCATATTGCACAGCAGTGTACCAAATGTCAGTTTGATACGATCATAATTTCCGGAGATATGTGGTAAAAATATATCAAATTTCGTGGTTTTCTTATCGATATCGTTGTTTTATTCGGTATAACTCAAAGAATTCTGATTCAATCATGATAAAAACTTCGCAACTAGTTTGAAGAAGCTGAAAGACAACCTTGTGCAAAATTTCGTGATTATCGTGTCATTAGAACAATTCAAAAAAATAATTAAAAATTATTCTTTTTTCAAATATTCAATATTCTGTGATCTTTTCATCATATTATCCCCATTAAATTCTATATGAGCCTTCGGACTGTCATTTTCCGATAAACCAGTGGATTTCAATTCGAGCTGATCTGTATTTTCTGAAATATTGGGAAAATAACATTTTGAGTGGGTATATCTGCGGAATCAATGGGTGGATTTTACCCATTCATGAATTCGGTCTTTGTAATTGAGGTTCAAACCTTTCTTACGAATATTGAGTTTCTATGTTGATTTTTCCGGAAGTTATTGTGCTTACGGTCAGCCGATCAAAGAATTGCAGCGAAAAACTTTCTCCCAATCCCACCAGAAAAATTATTAATAATTCGTTTTTCTTTCATATTCCATTGTAGTTTTAGATTTCACCTGTATTTTCGAATTCTCTAAACGAGTTGAGAAAGATCTTCAAAATATTTCATAAATGAATTTAAAATTCTTGGGATCTTTGGATTTTGGGATATTAACTAAACCGAACGATTCTTTGGCATTTTTTGAAAATATCATAAAGAGATAGTTGTAAATCATTCGAGGGAAAAATTCAGATTTAGTATTATACCTGCGATCGATTTGAGGAATTTTTTAAATAAGAATAAGATTGGAAATGAAAATACAACTTTGATAACTTTATAATCATTCAGACCCGTCCTTTATTTTCGTTAGATCTACCCCGTAATTTGTTACAGATCACAAAAGTATTCCAGAACAAAACAGCTTAGAAAACGATTACCCATAAAGAGTTTTGGATTGCAGAAAGTCTACAATATTTGTAAGGCCCAAAAAATCTACTCATTCTTTTATATTCATCCCTTATCATTAATACAATACATATTATCCATAATTAATTTCAACCATTTATTCAACAGTTATATGGACGCATCTTCAAAAAATAATTGTTCCTAAATTTCGATGTGAATGTGCTTCTAGGAGATAATGATGGAATAAAATACTAAGTTTTAGTACCAACATAACAAGTTTATAATAGACGAAAGTTTCGGCTTAAATATATTTCGTTGTATTCAATTTCCTTAAACATTTTATAATGAATTTCTAGTAATCATAATACAACATTCAAACAATTTTTGGGCAGTAACCTGAGGAAAATAAAATTGGGAATTTAATTAATCCCGAGGGTATCTATTTTTGGTATCACAAATTTAAATACGCTTCATTCATTTATTATTTTTTCAAGTTCACCATATTCCACTGAATTCTGAATAATCTAAACATCAACATTCAAACTACGATATTTTTATATTAGGAATTATCTTACTATGATTTTCGAAGAACCACTCCATCACCACAGTGAACAAACTCAAAGTGGAGAAAATTATACAAATACTTCATTTCAAAACATGTTCATCTGCACTAGCTGATGCTCAGCTAACCATATTATTCTGTTAAGAAACAGTATTCATAATAATACAAACAATTATTGATCAAGGCTGCAGTAAATTTGAATCTTGTTATGATTTCAAATATCAACATTGGGTATTCTCAAAATATTAATCTGGAAAATAATAAAATCAATATGAATCAGGTAGGAAAAGCAGCATTCAAAATTGATCGTATATATTTACAATTGACTAATAAAACGAGTAACAAAAATAAAATTTTGACTAATATACAAGAATAAACAGAATTAGGTACTATTTGGTTGATGAAAAAATTAATATGAAATTTTAGAAGCTTCTACATGAATATCTTCTTGATCAACAGGTACATATCCTGGTTAATTTCGAAGTTTATCAAATTATTGGCATCTCCTTGGAGTCTCATCAGCAAACCACCAAATGAAACATAAGCAGACAATCGTTTAGATTGATCACTTAAATCATCATCACCGTCCAGCCTGTACACTTTCCCCGACATGACATAGTCGAAACTTTCGGCCCTAGATCCGACTTGTTCCATCTCTGTGGGATCCCAGTACGCACTATCTGGGTAGCCATCTTCCATCAGGGTAGTAGCGAGCACTAAACGGAATTTGTCGCCCAATTCCATGGGATATATCAAATTGTTTATGTCCAATATGAGGTCCATCTTGAAAGATTCACTGTCACAGTGTAAACGAACTACTCGATCGAATTTTTTGCCTTCAGCGTCGATGTCTTTGACATTGAATATATCCTCAAATACAACACCTGCCATTTCACACCCCTCAGATGAATTCACTTCGGTACAGACAACCAGCAGCTACAACGGACGGTACTTTACTGAACTATCTTTACACGCAGGGTTGTCGGTTGTTGATATTCAATATTTCAACGCACCCCACCAGAATAGATAGTTTTTCTACCTGAGTTTGCAATTTTGGACATGTTTGGTAAGAATCTAAGAATAATTTGTTGGAAACTATTACAGCTGCATTAACTAGAAATTGTGATGTACATAAAAGAATTACTACTGGTATTTTAAAAGTATACTTAAAAGAATCAAGAATAAAATATTCTACGAAATGATAGTTTCAATATATTCGCGATCAAAATATTGTTTCGTTTTGTATAACCTAATTTTCGTTATTCTTAAATGATAGATTCTTTTCGATATTGGATAAGTATATCTAATAATAACAAAAATAAACAGTCTTTATTTCGAATCAATGGTAAACAATAACAAGTTAATGACAACAAATGAAATGAAAAAGTGTCAAATAGAAATTTTAATTCATGAAATCATCAAGACAATAAGGCTCTAGGTTCAGAAGAAGTTTGAAAATGTTTTTCTTGAATAATTCATTGTTGTATTTCCGGTAAACTATTAAAAAGTTTGAGGCATCTGTATTGCATTTGTTTTTGATTTGTTGTCAACCTATATTTAGGTAGATTATAAGATGAGGTTCGGGTATTTTATTTTTCCTTAAGATTCAAAGAATTGCTGAACAGTTCTTGATTTTTATGGAAGAAAGGAGACATTCCTGAATATATATCCCTATATAAATAACTAAGTCATACTCTTGGGCACAATAAACCTTAAGGTAGCAGTGGAGTGTAACCCCTTACCAAACTATAACTATGAGTCAAATTCCTTTGAAAAATATTTGCGATCATGAATAACTAACTAAGCGTTTCAGTTTGGTCCATGTGATTCTATAAAATAATGTGTACGTAAGTCCGAACACAGATGTGAATCATCATTCCAAAAAGTGAGAAACAATGAATATGTTCAACATAAAAATCATAAATAAATAAACGAACAGTATTCATATGGAAGTGTGCTCAATATAAATACCTGAAGTGATTGTGATGTTGGATATCCATATTTATATTTCGTAATTTGTTGGACATCTTTTTTGCGTTTTTTTCATCAGAAATTATTTTCAATAAAAATCGTGGCAAAGATCCAACAATGAATTTCGATTTAGTTTTATGATAAGAAAATTTCTAGAAAAGCACTCGAGTGAAGTCATCATCGCGAAATTTTGCACATAGAATTGAATATAATCATTTGCTCTTTCATTTCGATTGGACAAGTATTATATGAAATAACTACGATACCCAGAAAAAAACCAAAAATCCGACAAATTTTTCGGCAATATTTCGACGAAATAAAATCGGATCGAACTAAAATTTGGAACCTAATCGTAATATAGTGACCTTAAGTTTTGTTAAAAATTTCATTGAAATCTAATAGACACTCCGCAATACAACAAAAATTGTGAAATTCCTCAAAATTCAATGAATGCTCAATCCCCGTTTAATCTCTAAAATTTGAATGAGTGTTCGTGAGTAGTGACTTCAAGGTATGTGCCAAATTTCTTCGGAATTCAATTCATAGTTCCCGAATATATATCTAAAAATTTTTGAAACCCATGGTCCTCACGAAATATTACACTAAGTTGCCCTTCGGTATCGGTTTTTTATTTCATTACGTCAGTACTTCTTGAGAGTAATAAACTCAAATTATCATACAACAAAATTTGAAATATTTTCGCCTAATATCTCCGAAAATGAATATTACATCCCATTTTTATTTGGAACAATGTTGTTTAAAATTGCCTCAATCTGATTGCATCAGTACTTCTTGAGATAATCAGAAACTAACTTCAAAATTATAAATCATGGGGCAATAGGACATAATTAAATCCGACAACCAAATGTTCTTCAGGAGTTCCTAATAATTTAAGACTATTTTCGGCTAAATATTCCAAAATTTCAGAAATTCGAGCGAAATGTTAAAAAAAATAATTATATCATTCGGGTGTATATTATTTCAGTAGTATTAAGTGTCATAGGGAAAAAGAATAAAATAAATGAATAAAATTTACATTCACACAAAGATTGTGATAAATTGTTGAAAATAGAAAAAGAAATATAGAAACTCTCAACAGACAATTTTAGCCGGACACTAACGTGAAGTCGAAAGCTTTCACGTACTTTCAACACATTTATCCTCTAATCTTAACAACATTTTTCATGAACAATCGAGCCTTCATTTATTTACCGAATACGAGACCTCAATTCGATCGGATTCAAACTTTTGGAAATATAGAAAATATCACGTAGTATTTTTCCATATTTATCATGATAAACTGATTACCGCTGATCGTAGAACAAACAATATTTTTCTTTTATTTTGGAATGATCAATGAAGCCCGTAAATGTTGAATATGTTAAATTTTTTACCGGCAAAGTATTTTTCCCATGCTATCTAACACAAGTATAGAATATGTACCTAAATGATTCATTATTTCCACAAAAATAAGTCTTCGATGACAGCTGTTGGACCAACAGGCCTTAATAACTGAGAACTTCATTTTCATACAAGCATCATTTTAATCTAAAATTTTCAACGGTCCTAATCAATTTGATTTCTTTAAACGTCTCACTGAGAGTAACCAAGCATATCACTCATATTTATTGACGAGTACGTCATAAATTATTAAGTGTTCATCTATTCGTTTACCCTTGTAATCATATAATATTATATATCTCCTTACACTGAAGAACGCGAAGAAGTTCTAACCTTTACATCAGGCATAATTTTTGCATTATATCACGTAGACGGAAGGCAATTTTATAAATTTGACACACTTGTAGATAATGCAGGAGGAACAATCATATATGACCGGTAATCTTTGAATTGTTCTTAAATTATTCCTTCGCTTGATTTCATCCTGGATTATTGTACTGCCATTTTGTATTCGATTTTGTTGTGGTTGAATAGAATTGCCCATATTTGTTATCCACTTCTTTGTTCCGGTAGGACTTATTGAACATAAGTTGTAATAATTCAAATAATTTTCTCCCTACCTCAAAGCAGAAGTACAATTAGCTTTGCATTATTTTGGGTTTGTAACTAATGTGTCTTCATTATCTAACTCAGACATATAACATACTAATAGGTATCTTAAATAAAATTCCTAGTTGAATATTTTTAATTCTTCTTATTCCTCGCCTACAAAAATTCATCTACGTTTCGGCACTGTTCGAACCTTTATCAAAGTTGAAATACTCATGAACTTGAGGAAAATACAGTGAACGCAAACAATTCAGGATCATATAAATATGAAATATTTCCATCGAACATAAAAGTACGAAGTACACAGTATTATAACACCGAAACACTTAAAATCAATGTTCTTCACAATCGTCAACAGAATTATATGTTTTCTGAATTAGTTTATTGATTTTTTTTTTCGATTTTAATGAACCCAATTAAAAATATATTCTTATTCTCTCTCACAGATGTTGAGCAATGTTACAATAACAAACCCATCTCCCTTATTTTTCAATGAATCGAAGAAAACTTGTCCCCTTATATTGTTGAATATCTGAGGAAGCGAAAATGAATATATTTCCGAATGAGATGATAAAAACTTCACTGATTGCTTTGAAGATTTAAATCTTGCACTGTTTTGGTCTGTTAATACTGCCCTTTGTATACGCCATTCTATTGCAATATTCAGTTGTTTGTATTCACTGTTTTCTAAGAAGTTGCCAAGTATACGAATTTTTCGGTCTTGGCGAAGACACAAATGATTCCAAAACGTTGATGAATATTTGTATGTGAGGAGAACCATAAGAATGAGGAAAGTACTTACAGAATGGATAAACAGATTATCCAGAAATGAAACTGCGTCGGTAAAAATATCATTCAGAATATAAGCTTCAATTTGAGCTTCTAGCTGTCATTTCCCAACCAAAGGTTGCCAACTGTAGTGTATTTGACTACTTGGGGAAATATGTTGGTAACATATTCTGTAACCCCAAGGTCATACAATAGACGCTAAGAAAAAGCGGGAATTAAAATACAGATATATAGATATTTGTTCTACCTAGCGTATGTACCATACAATTTAAACTGATAATAAATCACTAAAATCAACAGTGTTTATTCAATTATTATCGGTAACTAGAGTGGATATAACAATTTTGGCGACGAGAAGAAAATTGGATACATTTCGTCAGTTTTCCCCATAACTCTTCAGTCGAAAAAGTTCGCTAACAATTTTGAGGTTATGGAGTCATCCGAAAATCAAGGAGTTATAATTAATAACGTTGGAAATATATCATCCATCGAGAATTTCAAGGAAGGAGATGATTGGGAATTATTTTCCGAAAGGTTGGAACAACAATTCATTGCTAATTGCGTCAATGATGACAAACGGAAAATAGCTGTCTTGATAACACATGTTTCGGAAGGAGTTTACCAGACGATGAAAACGCTGTGCCATCCGGAATTACCGAAAAACAAGACCTATGACCAATTAATTGCCCTACTCTCTAACCAACACAAACTTCGTGTTTCCGGATTTCGTCGAAGGATTCAATTCGAAAATTTGAAACAAACAAACGAAAGCATTGCAGAATGGTTCGTCAAAGTTAAGAATGCTGCTGCACTATGTGATTTTGCAAACAATTTCGAAAACATAGTCAAAGACAAGTTCGTAGCTGGCCTAAGACCTGGGCAAATCCAAGAAAGACTATGTGAAGAAAACGTCAACAAGTCGGTGAAGGATTTATTTGAAATTGCCCTAACAAAAGAGGTTGTTTTGAAGGAAATACGTTGCGAAAGGGAAGTCAACTCTATACAGAAATTTAGTAAGGAAAATTCCAAGAAATCTGCACAAAAAGCAAAGAAGAATCAAGAAAATTCAAGCGCAAAGGATTTGGTTTGCTTTCGATGTGGTAAACCTAACCACGATTTCAAGAAATGCAAGTATAAGGATTTTAAATGTTCTAAATGTGAGAAAAAAGGACATCTGGCAGCTGTATGCAAAACCAAGATAAAGGATAGCAACCTGGTCGAAACAGTAGAAGAGCAGACAGTGGAAATGTTCGAGATAGATTTATGTGAGTCAACCACACCACCAATCTATGTTGACCTACTTTTAAACGGACAACCAGTGAAGTTCGAATTGGACACCGGGGCAGGTATTTCTTGCATTCCTCACAATTGGTTTAAGGAAAATTTGAAAAATGTAACATTGAATAGTACTAAGATTCATTTAAAGACCTATAGCAGTCAAATTTTAACACCATCAGGTGAAATTTTTCTTGATGTGCAAATAAGAGATAAATTGATCAATAATTGTAAATTTATAGTTGTAAAAGAGGCTACTCGATTATTGTTCGGAAGGGACTTATTTCATAAATTCAACTATTCGCTTGCAGGAAATTTTCAAGGTACTGTGACAGAGAATATTCTAAATTTAGATAACCTGAAATTATCTGATCTATTTAATCGCTTTGGTAATTTATTCAAAAATGAGTTAGGCACTTATAATGGCGAAGTTATTAAGCTGGAACTCACTGAACCAGTCAAGCCAATTTTTCACAAACCTCAACCAATTCCATTTGCATTTAGAGAGAAAGTTCGTGAAGAGCTAATCAGATTAGAAAAAACAGGAGTTATTACAAAAGTAGATAATTCCGATTGGAGAACACCTCTCGTCCCTGTGTTAAAAGCAAACGGTAAAGATGTAAGGGTGTGTGCCAATTACAAAATCACTATTAACAAATTTTTAAAAGATGATAATTATCCTTTGCCACGTATTGAAGAAGTTTTTCATGCATTACAGGGCGGTCAAAAATTCACTATTTTAGATATTTTAAATGCTTATAATAACCTAGTATTAGAGGAAACCACAAGGAATTTACTAGCGTGGAGCACTCCTTATGGCATATACAAGGTGAATCGCTTGAGTTTTGGAACAAAGCCCGCTTGTAGTATTTTTCAAAGAATAATGGAAAGGGTTTTACAAGGTTTAAGAGGAGTTGTAAATTTCATAGATGATATTATTGTTACAGGGAATAATGATAAAGAGTATTTGCAAAACTTGAATGCGGTATTAGAGAGATTGAACAAGGCAGGTTTCAGATTAAATAAGGGTAAATGTGTATTTTTTCAAGATAGTGTCAAATATTTAGGAAATATTATTAGTGCGAAAGGCATGCAAAGGGATCCTGAAAAAGTTCAAGCTATCACAAAAACCCCAAAGCCCACAAATGTAAGTGAAATTAAAGCATTTTGCGGAATGGTAAATTATTATGGGAAGTTTATACCTAATTTGTCAAGCATATTGAAACCATTATATCGGTTAACTGAGAAAAATGTAAAATTTATCTGGGACAAAGAATGTGACAAAGCTTTTGATTTAGCAAAAAAAGAATTGATTTCTGATAAAATTTTAGCGCATTATGATCCAAAAAAGAAATTACGTTTGACATGTGATGCAAGTCAAAGAGGTTTAGGAGCTGTATTATCTCATGTTTTAGAAGATGGTTCTGAAGTACCAATATGTTTTGCTTCTCGAATATATTCTAAAAGTGAGCAAAATTATTCAATGATTCATAAAGAAGCTTTAAGTATTTATTGGGCTATTAATAAATTCTATCAGTATGTCGTGGGTGGAAATTTCGAATTAATTTCAGATCATAAACCACTTATGGCGTTGTTTGGTGAAAATAAATCATTACCACAAATGGCGGCAGAACGATTGCAAAGGTGGTCAGTTCATTTATCACGATTTAAATACAAATTTAAACACATTTCTGGTAAAGATAATGTTTCTGCAGATTGTTTAAGTCGTTTACCTATTCAAGAGCCTGTGAAAGATGATTCATGTGAATTTGATTATATAAATTTTGTCGAAGAAGCTAAAGTCTTAAATTTAAATTCAATTAGAATCGAGACACGTAAGGATGTTCTTTAGGAACTATATTCAATTATGTCAGATATGGTTTTCCTGAACATACAGATAATGTCCAAATGCAAACCTATTTTACTAAGAAAAATGAAATTTATGAAGAAAATGGTATTCTAATGTGGGGATATCGAGTTATTATTCCTATGAAACTAAGAGAAAATTTACTGAAGGAATTACATAGTTGTCATGAAGGCATTGTGAAGATGAAATCGACGGCTAGGTCGTACTTTTGGTGGCCTTCTTTAGACAAAGAAATAGAAAAAATTGTAGAGAACTGTAAAGTTTGTCGAAATTTCAAGAATGAACCATGTAAGTCTACATTAACTCCATGGACAAGGGAAACAAATGTATTTGATAGGGTTCACGCTGATTTTTTTGGTCCGGTGTTAAGTAAAATGTTTTTGGTTATTATTGACTCTTATTCTAAATGGCCTGAGGTATATGTAATGACTAAGACTGATACAACATCTACGATTGATAGATTGCGTGATTGCTTTGCTAGATTTGGATTACCGAAAGTTCTTGTGACTGATAATGGTCCACAATTTGTTTCAAGTGAAATGTCAAATTTTTAGACCAAAATGGTATTGTACATAAAACATCAGCACCATTTCATCCGTCTACCAACGGACAGGCTGAAAATACAGTCAAAACAATTAAAACTGGTATTTTAAAAATGTTAAAAGATCCTGTGAATAAACAAGTATCTCTAAATACTTTGTTAACTAGATATTTATTTAGTGTAAGAAATTCTGTTCACTGTAGTACAGGTATGACACCTTCACAGTTAATGTTCAATCGAAAAATTAAAACACGTTTGGATTTATTAAGTTCAACTAGAACTAGTAAGAATATCAAAAGAATGGAAAGCAAAAGAGAAGTAAGTTTTGTAGTAGGAGATAGAGTTTTATGTCGAGACTATAGAAATCCTAACAAACGTGGTTGGCAACCTGCTGTGGTGGTAGAAGTACTTGGTACAAAAACATATTTGTGTAAATTAGACAGTACTGAAATTATTTGGAAAAGGCATATTGACCAATTAATGTTAAATAAAGCTGATGAGGACTCAGAGAAAGAGGAAGATAGTTTTCAAAAAAATGATGTAGAATCAACAGTTAAAATAGACCCAAGTTGGTTTGATTTTGATAAGAAGGAAGAAACTAATTCCAAGACTTTTTCTGGTGAATCGGAAGGCACTATGTCAGGAGAAGTCATTAGTGTTGATACTCCGAAAACAATTCAAAAACAAAAGACTCCAAGTCAAATTGTAGATTGGAACGTGAGGTCGAGGCCTAAAAGGGAAATTAAGCCTCCAGGGCGTTTGAATCTGTGAAGGGAGGT
The DNA here is from genome assembly GCA_958510865.1 of Myrrha octodecimguttata. Lineage (NCBI taxonomy): Eukaryota > Metazoa > Arthropoda > Insecta > Coleoptera > Coccinellidae > Myrrha > Myrrha octodecimguttata. The sequence continues at coordinate 21,139,561 of OY294061.1, read as the reverse complement.
ATTGTAGTGTATTTGACTACTTGGGGAAATATGTTGGTAACATATTCTGTAACCCCAAGGTCATACAATAGACGCTAAGAATTAAAATACAGATATATAGATATTTGTTCTACCTAGCGTATGTACCATACAATTTAAACTGATAATAAATCACTAAAATCAACAGTGTTTATTCAATTATTATCGGTAACTAGAGTGGATATAACACCAACAGTATCACAAGAACTTGAATATGGAGGTCGAATCAATAAATGGATAAAATTCACAGCTGTATTCATACAATTTTGTATTTTCTCACTATTACCTAGAATAAAGAGCCCCAACAAATGTTTCACTAGGGTTCATGTTAGTACTTCAATACTGCATATCTTTTCCCTAGAAAGTTGGAGTACCTACTTACTGCCGGTCGGGTAGAAAGATTGGCAGAATTAAGAATGGCCACGTATTGTTCATCAGTTAGTCCAGTCTGTTGGTTAAAATCTGTTTTCGGCCAAAAATTCGAAAATTTCGAATGTATTACCCAACTGATATTCCCTAAAACAAGCAGGGTAAATAATGAATCTCAAAAATTTTTCAAAGGTCCCATTTGGTAAAGTGTATTTTTGATGTTATATTGAAGATAATGCAAGGAGAGTGTTCAGGGGCCCTATTCTTGAATCGGATGATAAAAGGGAAAGCTACCTCATCACTCAAATCGAAAAAGCACGCCACTGGAATCTTCAAGATAGCCACTAAGCCAGTAGCCACCAACTTGGAACATTTCCTGCCACCAACATTTCAAGTCGGCATGCTGGGATCTGTTCTCAATGTACATATGAATGTATAATGCGTGTGCAGATGTGCCAGAACAGCACTGCTAGCCTCTAATTTACAATATCGATCCTGCTTCCAGATCTAGAGGTTAAATGCGTGTGTGAAACGTTATTGAGGGTGGCGTATGGTCACCACCCGATTCCCTGAAACCCTTGCCCTAACTTGGACATAGGGATAAACGACAATTCCACCACGGTTGATCTGGTGTAGAATTTCTGTTTCAGAGCAAGCGTATAAGAATGGAAATTGAATTCAAACTAGTCTAGCCCATTTTGAACGTATATTTCAGAAACTGAAGGTATTTATAGTATTATAGCGTATAGATTGAAAGGGCGAATGGGCCTAGCTGGAAGGTGCTCACGTTATTCTGCCTTGGGACCGACTCGAAATTAACAACGGATTCTACATCAGTGAGTTCAACCTAATGAGATCTTTTACTGGAAAATTACAGACAATTAGACGAATCGACAGCGCACTAGTCCCCCTCTATGCGAAGTTGTATTATTATTTTTACGCGGTTGTTCTGGCAAACAGCGCGTTATCATTTCGTCACAATGTCTGTAATTTTCGAATTTCGTGCCGAAAATGGTCTTGAAAGATTGGGTTGAACACCCAGAAGAAGTATCCGGATTCAAATTCAATTATGTCCTTCCTTTCACCCGACCGCCCGTATATGCTCTAATTTCCGAAGGAAACGACCTAGAGAGTCAAAATTCTCAAATTAGGTTGAGAGTTCATATATTCCAGCTGAGCTTGTTAATGGGTGAAATCGGTCGCATAGTTTCGGAGTTAGGTTCATTTGAAATTTTGAGGTTAGTTCCTCTAGATTTCAGTATTTCGAGTCGATCAAATTGGAACTTTGAACACAATTTTGGAATACCAACGCGCAATTCAGAGCAAAATTTAGTGTGGATCCAGTTTTTCAAATTTGAAAAAATGTTATTTGTAAGTTTTTGAAATTTTTTATGAAACGTTTTTTTTCCGAAAACTCTCATAAGATTTCGAAGGAAGTTGGTACAAGCTTCAGAGTCAGTATTTATTAACAATGTTCCAAGTTTCAATTCGATCCTAAAAGGGAAAAATATGCCCAATTTCGATGTTATCTGGGAATTAAACGTTATTTCCGCAATATCTCAAGAAGTACAAATGTAATTAGATTGCATCCTCGTAATCAGTTGAAGATTTCCAGCGATAAATAAGGTGCAAAATTTCGCGTTGACATGATAGTTGGTATTTGAACAAGCGCCTCAAACCCCCTGATCGCATTTTTTAATTCTACCAGGGAAATTCTCCTTGATCAAGCATAATAACACAGACTAACCAGATAAACCACTCGCGTCATTTACTTAGGAAATCTATGTCAACGCAGATATGACCCTGAATCAAGCTAATCAGAATTTTAGCAGGCGTTTGGGGTGCTTTGGGGTGCCAATCAGATTGCAGGAATAGGATTAGGTCACTATCGCCACTTATGGACTCGCTTGAAGAGGTTATAAACATGTAAACAAACTGAAATTTTTTTTTGTCCTATTTATTTGATGAATAATTTCGTATCTGTTCCATTTTAGAATATAATCCAAACAGTTTTTACAAGAAAATCAATTGTTAAGTCATCTCTGAGGTTCTATTATATGATGACAGTCCTCATTAAATGCTTTAATTGTACAACAACAAGAATTGGAATCGAACTTAGGTGGACTCATTCATAATGTTTATTTTATATAATATAAAGGAATCGCAACTGAAGTAAAAGAATCACAACTTCCATTATTCAATTAAAACAATGGGATGTCTAGTAAAAATTGTATATGATTGCACAACCACGAGGATTGGAATCGGACAAAGTTGGCCTACTCATAGTTTGATTTTATATCGAAATGAATCTCATTTGATGTGAAAGTATCACAACCTATACATTTTCCATTTAATACATTAGTATGTTTCTGTATGCTTGATAAATTGATTTCAAAGAACAAGTTTTCGCAAAAAAATACCTCTTTTAATGAATTACTGTTGTGTATATTCTTTATTGATAAAATAGTGAAGCAATTATGGATTATACTCAACTCGCTGATTTAAATTATGTAAAAACCAGTGTCTGAAACAGTTTGGCAGACTTCACGTAAACATGGTATACTCACTAGAATATAGTTACTGAAAACTTAACGAATAACATATTTTAATGAGTAATAATTGATAGTGTTATGGAAAAGATAAGACAATGTGGTTTTTAAAGGAAGTCTATTTCTTATTTATGAATTTGTTAAGTCTCTTCATTTCTTACACATTAATTCGATTGTATTGACACATATTAGAAAAAGGTTTGCGATGAACTAGAACACACCCAAACTCCCAGAAGATTTTAGGGGTTTTCCTAGAGACCTATAAGTGTCACTACAAAGATTCTCTGATTGAGGTAAACTGGTTTTCCATAACATTTTTATTTACTTTATTTACTTTATTGGTTGCAATCAACATTCTTCAATATTAATAATAACGAAAACTCATCTAACATTTTGGAGTATGAATGAAGATGACTTGAAGTGATGAGTGAACTTGAACTGTTTTAACAACCAACACTAACTAAACTTTAAATAAATTCGAAGCCACGTTTTAGGTTTCAACCTAAAAGACTGTGGGTTGTGGTGGTTGTCAAATTTTGTTGGTTCCTACGAGCACAGACAAGACGTAAAAGATCTGCTTGTGTTACGTACATTGTGAATACTAAACATTGCATTAATACAATATTTATCATCAGTACCATTCTTGAATTGGTTTATAATGAGTCTAATATCTATATAGCTATTTTCTTCAACAATGCCTTGATTCTATATTCAGATGCATCACTGGAGTAGACTCACGCTAGGCTTTGAAACCTGTGTTGTGATATCTAAACCAGTAAGGCATTTGGCGTGTATGTTCTTATGTATGGCATTCACAGCAGCGCAGTTGAGTTTTATGCTATGGAGACAACGAGAGAAAAAAAATTATACACTCAAATTAAGACCAAGATATAGACCAGGAATTTTGTGTAACAGTTTTATTGAAAAATTCAGTTTGTACCTCCAAGTACATTTTTGATCGAGTTTCTTGTGAGTGTTTTTGTGTGTAATTTAAATTTGTAGATACTTGTCGAATTTATTTATTCGTGAAAATTAATGAAAGCTTCGAGACAATTGAGATTTAGGGTGATTTGCTGCAATAGGCTGAGAAAGCTCGTGCCGTACTACTACTGATAAAGTCGGAACCAAAGTATAAATAAAAAAGAATATGACAGATTCCGGCAGTGGCTGAATGTTAACTGTATTGAAACCAAAAATATGAGTGTATGATGTTGGTTTTTTACTTCCAAGACATGGAAGGTATTTATTACTCTACGTTCTAGTCTAAGTGAATTGATTTATTTTTCTTACAGCCTGAAGTGGGCAATATCAAAATTAATAATGAGAATTTATAGCTTCATTCGGGTTCCAATTTCCGAACTATCCTAGGATTATTCTCGAACTGCGCAGGACTGATGAGCAGTAGCTTAGCGTTCTAGAACAATCCTAGAACAGTTCAAATTTTATGAAAACCCGAATATTGCAAAATACCAAGGACGAAAAAAGAAAGAGAGAGATCAACGAGAATGTTGTCTCTGACCATAACCTTACTTAATGTTCAAATCGTGCCGGTGTCTTTCATTTGTATCTGCTGTTTTTTTTAAGCTTAATCGCATTAAACCATATCTGTTACATATAATCTCAGTGTTGTTATATAAATTCTCCAGCAAAATGTGGGGTGCTGGTAAGTTACCTGAATGGTCGCATACATCTGATATCTAATATTATTTTGTTTTTGTATTTAGATTTAGAAAGACAATTTGCCCAGTCTGGAGAAAAATTCTTCAATAGACAACGAACATTGAAGCTGCTGGAACTCTACAAACTCCATAAAAAAAAATTGGGATTTTTTTTTGCATCCAACAAGTGCGAAAATCGCTTCAAAGTTCTGGAACGAACCTATAAAAAATTGTGGACAACAACAATAATACAGGCAGAGGAAGAATGAGGAATTTCGAATTTGAGGAGGAAATGGATGATATTTTCGAAAAAAAGAAGAATATTCATCCTTTACTTCTCCTCTCCAGCAACGCCACATTCGTACCTAAACAAATTAATGTGCCTCCAACTGCACCTGAAGTGCACCCATGCATTTCAGTTCCTGAAGTGCACTCATTCATTTCAGTTCCTGAAGAGATGCCAGAAGTTCTACCTAGCACAAGCACATCAACACGTAATCTAAGGGAAGAAACTGTTAAAAGAACAACCAAACAAAAGCAAGAGCCAAGCCGAACTTATAAGATATACTGGTAGAAATTAAAAACGATTTACAATCCTTTTATGAGCGGCGAGATAAAAGGGAAGAAGAAAAGCTTAAAATAGCAAAGAGGGAGTTGGAAGAAAAAAAGAAAAAAAACGAGTTGTTGCAAGAGTACATTGAGTTCATGAAAAGAATTTATAATTTTCATTCTTACATACAGAAGGTTATATAATGTTTTTTCTTCTTCCACTTTTGAATAGGACTTTGTCCTGTGTTTTCTGCCTGTTATTGGCTTGTTTCCTGGGACATCGAGTTCCAGCTCTCTTTCCAAAGCTTTGGGGGGCGCCCTAATGGTCTGCGTGTTATTGGCTTGTTTCCTGGGACATCGAGTTCCAGCTCTCTTTCCAACGCTTTGGGGGGCGTCCCAATGGTCTGCGTGTGCAAGGTTTTTGTGTTTCCGCCCATTTGGCCCATTCGGCATCCTTTCCACGTGGTCTCTCCAGAACCTCCTGCGTGCTCTCACCCATCTGACGACATCCTGCACCTCCAGATCCTCCAAATCCTCATTTGTGTTGTTTGTTTTTTATTTGATAATATTCATATTTTCTTTGTGTGTTTCTTGTTTTACGCATTTTTGTTAAAAATGATATAAGCATTCCTATTCATAGTTGTCTAATGTGTAGTGATCTCATTTTATCTTTAGTTTATTCATATTTTATTAGTTGAGATTTAAAGTGTATTTTTTGTTTTATTATATGTTTTTTCCTATTTATAGCAGTTATTTCATGTAAAGATAAAATAAATACCTGACTGAAATCATGCTCATTTTATAGACTTATATATTTTATGATATTGTAAATAAAATTTTAATTTTATCCTTGTATATTCGTTGCAGCTACTTAATCTATTACCTACACCAATAGAATTAATAGTATATTTTCTAAAACACTAGAAAATCAAACCCTTTGGTCTTCTGTACTGTTGCTTCAATTAAGCTGTTGACAAGGGCAAATCTATCGGCAAGAATATTCGTTGGCCTATTCAAGTGCATACCATATAGTGTATTATGTAAATAATCATTTTCTGTGTAATTTTACTCGGCACCGAGTAAAAGCAACAATAATAATTGGATAAGAAGTCAAAAAGCCATTTTATAATCACTAGATGATCAAAACGTCGGCTCTTTTACAGTGCTGGCTGAATTTATCTGTTGAAATATGCCCAATCTAAAGCTAAGAAAATTTGATGGCCTTATCTAGTTTACAAATTCAGTTTGTATAGGAGTATCTTAAATGAAAATCAGCCTTTAAAATTCAATACTTTATTGAAGTGTTCAAAAAAAATTCACATTGAATAAAATCTTTGCATTAGAAAGAGGATTAAATTATCAATAAATTCGATGTGGTCTGACTTTACCAATGCTCAAATATTCAACACTGCTGCTACATAATTTCTATAATTTAAACCAACATCATTTTCATCATCATGATTGGTTAAGGTTCAATATTTTCTTCGTTTTGAAATTCGGGCAATTCATTGAAAATCATATCGTCCATGCACATATTATGTAAAACACAGCAGGCTCTTACAAAGTGGCATATAAATTCAATTTTTTTGCTTTTAAGATGATACAGTTGACGAAACCTTTGCTTGAGAAGCCCTAAGGTATGCTCAACTGAAACCCTGCAGTCGCTAAGTTTCTTATTGTATGATTTTTGAACAACACTTAAATTACCATTATCTTTGAACAGAGTTAATAAATTTCTCAAACAAGGGTAGGCACTGTCACCAAGAAGAAAATATTCCATGCATTTTTCTGGCAAATTACGGCCTAATGGGCAGGTCTTAAAAACTCTGCATCATGGACACTACCTGGATATCCGATAAATACATCCCTTATTTTCTTAGAGGAATCACAAACAATTTGCGCCTGAGACAAATAAAGGATACATTAATTGTCTCAATTCCTAACCAATCAAAATCGATGTGGGCGTGGTCTCTTTGGCGCCAGTTTGAATTGAATTTCTGCTTGGAAGTATCTGAAGTTAACAAAACTGTCATCATCTCACGTTGTCCACAAGACGTTAATGTATATGTGGTGTACTGTAAATTGTACTGAACTGTTTGTATTTCAGTAGAATGTATAGTAATAAACATAATATTACATTGATTCAGTATATTACCATTTGATAAGGTATATTATTATAAACAAACAGTAAAGTACATTGTGCTTTACATTAGTATTTCTACATGTTATTCATTCAGTAAATTGGCCTAAATTAGTTTTTGCCTCGTTGTGTATCAATTACCATTTTATTAATAAATAAATTTAGATGTAGAGAACGTGCTAGGAATATCACGATGAATTATCACAATGCATGATGAATTCTGAATCTTCGGGATATCCCGAAAAAGATATTATTCAGGTTCTTAATATATTCTAAGATAATCAACTTTCTTTAAATTATTGTCTGAGCAACACTGTCCCAAAGAAGAAAGCTTCATTTATTTCATTAAATATTAGTATTTTCTAATTCAACTTCCAAATAGTATTTCTCAAAATATTCTAGTTAGCACTTTTCTATCTGCAAATTGGTGAAGGATCCATATTTCTGTTATAAAACACAATGAAGAAACACACTTTGTTCTATTTACAGTCTTTAATGATAAAATGAAATAACTGTGATGTGAGTACAGAGACTACTAAACATTAAAACAGTACAACCTTACTCTACGACAGACAAAACCAGAGAGAGGAAATAACAGCGGGAGATACTAGGGATTACACAGAGGAGGTAGGATCCAAGAAAGATCATTGCGCATGTCGCACATAGAGTACGAATTTATGTACTGGGTATATATATTTTAACACCCCCACTTACACAGTACCAGAAATGAAATACAAACACAAAAAAAAAACTACTCAAGTATCATGAATACCTAACATTTTCACAAATAAATTATGTTTAACAGGTGGTAAACTTTTTGTTAGGATATCAGCTGGCATTTCATGTGTCGGTATATGTTTCAAAATAATTTGCCCCTCTGCAATAACTTCTCTAATAAAATGATGTCTAATGTCAATATGTTTTGACCTTTTATGGAAGGTATTATTAGCAGATAATTTAATTGCACCTTGATTATCACTAAACATATTAACACAAAGAGCTATTTCCATTAGCTCGTACAATAAACCTTTCAAATAAATAGCTTCCTTTACCGCTTCAGAGATAGCCATGTACTCTGCCTCGGTACTTGAAAGCGCAACTGTCTTTTGCTTACAACTTTGCCAGGAAACTAAGGAACCACAAAATTTAAAAGCATACCCTGTGTATGATCTTCGGTCTATTAAATTGTTGCCCCAATCGGCATCTACATAGCCTACAAGTTCCATGTTTTCCTTTGAAAAACGTAAGCAATAATGCTTAGTACCTTTCAGGTATTTTAATATGCGTTTAGCATGCTTCCAATGTAATTGATCGTATGATTTATTGAATTGACTCAAATAGCTCACACTAAAAACAATGTCTGGCCTTGTTAAAATAGCTAAATACATAAGACTACCAATCAAATTTTGAAAAGGATATTTACCAAGATCAATTTGGTCACCGTCTTCAAAATTTAGATTGCATTCCAGAGGTGTTTTCACAATTTTGCAATCTGACATATTGAATTCTTTTAAAATTTGGTCAATATAATGTTCTTGATTTAAAGTCAAAATATTATGTTCTTTATCATAATTAACATTCATACCAAGACAATCCTTGATAACACCTAAATCTTTAACCTTGAATATTTTGCTCAGTGCATTCTTCAAGTTTTTAGTTTCCACAACATTATTTGAAAAAATGAAAAAATCATCCACGTATAAAGTTATAAATATGAAACTATCTTCAACCTTTTTGAAAAATAGACAAGGTTCATATTCAGATCTAGCAAATCCTAATTCTGACAACACTGAATTAATTTTGTCATTCCAACATTTAGCAGATTGTTTTAGACCATAAATAGCCTTATTGAGTTTTAAAACTTTACATTCATCTGACTTAGAACATACAAAACCTTCAGGTATTTTCATAAATATTTTTTCTGATAAATGACCATTCAGAAAAGCGGTTTTTATGTCCAAATGCCTTATATCTAAATTTAAGTTGACCGTCAATGAAAACAAAAATCTAAGAGTCGAATACCTCACTACAGGAGAAAAAGTCTCGTTGTAATCAATTCCAAATTTTTGAGTGAATCCCTTAGCGACCAACCTGGCCCGATATTTTACTTCTCCATCGGCACTTGTCTTCTTCTTGAATATCCATCTAGAGTCGACAACAGTGGTATCTTCCTCTGGATCGACTAACTCCCATGCTTGGTTTTCTTTGAAGGACTGCAGTTCTTCTTCGATGGCAATTCTCCAAAAATTTCCATCAGACCCAGACAAAGCATCTGTGACAGTTAGCGGGATACTTAGGGCAGTTATATGTTCAGAACATGCATATGTCACGAAGTCTGGGTCCATCTTCTTTGTTTTCACTCTTTGGGATCTTCTAGGCAGCACCTCTGATTCAATTATGGGAAGATCAGGTCCCGAACTGTGCACATCGTTTGCTATTTGATGATGGTCTCCGGGATCTTCCTTTTTTGAGAAATCCCCCACTGGCTCTGTCACCACCTGCTTCGATTCTTCCTCTTCCACGGCAATATCAATTTTTCTCGATTCCTCGATTATCGTTACATCCCGACTGATGAAGACTTTTCTGCTTCTTTGATTGTACACTCTGTAACCTTTTGTGCGCTCATCGAATCCTACAAGGATACATTTATTTGCCTTTCTATCCCATTTTTGTCTCTTTTCTTTTGGAACATGTGTCATGGCAGTACTTCCAAACACTCGAATGGCACTTATGTCTGGTTTTTTCTGGTGCCACATTTCATAAGGTGTCCTTGGATTACTTGATGTAACAGAACGATTAATAAGGAAGCACGCAGTATTACATGCTTCAGCCCAAAGAAGCTTGTCCAAGTTTTGGTCGAAGAGTAAACATCTTGCCTTTTCTACTATTGTTCTGTTGAACCGTTCTGCCATACCGTTTTCTTCTGGAGTGTAGCTGTTGGTTTTCTGATGAAGGATTCCATTGTTTTTAAGGTAATCCTGAAAAGGTCCACCAACATACTCCCCTCCGTTATCTGTTCTCAGAATTTTTATTCGTTTTCCCTTTTGATTTTCCACTAAACATTTGAATTGGTGAAAATATTTTGGGACTTCATCCTTTGATTTTAAAAAATAAATGAAACACATTCTCGAGTAATCATCTATGAATGTCAAAAAATACCTTGAGCCTCCTACAGATAATTTTTCATGAGGTCCACATAGATCGCTATGAATAATGTCTAATATGTCGCTAGCTCTACTTCCTTTTGCTGGGAACGGCAATCTATGTTGTTTGGCCTCGCAACAAACCTCACAATTAGACATTTGTATTTTTTCTTTAACCTTCAATGGTGACATACCATCAACTACTTCAGGCATCTTCTTTAAAAAATCTGTGTTGATGTGTCCTAACCTTCTGTGCCATAGCTCTGGTGTAACCATTGCTGTAGCCAACAAAGCTGTCGAACTTTCGCTGTTTAATCTTAGCTTATAAACATTGTTCTTCAAGTCGGCTATCCCTACGAGAATGTTATTCTTATTATAAATTTCACATCCTGTGGCATGAAAATTTACTCTGGCTCCGTTTTTGATCAACTGGCTAACTGATACTAGATTAGTAGTTAGTCCTGGAACAAAGTGTACATTTTGAAGTAGCACATTCACAGGTTTTCCTCTCACTATAGTTTCCATTCTCATGTCACCTGCATTTTCTACGGCTAATTTGGATTCATTGGCACATACGATTTCATTCATTTTAGGCTTCCTTCTGTTAACAAGTAGGTTATCGTTAGATGTTACGTGAAAACTTGCCCCACTGTCTATGTACCAGTCGGTTTCACTAAATGAGCCATTAGCAAATACGGCACTCAAAGCATAAGTTGCCTTTTTGTTTGGGCACTGTGACATAAAATGTCCTTTTTCTTTACACTTATAACATGTAACATTGCTTCTATCCCTTGTGTTTACATTTTCGTTGGAATTTAACCTATAATCGTTGCTTCTGCCGCCATCTCTAGGCTTCTTAGGGAACTGTTTTCTTTTCATTGCATTCTTTGCAGAAAACGCTTCTCCACGTCCCTGATTATCGCCATCTACTTGCATATCGAGCAACTTAGATTTAATGGCATCTGTAGTGATTGACATACCTGAATGTTCCACAGCCATGATTAACGGTGAATATTTCTCAGGTAATCCTGCCAAAAGAAGTGAACCGACCCATTCTTCATTTATATCGAAACCCGTTCTCCTTAGCTTCTGCGATGTTTCGACGACTTGGTTTATGTAACTCTCCATAGAATCATGTTTTTCCAATCTGGCTGATATTAAGGTCCTCAAAAGTCCAATCTTCCTGGAAAAACCGCTATCGTCGTATAGTTTCTTTAGTTTCATCCATACTTCTTGTGGAGTTGCCGCTTCTCTCACGTGGATGTAGAGTGATGGTTCAATCGTTAATATTAATTTTGCCTTGGTTTTTGCCAATAGAAGGGAGTCCGATTCACTGCCAGTGATACATTTGCTTAGTCCTTCAAGCACAAGCACGTTTTCAATGGCGAACACCCATTCTTGATAATTTTCGCGTCCGGCTAGCTTGGACACACTAGCGAAATAATTAACGGCCATATTGGGTTGTTTTATAATGTTTGTCTGTTCACAAAACTATTTCACAATATATCACTAAACACGTGGTATATAACGTTCTGGGCCCATAACCTGTTATAAAACACAATGAAGAAACACACTTTGTTCTATTTACAGTCTTTAATGATAAAATGAAATAACTGTGATGTGAGTACAGAGACTACTAAACATTAAAACAGTACAACCTTACTCTACGACAGACAAAACCAGAGAGAGGAAATAACAGCGGGAGATACTAGGGATTACACAGAGGAGGTAGGATCCAAGAAAGATCATTGCGCATGTCGCACATAGAGTACGAATTTATGTACTGGGTATATATATTTTAACAATTTCATCAATGATTCAGTTTAAAATTCACCAAATTTTTGTTATAAAATAGTTAATGAAGAGTAGGTTATTACTTTAAAGGAATAAGGAACAGAAAAAATATACATAATAATCATATTTGAAATTGTTTTTATTATAAACTTCGAGCAAATTATCACAATAACAAATGAAAAAATTATTATTCGATAACTTCCAGGGTTAGTAATCCAAAGCTAACAAAGAGAAAACAGTTTTTTCACATCATCGATTCAAATCCCAACTTAACATATGAATGTCATTTGGGATTGTCTGAAACTGGCTCCCAACTCCCCTACACCTGAACCAAAATGCAATATTTGTATAAATAGAGAGTACACTTCAATCCAAAATAATAAAATTCTAAAATTGAATACTTTTACTGTATTTCTTCAAGAAAGTAAGCATTGCTAAGAGAGTCTTAACTATAATTATTATTTGCATCTTGATATGTTAAGAACTGTAACTATACACACATCGCATTAATCCTCACCTTCAAAACATCATACACATTTCACAACTTCTAAGCATCTTGAACATTAGCAATATTAACTACACCTAAGCTATATAAAAACAGAAACTACCATCAACCTTGTAAGATAAAAATATACATTCTTTACATAACAAAAAACTATATGAAAAGATTCCGAAAATGATGAATTTAAAACGTGCGAGAAAGTTTTATTTATCATTTGGAAAATACGTTTGCTTCTTGTAGGTTCATTGAGATATAGTGTATCGTTTTCATCTGAATTGTTGTAACTTTGAGAGTCTGCTGTTATCGAAACATCCACATGTGCCACGTGTGTTTCAACAAATGTTACTGTAAATAAGTCTAATAAGAGGTAATAAAATCAGATTAATACGAATATATGCTTAGTTAATTGTTATTACCATCTGTCAAAATTTGAAATGAAAATCTTGAAGGGCATATTCCCTGAATATAAATACTTCCTCCTAGCTTCACGTTACATTTTACACAGTTACTTTGGTATCCTTAAATTCAACACAGTTGATTCTCAATGGTCAGAAGTGTCCTTTCTACATACTTCTACAATTGCTTCTGTTACAATAGTAGTACACAATTCTATCCGCCTTCTTATTTTCAACAGCCCTAGTACAAGCACAATTTAATTAATTTTATTTTAAACTTATTCAGCATTCAACTTACATTCATGTTCAACTATCTACTCTACTCTATCTGTGACATTCATCTGCGCAATAGCCAATTCAAAACTGAATGTCAATGTCAAGAATTAACATAGATGTTGACATTAGAAATTAATTTTGAAATTATAATATTTTTATCTTTAACACCCTCTCCTAATTTCAAAATTCCAAAAAAAAATCAAAATTTTTCTAACAATAAATTTTCATGAGTTTACATGAACTTTGACTTGAATTTTTCAAACTTAATTTTACTTAATGGTTTAGTAAAAATATCAGATATTTGTTCTGACGTTTCACAATAATCAATTTTCAATAGTCCTTCAGAAATTTTTTCATTTATAAAATGGTAACGCATATCAATGTGTTTACTTCGTTTTCCAAACTGTCCATTTTTGACAATGTTTATAGCACTTTGATTGTTCCTATTTAGGTTTATCTTGACACTGTCACCCGTTAGTTCTTCAATCACTGATTTTAAATATAAAAGTTCTTTGGTGCATTCTGCTGCTGCTATAAACTCAGCTTCGGTGCTCGATAAAGACACAATTGGTTGTTTCCGGGATGTCCATGATATTGGACCACCACAGTAATAGATTATATATCCAGTTGTGCTTTTTCTTGTTTCTCGGTCTCCAGCAAAATCGCTATCGCAATATGCAATCAGCTGTTTGTTATTTGAATTCATCTTGTAGCTAATTCCTTCACGTTCTTTTCCATTTAAATATCTCAAAATGTTTTTGGCATTCAGAATGTCTGAAGATTCAGGCTTATCCAATTTTCTACTGCAAAGATTTACTGCAAATTGTATGTCGGGTCTAGTTTTATTTGTCAGATACAGTAAGCTGCCAATCAATTCTCGATATGGAAACTTCTGTGAAGTCTCATCAACTTTGTTACCTTCTTGTTTTGAGTATTCATCCATTGGTGTCGATCTTCCTTTAGCATTCTTCATATAGAACCTTGTTAAAATATTTTCACAGTATTTTCCCTGAGTTAGATATGTTTTATCACTGGTTCTAGTTATTTATATTCCCAAAAATGAATTAGGGTTAGTATTGGTTGTCATTTCAAATTCTTTATTCAATTGCTTTAATAATTCATTAATCTCCTCTTCATCATACCCAAAAATAATGCCGTCATCAACATAAATTGCAAAAAAAATTGTTCCAATTTTATTCTTGAATATACATGGCTCTGTTTTAGTAGCTGTGAGATTCTTTTTAGATAAGAATTCAGTAAAATATTTATTCCAATTTAGAGATGCTTGTTTCAAGCCATAGAGAGATTTTTGAAGCAAACATACCTTGTCATTTTCCTTATAGCCTTCCGGAACTTCCATGTATATTGTTTCGCTCAAATGCCCATATAAAAATGCTGTTTTAATATCGAATTTCTTCATATGAAGGTTTCTATTTGTAGCTAAAGCAAACAAAATACGTAAGCATGTTATATTTACCACTGGGCTGAAGGTTTCTTGGTAGTCAATACCATTTTGATGTTCAAATCCCCTGATCACTAGTCTGGCCTTGTACTTTCCGTCATCCTTTACCTTAAAGATCCATTTATTCGTCAATATATTGTCATGCTGCACCTTATCTTTGTCAACATAGGTCCACACCTTGTTCTTGTTCAATGAAGTCTTCACATCTTCTATTGCTGCCATCCATTTGTCCTTATCTTCAGAATTAACTTCCTCTTGATATGATAGCATAACATAGTCTCTCAGCTTTGCTGGCATTTTTGTGTTTCTCCTTGGTCTTTCTTCTTCATCTACTTTTATATCAGCTTCCCCTTCTTGGATTGTTGGCTCTTCGTCTAGGTTAGGTTCTACCTCTTCTTGTTGGAAAGTTATCATGGGCTTCATTTCTGAAATTTTATTGTTTATATTATTACCTTTTTTGAATATTACGTCTCTAGATATAATTATTTTTTGATCTTGCTCATCCCATAGTCTGTAACCATTGATACTATAACCAACAAAGGTAAATTTTTGACTTCTCTCATCCAGTTTCTTCCGATATCCCAAAATTTTTGCATATGCATCATTTCCGAATATTTGTAATCTTGATATATCTGGCCTTTTCTTAAACCACATTTCTGCTGGTGTCACCTTTAAACTTTGTGTAGGGCTTCTATTTAGTAAGTATGTTGCCATGTAAACAGCTTCTTCAGTTTCATTTTTGATTTTTAGTTTTGATTCTTCATTTAATAATCTGGCTATCAGGTTTGTCACTGTTCTATCCTTTAATGGTGTAGATTCCCAAGCAGTACTAAAATGTTTGTAATCATCGGGTAATGTAACCAATAATTTTGACATGAACATAGAATCATCTATTTTGTGTTTCAATGATTCCAACCTACAAACTATGTTCTGCAAACAGCTTATGTGCAGATAAAGATCAGTGCCTTTTTTATAGGAGTAGTTGAAAAAATCCTTCAATAAGCTGCACTTTTGTTCCTCAGTGCCCTGTTGAAATATTCCACATAACTTCTCAAACATTTCCTTTGAGGTTTCACAATTCATGACGTGATTTATTAATTTCTTATCGATGCTGGTTACGATGATTTTTTGTGCCCTGGCGTCCTTTCGTTCCCATTGCACCATCTCTTCTGGTCTGGTCAGATCTTGAAATTTTCTGCTACCATTTACAATTTCCCAATGTCCAAATGCTTTGAATACTACAGTTATCTGGAACTTCCATATTTGAAAACTTTCTGCGTCCGTGAGCTTCTCTATAGAAATTGCTTCGTCATTTGGAGGAGCCCTTTTGTACGCCAACGGTGTCTTATCTTGAATTTCATTTCTTAACTCTTTACCTTTCTTTTCGTTTGTTCTGGACTATTCTGGGCCCATAACCTGTTGCGAGTAACAGTGGGTTTAATAGCCAAAAGTCCAGAGGTTTTATTTTAAGTAATTTTATTTTAAACTTATTCAGCATTCAACTTACATTCATGTTCAACTATCTACTGTACTCTATCTGTGACATTCATCTGCGCAATAGCCAATTCAAAACTGAATGTCAATGTCAAGAATAAACATAGATGTTGACATTAAAAATTAATTTTGAAATTATAATATTTTTATCTTTAACAATTAGGAAATGCTAGAGAGTATTTCTATTTTGAAAATCATTAAGTCTTTCAACAAACCGAAAATCAATTATCTCACCATTCATATCCATTAATTTTCTGTTTCGCCAAAACAAAAGCTTCGGTAGCTAATTCCATTGAATCTTTCTGCAATCCACTACCAAAATCAACATAGCCATGGTATTCATTGCCTGTGTATTCCAAATGTTTGCGAATTGCTATTTCATCAAAGACTAATGTACAATAGTATATTATTAAAAGAGCATGAAATGACTGTTATATGCGAGTTTAAATACTATACTTTGTCCACGACTTCATTGATAAAATTGGAATAATTCTGCATTTTGAAGAACGTACAAAAGAGTTGTCAGAATGTTAAATTTCATTCTCCGTGATTGCTGGAAGCTGTCAAGCTTACGAGAAACATCGAAACTTTCACTTGATCTATGCATGGAGTGTATAATATTCATTATACACACCTATCATCCACGACTAGATTAATGACTATCATTTTCGTTCAGCGAGAGCCATAAAAATATATAATCTTATTCAATGGTCGTGAACAAATGATTCCATTTTTATCTATGTTTTGCATTTTCAATCTTGAACACCTAGAAAAGCACTGCCGTTAAGGCAGCAGCTTTTGCGCGAATTATGTTTTAAAGATGAGTGGTTGAGGTTCTAAAATACTAACTTTATTGAAAATGATACAAAGGAATAATTCTACTGATAATCAATCTGATATCAAGACTGAAAGTGAATTTGTTCATAAAGATATTTATAATGAAGAGGAATGAGCTAATCAGCTTTACACTTCCAGGAACTCGATCTCTAGGAAATGGTCAGGTCAGCGTCTTCCACGTTCATCACGGGGAGAAAAATGGGATTCCCTGTGGTTGGATTTCTTCAACTTCTTTTGATTATGTTGGCCATCTGGAATTCAACCACTGCCTAAGTTTGCTTGAACATATATACACTATGAATTCGATTAAAATTGCATAAATGAATGTGATTAATTTTTCATGAAGCAATTTTGTGTCCTCCTGCTTGATTAGAAGGGGTTGTATTTCTTCTTGCTTCTTTTTGAGTTGATGAATCTGGTCCAGCGGGACGACTTGGAGTTGAATTCTTTGATTTGACTAAGGTTGCCGGGTTCAGGTTGGTGCCAATTTTTGGAAGATACATTGGTTTGCCTTTGAAAACATCTCTTTTGTTGAAAAATATTACTTCATCAGTCTCGAAGAAACATCCTTTTAGTATTGTAATAAGGAAGTTTCGCATAATGGTAGTGAGGTCAGTTCTTTCACATACTGTGCGTATTTTTATTCCGGTTGGAGCTATTGCAATGAATTTTCCGCTATCAATTAACTGAATGAAATTTTTGTTGGTTTCGACTAGATGATTTTGGCAGGAACCAGGAGCTTTATTTAAATGTAACAGCTGGAATGGGCAATCTTCTTCCATGGACTCGTCAACGAGGTTATCATTTTTGCAGTAGTACATTGAGTGCAAATTAACACCAGATGAAGAGGTGTACTGATACCACTTTTCATTTATTGTCAGATATGAATTTTTTGGAATGATTATTGTATTGTTGATAGCTGGGACTGAGAGAAGATGGTAATGCAAAAATGTATCAGGGTAAACCAAGGGGTATACAATAGGAAAGTGGAGAATGAAAACATTTCTAAATTCAACAAAATATGTATCGACCTTAACCCATTCGTAATAGTTATAATATTGTTTTTCATCCTTGAAAATTTAATTATTCTGAGAATATTTTTTGGAAATTCCAATTGGCATTTTCAATTCCATTAATTAATTCTGTTATTATATTGGAAGGAATTCCAATTTGATCCATAAAATTTTTATCCTCATTTGTAAATAAAAATTATGGCAGAGTTGGCTAAAATTTTCAGTGATTGGTTCAAACTGAGAAGCAATTGTTTTTTGATTTTGCTCAAGATATTTCAGTTCATTTTTGAATTTCTTACTAAATATGTTCAATACGGTTTCCGATGCTACTTGATACTGATGCCTTGAATATTTTTAACTGATCATTAGCGATAGCACTTCAAATCAATTTGCAAATTAGGAGGTACACTACGGATGGTTGAGTTTCCATTTGAGAATAGGATGATCATCGGAATAACTTCACCCAGAGGTTCTAAAGGCGATTCTATTTGTGCAGTGGTTGTGAGCGTGAATGAAAGTATATCAAGGTACTTCTCTATGGCTGCATCACAAAAAGGAGAACTCAGTTAGTTTTACAAGGTTATATTCACAAAGTGTCTTGAACAATATCAAAAAGTGAATAGTGTTTATAGTGAATGGTATTTATGTTGCCGAATTGTGCGGAGCCGTAATTCCCCAGCATATGGTAGTGTTTGCTCTTAAGGATGGATAGTTTCCCTCGAAAGAGATACTGTTTAACGATATTAAAATCTCACCCCAGAGAATAGTTTCTCCATCTTCTGGAGTTCCTCTTGGTGTTGCAGCTCTTCAAGTTGCTGGAGAAGTTCCTGTTGCGGTATCTCTTCTTCCTGCCGCGACAACTCCTGCTGCAGTTGCTCTTCCACACCTGTCCGCTGAAGGACCAATCCAGAAATTTATATAGGGTTCGAATTCAATAGATAAAAGCAGTTATAAAAATATGACTCTGCAATTTATTCTGTAAAGAGCTTCCTAACAGCGAAGTTGTATCCTAGTTCTGATGATTCGCAATTATTTCATCTTATAAGTATTATATAAAAATCTCTGGAATGTACATTTATTTTGAAGATAATTAAATTCCCATCTCTTGTGGATATCTGAAATATTTTTTATCTTTTCAAGAAGAGGTTTATATCGCAGAATTATAAAGCACATTATAAATCTGTTCTAATACTATTTCTTGAGATCTATGAAGCCAATGTATACAACATAAGTTTCTAAAAACTTCAATGGTTTTTGATGAGTATTACGGATTTCAATATGAATACAATCATTTAATTATGTCGAACACATTTTGTATGAACTAACATAATAGTTGTAAACGATATCTTTAACCAAGAAAAAAGCAAAAAATGTCACAGAGGTAAAAGCTGCTTTGTGGACAACGTGTTTTCTTCCATTACTCACCAAGACGACAGTGTTGAATAAGTATGTATTTTGACGACTAACTGTTTCTAAAATACTTAAGTTACATAACCACAAGGACGAATATCTGTCGATTAATCAAGAAATATTCCACATTGATCAGAGCTAATCATCCAATCAACCAAAACAAAATGTTCAGACAAGTTGATATTTGGCTCAAATACTTTTCAATAGGTAGAAGATAAAAGGTCGGAAGTATATGCACTTGTCAATTGACAAGTGCGGACAACCCTTTGGAAGGCATGCAAATCAATCTGCAGGTGATAGGGTGCTCTCCACCTATTGAATAACCGTGGCAATAATAAACCCGGCTTGACATTTTCGAGAGGCCCATTTGTGGGAATTTCGAAAAATTGACAAGTGTAAACAACTTCCTCTTAGGAGCTGTTTAAAGCACTCTGCTTCTGAAATGATTTTCTCTACGTATTGAGTAGTAACTGTTCCAAGAACAGCTTGGCTAAACATTTTTGAAAGGCTCATTCGTGGAAATTTCGAAAAATTGACAACTTTACACTACACCTTATAAGGCCCGTAAATCAATCTGCTTCTAATATTTTATTCCCTACCTATTGAAGAGTAATTGTGCTAAATATCAACCGGGTTTATCATTTTCGAAATGGAAAAATTTACAAATGTACACTACCTCTTAGACAGGCTGCAAATCAATCTGCTTCTGATAACTCATTATTGAGGAGTAACCGTGCATATATCTACCTTGTTAAACATTTGTGAAAAGGTAAAAATTTCGTATTTCGTGTGGATAGGAGTTGTGTATGCGGAAATTGTAATGATGTTAATTTTGAAACGTAAATCAGTTTTGAGAAGAAATCATACAGTGTAAACAAGAAAATAGAATGAAAGAAATGAATTTGTTCTGTGACTATGTTTCATTGAAAGTTGTACAGTGACCTGAGTTTTGTTGAATCATTTCATTTCAAAACTGATGTGTAAATCATATGGATATTAAACAGAGTGTTTCCTTTCCTTCTATTTCCAAGTTAACTATCAGAAAGTAAATGACTGATCTATGCAATAATTAGGTATATAAATCATCATTGATAATTAACTTCAAACATCAAGGTATCGTGATGAGTTTTCACGAGAATTTGCATGAGTTCTCACCTATAACCTACTCAACTACACCTGTGAAGGAAAAGCAGCAATTAAAATGAGCTTGATAACTCGCACTTTCAAAGGTTGCACGCAAAGGACTATATCATAATTTCGAACCGGAATACTATAAATATAATTATTCGAACTAAATCTGTCATAGTGACACTTACATCGAAAGAACTCAAGAATGCAGTGTTGAGACCCATGCTGCTACACGGCCTCTTTCGATGCCTCCTTAACTTTTTGCGATCCTTTTTGACGAGTTCTAGAAAAAAAACATGTTCTTGAATTGACGCAATCTACATGAATCATAGGATTTCATATTAAAAGTTTCATCAACCCTTATGTACAGAAATATTGACGAACCAACAAATTAAGCAAGGAACAATAATGGAGTTAAATAGTCTTAATGAATCAGCCTTTCTTGTAGAATCCAGATTTTGTTATGTCTTCGAGGAATTATATGATATAGTTTGCCTATATTGATACCTACCTAAGAAATAACCTATGGACCTTTACATATACGTCTTTACCTCACAACCCAGTAATACAACTTTGGTTGATCTGTATTTCTGAAAACATTGGAAAAATAACATTGCGATTGCACATATCGGTTTGAACTTAATGTCCAGTTTTAGCGGCCAATTATCCGAAGATACCCGAACAAGGGCAATCTAGCGTACGCCGCTAACATAAAAAGTCGTCGGCGAGTTGTAATAAGCACATAATGACTTCGGTTTTTTTTAACTTGCCGACAATTGACCTCATAGCTAAGTCCATGAAAACTTAACATAGTCATCGCATATATTTACAATTATCCACCTAGAAGGGAATGAATATCATTTGGCAGGATTTTGGTAGATAGATAGATATATGTTATGTTGTCTCATTTGAATGAATTAAATAAGCCACAGAGATAATAACATTATTATGATATTTTAGGGTGGTTGTCTTGTCTTGTCCGGGGCACGTGTCACATAAGGTTGATTTTTTTTAATCCACATTTCATATTATTTTGTCGTTAAACTAGAACTATACAAAAAAATCAAGCTTTTTTATTTGTTTTGTATATTTTTTGTTGCCTTTTTCAGTTCGGGTTGATGATTGTTGCAATGGTATTCCTTTTTCCAATAACCATCCATCGTTGGATTGGGCTCTTGAAGTTTAAAATTTTTGTATAGCTTGCTATTTTGTACAATAATGATGATCAATTTTCTCGATGGAAATTCAATTTGGTGAATACTTTTGAACATCTCAAATGCATTAAGTTGCCGCACGTCCAGAGATCTGGAACAATTCATCACTTGAGAGGGTAAGTGTTTTTCATGCATTATTTTTGATATCATTTCTGAGCAACCACTAAATTTTGCAAATTTTGATCGTGAACATCTCACCACACGATTATTCCATAGCTGAGTTAAGACTGTATCGAAACATAAAAGCATATTAACATGTTCCAAACTTTTTTATTTAATTTTGAAGAGTGCACCTAGTTATTTTTTGGTCAGGTCCTTTAAAGGCTGGAATGATCAATCTCAGATGTCAGTCAATTTTACTTCAAAATATTTTATGTGTGTTGCTTCGGGTATACCAGTATTTTCATTCCAGTGTTGATTGATTATAATCGAACCACTTTTTCAGCTGAAGAAAATCTTTTTTTGTTTGAGTTTTGTCCAAGAGCCAGCATTATATCAAATCGCAGCGTCATCAGATCATGCTTTCAGTGCTTTTATATTTTTGGATCATATTTATATACATATGAAGGGAATAAAATTGATCCAAGGACAGTGCCCTGGGGACTCCCTAAGAAACAATATCGCTGCAACTTCTATGTATATAAATTCCAACCATCTTTTGCCGGTTCGATAAATATTTCTTGATTAATTCATATATGGATCCGCGAAATCAATAGTTTTTTTTATTTTTAGAGTAACTTCTCATGTGACACAGTATCAAAAGCTTTTGAAATATTTAAAAATCTGCACATGTATAAAATTTGTTAATCTTAATAATCTTACGTATTCCACAAAGAAAGAATTTAATAAATATGTATCTCAGTATACTTGTTTTATTTTCATCATTTGTTCCATACAAGTGTGGATTACATTTAGTGGAGGAAATATGAGAGAACCAGAACATGTATTTGAATTGTCGTATAGTTTTTAAATATCGAGCTCAAATCTTGCACTTTTTTGAGCATTACGGCATGAATCATGATGAAAAATTTGGCAGGATCATACGATTTGTGGCAAAATCGTTATGTATCGAAATAAAGCGCTTGAACGTAGTGAATACATGGATGGTTTACCACTGTTGCTACGGTTAAAAACTTGCGCATAAGAGCTCCAGATGCCACGTTGGAAGAATGAATAAATAATATTATGAATCATCTTTCTTATGTTTTGTTAGTCGGCTCAAATGCCCTGACCCTGAGATATCAAATGTGCGCAGAAGCCAGAATTTGAACTTTTATGACACATGGCTAATATGTCCCTTAACTTACAATAGCATTTATGTCATACTTTAAAAAAATATTGCCCCGAATTTTTTTACCAAATTGTTGCGTCCCAAAGCAAAAATTTATTGCAGCTCCCGTTGTCCAGAAAAATGGCGTTGGCCTGCTTAAGATTGAAGCTGTACAATGCACTCTATATTATGTAAAATATGCAATATACCGGGTGTCACAAGAATTAGGTTAAGCCGAAAAAATTCACATTTTTCAAGATATCGGATGGAAATTTTCTAGATTGACACTAAAGATTGATTTCCGTAGACTGCAGTAAGTAATGTGTGCCGATGACCCCCTGTACAACCAGGAGTGGTCCTAACATTCCCTTTTCTCGAACTGACTCATTTGAATTTTTGCATATTGGACTTCCACGTTGAATTTTGATTGGAATGCCGTCGACAGAAACATAAAATCAAGGAAATAACGTTTTAAATGGAAAAACTTTTCTGCTGTTGACTTCGGTTCGATTGTAATGCTTGATGCTTAAATTTTTGCGATATTGAAAATCATTTTAATTATTTTCTACTAGAAATTGACCACTTAGGCAGAAGTTACAAGTATTTAGTTCTAGCCTTCTGTTTCAACTATAATTTTATTGAGTTGAGGTTCATAGAATTTTGCATACATATTCTCTGATTATACAGTGGAGAAAAATGTTTCCTCATTTTCGAAATAAAGATCCATGTTAAATTCAATTGAAAAATTACTGAAATTACTTTTTTATCAAATAGCTGTATGATCGGAGAATTTGAGTAGAAAAATGCTTCAATGATTTGTAAAAACGGTGATAATTTATATATACAGAATTCCAATCGGTTTCGATGAGATTCAACGTATAATTCGAACATCAGTTCATTAAATAAAATCGAGAGTTGTATTCATTTCCTGTTAAACCGGAAGTAATACAATCCTTTTTTACCTTGGTCGATATTAAACAATAGGTTGTTTCGATGTTCGAAATTTCAATACAATATATGGTATATGGTATACGTCTTTGACAAACATATTTTACCATATAGACCGCTGATTAGCATCGACTTCTCGGACCACCGATATAGTTATGTCCCGGGACTTTATTCCTCAGTACATCGTTGAGTTGATGGTTGTTCCATGAAAAGTAAGACACTTGTGATATCAATGACGCCGAACACCCTTCTGATCATTCACCATCTCCTTCACTTTTTAACCGTGAGCGAAACGCTGGTTGAGGGAATTTACGACTGTAGGTTTTGCACTGGTCGTTGGTACCCTTTTGTCTTGATTCGCCTTCGAACATTCGAAAGTTCACCAGTTGTTGGTATTACAAGTATCGAACTGCTCTCTGTGTGCCTCCAGTATAACTCAGACACAATCCAAATTCTGAATCTGCAATAATACATTTTTACAATATCACATGTGTAGTTTGTTACGCTTCGAATCATTCTAGAATGTTCTAGCCCAATTTCAAAGGGAGTTCCTCCACAGAAGATATCGGAGATCGATCCTGGCAAATATTCTGACTTAATTACGTTGGATCTGAATGAAAAATATGTCTTCGCCACAAAAGTTCATTAACTATTGCAATGCTGTTAATCCATTTTGTATGCTGTTCAACTAACCTTGTTATATTGAATGTGTCAATCCCAAAATAGGCATGCTGTTATTGCAATCCAAAAATATAAATTATTATTTATACTTATATTTCCCAAAAATACAAACATAGTCATAGTGTATTGAAATAATAGGTACAGTCCAAACTGAAATCTTTTAAATTTAATTATATGTGGTAATCATAGTTGAGCCTTTTATGCGTTCTTGCGAACCTGACCTAACCAAGAGGTTATACAAAATCACAGAGTTCATATACTAAATTTTAAACTATAGATTACGGTGTATAGACATTACATTTCCCCCATGCTAAGATAAAAAGTTAAAGGAGCTTTAATATTCCTTTTTGGCCTTGTAATCGACGGTATAACAATCTTTTCTTCGTTAAAAATATTTTCATTGTCAACAGTTATTTCATTACTTTCATTATTACTACTGTCCTTTCCAATATTTTCATTACCCCCATCTTTAACTATTTTAACATTACAATTCTGATTTCCTGAATCTAAACCTGAACAAGGCTATTCATTTTCCGTCCCTTGTCTGACCTTTTCAATTTCATCAGAAATACATATTTCTGAGTCCTCATAAAATCTTCCCAACTCAATCATTTGATCTGATTGTCTTTTCCACTTCAAACATTCATTATTTACTGGGATACAGATATAATTTTGTCCACCAAATGTATTGCAAACTATGGCCTCAACCCATTTTGGTTTAGTTATGTCCCTATAATCCTTGGTGTAAATTTCTTCCCCTTCTTCAAAAGAGATTTGCCTATTCCCATGATGAAAATTAATTTGCCACTTTATTTAATTCTGCTTCTGATTTTGTAAAAAAGTCAAGTCTTGATTTCACATGCCTACCAAACATAAGTGTGGAACGAGAATCACCAGTAGTGCAGTGAGGGCTGTTGCGATAGGAGAACAAATATTTTTCAATTAAAGTTTTCATAGATGGACTCCTTTTTCTAGCACCCATGAGCAGTTTTTCCATTGAATTTTTGAAAGATTTCACGCTATTTTCAGCAGCGTCGTTGGTTTCCGGATGGTGGTGAAGTAAAATGCTTCAGATTATGCCATTCAACCTACAAAATTCTTGGACTTGTCAATTGTGCCCCATTATCTGGAAAAATTATATTGGGTCATCCAAAATCATGCAAAACATACTCTCAATTTGTCTATTGTGGATTGGGAATCCATGGTACATACCCATCTCATAAACTTCCGGCCACTTTGAATACGCATCCACAATTATCAGAAACGTTTTCCTTGTATTGGTCCCAGGAAGGATATGGATTCTGTCAAAAGCATGCTTTGCTTCCACAAACTTACTTGAAACTGCTTTGTTCGGATGTTTAGCCAGAGCCATACATGGATTGCAACTGTTAACATATTTCTCTATATGGGCGTCCAAATTAGGCCACCATAAATACTGTCTCGTTAAGGTTTTCATCTTCACCATACCATTGTGAGCCCCATGTAGTTCCTCCAACATTTGTCTCCTGAACTTTCTTGGAATTATAACTCTAAATCCCCAAAGAAGAATTCCGCCCTCAATACTAAGTTCAATTTTCTACTTTCATATGGTAGCAATCCTTCGGAAGAATTATCTTGCCAAACATCTTGTAACTCCTAGGTAAACCCTCTTCAAAATACTATTTTTTCCTGTCTCTTTGCGTATTTCTTTGAAACTAGGGTTGCTAGATTCGGTGTAAACCGTCCATAACAATTTATCAGTTCCACCAAGGCTTTAATTTGCCCTTTGTCCGATGGTGTAGGCATTTCTATGATGGCTCTAACCTTATCAAAATCCTTGTGAAGGCCATTTTTATTGATATAAATGGTTCAAAAAATTTATATTTTTCTGAATTTAATTTGAATTCAGCTTTACTAGATCTAGTAAAAACTTCCTCCAAATTTTTTAAAAGAACATGCCTGTGTTATTGACACATTATTGTGAAACCTTTTCCACATTCTTTCGAAAAATTAAACAGGCTGGTTTAGTTCCATAGGGTTATCTATTTACTTTGTAGATACCCCTATGTGGATCGGAAAACCGGTAACCGGAATAACATATCCTGTACAAATTGACACCATTAACATGAAATCAGGAATCCCAACTTAAATTTCAGCCAATCCGAGATGGTTTCAACAAAAACCTATATTTGGAAGGAAATATCTTGTTTGAGGAGCCGAGGCATCTTTTACGGATATTTATAAATAACGCGGACCTTATGTCGAATTTGTTTTGAAATTCCCCTTCCCCAGTAATAGTAAATTTGGAAGTAATTTGTGGTTTGGCAACTTGGACTGAAGTCGTCTTTTGCAGTGCATTGTACTGCTCTGAAATACGAGTAATCACAGAATGGACTAATAATCATCTCGTTTGAGAAGGGTGCAATATTTTATGAATTTTGACGTTACAAACATTTTGAAAAAGTGATAACTCCGCTGTTGTTTTTGGACTTGATGAAAAATAATTGTAGATATCACGAGTAACTTCTTCTATAAATCGTGGAATTTTTTGAGAAGCATATAAAGCACATAAGTGGAAAGAATGGCATATACATTCAATATGCTACTAGGATGAAACATCATTTCTTAAAAAGTTCATTACTGAGTTATTTTTCCAAATCATGACATTAGCACCAACGGCTGCGGATCCAATGAGATTTTCTTTATAGGGAATATCATGCTTTACAAAAATGTTTTTATATTTTTATATAATTCGATCGCGGTAGCATCTGCAACTTATATTCTTTCAACTCAAAATTCCCTACTCTCCTCGCGACTAGACATAAATGTTCTTTGTGAGCAAATCTGTAGACTCATCAATGATTAGCGAAAATTTATTAGTTTTCAGATACTCGCACAGATTTTCAAAACTTTGGGATCCCAAAACATTTTTCACAATTGCTGATGTCTTAGTTCAACCAGAAGACAATCCTTTTGCTATGTCTTAATCGTGACATACTCTACCAACTTTGATCAGATGATCCATAATAGTAAATGGTAAATTATGCTCTTCTATCAAAGCACAAAGACTATTTCAGCTGAAAAGATAATTGTTTAATACAACAGTCCAAAATAATTAATTCTGCTCAAATACATACCTTCTTTGATTTCTTTTTCCAATTTTTATTTTGAAGGTGTTTCATTCGTTTCGAAGCGCAAACAAATTCAGAAAAACAATCGATAACAGTCAACGTGTATCCAAACCCATTATTTTCAATACCTTTTCAAATCGTACGTCTTCTCAAGAAATTTTTACGAGTTGGTTTGTGTAGTTCTTTGACTACTTGCATTTTTACGCGCTCGTTCTAGAGAACAGCGCGTTATCATTATCAGATTAGGTTGTAAGTCCAAATGTCTCGGTTAAGTTCGTTATTGGGTGGAATCGGTTGGATACTTCGGACTTAGGGCCATTTGAAATTTTGAGGTTAATTCTTCGATATCGCATGAAGCATTGAAAATTTTATGCCAACATTTTTGAAATTTTTGATAAAAAAAATTTTTTCTCTGAAAATCTTGATCAGCTTTCAATAGAATTTGGCATAAACCTTAGGGTCAGTATTTAACAACAATGCTCCAGATCTCGAATAGATCCGATTTTCACTTTCGGAGATATAAGAAAATAAATGTGCTAAATATCGTTGTTATTTGGAAATTTAACGTTATTTACGCAATATTTCAAGAAGTACAAATGCAATCAGATTGAAACTTCGTACTCAGGTGGAAATTACCAACGCGCAAGTTGGTTCAAAATTTCGTGTTGATCTATTACTTAGAATTTGAACAAGCGCGTAGAAGTTCCTGATCTCACGTCAGTGCTTTTGTAGATTTTTTTCGTTTGAGTGTCGTATCTTACGCGATGTAGTTTGCACTTGTAAGTGATTGAGCTGGTACTTTTTTCATGTATTGATATGCTCGCTCAAAATATCCTTTAATTCAGCTATTTTATTGACTTGCTCTTTCAACTGTTCAGGTTAAGACATTCACAATTCATGTGATAGTTGCTCTGAAATTCAGGAATTCCATTTGATGCTTTTTAGCTCGTCACGTAGTCTGGTTGAATTAAATTTTTCATGCCTTATTCCATTTCAATATTTTTAAGGTTTAATGCTTTCCACAGATTTAAAAACATTTGAGTTTATCGCCTCAACTTTATTAGATAACATGTTTATTTCACCATCCATTTTCTTCAATAAAGAACTACTATTGCTCATTACTATATTTGTTTGCCAATCTACATATCGTCGCCTCAGAGCAACAGTGAGACGAGTGCGAAATTCAAGTTCAATAGCAACTAAATGTGTTAACATCTGAGTAATAAAAAATGTAGAAAAGCACCGCCGTGAAGGCACAAGCTTTTGCGCTTCGGCAACCAATTTGAACATTTGCGCAAAAGCTGCTGCCTTCACGGCAGTGCTTTACTAGATTTTTTATGAATGTTGGGTATAAGTATAGCTAGTATGTAGCTGTTCAATTATTTTAAAAACCTGATGATTATCACTAATGAAAATCATTGCAGCACTTTGACTTTGTAACAGCTCTCATATTTTTATCATATCGCCAGAATTTATTATTATGCTGAAACCTCAAATTTATGATGTATGAGTTAGTTAAGATATTTTAGTATTTATTCAAAGTTTTAGAACATTCATTACCACTCAAATAAATCAGAGTAGAATTTCAAATGATATCAAACTTGAGTTTGCCGTTGAAAGTATATTAACAATTACAGTATTCGTTAGTTCTGTAACAAAATCGAGTGATCTGGCCGAATATTTCATAAAAAAGTCATCATGAGTGTTTAAAAGGTACGAAAGGTTAGGTTCATTAAATTCATAACAGTGTCTCAATATTTGTAAAACAGATATGAGGTTTAGTTACCAAGATCCAATTCATGAATGGGTAAAACTCGTTTGTATATTGAGTGGGTTGGTAGCTGTGTACTCAAATTATCGGTGATTGATTTGAAACAAGTGTTGAATTTTTGAGTATAATCTTTATTACAAGCTGGTAGAGCGTTTTCGGCTGTTAAGCCATCTTTTGTACCGCTACAACAATTTTGGTGGTCAGATAAATAAAATAACAAAAAGACGATTACAGAACTTACTTTTCTCCGATAAGTCATGAAAAACATAAGACAAAGATGCACACAAATGGCATCCTGAAATCTGTATCCCTTGTTTAAAAGTAAATGACTCAGATTCAATCGTCCATCTGAAAAATCCGTCAAAACAAAACAAAGCAGACTAGGGAAACTGTTTAGTTATATTAGGAACACATACATCAATGAGACTGAAAAGTTTCTGTCAGAAAATAATTTCAGAAAACTAGACAATTGTCCTCAGCCCTCCTATCTAAGAAAGTTCAAAATATATCAGAAAGGTTGCCAAGGATTCTTGGACGAATTCCAAGCACCAAAAAACTTGATTTCTAGCAATCCAAGTATACCAAAACTATATGGATTACCGAAAATCCACAAGCTAGATATCCCAATCAGACCAGTAGTCAGTTTCATAAATACACCGTCACATACTCTATCCAAATTCGTCTTGAATGTGTTGAGAGAACTTTGCAATTTCACACCAGAATTCACAGTCAAGGATTCCTTTCATTTAGTAGGAAAGATAAAGAACACAAAGCTTGACCAGGAGTTTACCATGGAGGGCTGAGGACAATTGTCTAGTTTTATGAAATTATTTTCTGACAGAAACTTTTCAGTCTCATTGATGTATGTGTTCCTAATATAACTAAACAGTTTCCCTTGTCTGCTTTATTTTGTTTTGACGGATTTTTCAGATGGACGATCGAATCTGAGTCATTTACTTTCAAACAAGGGATACAGATTTCAGGATCCCATTTTTGCTGATGTGTGTGCATCTTTGTCTTATGTTTCTCATGACTTATCTGAGACAAGTAAGTTCTGTAATCGTCTTTTTGTTATTTTATTTATCTGACCACCAAAATTGTTGTAGCGGTACTGAAGATGGCTTAACAGCCGAAAGCGCTCTACCAGTTTGTTAAAGATTATACTCAAAAATTTTACACTTGCTTTAAATCAATCATCGTTTGAATATGATGATTCCGTATGCATAATCCATTCAAATCATTATTTTCCTGATATTTCCAAGAATATGAATCGAATCTAAATGTAGTATCGCTATTTCCTTTGGCTTATTCTTACCAAACTTCATATTACAGAGGATTCTTTCAGATTCATCAGTAATTGAATCTTTTTTTAGTTGAGCAGACAGAGTAAAAGACCCTGTAGTTATATATTTTAGTAAGTATTGTTAAATGGCAATATTTTATGTCGGTGTTATAAAACACATGTTGACCATGGAATCATCACATATCATTCATAATCCACATATTTCGAGTTGAATTATAGTTATTTTCCAAAAAAGTACTAAAATACCAACAGTTATTAACTGGTGGATAAAGTACCCATCATTAAGTCGAAATATATGAATATGATAAATTGAACTTTTTTGCGGGTATATATGACGGTATATACTGGTATTTTGGACGATATCCAAATCGAATAGTTTCCGTCAGACAACATTTGGCTGAAGTTGAAAATTTTCCACTAAAAATTGAACTGACATCCCATTAATCAAAACATCTACACCGAATAAGCGTTTTAAAAAGTGAATGAAAATGATTACATCTGTTTCACGGTTTCTACCGATCTTCGGACCATTATACCATGTAAACCAAAGAATAAGACTTTGGATATTTAGGAACTGTTAGACGGGATACTGCAGTATTGAAATGCATACAGCGTCATCTCGCAGGAGTATCTTATGAATCCTAATCCTCGAGCGTAGAATACCCTGATCGGTGTGCGTGGTTTTCTTCCTATTGTCGTTTCAGGTCGCTGTTTCTGTGTACTTTAGTTAGTACATAAATTATCACGATTTGGAAACGCTATGTTTGTTATATTATATGGAATCACATGCGCATAGATACATTTGAAACATACCGTAACATCCCCCTTATACTAATAATAATATAAACTAATCCCAAGGTAAGTAAGTACATTTATTCACATTGTTAAATCTATGTCTAAGGTTTTTTATTTCGATTTCAAATTTATACAATTTCAAACTTACATTCTAAAATTTACAAACTATTAGCTAATTTTCCAAAATAAATTTCCAATTCAACTAAACTTAATCAATGATCAATTAAATTTCCAAATCTACTAGGTTTCTTTAAAATTCTACCAAATGTTGACCTATTCAATTCATCCTTCCCCTTTGTCATAAAGGAAGATCTATTTTCATCATATTTATCATTTAAGTTACTCTCAGTTATCTCAATCTGAATTTTATCAGTTGGCTCAAAGAAGTGGAAAGACTGTATGGGCTCATTAACGGCTGAGTTGAGATTTCGTTCAGATCTTTCCGGATACGTAGAACTCTTAAAATCACGAATATGAACTCTATTACGACGATAATATTGACCATTATCAGTTTTTACAATATATGATCTGTTACCTAATGAATTATGTATCAGTGCCTGTAGCCATGGATCCGACTTTGACTTTTTGAAAAATACTTTTCGACCAATTTTAAATTCAGGTTAAGGTTTTTTTTGTTACCGTGATAAAATTTTCTCATCTTCGATTGATTATTTTTCATACATCTATTATATTCTTCAAATCTGACAATTCTTGGTTTCAATTTACTTCTGGTCACAAGTAGTTGAGCTGGAGATGGCAAATTTTCCTTGGATGATATTATGGTTTTTTCTAAATCGGTATTCAAGAAACATAAAAAAATAACCTACCAATGAACACAAATGCATATATTCAATCATTTATTATCATTATATACAATTAAGTCAATTCCAGGCCTCAAACATAGTAAATTCTATCGTAAAATATAAGAAATATCCAAATCAATCACGATTCAGTAACAAATGCAGAGAATTTTATTCCAGTATTTCAATAAGCACATAATCTTTCAAAATTATCTTCCTCAACTGGCTTCTCATGATCTGAAAGTACAAGAATTTGTATCAATACCTTGAATTTTATAAAATTGCCTTACCTAGTCAAAAAGTAAGAAATTATGAGGAATTTAAGTAATATTTTGTTGAAAGTTATTATGATAGGTTCGAATTGAACAGAACTAGCAATCACAAGTAGAAATTAGTTTTAGAATTTCAAGAAAATGTAAATTTAGGATAGAAGATATGTCTCGACCCATAAGTGGCACATAATGTAATTACCAGGTTTCCGAAGGAACAAAATTGCAGCTATATTTCAGAAATAGGGTTTATTTAATATAATGAAATCATTTTTTGGCGATTGTAAGTAGAAATTCATGAATACTTGGCAAACGAAATTGTAACATTTAGGCATAAAATTTGAAAAATTTTGTATATCAGAGATTTAGAAGATAGGCAAAAGGCACATCAAAATACGGGGAAAAATACGGCCGAATTTTCTAGACCAGGTTCGAAAAAGTTGCGAACTTTCGTCCATATTGAACAACAATACATTCTTGGGGAATAATACAGTTCCGTTTGGTCGTCCATCGTTTCAAGAATATTTTTCTGTACTAATTTATAAAGATACGCATAAGTGAAACCTTTCATGATGGCTGAAATTCAAAATCCATTTAACGGACGTCTACGAACATCATCATGTTTCTTTCTGCAATCATTTCGTCGTTGTACTGGCGGCAAATGCAGTGGCCATGAAGGTTTTTGCGTCGTTTCCTTCATTGGTATCATGGGCGAACTTACCTGTACTAAAGCCGTCACATCTCCATTTTAGAGCCAATCTCTTCCAGTTTTTATATGCCATGCGGCTTGTCAACGACTGCTGATTCAATCATCAGGTTCTTTAATTTTCAATATGATTCTTCCCTACAAATCTGCTGAGTTTTGCTGCTCAATCGGTATTAGTACGCTGAGCTTTCTTCTTGCTGATTACCGTATTAAAAATAAACTACTCCATTTTCTACCAGACCTCGATCTCCAAGAAAATTTTGCCGAATAGACATTTTCTTCACATCAGCAAAGTTTGACTCCCTGAGAATTTTGAAATTTGAGGACATGTCTACTTCCCTCGAACTGATAATCAACACACGCGTTTTTGATCCTTTGTCGCAATTCTAATGCTTACTGTGAGTTTTTCTAGGAATTTCGAACCTTGTAAATGGTTTTTCAACAAGAACTTTGTTTTTTAAAACAAAATAAAACAAAGAATTTAGTGGAAAATGAATTAAATTTTTATTGTATTAAAAAGAGAAAAGTTCGGCAATTATGAATGAAAAATGATATCTGACAAATGTCCACCACGACCACGCTGACAGACGTTGATTCTTTCATCAACATTTTTAATCACTTTTTGGCAAGATGGAGGGTCTATTTCGTTAATGACGTCACGGATTTTGAGTTTTAAGGCTGCAATCGATTCGATTGGCTCCGTATAAACTCTGTCTTTAACATAGCCCCACAAAAAATAATCCAGTGGTGTTAAATCACACGATCTGGCCGGCCACTTAACAGCTGAATTTCGCGAAATTATGCGATCGGGAAATTTGGTTTGCAATAAATTGATCGTTTCATTGGCTGTGTGACATGTGGCACCGTCTTGTTGAAACCAAATTTCAGTGACATCCATGTCATCAATAATAGGCCAAAATTCAGTTGTTAACATCTCGCGATAGCGTGATCCATTGACTGTTACCGCATTTCCAGCCTCATCTTTGAAAAAAAACGGCCCAATCACACCTCCAGACCACATAGCACACCACACAGTGACACGTTGAGCATGCAAAGGCTTCTCAATAATTGCTTTAGAATTTTCAGAAGCCCAAATGCGGCAATTTTGCTTGTTGACGTACCCTGACAAATGACAATGTGCTTCGTCTGAAAAAATAATTTTTTGAGAAAAACCAGCAGGTTCTTCCTGAATGAACTGAGCGAATCTACGGCGATTTGAATGGTCGGACAGCTTCAATTCCTGCACCAGTTGAATCTTGTAAGGCTTCAAAGCCAAATCCTTTCGCAAAATTCGCCATGTTGTGCTTTTGGATAACCCCAATTGTTGAGAACGTCGTGAAATTGATAACTTTTGATCTTCTTCAACACTGTGGCTCACGGCAGCGATGTTTTCTGTTGAACGACCCGGTCGAACACGTGTTGGTGTTGGCACATTTTGTATCGAGCCTGTCGACCCAAATTTCGCGACCAAATTCTTGATAGTGCTCTCAGAAGGACGTTTATGTTGTCCGAAAATATCACGAATTTTACGAAATGTAACTTTAACAGAACGACCATTTTCATAGTGGATTTGAATTATTTTAATGCG
This sequence comes from Myrrha octodecimguttata, assembly GCA_958510865.1. NCBI lineage: Eukaryota > Metazoa > Arthropoda > Insecta > Coleoptera > Coccinellidae > Myrrha > Myrrha octodecimguttata. Next base: position 21,104,369 of record OY294061.1, on the reverse strand, counting down.
ATTTTCGAGCGAAATTGAATTCATTGTAACAATTGCCAAAGCATATACTGCGAATACGTCAAAAAACTAAATGTCAAAACTGTCATGTGGTGCCGGTGTTACCACATTGAAAAACAAAGTTCTTGTTGAAAAACCCTTTACTAGCTGTTCTTACAGGCATGACATTCCTTACTGCATTCATAGCATTAAGATTCACTTCTACGGTATTCTTATTGATCTGAAACAAAAAAAATTAATATCAATGAAAATCATTATGTTGCAAGGCCCATCTATGTCTTGTTTAGAAAACTCAAGTGAGCCTAATTAGGACCGCTAAAATTTCTTATTTTTCAGATTATATTCCATATTTTTTTCAATATCGAATATGTGAAGGAATATTGTTAAGATAGAGATACTTCATCTCATTCTCTTTTCTCACAAGCACCCTTGATTCGTTCTTAATAATTTCGGTGCTTTGGTTAACAACGCATGCGAAATGAAATTGCTTGAGCTCATGTGAAAAGCCGCTGCTGCAGACCATTTACTGGTCGCGCCCTACACTAATACCTTCATGTTATGTATAGTTCATCGGAAAATTCATGACTACTTCAGAATAAGGCGTGCGTCTTATTTTCAGGCGCGCCTCATAAGGGTATATTATGAGAAAAGATATTCACAGAGTTTTCGTCTTACCTGATGATTTGCATTCTTCCTAAACAATCCCATCGAATTTATAGGTGATGAGATATTCTGGATATGCTTGCTCTCCCCTGTGAATTACATATTCTGGATATTTCAATAAACCAGGGGAGGGTTGCGCCGATATTGAATGAAAATCACCAGGAATTCCATGCGGCAATTTCACAGCACTTAACTGTGTTGATGAGTTACCTAGAGTCACTCGACACAATAACATATACCTGAAAATGAAATAATGAGTTAGCAAAGGAACAGATGCGCTTTCCGGATTGAATAAAGGTTGTCTGAATCCCTGTGAGACAACGTTGAAATGAATATTGAGATCCCAAAAAAAAAATGGTATCTGAAATCTTCTCAGGACTGCAGGATTAAAGGGAGTTTTCCGAAGGTTGGAGAAATTGCGAAAGAATATAATCTGTTCTTTACGTGATAATTACTAACCTAAGACATACACAGCAAAACTTTTCATTGTGCTCAAGACAACCAGTGTTACAAACATATGAATTGCTTTTCACTGAACGATCTGCAAAATAAATGCCAGGGCCAAACATTCCATTCGTTTTAGCATAACGTTCATCAAAGCCTGTCGACAAAATGCTTTCCCATTCAGAAGATCCATGAAACAACATTCTTTCATTAGGTTCGTTCTGATTTTCTTCAGCCACATTCTGCCTCCTGCTGATATACCGTTTCCAGAGTTGTCTATTCATAAACCTTTGAACCTGAAAACAATAATTCATTAGAAGTACTGTCCTTTTTCATGGAGCGCGTTTGAGACAAAAGTGGGTTTGCAAATATATTTGCTTTCGAGTCAATATATTTATTATTATAAATTATTATTTACAATTCTCACCACTTTTGATTGAAATTTGAGTGAACGATGATAATGACTACAAATATTCGAGGAATAACGCTGAAGATTCACAAATCATATCAAAATTAGTGAGCGTGCTTTCGACGCGTAATCTCTTAACGTTGTTCGATAGATCGAATTAATTAATATATCGACTCGAGTATAAATGGCAAATGCACTTTTGTCCCAAAACGGTGCCTTATACTTTTCAACAGTCATATTTCTGTGGTTTTCTATCTGAACGGAATACCTCCATAATGAATGTCATTATTTTGTTGAATTATTCGTATTGAATAATGAAAATGATCAATAACGGTTAGAAAATAAGCACTGATGAAGAATTCATGCAGAAATTCCATTCCGAAAATAACTCTTTTTTGCACTTCTGAAGATCAAAGCTTTGAGGTACTTTAGTTTGATATTCAAATGGGCTGAAGTGAAGATTTCAGAGGTCGGAATGTAGGTACCGAACGGTTTCCGATTCATAGCAGTTTAAAAAAATTAGAAGGGTACTGACGCGCTCGTAAACACAATAATTACAGGATGGATCTACTTGTAGAATTTCGTCAGGACCACACGATCAGAAGGTTGCAGAATTTAAAATTGAAGCAGAAGAGCAATCTGACCTTATGCAACTGGGTGAACATGTATTACTTTTGGGAGACTTCAGCGCCAAAAGTCCCGATTGGAATAACGTTACCCCTTCCACAATAGACTTTTCATTGCAAAGAATATCCACACCACTTTACCGTTCACTATAAATGCCCTTGACTCAGACCACCTCCCGGTCTTCGCCACACTTCCCAAATCAGCTCCTATCCAAAATGAACACGAAATTAATAAACCGGGATATTAAAATTACAAACATTTTGGAAACCAAGGAAAACATAGACAGCGCAATAACTGGCTTAACAAAACTGATCCAAAGTTGTTTGATTAAATCGACCAATAACACCCCCAAAATATCAGATCCAACAGCCAAAACGGGTTCATATTCGAAGATATGGTCATAGGTGACCACATCGCAGAAACGTATGAAAACACCCATATTTGAACCGATCTTCTCTCTGCCGTCGTGGCCTCAGGCATAAAAAACCCTCAAAAACCTCCCTCGAAAAGCAATAATCCAACTCTACTATATATTTAACAGCTGTCTTATTCTCAATTATTTCCCCACTATATGGAAAAATGTAATAGTTCTTCTCATACACAAACCTTCTGTAGACCCAAAGACCCCAAATTTGCCACAAGCTACAGATCGATAGGTCTGCTCTCGTCACCTTCGAAAATTTTCGAGAAAATCATACAAAACCCAATCAACGAACACGAAGAAGGGAAAAAACAAACAATAGATGAACAATACGGCTTCCGATCAAAACACAGCACAACCCTTCAACTCGCAAACTTAACGGATAAAATCACCAGCAACTTCAAAGTCAATAAAATTACCGCTATGATAAGCTTGGATATCTAGAAGGCCTTCGATACTGTCTGGAACGACGCTCTCATCCACAAACTGATATTAAACGATCTTCCACGATATCTGATCAAAATCATCAAATCCTATCTCTCAGAACGGACCTTTCAAGTTAAAACCAACAAAACACTATCGAAAAAATATCCCGCGAAGGCAGGCGTTCCCCAAGGAGGGCTGCTATCCCCAAAACTCTTCAAATTCTTCATAAGCGACATACCCAAAACTGTCAAAACAGAACTCTTTGTTTTCGCAGATGATGCTGAAATAACATCCGAATCTTGTTCCAAAAAACAGGCCAACAAATACCTCAAAAATCAAATCAACTTATTGCAACCTTTACACCACAAATGGAAAATAGAAATAGACCCTAACAGAACTAATCCTACATACTTCTTTAAAAAAAGAAACACACAACCCCTTAGAAAATCACCCTAACTAATCAAGGAATAAAGGAAGAAAACAACACAAAATACCTCGGCGTTACATTGGACAAAAAACTAACGTTCAACAACCACATTCGAGCGATAGCAAAAAAAGCCAACATAATTGTCAGCGGAATATTTCCATTAATAAATAGCAACAGTAAACTCAACACAAAATCTTAGCTAAGGATCTACAAGCAAACCGTCAGACCTATCCCTATCCCTCTTTACGCTAGCCCTATCTGGAGCAACACCCGGAAAACGAACTACAAAAAACTTCAAACAATTCAAAATTAATTTCTCAGAATAATACTCAATAAAGTAAAATCCACCAGAATCTCGGAACTACACGATGAATCTAAAATTGAAACAATCAAAGTTATAGTGAAACAACAAACAACGTCAGTTTTCCTCGATAAAACGAAAAAAATCTCGGAACACGTACCTAAATTGAAACAATCAAAGATATGACGTAAGTTTTCCTCGATAAAAAAAGACGAACTTCATACTTTTGATAACTGAATAAATCGTACTATAATATCCTTAGGTAAAACAGTTATATGTTAGGTACCAAGTATAAATTCAAATTCTAAACATAATGTTTCCCCATATAGTTCCCTTGTAAACATTACTGAACTAAGTTTAGTGCAGTTCAAATAAAAGCTTTATTGCGAAAGTTGTGTTTTATTTCATTCTACATCACTCCACTTCTTTCAACTGGTTTTCTTCATCGATCCTTGTTGTTAGGAAGAAATTCAAGAAGATTCACATTCAGCGCTCCAAGAAACATCTGGCCCTTTTATATTACCACTCTCGACGACAAAAGCACTTTCGACCGTACCAGTGCCGAGGCATACCTTTATGTCTGCACGATTGAACCCGCAACAACGGAGAGCTACGGTCAACACTCACGAAGATTTACGACAAGAATTGTTAGCCTGGGTCTTTCAACAGAAAGGATTTTTTTGTCTTATGCATTCGCTTTTGTTGTAACTGTTGAGAGGAAAAATAAACAGGCTAATATCCCTTTTCTTTATTGCGTGTTTGATTTCACAGAATACACGACCCGACAAAATAATTGAGATCAATATTTTAATTTTTCTCTAATTGCTCTAATGAAACAATCATCACGAAGTTTAGCGGATCAGCATCAGCATTTGCCAACTAGTTACCAAGTTCCATCATGATCTGTGTAGCATTTATAATGTTGTTTAAGAAATAATTACGATTAGCGATAAAACAAGCACAAAAGTTCACACATTATTTTGGCTCCTTGATATTCTAGTTTCAAGACCATATATAGAATAAATGGCATTCATCGGTGGAATTAATCCTCTAGTTTTCAATACATTTGCATTTATACCAACAGAGCCAATTCCTTTTAAGAAATCAATTAAGAAAACTTCTATTTACCTGGATAAAATGGAACCTTTGTGATCCCATAGAAAGTTGCATCTCTTCTTCGATGACCTCCTTCAAGCCTGAAAGATATAACACTTTCATAATTTGTTCATTTACTTTTCCATTGACACGTTTCTGGCAAAATTTTGTATTTTGTAATGATACTATCTAACTACTTTTCGACCCTCAGTTCGATTGAATCGACCTTATTCAATAAAATACTCGAATGAATCTCCGATCATACAGTAATTTGATAGAGAAATAATTTTGAAATTCGAATATGCGAGAATATATATACATCATTTCATAAGAGATTATCGTTCGGTTCAACCGGAAATCATGGACACAGTCGATTCAGAATTTGAAAGAATATGTAAAAATTCATACGGCATTACCTGAAGACTCATTTTCAATTTCCCCTTCTTCAATCTGGAGCTCTGGAGTAGGGAGGGCCAGAAGTATTCCTGAAGGCATCATAATACCCGTGCCTTGTTCATTTCCTTCAGATTCTGCACCGTCTTCATTCCTGACTTGTTCAGTGATGACTTCATTTCCTACAGATTCTGTGCCATCTTCATCACTTAATAGTTCATTTCCTTCTTGTTCAGGAACGTTTAAATCAGATGAAGATGAACACGAGTAGTTAATCATTGCTTCCTTCAGGATATACTTGATATGTTCGGCTGAAGTCATGCCAATTGCGGTTTTACGTGTGGCATCTTCGAGAAAAGGATTGGCTCCATGAGAGAGCTGAAATATGGAAAATTACATAAGCTCAAGAAAATTCGTGTGATTGTCCGAATTTGAACACAATTAATTCACTCGTTGAGATACTGACCCCATCCAAATAATCGAAGAAACAATTACATATCTCAGTAATTATCCGCCAGAAATGTATAAGTCGTCCTTACGGCGGAGATTCAATTTCTCGACTATTTCCCCAAAAAAAGATTCACTCGAAGGAAAATTCAGTACTGAGTTGACTTGGTTCAAAACTGACGGCTTGAAGTTCGTTTGATAAAAAAGCGGAAACTGACAGATAGTTTGCAAAAAATTAAATTCTTAATTTTCACGTCACGTCACGATGTCTGTAATTTTCTAATTTTGAGCCGAAATTGGTCTCAAACGACTAGGTTTGACTCACCGATGAAGAATCCGTGGTCAAAATTGATTCTGGCCGGACGGCCGGCCGTCTGTGTGCGCTGTAACTCTCGAAAGAAAAGACCTAGAGTCTTGAAATTTTCAGGTTAATAACTCGAAAAATATTTTTCTGATCGAAATGAAACTCGGTTGGAAGATGAACAGTGTCAATAAGAAGAATTATCCACGGAAAAATTCGAAATTTTTTTTTTTTGGAAATTTTACCATTTCGCAATGTGAACAAGCGCGTAAAAGCTGCTGACTTCACGTCAGTGCTTTTCTAGATTTTTCTAATTATATATTTTCACGGTCCTGACAAACTTCGCATCACTACTTCAGAACCACCAGGATTCAATTAAAAAGCATTAGAAGTTTATCCAATTACAGTGAACATTCGACAGAATTATTCTTCTCGTCAAAAACAATTTGAAAAAAGCGAAAAAATGTATTTTCGAGTTTGAAAACAATATTTTTAGGCTCGCCAACAAATTTTGAACCATCGAATTGATACCTACCAAGAAAATACACACATCTGCGCGACAGCCCATTGCTGCTTCGTGCAAAGGCGTAAGTAATCTATGATTACGAGCATTCACGTCAGCACTCTCTTCTACCAGTTTGTGGAGGGATTGTAATTCTAGCTGGCACTCTGTAGCTGCGAGATGCAGAGGTGTCCGACCCTCCGCGTCTCTGAAATTAACTTCGGTCCCTTGTTTTAATAAATACCCCATCATTTGGATGTCATTGCCTGAAACTGAAAAGTATTTTGTTGAAACATGGCTTCGGAAGGTTTGTCAAATGAAAATAATAGAATATAGAATCAGGGATGAATATTTGATAGATAGTTTTATTCATTTCAAAGTACATGTGAAAGTACAATAAAATATGTCATATTCAGTTTAATCAGAGAAACATTGTTCGTTTGTTTTTACAATAATCACACATATCATTACATAAGAATTAAGTGAGTAAATGAGTTTTTCAATCATGTTTCTTTAAATTTCAAACATTGGATTGGTTGTTCTGCCAAAGAGACCACCATAAGATATATCTGTGGTGAACTTGCAAGGAAGTGCAGGAGTGTATTAGCACATTGAGAAATATTTGAATGCTCATAACTTTTTACCTGAGCCGAATCTGGAACAATGGCAAGGGAAGAAAGTTTTTTATTTGATTAGATTGTTAAAATTAATGCACAACTTGAAGACTCATCCTTATAGTTGAATTCAATCTCTTATTTAAATAGCGAAACTTCGTCAGAAATCTCAACCTGAGTTTCATCTAGATATATTTCATCTGGAAATTGAAGTTTTGATCGTGAAGTGTGAAAAATTACACATTTAGTTTTTTGATGAGTATTCACTTGAGAAGGCAATATTCAACTGTATTATATCACTATGATATTGCTAATATTTTTGTCATCAATGTACATTATTCTATTCAACAATCGATCCATATTTACAAGGTAAGTCATTTATATGTACTATAAACAATAAAGGTCCTAAAATGATAACCCTGAAGTACGCCATTAATGATATTCTCATCTTCAGAAATGTAACTTTCATCATTAACACTATTACATAATTTTTGCTTTCTCCCTTGTAAATAGATCTGTAAAAGTTTTAGTTGATTGACCCTTATACCGAATGCCTCAACTTTACACAATAATTCAATATGGTCTAGAGAATCAAATGCTCAGGAAACATCAAGAAATAAACCAACTGGAACTTCTTCATTCTCAATTGCTCTAGTAACAGTTTGGGTCAACATAGAGATTGTCGTGCTTGTACTCTTCTTATTCATAAAACCGAGTTGAGCAGAGCAAATAATGTAATGTTTCTTGAAGAAGTGAATCAACCGATTAGCAAGAATTTTCTCAAAGATTTATTAAAATATGTCAGTAGATCAATAGGTCTATAGTTGCCAGGATCATTCATAGATTCAGATTTATAAAACGGTATTATCATTGATAGCTTTAAAGCTGACGGAAATATACCAGTTAGTTAATAATACATGAACAATTCATAATATGCCTAATCGGTTCAACTATAAATTGAACAACCTACTTCATTACAATACTTGGTATTTAATCAAAACCTGAAGAATACGAGTTTTTTGAATCTTTCACCATACGAAAGATTTCAGCTACCTCACTTTCAAAATCAAAAAATTATCATGTTTCAATCTATTTTCAACTTGACATTGTGAAGAAGCTGTACAGTTAGATACTCGTACTCGTATTCACAAAATGTTTATTAAATTCTTGTACTCATTTTTGCGGATAACAGTTTGGACGTATGTTCTGGCTTGGATGATTTCTACCTGTTAAAGCTTTTACTAAACCTAAGGTTTGTTTTGATTGTATTCTCTGAGACTTGAATTTTGTTACTAGTTATGTTTTGTTTTAATCCTGTGATTTCTATGTAGTATTGCTTTTTACATGTTATATATTGATTGTTATACTCTGACCTGTGTTGTGACATCATATAAAGCACATCAAGCTTCTTTTTCTTCTTTAGGCCAATTATATTAGGATCAGATTAACATCTCATGATGAAATCCTTATGGACCTGATAACCATTATATGTCTTATCAGGAATAAGAGGAAATGAATGCTTAAATTTGTGATCAATATTTCACATTTCATCTACATCCGGCTTTCAAAGTTTAGAGATCAGACCAGCCAGATGCCAACTACTCAACAAAGCTACACAAATTGAAATCGCTTGACTTCATGACTTATCGCTTACTTGCATTTCTACGGAAACTATTCTTGATATCAAATGACACTATCTGTGCTAAACGCTCTGATAAATGTTGCTGGACTATTTCAACAATATAATTTTCAAAATCAGTAAAAACATCATCCAGTCAAGTAGCCGAATGATGAGTCACCCCTATTGGTTCTTGGACTTACTTCTTCAAATTAAAACTTTCAATTATTGTTATCATCATGTTGGTGTCCCTATTATGAACCTTGAGAAAATCGAAGTAAAAATCACCTGTGAGAACAAGTGCATCACTCTTTCCGATACTCAGCACGTTCAAAATTTAAAGCAGTTTCTCAAAAAAAAAATGTTTAAATCAGCAAGAGGTGGTGTGTTTGGTCTATAGACACATATGAGTATTAGATTGAGACCTTCTTTTATGTAGCCTATTGCACAATACTCGCAAATTCCCAACACCGAGAACCTTGTAATATCTAACTTATCCTAACATACATATCCGACACTAGAATAAATAGCAACTCCACCATGCTGTATCGGTTAAAGCTTATTTTGGAGGATTCACATCATTTTTTAGATATTTTCTGGGTTTTCACTGCCAATATGTGACACGAACTATTAAAAATTGAATAAAAATTGTTTTTACATGAAAACCTCCTTGGGGATTAAACTATTTGTCAAGGGCAGTTTCTTGGAAAACAGATTGCCCAATGGATAATACAAGAACAATACAAACGATAAACAAAGCGAACTGTGACGTTTCAGAGTACAAATATGACCCTTTCATCAGACGAAGGAGGAAAATCCTTAAAAAAAAATAACCATGCTCCTCTTCTTTCCTGCAATATCTGGACACCTTCTCATAGCCTCCAAAATAAAAGCTCTCAAGTTATTCTTTGTCCTGCCCGTGTTCCGTAATTGTGAGTAATTCTGGTTAGCATTCATTGACGAAGTTAACAAGTCCATTCATTATATGATGTATTCAGAAATTGTACATGCCGGCCACATACTCACCGGTCTACCGGAGAGGTTGACCTGTGCAGGTTTCAGGCTTGACTCCGTTACATGCAGGTGTTGTTCGGAGGTCTTGTACACATGCTCAAGTTCACTGTAGGGTGCTTCGAGAAAGAATCGAACTTCGTTTCTTCTCCGGTCGCCTGTGAGGGCCGGAGAACCTGCGCAGGACTATTCCAATAACATGAGCGCCACTTGACCTGTGCAGGTCTATGCTGATATTTATTGATGATCGATTTAGCTATGATATAACTGAGATGGTGTGTTCGTCAGTATATCCCACAGGCAGATGAATATCGTTGCGTGTTCGTAGGCATATCCCAGAGGTGACGTCAGAGAGGCTTATTCCTATCTAGAATTTTTCTGTAACTAAAGATCATGGCTGATATTTATTGATGATCGATTTAGCAATTATATAACTGAAATGGTGTGTTCGTCAGTATATCCTAAAGGCGACGTCAGCCAGGCTTGTCTGATTCATATTCCCATTTTGAATATTTCTGTAACCACAGATCATGGCTGATATTTATTGATGATCGATTCAGCAATGATATAACTGAGATGGTGTGTTCGTCAGTATATCCAACAGGCGACGTCAGCTGGGTTTTTTGGGGCATATTGCTATTTCAAATTGTTCTGTAACCACAGATCATGCAATGCCTACTCTAAATGAATTCAAAAGCTAACTGCTTGCGTTATATTGGAAAGGGACTGATGCGATAGAACACACCTTGTATTGACCCAGCTTTTTTCAGAATCAATAGTCATTTTTGAACTCAGAACTATGATATCATTGTAGAATATCCTAAAAGAAATGACCCTCTATTTTGCCTTCTACCTAACAACTCTGACAAAATAGTAATTCACATTTGAGAATCTCGACTTTTGAGCACATTGAGAAGCCATTTGTTGATGGAGTTTTTTGGGAATCCCGTACTTGTTGATTGGCAGACCCAAATTTTTCGATTAACTCGAAGGTTAATTGATTGATTTCAATACGGATTGATGAATATTGCTGGATTTAGGTGGAGGGCAGGTTTCATAAATTCCACCTAAAATCCATCGGAGATGTAATATTTTAATGTTCCATTCGGAACATGGAAATAGATGGATGCTTCCGACATAACCAGAAGTGCTACTCCACTCTCAATATCTAAAATAAATGTAGTTTTTTGACAGTTACCCTTGCACAAAATTTCAGACTCTTTTGGTTCTTCGAGATATTAATGAGGGAGCATCCCGGCAGGACACCTTCTAGATGACTAATATGCAAACCCAAACCTTATATTCACTTACCTGCTACATGTAGAAGAGAGCCTTCCTTTCCATCTTTCTGCGGGACGTTCGAGTGGAGGTCATCTTTGTTAAATAGCATCATGGTACGTTTCAAGTCACCCCTTTTAACTGATAATATCAGACCAAATCTTCTACTGCATAATTCACTGTCATTAAGTGGATTCGCTCCATATTTCAAAAGAATCTGGACGATGTTCGGATTTTTACGAGAGGCTGCGTGACGTAATGGTGTGAATCCCCGCTCATCCTCTGCATCGATTTCGGCCCCAAGTTGAATCAACAAAAGAGCAACATCAAAGTGTCCAAAGCAGCACGCACTATGCAGAGGCGTACGGCCGCTAAAATATTTATATATGTAAATAAATACCTCTATAATTTTTTTCAGATTTGACGGGGGAAGAAGTTTTAAATGGTATTGGACAATTTCTGCAAAAGGGATTGCTTTTCGGCAATTTTGCTCACAATATTCCATCCAAAATAACAGTCATTCGCGAAATAGCTCAGCAATAAGAAAATCTTTGTCCGCAATATTTCATCTCCAGTGGTATTAACAATTGTAATCGTAGCGTTTAAAATTTTCTAACAAGCACTGGCCAGTAATACAGAAATCAGTTATTTCGGAATGGGCCAGATTCCTGGCCAGTAGCTACGGGTTGCGAATTTCGTAACGCGGCAAATTACTACAAATACTCCATTCACTTTAATATTATCAGTCTGTAGGCCTTGAACCAGGTTTATCAAGTTTTTGAACCTATAACTGAGCGTTATAGTAGGCACTCTTGAAATATTGTTTAAATAATTCGGTCGGACGTTGCCAGGAAGACACATAATAAGCCATTTATAATTATAATAATAATAATAACCCAATACAGAAACATAATAAGAATTAAATATATCAGAGCAATTGAACCTAGAAAAAAAAAATAAGCATAACTTATCCACAGTTTACACACCATATTGCTTTGAGACTAGTCCAACAATACATGGTAGAGAATCAAAGTTGACATCACAAACCGCAGAGACATGATTGAATGTTCGGCACATAAATTCAATAGGAGATTGTGGAGAAGAATGGTCCTGGGTGTGCGCAAGTAAAAGAGTTCTAGTAATCTCGAATTCTTACTATGAAATTGAGCATAGCCAGTATGGGGGGACAATCAATTATGTCATTCAAAACGCCGTACAAAAATTTCACAGCCAATATGTTAATATGTATAACCTCCAAAGAAGACACACCAAATCTTCTCGAAATCAAGCTATAGTCGGAGCCTCTTGCGGGATACACACCATCCTCCCTCCAAGTGAGATATTTCAAAAGGCGCTTCTGAATTGCGCTGTTTATGAGAAGCGTAAATTGGATTCCATATTATAGTAACATGTCTCATTTATTGCCGGGAATAGCTTAATGATTTGTGGGACGGAGGATGTTTAAAATGGCTCAGTTTATCAGTTAAAATACAAAAAAAGCTTAACTGGTTACAAAGTGAAAAAAAATTTCATATGAGAACATCAGAAAAGAACAACAACAGGGTTATTTGTTCGTTTGTTTTGCAGTGATTGTGCGAAGAAGATCGGCGAAATTCAAAGATATTGAACTGTTAGATAAAGGAATGGTGAAAATGTTTAAGCTTCAGCAAGCAATACCTCGAATATAACGGGGTGACTTTTGTGGGACAGAGTTCGTTTTTTTCAAAGAAAAATTTCGCGCAAATTATTGTAAAAATCGCAAAAATGCGCAATGTTGTCACTTTTTCATATTCAAGAATTTTCGGGAAAATAAAAACTGAGATGGAGTAGAAAATTGAAATGTAACTCACGTTGCGATTTCTCTCAAAAACATACCAAAAAAAAAATTAAAAATATTCACTGAAGCCTGCGGGACGATACCTCTTTTTCTCCTATTAACGTCGAAATATCTCCGAATTCTAATATTTCACCGTTTATTGTCAACGTTGAAGCATGTTGACCCCGTGTAGGTGTCTGACCCTGAGAGCTATTAACGAGGTTTATTGAAACTCGAATGTGGCTGTGTTGCCTAGCCGTAATTCAACACCACGTGGTATTGTGTACTCTCATTGAAATTTCATGAATGTCCAAAAGTGTGAAATGTAACTATCTAAAAGGTTAATTTGATAGAATTACATTGGGTATTTTGAGTTTGATTTTACTGTAGATCGAAGTTAACATAGATTCATGGTTCTTCTATACGATCCCTAGACGATCAATTCATTGATATTCAATTAAGGTACTCGAGAAATGTGAAATCAATTTTAATACGGAATAGCGTTTACTGAACTAACGGTATCCAAAATTCGAGTGTCAATCGAATCAAATAAATCATAATCAACCAAATGTTTTCAGTTTTAGGTCAAACGCACACGACAGATAATTGCTGAACGCCTTTTTTGTCTGGGGTCAGCACACGGACGACATTCTACCGATTGCTGTTTTTGTGAACCAGCATACGTGTCCTGCATTTCAACCGACAAATGGTCGTCCACGGATTATTTGTGGTGTGCGTTAGACTTTAACAGCCTCTCATTCTTAAATTACCCCCATTTAATATAATCCAAATTACATGTGAATTCAATATTACCCTTTTCATTATTTTCTTCAACCCCGTACTTGATAAACCTTGAAATCATTCCAATATTGCATACTGTCATCTGAAAATCTATAAAGTTCTGATCGCGACCATCGGAATGGGATTAGGTAGGTACTCGGATATTCAAAGTATTGGAATCGGTCACCTTTTTAATTTTTTAATTAGGAAGGTAAATTGAATATTTTTGGGGTGTATATTTTGATGAGGACACCTTTTTAATGTGTAGCAATAGACTGGATCTTCCGCATTCTCCATTTCTATTGGTAAACCTCTCCGTATCACGCAAAGGTTTTTTGAACCATTTTGAATACGAATACTTTCGAGATGTACGACAAATGTTATCCAAAATAAAATGAAAATTTGCTGAAACAATCATTGAATCTATCACTAATGTGAAATCTGAAATATAAGATTCAAGCTAAATATGCATAACAGAAGTAGACACTCACTTTTTATCTTTGAGATCGATCTCAGCACCATTCTGCAGGAGATATTTGACTACTGAAATTTTGTTGTATCCTGAGGCCAAATGCAGAGGAGTTGATTCATTGCCATTCCTCTCGCGACAATTAATGATCTGCGGATTTGAAGTTATCCATTCTTCAACTGAATCCACTCTACCTGATTTAGCAGCTTGAAGGAGTTCCACCTCAAAACGTAAAGTTTTGCTTTTTCTGCTCCTGCGCTGTCTGCGCTCTGAGGAATCTGTAACTGTTCACATAAAAAAAAATGAGCCAATAAAATTTCAATAGCAACTCTCAAGGAATGTGGGCAGTCAATCTAAAGAATACATGTTAAACTGAACTGTAACACCTTCAGAAAACAACCGATAGTAATAAGAAATCCACATAAAATTTAACGGAAACAGTGCAACAATGATTAGCTGACCAAAGCAGACCCCTATAGGAGGCAACTGATATCTGAAAGAATTCTTAATAACCATAGAATTGAGGTCAGGAGCGAGGATTTGGCGATCTTCATTTCATATGGTCTTTCCAATCCAATGCTAGATTCCAATTCGATTCGTATTCTTGAAAATTATTGAAAAATAAAATTGATTGGGTATATCTAAAAATCATTGGGTGGATTTCACCCATCCCGAACCTTCTCTATAAATATCGAGTCTCTAAGTAGATTCTTCCGGAAGTTATTGTGTGTACGTACGGCTGACCTTACCACTAATGGTAAACACAATATCTTCTGACCGAATGTACCATCAGAATTCAGAATATGTATGTTAGACTGTTTCGGATTAAATGAATGAATTCTGCAGGGTTGCGTCGGTCAGGAAGAATAATATGCCCAACAGACATACTGGATGAAATGCCTCAGGAAAGCAGACAAAACGTTTGGTTTTAAATGGATGGGTGCCCAGCTCATAATAGCTAGTATGTAAGGGACTAACCAACTGAATATTTCGAACAATGGATTGGAAGGTACGGTACAATAATATGGAAACCGTGAACCCTTTGGATTTTTGAGTCTGGAACACATTTAAAGAAAAAGTGTATCAAATAAGCGTTCAAACTCGAGATGATCTAATAAATAGAATCAAACTGTGTTTTTCAGAAATGGGTCAGAAACGTTCTGAACTAAGCAGGGTTGTAAATTCAGTAAGAAAAAATTTGTGAAATGTATTGAACAAGGCGGTAGCCAATTTGATCATTTGCTATGAGTTTATAGTTTAATTATTTTTAGCGAGTTGTTACAGCATTTTGTCCTCTCTCTCAACTTCTTTCTTATAATATGTATTAAAAAAATTTAGTTCATTCGTTTGACTCTGCAGATAAAGTAACAGTTCTACTAAGAGTTACTCCAATATTCAATCAGACAAACAACTGATTCAGTCATTTATAGCAAAAGCAAAAGAAAATAATATTTGAATAATTTCTTATCTTTCATGATATCGAGGCTGAAAAGAAACAGCTGATACAAATTATTCATTTTTCATGGATAAACCTATTGGAAAAATATCATTGATCATTTTCACCTAAGAACTTCTATGTTTATCTGATTTCCACGCCTGCAGTAGGGAGTTTTTTGACGCAATAAAATTCTTGTGTTACAGCCAATGTCATGCTCTTTCGAGATCTGTGATCAAATTTGATGAGGCTACAAGGATAACTGAAGTGTGATTGATTTCGTAGAAAAAAAAGGAAATATTCCGTAAAAACACAAAATTTTGAATTGAAGAATTACCGTCAATATTTCGAACATGTGTTATATGACTTTTTTCGTTGAAAATCACCTGTAGAACCTTGCCTTGAAGTTTTGGACTTTTTAAAGTAGACACCCTGTATAGTCTCTTATTGCTCAACGTGGTTAGGGTGTTGTTTATTTCAATGTAAGAAGCTTACGGAAACATTTTGATCAGCTAGTTTTATACGTAGACCGGTATGAACTTAACGGCCACCATTATAGCGGCCAGTTCTCCGATGATACCCGAACGAGGGCACTCAGTGGCGTACCCCCGGTAACATAAACAAGTCGCCTGTAAGGTTGTAATAAGCACGTAATGACTTCGATATCCTTCGAACTAGCCAAGAATTGTCCTTATTAATAATTATCGAATATATTTGAAATAAGCGCCGAGAAGGAAATGAGGATATCATTTCTGATACCAAATATTGATTTCGAATATTAGCTGCCATTCCTGAAAAAAATGAGGAGAAAATCGTTACTGTTTCTAATGTGTTATTAGGAAAAAAACCTATCTAAAAACTGGAATCTTATATTATGTCCCCCTACAAGGAAACTTTTTATCGGTCGTTAAAAGTGGCACATATAGAGTTAAGACCGAAGATGTTCGTTTGTTTTATTTGTTCTCATTTCCGAAAAAATTGGAGGAAGCGATTCTTCCTTTAGTATGCTTTTGAGAAAAGACTCTTCTATCAGGAACTGAGGTCTAATATTTTGTACCACAACAAGAAAATTTTTTATCGGGCGTTCAAAGTGGGACATATAAGTTTTGGCCCGAGAATATTGAGTTCGTTTATTTGCTCTCATTTCTGAGAAAATTGGAAAGAGCGACTCATATTTCAGCATGTTATCAAGAAAGGATCCCTCTATCAGAAAAAAAGGTTCTCAAATTTTGTCCTCCTACAACGAAATTTTTCATCGGTTCGCGGCCGTTTTAAATGGGTTTTCGGTTCGAAAATCTTGGCTTGGTTTATTTGCACTCATTTCTGAAACATCAGAAAAATAGGGTCTCATATTTTGTCCCCCTACAAGGAAATTTTTTTTCGGCCGTTGAAAGTGAAACATATAGTGTTTGGATCTAAAATAATGGTCAAGTTTATTTGCTGTCATTTCTGAAAAAATTGAAGATAGCAATTCTTATTTCAGTATAATATCAAGGAAATTTTTTATCGGCAGTTGAATTTGAAACATATGAATTTCGAGACTTTCATGATTTGTTGACTGGAGAACTAAAGGGGATTACTCAACAGAAAATATTGAAAACTGAAATTGAAAAATTTTTAATGCAACGTTCTGCAAGTAAGACTTTCTCATTAATATATTTTATCTTCTTCTCATTACAGCATGTTATAAATTTTTCGTAATCCAAATCGTAAACTGCCTTCGACTTTTTGGGAATTACTGACGAAAGAGCCATTACCTGCTGCCCCTTCAACATCGCTTGTTAGCTTCTCAGAACTCGAATCACCCATTTTGTGAGAGTCAATAAAAACCGGCTTATTTACCTACAAAGTGTCGAACTGACATAAAGTGGTAGCAGTCAAGAGACTTAATTTATGTTTTCACAATTTTTATGAATATATTTAATATTACCTTATTCAAAATTAGAAAAAATCTTGTATGTAATACTTTAAGAAATGCAATTTTGTGTAACTTGTGAGCGTGTTACACAAAATTAAGCATTTCGTAAGTGATTTCATAAATAGCTATTTTTCTGTTCTTGTTGGTTTTTTTGTGCTCATTTTTGGAGAAAGATAGCCTTTTTCGAACAGTTTGGACGGAAATAATCGCAGTCAAAGTATATTGTTCAATTTCGCAGATATGATCGGATAGAGGATGGCAACACAGCCTTTGACTATGCTTAATGCTCTGAACTTTCATTATAATGCCTAATATATAAACTTCTTATTGTGAATATCGATATTAAGAGAATTACCTAACATTTTTAGTATTATATAACTTTTCGAATACGTTTTTTCTCAGCAACAAGAGTATCTCCCAAGTTACTACCTGAAAAACGCAGCAGACATAAATAACGGTTTGTCACCGAGAAAAAAATTACTTTCCAAGTCGCATTTATAAATATCAAATAAATGCTTGAATGCCACAGAAGTGGTAAAATGAAGAAATGGCGGGTAAAGATTTGCTAGCAGCATTTCAAAGAGGAATTGAGAATCAGAGCGTCAAGTTTCAATCCCATAAATTTTTCGAAAATTTGAAAAAAAATACCCCTTTTCTCCTTCTGATATATATACTATGAATAAAACTGGAAAAAAGACGCTGAAAAACTTTACTGGGTAATAAGCTGGTCGTGACTTTAAACAGATCGGAAAAATGAGATCGGCGCGTTATCGTTTTGCCAAATGTCTGTAATTTTCAAATATTCAGCCGAAAATGGTCTTTAACCACTAGGTTAGGCTCACTTCAGAAAGAAAATACCTAGGGTTTCGAAATTTTGAAGTTTGGTCTGAACATTATAAAAATATGAAATTGTGAGGTTAATTCCTCGGTATCTCATGAAGTACTGGATCGATCAGATTGAAACTTTGTAATTCGTTGATACACCAACTCACTACTGAGTGCAATAGTTTTGGATCTAAATGTTGCAACATTAGAACCAAATATTTATTTCAAAATTTTGAAATTTCTGCTCGAAATTTTTTTCGCGGAGACTACTGATTAGATTCCAATGAAATTTTGCACAGGCTTCAAAGTCATTATCCAACAACAATATTCAAAATTTCAATTCGTTCAATATTTATGTTCGGAGATATAAAGAAAAAATATGTCAAATTTGTTTTTTTTTTAAATTTGGACTTCATTTAATCAATACCTAATTATAATACAGATATTAAAAGACTGAAACTTCCTTATTACTTGGAGAATACCAACGCGCAATCAAAAGTAGAATTTCATATACATATTCCTAGTTATTATTAGGAAATTAAAAAAAAAATTATTCGAAACTTGTCCACATTTTGTAGAGTAGGTTTGGGGCTTATTTACAAAGTTCGAATTCGTGAATCGGTGAAATCCGCCCAATGATTCCGTAGATATACCCATTCAAAATTTTATTTCCTCATTATTTTTGAAAATACAGATTAGATCGAATTGGTTTCCACTAATTTTTCGAGAAAAAAATCAAGGAAAGCACTTCCGTGAAGGCAGCAGCTTTTGCGCAGGTTCAAATTCGTTGCCAAAGAGGTCATCTACATTGAACATACGCGCAAAAGCTGCTGCCTTCACGGCAGTGCTTTTCTAAATTTTTCATACAATACTTCAACTTAATGACAAATTTCAACTCAATCGATCAGTTCCTGAAATATCAATCAATATAACCTCAAAATTTCAAATGACTAATACTCGGAAACCGTTATGCCGATTTCCCTTTAACGAACTTAACCGTCGCATTCTGAAATGCAATCTACCTCAAAACCGGATTCGTCATCAATGCATCCAACCTGGTCGCTTCAGGCCATTTTCGAAAAAAACTCGAAAATTACATATATTTGGACAAAAATATTTATATTTTTGAACGGAATATTTGTTATATCCAATTCGCATGTGGGAAATTCACGAAATAATACTGGAAGGCTCATCAATGGAGGTAGGAATACAGTGGAGGGGCATAACGGTTGAAAAGTGTCACGTTACCAAAACAACAAATTGCCCATACTAATATGGCCGACTCCGAACTATTTAACCGTTGAATGTTGATATTTGTGCTTCATTTGCTGAAATTTTCTGTACAGTTTCAGAGGAAAGACAAACAGAATTACTTAAGTGAACAAAAATCTTCGAATTGAAAACATTCAAAACTCCTGCCACATCTTACCCATACAAATATGGCGGATTCTATGTGACACTTTTGGTACAAGGGAAGTATAGGATATGCTCCCTACCGTTCCTTAACCTCCATGACTTTACCCAAACTTGAAAGTTTATGCGTTAAATCCTAACCATCTCATTTTTACTATGTTAGCCTGATAATCGATTGCTATATGAATAGGTACTCACCTCCAGCCATTTTATTGTTATTGATTATTCAAAGATTTAATAACGAATCACAAAATGTACACCGGTACGATAACGGTCACTATGCTAGTACGGCTAGTGCAGTCTGAAGTCAGGAATGTCAGGATCACTGTATAAAATAAGGATGGATGGATACAATGGTCTGATGACTCAAATGTTGGGAACACAGACAACAGTTGTTAAGTACTCTTACTCTTCGAAATCTGGGTTCGAAAACCAATAATTTGTTGAAAAGATAGCATACACTGCGCAGTGACTACCCATAATTGGTTTAGAAAGAGACACATCAATTCTCCTTGAAAATGTTGGAGAGAGACATAACATCTTTAAGCCTCTCATAGCGTCTACAAATTCAAGGTAAATGCGCAGTCTCTGTATTCATGTTTAAAAAATTGAAATAATTTAAACATTTTCTGTTATGAATTAGTATAATCCCAAGTATAGGCTTTATGTTGATGCCATTTACTATGGTTTATCTTATGATTGTCAGCCCAAACGAAGTATTTAAATAATCTATGCACAAAAATCCCTACTTTTTGGGTGGATTCACCCAAAATTTCACTGGTATCGTCTTCAATATTTTTGATATATATTAGCTCACTCAATGGGGATTTTTCCTTTAAACGAAAATGCAGTAATTTTCATGAAAAACCTTTAGAACATCACATTTCAAACATATATATATATATAATTCCAATATTATATTTTCGAAACAATGAGAAATAAAAACGGAGATTTGCATTTGAAGGGATTTGTCTTGAGTGCACGATATGGCAACGTCGAATTCACCTATCTCGGAAAGAAAAGGACTTCAAATTTGTTACTCGGCTTAGGAAAACAGAGATAGCTATACTTCGATCTGGTTAGAGTAGAAGACAACGACCAAGGAATAGAAAAAGAAGAGCACAGACTGTCATACTGTCATATTACTGACAAATCACAAACGGAAATTATTTGGTTGTATTGACAAAGAACACGTGTGTACCACAGAATAGGAAAAAATATTTCATTATTCTATAGCAGAAAAAGCAATTCTACTAAACACCGTTGTCACTTTGTTCATGCATGGCAAATCCCAAACTCCAATTTTGAAATCTGATTTTAAATACTTTCTGAAGGTAATTTGGGAGAATGATGAATCAAACCCATAATAATTATGTTCAAATTCGCATTTGCAGTAATAGCCCAAATTCAGGAAAAACCCCCAGTTTGTCCTACTTCTTTTAGTTTCGCATCTGTTTCTGAGTAATTTGTAAGTGCTTATTCATCTGAGAGAATGTGCGCACGCTTAGCAGAGCATGCGAAAGATTTATGACAATAATTTTTTTTGCTCTTCTTTTCTCATTTAAATGTTTAATGTGTGTTTTCTTTCAAGCATGTGCTCGCTTACGAAAAGTGTACAGGGTACTATTACTGCTATTCATGAATGTTTGTTGACATTTCTGAATTATATTTCGTTCCAGTTTTTCATGAACTCAAGTTTGGGATATGTCAAGGAATATAAAAATGGATCATGTCTGCATATTAGATTCGATATGAGAAATATTTTTAGAATGTTGGTCGGTGCCTTTCAATTTTCAACCGGTTTTCTGGGGAACGAAATTATGTACCTGAAGCAAAACATGGAGTCATCAATAAAAATTCTAGAGAAGTACTGAAATGGTGTCAGCAACTTTTGGGCGAATGTTCAAATTGATTGTCACGGCGGTCACATATCGTTACTGGTAGCGATATGTCTCTGGGCGAAGGAAACGTGGTTTCCGAAACGTGCGTTAGAGGCAGAAAGTGAGAGTGGATTAGAAAGTAGTTATACACGGTTTTGCTATCCAACACTGCTTTGATACTCCTATGAAAACAATTTTCGAATACTCCCATTTTATGAGATATTATATTTTTCATTTATTTAATACTGAAAGTATAGTAGCTTAAGAACGCGATCTTCATTGGAAGCCTGATGAGCATTAAGGACGTTAAACCTAGATCACGCGGGAATACTTACCTATTGATAATCGATGTATTTTTCCGTGTGTTTAAATTTATTTGTGAGCTACACATGATACGAAGGAATAATTCATGAACAAATAGAATTCGCCTCATTAATCGCATAAATATTTCGGAAAATACACATGCATGCTTACCGCTGACACATTAACTCTCGAAAGAAACGACTTGAAGACTCAATATTTTTAGAGTGGATTTGGGGCTCAATTACGAAGGTCTGGCTGAGTTTGAAAACTTTACTTTTCACGGTCTTAAACTATCAAAAACATCAGAGAAAATAGTACTCGATGGGCCTTTTTTTGCTGTAATCGGCCTTTTAAGGCTGATATGCTAAATATCATTGAAACACGATGTAATTTATTTTTCTACATTTTATTATTCTTATGGAGAATTAAACTCGAATATGTGTTTTTCAAGTAATTTTAAATGAAATACCTGTAATTTAACTAAAGCTCGTGTAATTTTTACAATAATTTTGGTCTCACCTCTCATTGAAAATGTGAGCATCTTTAAAATTGGTAGTTGTGAAATTTCTCTTGTATGAGAAATAGAAGCACAAATTACTGAAAAATTACAATTTGCTACAATAAATCTTCACAATCCCTTCTTCCATTTCGAATACAAAATCGTCAAAGTATTTTGTTTAAGTTTTCTTTCCGCTTTTTTTTAACTTGATTCTCAGGTCTGGCAAACGCGCAGGCCATTCGATCAGCCCTGCACGCCCAACCCATCTTAATGTGAAATTAATACGAGCTAGAATTAATTTACAGGAATTTCAATTAAAATTACTCTGAAGTCGCATTTTTGAGGTTAATTTTCCATAAGAATGATAAAAAGTAGAAAAATAACTTTACTCGTGTTTCAATGATTTTGAGCCTATCCGGCTATCCGCCTTCGATGGCCGATTACAACAAAAATGGCCAATAAGGTACTTTTTTTTTCTTATAATTTCGGTAGTTTAGGACCGTGCGGAGTTTTAAACTCAGCCAGAAGGTATGAAAACTCCGTTTTGTATTTTTAAATTGATATTGAATGTTTGAGTGAATCCTATTTCAAACTGAAGTTCTAACTTTCAAGCCTTTTTTGAGTAGCTCTAAGTGATTTAGGGAAGCTGAGTAATTTTTTTCATTGAAACAACGTCCAGGGAGATCATGTTACAGCAAAAAATTTTGCAAAATACCTTCTACATAAAAAGATATTAATTTTTGGAACCTTGCTGGCATAATAAATTGAAAAAACAAAAAAAAGATAACTCGAAAACTACAAAAATCGCGTAACATATATGGAGAATTTTCGGTTGGCCCCAGGTGTGAGGAATCTAAAAAAAAATATTGACGTCACTACTTGGACCACCATGTATAGGCACCTTGTCAATTTCAAAAGAGGCAAAATATTGCGAAAATAATTTGTGATGTTATTCGCAACTACTGCTAAGCGATACGCCCTCTGGTGATAGAAATTCGAGCACTTCCAAGCTAGTAGTTTTTCGACGTGCCTGTTATTCTAACGTAATTTGCCTACTTTTGGAGTTCATTTTCGAGCTTTTGTGTTGTTCTTCGAGTTGAAATTTTGGAATACCGAAAGTGTTTGTAATATTCATCAATCGATTCCTTTCTTTCCGATTAAAAATTTCGATCGTATTAATTCGAAAAGGCATCCTCCCAAAATGACTATTGTTGTGTGCCTCAACTCAATGTTATTCATGGTCAGAGAAGAAAGGATCATCTAGTGGCTCTAGTTTTCATTTTTTCCAAAGCCAAATGAAATTAAATTAATTTGGAAACAGCATTTGGCAGGGAACTCAATGATAGAAGAAAGGCCTAGCTTTAGAAATTGAAGATTGGAAAACAGGTCACGAAATACATGAAAGTATGTTCACTGCATTTCTCTGAAGATGTTTATTTTCATAAAGGTAAATTATCTACAATGTATTTATTTCGAAACAACCTGATGATGTTTTCTTTAGAAATACGATGTAAAAAAGAACTAAAGCAGAAAATCTGTTTTCATTTTATTGATTCACTCGTTTGTAAACAAAGAACAAGTCATATCATTTGGACTGATTCTAGATTAACCACATAATATAGCCTGCATTGAGCACTTCTTCACATGAATAAGTCCCTAAATTACTTATTGAGGTGCCTATTTTTCCAGAAATTCGAGTAAACTTAGATATTGGTTTATTTTGATCCACCAAGCAACATACACTAAAATAACACCGAGATTATCCTCCAGGAACGATTTAAAGTACGATTTTATATCGTGATCCAAACGAAAAGTTCCTTCTCAAGAAATCTTACACAAAACTATAATAATTTTTTTAAATATTCCAGCTCTGCTTAATAAATATTCGATCTCCACCACATTTCTAAGGTTTGTTTACATAAAACTACTAGCTTGGACAGGTTCCAAATTTATCCGTTAGGGCGCTGGCATCTTCGCAGAAGTTCCCAATCATGCTACTAACTTTTTCGTTTCTAGACACAGCCAGGTATTCCTGGCTATAGTAGAAGAGAATAGTGTATTGACAAAGTGGATGGTTCGAGTTTACTGTAAAATACGACTTCAAGCGGGTGATCACATATGGCTAGAATCTCGATCAGTATTAATTTAAACCATTTAATTATAAAAACAAACAGGAATGCTTATCAAAAACTAACGATTCCACCACAATTCCTTACCTGGAATCAATCGCCATGCCCAAACAAAACATTGGCGGTAATAATACTGCGCACATACCTAACGTGAAAATCAGCTCAAAATTTAATTGCATAAAACACTTGAATGGAAATATTCTGACTACATCCTGCCTTGTTCACGTAATGAAGAAATTCTAACTCAGAACTTATGATTTTTCATAAATTTCCTACCCGGTATCATTCATCTTGCCCTACCAAAACATTGTAGATGATGATAGTACGCGACTTAAAATGCAAATCAGCTTAAACTAAATTTCATTGCATACTGAATGTGTTAAGATACATTCATTTATTCATTGTCTCAAATCCTAGCCAATCAAAAGCGACGCAACCCGAGAGCATTAGTGTGAAATCGATTATTGATCGGCTCGATCTTGGCGGGATTGCTCGCAATCTGTGTTTACTAACCTTTAATCTAATCATGATGATGTGTAAAACCACAGGGATGAAGCGACGGTAGCATGATGTAAAAAACATGGTGTGCTCATCTGAAAAAAAAGTGACGTCAGCAAGATTAAAATACAAAGAAAAATATATTCTGTGCTTCGAATTTGAATGAAAAAAGTGCCGTCATCATTGGTAAATACGATCACAGACGAGCAGATAAGCAGACCATGTTTTGCTAACATCATGGACGGTAGGAAAAGTAGAAACAAGGACATACGTTTCCACTTATTTTTATCTGTCACGTATGTCGTGGTTATTCAAAATTTAAATTAATATAATACCCGTTAATATTAGTTAATATCTTTTCAGGTTCAATTGAATCATATTTATTTTCAGGATTCAGATAATGTTGAATCGATTTTTATGATGGAAAGTATCTTAAAAAAATTCACGGAGAAAATCGGTCACGAGAAATGTTTTTCAAAACCACATCCTCCAATGCTTGTTGGGAATGAAATATGCATTGTACTGATTGTTATGACGAAATTCAGCTAAAAAAAAATAACTATTTAAATCAGTCACTTTTCAGGAAAATAATTATCGGCGTAAAGGAGGAAGTCCATCATAATAACCTCATGATCGCACGCTTACGTACGCCCAACCTATTTTTCTCTGTATTATCATTGTATAAAGACAACAGTAAATCGGTTGCTGGCCAGGTCTTGAAGTATAGTAGGAAAAGGAGGAATTCTCAATTTTCAAAAAAACACATCTCGCGAACGAAGAATTTCCCAGGATTGAAACTGGAACCAATCGATTTGTAGATTGAAAGTATCTTAAAAAAATTCACGGAAAAAATCGGTTATTGGCCAGGAAATGAAGTCTCGTAGAAATATGAATTGTACTATTTGATATGACGAAATTCAGCTCGGAAAATATAGCTATTGAAATCAGTCTCTTTTCAGGAAAATGATTCTATTTCAAATAACCTCATGATCGCAAGTTTACGTACGACTAACCCTCTCTTTTTTCTGTGTATTATTTCATTAGCCCCTTAATGCAGTAAGTTAGGCTACCCAACATTCAGTCTGTTGTTGGGGGATAGCTGAGATAATATCAATCATCAGAAATTAATAAAAACAAATATCGGATATTCTGTTCAATATAAAAAAGTGATTCCAATCTCAAATTTTAATGAAAATAATATAAAAGTCCACGAATGATATTAATATTTTCAATATTTCTGTGTTGATAATCATGACGATGATTTCTATGACATAACCTCATAAATTTGTGCAAAAAACTTAGAAATAGTATACCAAAGTAGCAAATTTTAAAAATTCATATCTTCCGAA
Organism: Myrrha octodecimguttata; assembly: GCA_958510865.1. NCBI lineage: Eukaryota > Metazoa > Arthropoda > Insecta > Coleoptera > Coccinellidae > Myrrha > Myrrha octodecimguttata. The sequence goes on along the minus strand of OY294061.1, from coordinate 21,078,081 downwards.
CAAGAAATCTCCTAGAGTTGAGACTAGTATCAATGAATTTCTCGTGCGAAACTGCGCAGTAAAAAAAAATCCGCGTCGAAATCGGTTACTGGCCAGGTTCGTACATTTCTGACATGGTTCGGTAAAAGATTGTAGATTTGCATAGCTTAAACAGTAGAGATTGTTAATACCAATTTCAAGGAGCTTTACACTTAATTCTCAACATTCAAATCATTCAGGTACTTTGACCCAATTTGGACGGCCTGTTAGTGAAGTCAAAGACTGCGACTTGCGATAGACATTTTCTTTTTAGGGACAGAACCAATAATAATTTATTTTTTGTTTACAGTTTTCGTGTTTGTGGTTGCGAACAGATATGACTGTCTGAAAGTAGTGGTTGAACTGAATAATCCTCAAAAATCAGTAAAGAACAGGGACTATCGCATGAGAGGAAACCGTGAGTGACATCACATTTAATATTCTTCCTCCTGTTAGAGGTAAATAATTAATGCACACAATTTTGTTCAATTTGATATACCCACAACTGGTTCTTGTGTCTGGAGATTCAAACTCGATACATTGGATAATTTTTTTTTTGCCACATTGGAATGAACGTTTCGACTCGATGGTGGGGATGTTCTACTATAAGATAATTTTATTAACTTGATTTTATGTGATGTGTCCAAAGGCTACGATGATTTATGAATAAATGTAGCTATTATGGCTGATTCACAATGAACCTAATACGTTACTTGTACACAACATACGTATAACATAAAGTTGAAGCAGGTTTTACTTGGGAGTGTTCATAATGGTGAACGCAGTATATACGTTTCCGGAAGATTTACGGATGGCCAAAGGAATCCCTAAATCGATCATAAAACTCTAGTGATAATTTCAGGTTGTTTGAAGCCGTTCAGTTGTGTTCGAGTTTTGCATCGTGTCCATGATTCGAACAATAGTACCTTTGATTGTCATATGCCCTTGCAGCATTATAGCTGCCAAGTCTCCTGCAATGATCTAAAATTGAGTTCTCAACTTCTTTTCTCCATTTTCCCAAAATATCTCCTGTATCGACATAGTTGGAGGAAGTATATCGAGTTCTTGCCGATGACGATTTTATACGCGCGTGAAAACACCGATGGATTCCCAGCGATGGCTCCGCCGACGGGCGACGTATGGCAACGTTGCGTTCTAGCTCCGCGATGCGTTAGCAGTGGCTAGGGACGTTCCGTAACGGATCTGTACTCTTCGAACGACTACATTTACGCAGGCAATTTAAGGTAGAATGCAATATCTATCGTTTTATGATTCCATATAGGGTGGGACATGGCTAATAAAGGTTTGATAATTACTGAATATGGATTATTCTTGATTACAGTTCAATATTTTCGTTTGGAAGTGGTAAAAATATATCTGAAATACGTTTTCTGACTGATAGCCCTGATCGAGATCTGACATTTATGCTTTGTTATCATCCTCTTCATCATTTTTGACATACCAAACTGATTCTACGTCGTTCCGATAGCGATGGCGGCGGACTTGATATCGAAGAAAATGGGAAAAATTCAAATACACGTGAAATACTTTCTGGGTGTTGGCCCAGGTGGACACCTGATTCTTATGCTTTGTTATAATTCACTTTATCATTTTCGATACACGAAACTGATTGTACGTCGTTCTGAGGGCGAGGGCGGCGAACAACATATTGATGAGAGTAGAAAAAATTCAAATTTATGTGAAATACTTTCTGGGTGTTGGCCCAGGTCGGCATATGATATTTATGCTTTGTTATCATTCACTTTATCATTTTCGATACACGAAACCGATTGTACGTCGTTCTGAGAGCGAGGGCGGCGGACAACATATTGATGAGAGTGGAAAAAATTCAAATACATGTGAAATACTTTCTGGGTGTTGGCCCAGGTCGGCATATGATATTTATGCTTTGTTATCATTCACTTTATCATTTCCGATACACGAAACCGATTGTACGTCGTTCTGAGAGCGAGGGCGGCGGACAACATATTGATGAGAGTGGAAAAAATTCAAATACATGTGAAATACTTTCTGGGTGTTGGCCCAGGTGGACACCTGATTCTTATGCTTTGTTATCATTCACTTTATCATTTTCGATACACGAAACTGATTGTACGTTGTTCTGAGAGCGAGGGCGGCGGACAACAAATGGATGAGTGGGAAAAATTCAAATACGCGAGAAATACGTTCTTGGTGTTGGCCCAGGTGGACACCTAATTCTTAGGCTTTGTTATCATTCACTTTATCATTTCCGATACACGAAACTGATTGTACGTCGTTCTGAGAGCGAGGGCGGCGGACAACATATTGATGAGAGTGGAAAAAATTCAAATTCATGTGAAATACTTTCTGGGTGTTGGCCCAGGTCGGCATATGATATTTATTCTTTGTTATCATTCACTTTATCATTTCCGATACACGAAACCGATTGTACGTCGTTCTGAGAGCGAGGGCGGCGGACAACATATTGATGAGAGTGGAAAAAATTCAAATACATGTGAAATACTTTCTGGGTGTTGGCCCAGGTCGGCATATGATATTTATGCTTTGTTATCATTCACTTTATCATTTCCGATACACGAAACCGATTGTACGTCGTTCTGAGAGCGAGGGCGGCGGACAACATATTGATGAGAGTGGAAAAAATTCAAATTCATGTGAAATACTTTCTGGGTGTTGGCCCAGGTGGACACCTGATTCTTATGCTTTGTTATCATTCACTTTATCATTTCCGATACACGAAACCGATTGTACGTCGTTCTGAGAGCGAGGGCGGCGGACAATATATTGATGAGAGTGGAAAAAATTCAAATACATGTGAAATACTTTCTGGGTGTTGGCCCAGGTCGGCATATGATATTTACGCTTTCTTATCATTCACTTTATCATTTTCGATACACGAAACTGATTGTACGCCGCCCTCGCTCTCAGAACGACGTACAATCGGTTTCGTGTATCGGAAATGATAAAGTGAATGATAACAAAGCAAAAATATCGGGTGGCCACCCGGGCCAACAACCAGAAAGTATTTTTCGTGTATTCGAATTTTTTCCACTTTCATCAATATGTTGTCCGCCGCCCTCGCTCTCAGAACGACGTACAATCAGTTTCGTGTATCGGAAATGATAAAGTGAATGATAACAAAGCCTAAGAATCAGGTGTCCACCTGGGCCAACACCAAGAACGTATTTCTCGCGTATTTGAATTTTTCCCACTCATCCATTTGTTGTCCGCCGCCCTCGCTCTCAGAACGACGTACAATCAGTTTCGTGTATCGGAAATGATAAAGTGAATGATAACAAAGCCTAAGAATTAGGTGTCCACCTGGGCCAACACCAAGAACGTATTTCTCGCGTATTTGAATTTTTCCCACTCATCCATTTGTTGTCCGCCGCCCTCGCTCTCAGAACACCGTACAATCAGTTTCGTGTATCGAAAATGATAAAGTGAATGATAACAAAGCATAAGAATCAGGTGTCCACCTGGGCCAACACCCAGAAAGTATTTCACATGTATTTGAATTTTTTCCACTCTCATCAATATGTTGTCCGCCGCCCTCGCTCTCAGAACGACGTACAATCGGTTTCTTGTATCGGAAATGATAAAGTGAATGATAACAAAGCATAAATATCATATGCCGACCTGGGCCAACACCCAGAAAGTATTTCACATGAATTTGAATTTTTTCCACTCTCATCAATATGTTGTCCGCCGCCCTCGCTCTCAGAACGACGTACAATCGGTTTCGTGTATCGGAAATGATAAAGTGAATGATAACAAAGAATAAATATCATATGCCGACCTGGGCCAACACCCAGAAAGTATTTCACATGAATTTGAATTTTTTCCACTCTCATCAATATGTTGTCCGCCGCCCTCGCTCTCAGAACGACGTACAATCAGTTTCGTGTATCGGAAATGATAAAGTGAATGATAACAAAGCCTAAGAATTAGGTGTCCACCTGGGCCAACACCAAGAACGTATTTCTCGCGTATTTGAATTTTTCCCACTCATCCATTTGTTGTCCGCCGCCCTCGCTCTCAGAACAACGTACAATCAGTTTCGTGTATCGAAAATGATAAAGTGAATGATAACAAAGCATAAATATCATATGCCGACCTGGGCCAACACCCAGAAAGTATTTCACATAAATTTGAATTTTTTCCACTCTCATCAATATGTTGTCCGCCGCCCTCGCTCTCAGAACGACGTACAATCAGTTTCGTGTATCGGAAATGATAAAGTGAATGATAACAAATCCTAAGAATTAGGTGTCCACCTGGGCCAACACCAAGAACGTATTTCTCGCGTATTTGAATTTTTCCCACTCATCCATTTGTTGTCCGCCGCCCTCGCTCTCAGAACAACGTACAATCAGTTTCGTGTATCGAAAATGATAAAGTGAATGATAACAAAGCATAAGAATCAGGTGTCCACCTGGGCCAACACCCAGAAAGTATTTCACATGTATTTGAATTTTTTCCACTCTCATCAATATGTTGTCCGCCGCCCTCGCTCTCAGAACGACGCACAATCGGTTTCGTGTATCGGAAATGATAAAGTGAATGATAACAAAGCATAAATATCATATGCCGACCTGGGCCAACACCCAGAAAGTATTTCACATGAATTTGAATTTTTTCCACTCTCATCAATATGTTGTCCGCCGCCCTCGCTCTCAGAACGACGTACAATCGGTTTGGTGTATCGGAAATGATAAAGTGAATGATAACAAAGAATAAATATCATATGCCGACCTGGGCCAACACCCAAAAAGTATTTCACATGAATTTGAATTTTTTCCACTCTCATCAATATGTTGTCCGCCGCCCTCGCTCTCAGAACGACGTACAATCAGTTTCGTGTATCGGAAATGATAAAGTGAATGATAACAAAGCCTAAGAATTAGGTGTCCACCTGGGCCAACACCAAGAACGTATTTCTCGCGTATTTGAATTTTTCCCACTCATCCATTTGTTGTCCGCCGCCCTCGCTCTCAGAACGACGTACAATCGGTTTCGTGTATCGAAAATGATAAAGTGAATGATAACAAAGCATAAATATCATATGCCGACCTGGGCCAACACCCAGAAAGTATTTCACATAAATTTGAATTTTTTCTACTCTCATCAATATGTTGTTCGCCGCCCTCGCCCTCAGAACGACGTACAATCAGTTTCGTGTATCGAAAATGATAAAGTGAATTATAACAAAGCATAAGAATCAGGTGTCCACCTGGGCCAACACCCAGAAAGTATTTCACGTGTATTTGAATTTTTCCCATTTTCTTCGATATCAAGTCCGCCGCCATCGCTATCGGAACGACGTACAATCAGTTTGGTATGTCAAAAATGATGAAGAGGATGATAACAAAGCATAAATGTCAGATCTCGATCAGGGCTATCAGTCAGAAAACGTATTTCAGATATATTTTTACCACTTCCAAACGAAAATATTGAACTGTAATCAAGAATAATCCATATTCAGTAATTATCAAACCTTTATTAGCCATGTCCCACCCTATATGGAATCATAAAACGATAGATATTGCATTCTACCTTAAATTGCCTGCGTAAATGTAGTCGTTCGAAGAGTACAGATCCGTTACGGAACGTCCCTAGCCACTGCTAACGCATCGCGGAGCTAGAACGCAACGTTGCCATACGTCGCCCGTCGGCGGAGCCATCGCTGGGAATCCATCGGTGTTTTCACGCGCGTGATTTTATAATGTAATTGTGCAAACACACTGTGGTTTTGATGATGCTATAAACCGTATCAGATAATGCACTTATCGTCCTATGAAAAATTCGCCATCTAAAGTGTTTTCTATTCCCTGTCTTGCACGTAATGAGCCATAATTAAATACACTTTTTAAGGCATCTAACATTGTATCAGGATATGGACGCATCAAATGTTTTCCTAGCGGCAAAGCAGCAGCACCAACTAAATAAAAATTGCCTGTTACATTAATCCCAGGAAACATTTTAGGCATTGGTAAAGGAAGCGTGCCTTTGGTTAGTGCTTGACCAAAACTTGAACTACTCAACACTCCCCCATCGCTTTCAGAACCGTAACACCCAATCTCAACATATAAAAAATTATAATCCGCTTCACACACCTAACAGAACAATGCAAAAATTATTTATATAATTGTAAAAGAGTGATCCACTACTATGTGGGGCAATTAGGGCTATATATTTTCCATCCATACTTCCTACATAGTGGGGCATTTGCCATCTACTAAGAAAGTCTAATGACACCTTTTCCAAATCTTCAGTCGTTGGTTGTGCTAGCATGATGGGTCCTAACTTCAACTATATTGTGTCACTTCTTCAATGATGCTGCACATTGTAGATCAGCCCACACGGTAGCTATTTGCCAACGATGAATGAATCACCAGTAGAAAAATATCTGCAAGCTGAAGGCCATGAAAGAAAAGTAAAACATAACTATTTTTCAGTACGTACCTTAATGTTATGGCCAAGAGAGCACATGGGGATAAAGGTGTGCAGATACTGCATTATTTTGAAACTGGCCCTACTATACTCAAGAGCTCATCATAGCACTGAGGGATTATTCTGGTATAGTTTAAAATCCACTCAACATCGTGCAATTTCAACTCTAACCCTCAAGGGTTGGCATGTCTAATTGTTTATTGGTATTGGTTGCAATCAACATTCTTCTAAGTATGTGCCTTTTCAATATTAATAATAACGAAAACTCATCTAACATTTTGGAGTATGAATGAAGATGACTGTGAACTTGAACTGTTTTAACAACCAACACTAACTAAACTTTATATAAATTCAAAGCCACGTTTTAGGTTTCAACCTAAAAGACTGTGGGTTGTGGTGGTTGTCAAATTTTGTTGGTTCCTACAAGCACAGACAAGACCTAAAAGATCTGCTGGTGTTACGTACATTGTGAATACTAAAAATTGCATTAATACAATATTTATCATCAGTACCATTCTTGAATTGGTTTACAATGAGTCTAATATCTATATAGCTATTTTCTTCAACAATGCCTTGATTCTATATTCAGATGCATCACTGGAGTAGACTCACGCTAGGCTTTGAAACCTGTGTTGTGATATCTAAACCAGTAAGGCATTTGGCGTGTATGTTCTTATGTATGGCATTCACAGCAGCGCAGTTGAGTTTTATGCTATGGAGACAACGAGAGAAAAAAAATTATACACTCAAATTAAGACCAAGATATAGACCAGGATTCGAACGAGATTGGACAATTCTAAAAGCGTTGATTTTAAGAAAGTGGAAAACCATCGATTCATATGCACACAACACATTTACAAAATATTTGATTCAGTAGAAAGTGGAAATTTGTCAGGATGATTTTGAACGTACTTTTTTATTTTTTTTTTGAATATTTTAGGGGTTTTATAACTTTTAGATTTTTTCGGAGAAGGTTAAATATTTTTGGGCCATCGAAAAGAAAAGAATTTTGTGTAACAGTTTTATTCAAAAATTCAGTTTGTACCTCCAAGTACATTTTTGATCGAGTTTCTTTTGAGTGTTTTTGTGTGTAATTTAAATTTGTAGATATTTGTCGAATTTATTTATTCGTGAAAATTAATGAAAGCTTGGAGACAATTGAGATTTAAGGTGATTTGCTGCAATAGGCTGAGAAAGCTCGTGCCGTACTACAACTGATAAAGTCGGAACCAAAGTATAAATAAAAAAGAATATGACAGATTCCGGCAGTGGCTGAATGTTAACTGTATTGAAACCAAAAATATGAGTGTATGATGTTGGTTTTTTACTTCCAAGACATGGAAGTTATTTATTACTCTACGTTCTAGTCTAAGTGAATTGATTTATTTTTCTTACAGCCTGAAGTGGGCAATATCAAAATTAATAATGAGAATTTATAGCTTCATTCGGGTTCCAATTTCCGAACTATCCTAGGATTATTCTCGAACTGCGCAGGACTGATGAGCAGTAGCTTAGCGTTCTAGAACAATCCTAGAACAGTTCAAATTTTATGAAAACCCGAGTATTGCAAAATACGAAGGACGAAAAAAGAAAGAGAGAGATCAACGAGAATGTTGTCTCTGACCATAACCTTACTTAATGTTCAAATCGTGCCGGTGTCTTTCTTTTGTATCTGCTGTTTTTTTTAAGCTTAATCGCATTAAACCATATCTGTTACATATAATCTCAGTGTTGTTATATAAATTCTCCAGCAAAATGTGGGGTGCTGGTAAGTTACCTGAATGGTCGCATACATCTGATATCTAATATTATTTTGTTTTTGTATTTAGATTTAGAAAGACAATTTGCCCAGTCTGGAGAAAAATACTTCAATAGACAACGAACATTGAAGCTGCTGGAACTCTACAAACTCCATAAAAAAAAAATTGGGATTTTTTTTCGCATCCAACAAGTGCGAAAATCGCTTCAAAGTTCTGGAACGAACCTATAAAAAATTGTGGACAACAACAATAATACAGGCAGAGGAAGAATGAGGAATTTCGAATTTGAGGAGGAAATGGATGATATTTTCGAAAAAAAGAAGAATATTCATCCTTTACTTCTCCTCTCCAGCAACGCCACATTCGTACCTAAACAAATGAATGTGCCTCCAACTGCACCTGAAGTGCATCCATGCATTTCAGTTCCTGAAGTGCACTCATTCATTTCAGTTCCTGAAGAGATGCCAGAAGTTCTACCTAGCACAAGCACATAATCTAAGGGAAGAAACTGTTAAAAGAACAACCAAACAAAAGCGAGAGCCAAGCCGAACTCATAAGATATACTGGTAGAAATTAAAAACGATTTACAATCCTTTTATGAGCGACGAGATAAAAGGGAAGAAGAAAAGCTTAAAATAGCAAAGAGGGAGTTGGAAGAAAAAAAAAAAAACGAGTTGTTGCAAGAGTACATTGAGTTCATGAAAAGAATTTATAGTTTTCATTCTTACATACAGAAGGTTATATAATGTTTTTTCTTCTTCCACTTTTGAATAGGACTTTGTCCTGTGTTTTCTGCCTGTTATTGGCTTGTTTCCTGGGACATCGAGTTCCAGCTCTCTTTCCAACGCTTTGGGGGGCGCCCCAATGGTCTGCGTGTTATTGGCTTGTTTCCTGGGACATCGAGTTCCAGCTCTCTTTCCAACGCTTTGGGGGGCGCCCCAATGGTCTGCGTGTGCAAGGTTTTTGTGTTTCTGCCCATTTGGCCCATTCGGCATCCTTTCCACGTGGTCTCTCCAGAACCTCCTGCGTGCTCTCACCCATCTGACGACATCCTGCACCTCCAGATCCTCCAAATCCTCATTTGTGTTGTTTGTTTTTTATTTGATAATATTCATATTTTCTTTGTGTATTTCTTGTTTTACACCTTTTTGTTAAAAATGATATAAGCATTCCTATTCATAGTTGTCTAATGTGTAGTGATCTCATTTTATCTTTAGTTTATTCATATTTTATTAGTTGAGATTTAAAGTGTATTTTTTGTTTTATTATATGTTTTTTCCTATTTATAGCAGTCATTTCATGTAAAGATAAAATAAATACCTGACTGAAATCATGCTCATTTTATAGACTTATATATTTTATGATATTGTAAATAAAATTTTAATTTTATCCTTGTATATTCGTTGCAGCTACTTAATCTATTACCTACACCAATAGAATTAATAGTATATTTTCTAAAACACTAAAAAATCAAACCCTTTGGTCTTCTGTACTGTTGCTTCAATTAAGCTGTTGACAAGGGCAAATCTATCGGCAAGAATATTCGTTGGCCTATTCAAGTGCATACCATATAGTGTATTATGTAAATAATCATTTTCTGTGTAATTTTACTCGGCACCGAGTAAAAGCAACAATAATAATTGGATAAGAAGTCAAAAAGCCATTTTATAATCACTAGATGATCAAAACGTCGGCTCTTTTACAGTGCTGGCTGAATTTATCTGTTGAAATATGCCCAATCTATCGCTAAGAAAATTTGATGGCCTTATCTAGTTTATAAAACTACAAATTCAATTTGTATAGGAGTATCTTAAATGAAAATCAGCCTTTAAAATTCAATACTTTATTGAAGTGTACAAAAAAAATTCACATTGAATAAAATCTTTGCATTAGAAAGAGGATTAAATTATCAATAAATTCGATGTGGTCTGACTTTACCAATGCTCAAATATTCAACACTGCTGCTACATAATTTCTATAATTTAAACCAACATCATTTTCATCATCATGATTGGTTAAGGTTCAATATTTTCTTCGTTTTGAAATTCGGGCAATTCATTGAAAATCATATCGTCCATGCACATATTTATTATGTAAAACACAGCAGGCTCTTACAAAGTGGGATATTAATTCAATTTTTTTGCTTTTAATAATAATAATAATAGCTCTTTATTCTCGATCACATTCATACACATATATGAAGATGAAATAGAATAGTGTCAAAATAAGAATTAAATGTTGGACATATAATCATCTAAACTGTATGGTTCTAGCTCAATAAGATATTCGAACAATCTTCTTTTGAAACATTTCATATTTTTTATGGTTGTTATATTTTTTGGAAGCATATTATATATTTTGAGACATCTATATTCCGTCTGCTTTTGAGAGATTGTTAAATTATGTTTGGGATAAATATAGTCGTCATTCCTGATATTGTAGAAAGTTTTTTTGTTTTTGAGTGTAGGAATGCTATCAATTGTCATTAGTTTGTTAATGCTTTTTTCTTCTCTAAAAAATGATCCCCTCTTCTGAAGTCAAATCTTGAGAATTTTATCCCTGTTGGCCAAAAATCATTTTTGTAAATATCCTCCTTCATTTTTAGAGGAACACTTATTAAAACACATTTATAGGTTAAATTTTCTTGGTTTTTTGTGTTTAGTTGTTTTACACTTACTTCATTTTCTTCTAAATTACCTTTTCCTCTTACATAGTCTTTTATTACTTCATCCTGTACATTTGCTTTTATTTGGGATACAAACAGCCATAATTTCTTCTCTTGCTTGTCTGCTTTTATAGATTTAAATGTTGTATCTTCCAGTGGTCCTGTACCAACATTTGTTGGTTTCTTATGTCTTCTTGACCTAACAGTAATGAATTCTTCCGATGTGCGTTTAGGTGAGAGTTCTTGTTCCATTTCATCTTTTTCCGTAGTTGGTTTTGAAATCAAAATAACTGGATTGTTGACATTTCTTTGAGTAATTTGTAGGTTACCTTTGTGTCTGTCATTTTCGGTTATAGGTGGTAGCTCAGATGTACCATTATCTTCTTTGGATGTTTCTGCAGTAGTTTGTTTCGTGTTATTATTTAACCTCTTTGTGACTTGCTGTACTTTGTTTGTAGTTGACGATTCAGTTTTTTGCGTTGCTTTCGAATATGTTTTCATTTCATATTTTTTATTATCTTCCAGGAGCTCTATTTTTTCTGATAAAAGGATATTGTTTTGCATCAGGATTTGGTTCTTTTCGGTTATTTCCTTGATCAATTGTTTTAGATAGTTGTTTTCCATTTCCAGCATTTTATTCTGAACAATTGCATCTTTGAATCCTGTTGAACTTTCATGAATTTCTAACCTCTCATGTTTACATATAGTATTTTCCAAATTGCTAGATCGTGCAAGACATGATTTGTGAAAATTATTATAACACTTTCCACACTTCACATAATCTCTCACTTTTTTAGCACAATACGAGCATTTAACATCGTTAAATTCCCCGTCTTTCCGGGAGTTTGCATCCGTGTCACTTTCATTCGACGCTTTTAAGATGATACAGTGGACGAAACCTTTGCTTGAGAAGCCCTATGGTATGCTCAACTGAAACCCTGCAGTCGCTAAGTTTCTTATTGTATGATTTTTGAACAACACTTAAATTACCATTATCTTTGAACAGAGTTAATAAATTTCTCAAACAAGGGTAGGCACTGTCACCAAGAAGAAAATATTCCATGCATTTTTCTGGCAAATTACGGCCTAATGGGCAGGTCTTAAAAACTCTGCATCATGGACACTACCTGGATATCCGATAAATACATCCCTTATTTTCTTAGAGGAATCACAAACAATTTGCGCCTGAGACAAATAATAAATCAGTATATAATTATTCACCATAATATAATTTGCATACGAATAGGGGGAGGCAATATACAGGGTCTTTCACGAGGAACCTCACCCATATTTATACGGGAAACTACTGAACGTATTTTCATGAAATTCAGCACTTATAAGTATTTCACGATGCTGATGAAATCTAAAATATTTTCAAGGCATGAGCACCTCCGGTTTTTCCGGAAATGACGTCAACTTCCGTTTTTCAAATTAGAACACCATTTTTTTATTGCAGAAATAGATTCCTTAGAAAATTTCAATTTATTTTGATGTAACATTTTTCAGTTTTGGTTGGAAAATTCTCTCTGAGCGGGAAAATTCGAAAAAAAAATCGAAAATAGAGCTCCGCTGAAACAAGAATAACTTCGAGATTTTTGGATGGAAAATTTTCATTTTTGGGATTTTTCAAGATGTAAGATTGATGTATCCACTTTAAAAATCGAAATCGCGATTCATGATACAGGGGGTGAAAAAATCGCTTTCAAAGTTAGGGATGACAAAATCGTGAAAAATCAATTTTTTCAAATTAGAACCCCATTTTTTTATGGCAGATATTGAATCTACGTTAAAAAATAATGTGAGTGTATGCATCATACCCTTGCCCTAAAGTGGATATTTTCTGAGTTATTCACAAAAAACTGTTTTTCGTCTTGAATTTTCAGCTATTTCTTTTCCCTTCACGCCAAAAAGATGACATTTTCAGGAACTGTTACTTAAACCATGTTTAAGATTTATAAATTTATAAATTCAATAGGGTACAGCATTTGAAGGAAACTGATTTCGTCAGGAGAACAGAGTTTTGCGAAGCTGTGATGATTCGATTTCAAGAGAATGAAAACTTTTTGGACTGTATAATTATAATAATAATAATAATATTTATTGATTCCATTAGATTACATATACAACGTAAAATTGGAATAGGTCAGAAACATGGAATAGAAAAATGGTTAACCTTTACAAAATTCTTTGAAATCACCTATATTGTAGGGCTCACAGTTTAAAATCACAGGATACAAAGCTTTCTTAAATTTTAAAGGGTCAGAAATATTTCTTATTTTAGGTGGCAACATGTTGAAAATACTCACTGCCATATATTCTGCGTTTTTTTCTCTTAAAGTGGTCTTGTGTGCAGGTACAGTATAAGGAAATATTCTTCTAGTAGCATTTAAATTTTTGTAAGGCTCGAAATAATGTTTGTGTTTACAGAAAAAAATCATTAATCTAAATATATATAAACCATAGATAGTTAGAATATTATTGCCTTTAAAGAATCCCCTACAAGATTCTCTATATCCTAAATTTAACATTGTTCTTAAAGCTTGTTTTTGAATGACAAATAAATCGCTCACATAAGAAGAATTACCCCAGAAAATTATTCCATATGACAGGATAGATTGAAAGCTGGCAAAATATACAACTTTAAGCAGATCAAAATCGATTTGCTTCCTTAACATAAAAAGCATGTAGTTTACAGAATTGAGTCTACCTCTAAGATGTTCAATATGAGGTCCCCATTTAAGGTGTCTATCCACTACAATTCCCAAAAAAGTAACACTCTCTCTCACCATGACATCATTACCTGAAAAGTTAATTGACAAAGGAAAGTGCAATTTAGATCTTTCAGTATAGAAAAATAAACACTGCGTTTTATCAACATTCAAAACAAGATTGTGAGCTCCCAACCAGTCACCCACTGACTTCAGTACACTTTTTGAGTCTTCTATAGCTGTTGCAACACAAGGGGATTCGAGAATGTAGTTAGTATCATCAGCAAACATACCCATATTGTGCTTGATTGGAATTTTGGCCTTAGGTAAACCATTAATGTAGATAATGAAAAGTGGAGGTCCTGGGATACTTCCCTGTGGAACGCCCATAGTGATTACTCTCTCGTTCGATTGCAATATTTCACCATCCACTTCCATAACAACTATCTGTCTCCTGGATGACAGGTAACTCTCCATTAGCTTTAACTGATTATCTCTGATGCCGTAGTCCTCAAGAATTGATAACAATCGTTCATGATCCACACAATCAAAGGCCTTGGTAAGATCCAAGAATAGACCCAAGGGAACCTCACCTTGTTCGAGGGTAACTAAAACTTTCGTTATAAGTTCAAATGTGGCGGTTTCAATATTTCTGTTCTTCACAAAGCCATGTTGATGTTTCGAGATAACATTAAATTTTTGAAAAAAACTCTGAAGTCTGTTACATAGAATTTTCTCAAAGACCTTAGAAAATGAAGATAAGATGTTGATAGGTCTGTAACTATTTGGCTCTTCAATGGGACCCTTCTTATATATGGGCTTCACAATGGCAATCTTCAGATTATCCGGAAAAATGCCCTCTTTAAACGAACGATTGATTATAAAACATAGGGGTGAAAGAATAATTTCAATCGATGCCTTGACAATTTTCATTGGAATTTCATCATAACCAACGGACTGTTTGTTCTTTAAAGATTTCACAGTTGATAGAAGCTCACTGTGTGAAACCACAAACATGAAAAAGGATTTACCCAGTCTGTCATGATCAGTGTCCATATCTTTGTTCAAATTACTTGTGAGTACATGAGGAAAATCAATGAAAAAGTTATTGAACTCATCTGGCAACAGAGAGCCTTCACAATTGCCAGTAATAGTCGCTGAAATCTTGTTTTTAGTAAGGGAATTAATTACATTCCAGGAAGCCTTGGACTTATTATCAGAATTTCTAATGAAGTTGTTGAAATGTTCCTTTTTTGCCCAGGATAGTAGGTAGTCATAATATTTCTTAGTGGATTTATACATGGATTTAAATTCAGGTTTAGTGAATGAAGCAGTATATAGTATATCAAGCTGTTTTTTGATAGTCATTAATTCAGGAGTAAGTTTGAAGTTCTTTTTTGATGGTGAGTGCTTAATGTTAACTCTTGGGAAACACTGTATAAACAAATTGGAAAAACGTTGATGAAATACATTCCAAAGTTGATTAGGATCAACAGAGTTGGTATAGATGTCATCCCAACTCAGTAAAGAAAGTTCTTGAAGAAAGAATTCAGTAGATTCAGAGCTGAAAATTCTTGTTTTGGCAGTTATGTTTCTTTGTTTAGGATTGAAATTCAGGTTGGTAGTGAATTTCAATGCAGAATGATCAGAAATATGATACTCTATTACCTGGGTCAATCCTTCAAGGGCAGTAATCACATTATCTAAACAGGTGCCTGAAGAAGGACGGGTTGGTTGTCGATTTAATGGTTTCACATGAAAACTTTCCAAGAGAGACATACAATTTCTGACATCAGGTGAAGTGGAGAGGATGTCCAAGTTAAAATCTCCTACCAAAATGAATGGAGCTTTTTCCAACGAGCATCGTTCGAGTATTGCCCTAAGTTTTTCCAAAAATAGATCTACATCTGCCAATGGCTGGGAATTAGGCCTGTAAATGCAAATAAACAGAAATTTGTGCTGATCTACAGAAAATTGAGCTGCGGAGCATTCAATAACATAGGGTATACTAATTGAATTATAGTCCTGCCTTTCGGTACAGGTGAATTCTTCCTTACAGTATATCGCACAACCACCATGACTTCCCCTTGCACGACAGTAGCTTGAGACCAGCTTATAACCAACCAATTTATACGCCTGAAGTTCTTCATTGCATTTCCAGTGTTCAGTCACAGCTACTATATCTGTTTTTTCTTGATGAGCCATAAGTTGAAGTTGATTGAAAGCAGTACCCAAAGATTGAACATTCTGAAGAATGAGGCTAAAACATTTCTCTGATTTAAGTTCAGGACTAGCAGAAGCAATTATGTTTTCTGTTGTTCTCTGCTCTTCTGAAAAAAATTTTTATCAAAGGAAAATTCTCTCAATATAACTCCTCGGGGCCAGAAGGATTCACAAAACACAGTTCTATAAGCATTTTCATCTGGTAGGCCTATACTAAAAGCCGAGTTTTGTCCAATTGTGTTTAACTTTTTCACTATTATGAGATCACTACCTTCTATATCATCCAAAAACGATAACATATCCTGTTCTGTAACTTCTTTACCAGCAATTTTACCAACATAGATCCATTTTCTACGTATTGCACCTTGAATTAAACTTTCTGAACTATCCGTTTTCGTACCAAAACAAACTTTCTTCTTGTTTATTACGGCTGGTTTTCTCCTTTTCTTCTCGACTGTGGTCCATTCCGTTTTCTCTTCGGGTACATTTACTCTATTTGAAACTGAATTGCCCCGATTATTCACAATATTCACTGGTGGTACCTCAGTAATTTCGTTGTTTACATTCATTTCATCTTGACGTTGACACTCGGATGACAATGCAAGTTGATCATGCGCATTAGCAAGGTTATTTTTGACCACAGAACTGTAAGGATTCTTGGATGTTGATGAGCCAGTGTTGACGGGTACAATTTTGTTATCTTGAGGATTCGTGTTTTTGACTGTTTTTTTTGTTGTTTTTATTTGAAGTTCAAGGCTGGAGATCTTAAATTTCAAAAGTTCATTATTTTCCAACAGAATCGTATTTTTACTTCTGGTTTCATCCAAAAGAGATTTCAAGTATTCAATTTCAATGCGAAGGGTTCTGTTTTCAGTTCTGATAGAAATTTCCTCATTTAACTTTAACTGACCTTCGTCTGATGGGGCATGATGACAGGTGGTGTTTTTCCTGTTTGCTGACTTCGGTAGGCATGATGGATGGAAAATATCATCGCACTTGACACACTTTATGAATTCACCAACTTTTCTGTTGCAATAATTGCAAATTTTATCGGGCATCGATGGCATCTCTGCCCTAGCACTCGGACTCACTGAACGATCATGTGACACATCTTCACGCAGCGACATTCTGATCTCGAATTTGGACAGATGAATCTAAATTCACAAAGAATGGTTCTTTCAATAGGCATAACAGTCATTATTGGGATGAAGAGAACAACCACCACTTCAGACAATGGAACTTTCAAGAGACCTGGAGTTTCAATGTTTTTTGCGCCATCAAAAATAATGCAATTCTCGATGTTCACATTTATGATGGGACTTTAACTGGTAAGATAGAACACTACACATGTTTGCATTATTTAAAGAATGTTCTCCCTTAGGAGATAGATATTCTGACATATTGACTCAAATAATTGAGCCGCTAGTACAGAACCATAATGACTTATGGTATCAACAAGATGGCGCGCCTCCACACAATTCACTCAATGTGTCAAATATCCTCTACAGGCTATTTGAAGATCGATGGTTGGCGAACAATGGTCCACATCTTTGGCCACCACGTTCTCCCGATTTAACTCCTTTAGACTATTATGTTTGGGGTAGGATAAAAAATATTGTCTACTCAACTCCCCTGACTGATAAAGAGGACTGCATAGAACGAGTCAGAAATGCGTTCAGGTTTGTTCAGATTTTTAAATTCATAGTTTTGAAACTCAATTTGGTTTTTAAACACTTTTGCAGATCTCTTCCTCCCGATGAAATAAGAAGAGCAACGCACGAAGCATTCCTGAGACGTATAAATAAATGTCTAGAAATTAACGGTCAAAACTTTGAGCATCTTCTCTAGTTATAACTGCGAGAGTTTGCCATGGATCTCCTAATAGTAACTTGAAGCCGGTTTCAAGAAGGGGTGAAAAATCTACAGCATGGTTCAAATAACAGTTCCTGAAAATTTCATCTTTTTGGCGTGAAGGGAAAAGAAATAGCTGAAAATTCAAGACGAAAAACAGTATTTTGTGAATAACTCAGAAAATATCCATTTTAGGGCAAGGGTGTGATGCATACACTCACATTATTTTTTAACGTAGATTCAATATCTGCCATAAAAAAATGGGGTTCTAATTTGAAAAAATTGATTTTTCACGATTTTGTCATCCCTAACTTTGAAAGCGATTTTTTCACCCCCTGTATCATGAATCGCGATTCCGATTTTTAAAGTGGATACATCAATCTTACATCTTGAAAAATCCCAAAAATGAAAATTTTCCATCCAAAAACCTGGAAGTTATTCGTGTTTCAGCGGAGCTCTATTTTCGATTTTTTTTTAGAATTTTCCCGCTCAGAGAGAATTTTCCATCCAAAACTGAAAAATGTTACATCAAAATAAATTGAAATTTTCTAAGGAATCTATTTCTGCAATAAAAAAATGGTGTTCTAATTTGAAAAACGGAAGTTGACGTCATTTCCGGAAAAACCGGAGGTGCTCATGCCTTGAAAATATTTTAGATTTCATCAGCATCGTGAAATACTTATAAGTGCTGAATTTCATGAAAATACGTTCAGTAGTTTCCCGTATAAATATGGGTGAGGTTCCTCGTGAAAGACCCTGTATAAAGAATTTGAGACAAATTGATGAAAAAATAGACATATTTTCTGAATTTCAATGGATAAATGATATTGATAAAAGTTGCTTGGAACCCTAGAATCATTTACCTGAATAGAATAATGTATTTTCTATTCAAATATGATAATGCATCATCACTAGGTGCATCAATCCTTATGTGGGTACCATCTACACATCCTACAGCATTTGGAAAACCCATTTCTGCAAATACTCCAGAAATATTCTGCTCCACTGATGGCCAAACAATAAAACTGCTGGACATATGTCAAACACAGAATTTGCAGATAACAGACATTTCAAAGGTGACAGAATTGGAGCAATTTCAACGAATGAAAATGACTGAGGTTATAAACTTGGGCTCGTACGCAGATAAAGTAAAAATTATCCCCAATACTGATATTAGCAAACAAACCTCAAAGCGAATGGATATGGATACATAGCAAAACCAAAAGACAAAAACCAGAAAACCCATCAAAAAACAATAACTTGGTACAGCTGAAGTTGATGAAATAGAAAACACTACTGTCTTTACTGGGGTGAACAAAAAGAGCTTGGTTCTTCATCAATAGAGTGAATTTGGGTGTTACTGAACAAATCATTAAAGGGTAAAACTTTACTTTAGGGACTTTAGAGGTAAAGGAACTTATCTCCAAAAATAACACGGAAGGTCAAAAAAGGTTTGTAGTTAAAGTTCCATTCGGCAAAAAGGATGAACTATACGATCCAAAATTTTGGCCTAACAATGTGGGATTCAAAAGATTCAATTTTGAACTTTATAAGAAAAATATTAAAACAATTTTTTATAATCAATGAAGCTATTGAAAAAGAAAAAAATTATGAAGAGAATTTCAGTATATTACACCAAAATGTTTGCTCATTAGGGAATGCTAGAGAGTATTTCTATTTTGAAAATCATTAAGTCTTTCAACAAACCGAAAAACAATTATCTCACCATTCATATCCATTAATTTTCTGTTTCGCCAAAACAAAAGCTTCGGTAGCTAATTCCATTGAATCTTTCTGCAATCCACTACCAAAATCAACATAGCCATGGTATTCATTGCCTGTGTATTCCAAATGTTTGCGAATTGCTATTTCATCAAAGACTAATGAACAATAGTATATTATTAAACGAGCATGAAATGACTGTTATATGCGAGTTTAATTACTATACTTTGTCCACGACTTCATTGATAAAATTGGAATAATTCTGCATTTTTGTTAGGATTATTTTTCAGTGGAAGAATAACTAGAGTACAAAATATTTCATTTAATTAAACTTAATTATACAGAACGTAGACAAACTGAAAAGTATATTTATTCATAACCTTATTTTCTCAACTAGCGTTACAAGCATAGAATATGCTATATGACATTGTCATTTAATGTTCTTCTTCCTATCCTCAACACTCCCCCTCGATTTAAACTTTTTTTTTTTGCAACAAAAAGTTGTACAATCGAAATCAAAATTTCTAGTATTGAGTATTATAAATACCTAGACGTTTACAAATATGTTCAAATTTCTCCTTACATAGAGGTTTTGTGAGAAAATCAGCTAAATTTTCATTAGTGTTCACATATTCAACATTAATTATTTGCTTACTTGTTAAGTCTTTTATAAAATGTTCCTTTATTTCAATGTGTTTAGCCCGTTTCGAATTTTCGTAGCTTTTAATCATTGATATCGCACTCAAGTTATCTATTTTTAATGTTGCACTTTGCACTTCACAGAATTCGGAAAGAATACCTTTTATGTTCACCAGTTCTTGTGCACTAGCTGCGGCTGCTACATACTCAGCTTCGGCAGTTGACAAAGCCACGCACGTTTATTTCTTTGAAAACCAGCTTATTGGATTTCCTCCATACAGAATAACTGAACCACTTGTACTTTTACGATCAGTTCGATCACCTGCCCAGTCTGCATCTGAGTAAGCTTCTAGTAGTACTTCACCCTTTTTATAAACGAGTCCTTCATCAATTGTGTGTTTCAAATATCGTAATATTCTTTTTCCTGCAGTTACAAGTTCTTTATTTGGTTTATCTAAATATCTGCTTAGGTAGGATACTGCATACATTATATCCGGCCTGGATGTACAAGCCAAGTACATCAAAGATCCTATTAATTTTCTATAAGGAAAATTGTTTGATTCTTCATCTGGATTTCCGTTTGTCTCTATATTGAATCCTGTTATCATTGGTGTAGACACACCTTTGCATTCGGACATGTTAAATTCCTTTAAAACTTTTTGTACGTAACTTCTTTGAGTTATTTTCAACTCATTAGAAGTTTTTATGATTTCCATTCCTAAGAACCTTTTCACTTCACCCATATCTTTTGCCTTCAATAGTTCCTTCAAAGATTTCACAACTTCCTCGATTTCTTCATTTTTCCCAGTTATTATTAGGTCATCAACAAACACCATTAACCAGCAATCTTTTTTGCTATACATACAAAAGTCAAAATTTGATCTTTGAAAACCTAAGTTTTTCATAATTTCATCGAACTTATTGTTCCAACATCTTGGACTCTCCCTAAGTCCATATAAAGCTCTATTTAGCTTCAAGACTTTAGATTTTTCTATTTTCAATCCTTCTGGAATTTTTATGTATACCTCAGAAGTTAACTTGCCATTAAGAAATGCTGTTGGTATATCTAGTTGTCCAAGTCCCCAACCTTCTTGCAATGATTTTGCTAGTAGTGTCCTGACTGTTGACATCCTTGTAACAGGTGCGTACATGGATATTGGGTTGTCTTGTATTGGGAAACCTTTGGCCACTAGTCTAGCCTTTTTTGTACCGTCTTGTTTGGTTTTGAATACCCATTTCGTATCAATGGCAGTTCTACCATCTGGCAAATCACATATTGACCAAGTCTGTAATGTTTTGTGTGACTTTAGTTCATTTTCGATGGCTTTCCTCCAGTCTTGTTTTTAGCCTCTTCATATGTCTGAGGATCATCTGACTGAAATATATCATATGCTGCATATACTTCATAATCTTCGAGATATTTTGGTTTATTCACTATTCTTCCTCTACTTGAGGTTGTACCTTCTTCATTTGTCATCATGTTATCTCCTTCTTCATCTGAGTTACTTTGTATGTCTTGCTCTGATTCTTCATGAGTAGAAAATTCTTCAATTACTGCTTCTTCATTTTCCGGTAAACAAGTTGTACTTGTTTCCTTCTTCATTTCTTCCGTTTTGTCAGGTTCATTTTTGTCTTCCAAGAATATAACATCTCTACTGTATGTCACTTTAGTTGTTTTCGAATTCATCAATCTATAACCCTTCTTATTTTCACCATAGCCAACGAAGATTAATCTTTCTGATTTAGCATCCCATTTTTGTCGAAGCGCATCTGGTATATGTGACATCACTTCACAACCAAAAACTTTCAAGTGAGATAAGTTTGGCTTTTCCTTATACCAAGCTTCATAAGGAGTTTTACCCAATACTGCCTTTGTCGGTGATCTGTTCATCAGGTATACCGCTGTGTTGACTGCCTCTGCCCAATATTTTTTAGGTAAATTCGCTTCTGTCAACATGGTTCGAGCTTTTTCAACTATGGTCCTATTTGCCCTTTCACTCACACCATTTTGTTGTGGGCTATATCTTATTGTTGTTTGATGAATAATTCCTGAAGATTTTAAAACTTTCATACTTCTATTAACATACTCAGTTCCATTGTCAGTCCTGAGAACTTTAATCTTGTACTCAGTCTCATTTTCTACAAGATTTTTATATTCTTCAAAAGCTTGTACTACTTGACTCTTCTCTGACAAAAAATAAATATGGACATACCTTGTATAGTCATCAATCAATGTTAGGAAATACCTGCTGCCACCTATCGACGTTGTTTCCATAGGGCCACATAAATCACTATGCACCAGTTCCAATGGTTTTGAAGACTGCCTATGACTAGTTGGGAATGCTTGCCTACTTTGTTTTCCTTCAATACACGACACACATGGTGACGATGTTGCTTTGAAGTTTTTGTCCATTCCAGTCGACATGTTGGTCAGCAAATTCATACTTTTCATATTTAAATGTCCCAATCTACGATGCCATAAATTTTCCATTGTTTTGATACAGGAATAAATCTGATTTTGATTATGAACAGTACTTAACTGGTAAATGCCATTCTTTTCGAATCCTCTGGCTACTAAATCATTTTTCAGGTTGAAAATTTTCGCACCAGTTTTATCGAATACAACTTTATGACCTTTCTCTACAATTTTGTGTACAGACAATAGATTCACAGCAGCTTCGGGAGCATACATAACATCATTTACAGGAATCTTTTGATTAATACCATTTATTTGTACTTGTATTGTAGCCGTTCCTTTCTTGACAATATTTAAATCACTACTGTTTGCAGTTTTGATTCTTGCCTTGACATTTGTTCCATCGTTTATCCATTCCTGATTCCTTGTGAGATGAGTAGACGCACAGGAATCTAAATACCACACATTCGTATTCAAATTTTCTGTGGTTAAATATGCTAAAAAGGCTGAGTCATTTTTAGTTGGTTTCTTGTCGAGCTTCTTCTTTGTACGACATTCTGACTTATAATGCCCAATTTTTCCACAATTGTAGCACTTTACAGATACATTCTTATTGTAATTACTTCTAGATGGACTTCTTTTTGAGTACATTGCAGTGTTACAATCCACAGATTTTGGATCATTTTGTGATTTCACATCTTGTAGAAGCTTTACTTTAATAGAGTCTCCACTTATTCTTGTACCACTGCTTTCTAATCCCATGATCATTGGACGATACTCGCCTGGTAGTCCTGCAAGCAAGAGGGTTCCAACCCATTCATCCTCAACTTTGAATTTCATTTCATTCAATTTGTGAGCAGTTGATATTATTGTGTCACAATATTCTTCGACAGACTTACAGTCATCCAAGTTAGTATTGATAAGGGATCTTAAAAGCCCAACTTTTCTTGTTAGTCCTGAATCCTCGAACGCTTTTTCCAAATTTTCCCAGGCTTCCCTTGCGGTTGTTGCAGATTTTATGTGCGAGTAATTGATTTTTTCGACTGACAATATAATTTTTGAAAGAGCCTTTTTATCTTTCTTTTCATCTTCTTCAGTGCCACTTACTACGTTCCATAGATCATCCAACTCTAAAAGAGCTTTCATAGCAAATTTCCATTCACTATAATTGTCTCTTCCCGCCAATTTTTCAATAGCCATATTTCTGTTGAAGATTTATAACTTCTCTTTGTACTTCTACTTGCCGTAAACTGGGCCCATAACCTGTTAGGATTATTTTTCAGTGGAAGAATAACTAGAGTACAAAATATTTCATTTAATTAAACTTAATTATACAGAACGTAGACAAACTGAAAAGTATATTTATTCATAACCATATTTTCTCAACTAGCGTTACAAGCATAGAATATGCTATATGACATTGTCATTTAATGTTCTTCTTCCTATCCTCAACAATTTTGAAGAACGTACAAAAGAGTTGTCAGAATGTTAAACTTCATTCTCCGTGATTGCTGGAAGCTGCCAAGCTTACGAGAAACATCGAAACTTTCACTTGATCTATGCATGGAGTGTATAATATTCATTATACACACCTATCATCCACGACTAGATTAATGACTATAATCGATTTCAAGCGATGGACCAAAATCTCTGGTTATAGTTGCGGTTATCCAAATTGACATATAGGCAAAGGATTATCTGTCAATGTGAATAACCGTAACTATAACCGGAGATTTTGGTCCATCGCTTGAAATTGATTTATCATTTTCCTTCAGCGAGAGCCATAGAAATATATAATCTTATTCAATGGTCGTGAACAAATGATTCTATTTTTATCTGTGTTTTGCGTTTTCAATCTTGAACACCTAGAAAAGCACTGCCGTTAAGGCAGTAGCTTTTGCGCGGATTATGTTTTAAAGATGAGTGGTTGAGGTTCTAAAATACTAACTTTATTGAAAATGATACAAAGGAATAATTGTACTGATAATCAATCTGATATCAAGACTGAAAGTGAATTTGTTCATAAAGATATTTATAATGAAGAGGAATGAGCTAATCAGCTTTACACTTCCAGGAACTCGATCTCTAGGAAATGGTCAGGTCAGCGTCTTCCACGTTCTAGGGATATGTAACGCCTCCCTCCTAAGATATTCCATCACGGGGAGAAAAATGGGATTCCCTGTGGTTGGATTTCTTCAACTTCTTTTGATTATGTTGGCCATCTGGAATTCAACCACTGCCTAAGTTTGCTTGAACATATATACACTATGAATTCGATTAAAATTGCATAAATGAATGTGATTAATTTTTCATGGAGCAATTTTGTGTCCTCCTGCTTGATTAGAAGGGGTTGTATTTCTTCTTGCTTCTTTTTGAGTTGATGAATCTGGTCCAGCGGGACGTCTTGGAGTTGAATTTTTTGATTTGACCAAGGTTGCCGGGTTCAGGTTGGTGCCAAATTTTGGAAGATACATTGGTTTGCCTTTGAAAACATCTCTTTTGTTGAAAAATATTTCTTCATCAGTCTCGAAGAAACATCCTTTTAGTATTGTAATAAGGAAGTTTCGCATAATGGTAGTGAGGTCAGTTCTTTCACATACTGTGCGTATTTTTATTCCGGTTGGAGCTATTGCAATGAATTTTCCGCTATCAATTAACTGAATGAAATTTTTGTTGGTTTCGACTAGATGATTTTGGCAGGAACCAGGAGCTTTATTTAAATGTAACAGCTGGAATGGGCAATCTTCTTCCATGGACTCGTCAACGAGGTTATCATCTTTGCAGTAGTACATTGAGTGCAAATTAACACCAGATGAAGAGGTGTACTGATACCACTTTTCATTTATTGTCAGATATGAATTTTTTGGAATGATTATTGTATTGTTGATAGCTGGGACTGAGAGAAGATGGTAATGCAAAAATGTATCAGGGTAAACCAAGGGGTATACAATAGGAAAGTGGAGAATGAAAACATTTCTAAATTCAACAAAATATGTATCGACCTTAACCCATTCGTAATAGTTATAATATTCTTTTTCATCCTTGAAAATTTAATTATTCTGAGAATATTTTTTGGAAATTCCAATTGGCATTTTCAATTCCATCAATTAATTCTGTTATTATATTGGAAGGAATTCCAATTTGATCCATAAAATTTTTATCCTCATTTGTAAATAAAAATTATGGCAGAGTTGGCTAAAATTTTCAGTGATTGGTTCAAACTGAGAAGCAATTTTTCTTTGATTTTGCTCAAGATATTTCAGTTCATTTTTGAATTTCTTACTAAATATGTTCAATACGGTTTCCGATGCTACTTGATACTGATGCCTTGAATATTTTTAACTGATAATTAGCGATAGCACTTCAAATCAATTTGCATATTAGGAGGTACACTATGGATGGTTGAGTTTCCATTTGAGAATAGGATGATCATCGGAATAACTTCACCCAGAGGTTCTAAAGGCGATTCTATTTGTGCAGTGGTTGTGAGCGTGAATGAAAGTATATCAAGGTACTTCTCTATGGCTGCATCACAAAAGGGAGAACTCAGTAAGTTTTACAAGGTTATATTCACAAAGTGTCTTGAACAATATCAAAAAGTGAATAGTGTTTATAGTAAATGGTATTTATGTTGCCGAATTGTGCGGAGCCGTAATTCCCCAGCATATGGTAGTGTTTGCTCTTAAGGATGGATAGTTTCCCTCGAAAGAGATACTGTTTAACGATATTAAAATCTCACCCCAGAGAATAGTTTCTCCATCTTCTGGAGTTCCTCTTGGTGTTGCAGCTCTTCAAGCTGCTGGAGAAGTTCCTGTTGCGGTTTCTCTTCTTCCTGCCGCGACAACTCCTGCTGCAGTTGCTCTTCCACACCTGTCCGATGAAGGACCAATCCAGAAATTTATATAGGGTTCGAATTCAATAGATAAAAGCAGTTATAAAAATATGACTCTGCAATTTATTCTGTAAAGAGCTTCCTAACAGCGAAGTTGTATCCTAGTTCTGATGATTCGCAATTATTTCATCTTATAAGTATTATATAAAAATCTCTGGAATGTACATTTATTTTGAAGATAATTAAATTCCCATCTCTTGTGGATATCTGAAATATTTTTTATCTTTTCAAGAAGAGGTTTATATCGCAGAATTATAAAGCACATTATAAATCTGTTCTAATACTATTTCTTGAGATCTATGAAGCCAATGTATACAATATAAGTTTCTAAAAACTTCACTGGTTTTTGATGAGTATTACGGATTTCAATATGAATACAATCATTTAATTATATCGAACACATTTTGTTTGAACTAACATAATAGTTGTAAACGATATCTTTAACCAAGAAAAAAGCAAAAAATGTCACAGAGGTAAAAGCTGCTTTGTGGACAACGTGTTTTCTTCCATTACTCACCAAGACGACAGTGTTGAATAAGTATGTATTTTGACGACTAACTGTTTCTAAAATCCTAAAGTTACATAACCACAAGGACGAATATCTGTCGATTAATCAAGAAATATTCCACATTGATCAGAGCTAATCATCCAATCAACCAAAACAAAATGTTCAGACAAGTTGATATTTGGCTCAAATACTTTTCAATAGGTAGAAAATAAAATGTCGGAAGTATATGCACTTGTCAATTGACAAGTGCGGACAACCCTTTAGAAGGCATGCAAATCAATCTGCAGGTGATAGGGTGCTCTCCACCTATTGAATAACCGTGGCAATAATAAACCCGGCTTGACATTTTCGAGAGGCCCACTTGTGGGAATTTCGAAAAATTGACAAGTGTAAACAACTTCCTCTTAGGAGCTGTTTAAACCACTCTGCTTCTGAAATGATTTTCTCTACGTATTGAGTAGTAACTGTTCCAAGAACAGCTTGGCCAAACATTTTTGAAAGGGTCATTCGTGGAAATTTCGAAAAATTGACAACTTTACACTACACCTTATAAGGCCCGTAAATCAATCTGCTTCTAATATTTTATTCCCTACCTATTGAAGAGTAATTGTGCTAAATATCAACCGGGTTTATCATTTTCGAAATGGAAAAATTTACAAATGTATACTACCTCTTAGACAGGCTGCAAATCAATCTGCTTCTGATAACTCATTATTGAGGAGTAACCGTGCATATATCTACCTTGTTAAACATTTGTGAAAAGGTAAAAATTTCGTATTTCGTGTGGATAGAAGTTGTGTATGCGGAAATTGTAATGATGTTAATTTTGAAACGTAAATCAGTTTTGAGAAGAAATCAGTGTAAACAAGAAAATAGAACGAAAGAAATGAATTTGCTCTGTGACTATGTTTCATTGAAAGTTGTACAGTGACCTGAGTTTTGTTGAATCATTTCATTTCAAAACTGATGTGTAAATCATATGGATATTAAACAGAGTGTTTCCTTTCCTTCTATTTCCAAGTTAACTATCAGAAAGTAAATGACTGATCTATGCAATAATTAGGTATATAAATCATCATTGATAATTAACTTCAAACATCAAGGTATCGTGATGAGTTTTCACGAGAATTTGCATGAGTTATCACCTATAACCTACTCAACTACACCTGTGAAGGAAAAGCAGCAATTAAAATGAGCTTGATAACTCGCATTTTCAAAGGTTGCACGCAAAGGACTATATCATAATTTCGAACCGGAATACTATAAATATAATTATTCGAACTAAATCTGTCATAGTGACACTTACATCGAAAGAACTCAAGAATGCAGTGTTGAGACCCATGCTGCTATAAGGCCTCTTTCGATGCCTCCTCAACTTTTTGCGATCCTTCTTGACGAGTTCTAGAAAAAAAACATGTTCTTGAATTGACGCAATCTACATGAATCATAGGATTTCATATTAAAAGTTTCATCAACCCTTATGTACAGAAATATTGACGAACCAACAAATTAAGCAAGGAACAATAATGGAGTTAAATAGTCTTAATGAATCTGCCTTTCTTGTAGAATCCAGATTTTGTTATGTCTTCGAGGAATTATATGATATAGTTTGCCTATATTGATACCTACCTAAGAAATAACCTATGAACCTATATATATATATATATATATATATATATATATATATATAAATTGTGTATCAGAGTCTGTAGTATTGATAATGTATTTTTTTCAGGGTATAGCGACTCTCGTTGTTGGAGTAAAAGGAAGTACTCTTTTTTCTAAACCAAGCTTTCGCAATTTGTTTATTGCTTCTTCAGGGTTTCTATAATACAGAACATCTATCAATAAATTAAAAACATTCACAATATTGCATGGTTCCTACCGAAAGTGAGGTTAAACATGAAACCAGCAACAACAATCATGACACAATACGTTTTTAACACTTAAATATTCTACTTAAATTGCAAGACACTAATTCGAACTTCATGGATATCAATTTGTACATTCTTAAAATTCTCAAATTTTATCTTTCTACGTTCTATAATAAAATTTTTATTTTGATTTGTCTATCTCAGTTGTCTAATTGCGTTTTTCCCAAAGATTGTCACCTCTCAATGTCACTTTTCTTCTTCTCGTCTTCTTTCACGTCACTGCATCCAACAAATAGCTGTAAATGTTACTTAAATTTTGTGTGTCACTTTTTTTATTTATTGAATTATTACTTTTTTTTATCTCTATCATTTCATGTATCAGTCGTTTCTGGTACTATTTTATGGTCCATGGTATGCGCATGTGCTGCAAGGGCACATCTATCTTTACCTGTATTTATATCAGATCTATGAAGAGATATTCTATTTTTCACCCACTGTGATGTTTGGCCAATATATATTCGTTCGCAATCCTGGCAGTCTATCTAGTAAATCACGTTGCTTTTTTTCGGTATTGGAATTGGATCTTTGATCTTACTATATAGGTTTTTAACTGTCTTTTGATTATATGTCGCTATTTGTACTTTTTCTTCTTTGAATATATTTTTGATTTTTCTTGTTAAGTTTTTTATGTTTGGTAGGGATGCATAAAGTTGTTTTGATGTAGATTTTTCGTTTTGGTTTTCTTCATTTACTGCATTTGCCGAATACAACAGTTTTTTTATCATACTATTCGGATATGAATTCTGTAGTAATATTTCATGTAGATTTTTTATTCCTTCTTTTTGAAAAGTGTTGTGACAAATCTTCATAATTCGATTCTTCATTTCTTTGATGAAATTTATTTTTATGTTGATGTTGTGATTTGAATGAAAATTAATGAATTTATTAGAACTAGTGGCTTTTCTGTACCATTTCAACTTTATTGAATTATCTTCTCTATGTACCTTTGTATCTAAAAAAGGAACTCCATGGTCGATGTCCTCCATCTCTATTGTGAATTGTAAACTATTCCAATAAGAGTTAAAGCATTGTAATGTTTCATCAATCTCCGATTCTGGCAAGGCTATTATGATGTCATCTACAAATTTTTTTAGCAGTGGTATTATGAACTTCAGCTTTGATATTGCGGTGGCTACCAAATCATCCATTACGTACTGAGCTAAAATGGGAGTTAATTTTGATCCCATTGCGCAACCGAATATTTGTCTGTAATATTTCCCTCTGAATGTGCAGTAATTTTTGTCTAACAAATAAGCTAATATTTCGAAAAACAATTTTTGATCCACCTCAGTGTGTTCTTTTATGTCATTCCATCTTTTCTTCAATACATCTATTATTAATTCTTTTTCTAAATTTCCAAATAAGTTAATGACATCAAAAGATACTATCTTGTATCCGTCTGGTAATTTTAAATTGTTAGCTTGTTCTGCAAATTGGAATGTGTCTTGTATATAATAATCATTGTTCGTATCATAAGCTGATTTCAATATATCTGCCATGAATTGTGATAGTGATGTCATTGGATTATTTACACTTGATATTATAGGCCTGATCGGGTTACCTGGTTTGTGCACTTTTGGATTCCCGTATATTCGTGGACACACTGTATTATAACTTTTCATTTCCTTTGCTTTTTGTTCGGATATATATTTCTTATTCTGAAGCCTAGTTATGAATCTATTACATTCACCTTGTATAGTTGATGTTGGATCTCTGGGTAATATTTTAAAATCATTCGAGTCTAGTATTGCCTGAATTTTCTCTTCATACTCTGCTTTATCCATAATGACTGTAACTGCTCCCTTGTCGCTATTAAGTAACCCAGCAATACAACTTTGGTTGATCTGTATTTCTGAAAACATTGGAAAAATAACATTGCGATTGCACATATCGGTTTGAACTTAATGTCCAGTTTTAGCGGCCAATTATTCGAAGATACCCGAACAAGGGCAATCTAGCGTACGCTCCTAACATAAAAAGTCGTCGGCGAGTTGTAATAAGCACATAATGACTTCGGTTTTTATTAACTTGCCGACAATTGTCCTCATAGCTAAGTCCATGAAAACTTAACATAGTCATCGCATATATTTACAATTATCCACCTAGAAGGGAATGAATATCATTTGGCAGGATTTTGAATGTGCACCAATTTTTACTGTGTTATAAAGCTCCAAAACTACTCCACAAATATAAATTTTCAGTGTCTAGGATGAGCAGTGAGGGACTGAAAGGTTCATGTACAATCTCGTCAGTATTATATGAGGGATCATATCATTCCCTAGCGTAGGTAGATAGATAGATATATGTTATGTTGTCTCATTTGAATGAATTAAATAAGCCACAGAGATAATAACATTATAATGATATTTTAGGGTTGTTGTCTTGTCTTGTCCGGGGCACGTGTCACATAAGGTTGATTTTTTTTAATCCACATTTCATATTATTTTGTCGTTAAACTAGAACTATACGAAAAAATCAAGCTTTTTTATTTGTTTTGTATATTTTTTGTTGCCTTTTTCAGTTCGGGTTGATGATTGTTGCAATGGTATTCCTTTTTCCAATAACCATCATCGTTGGATTGGGCTCTTGAAGTTTAAAATTTTTGTATAGCTTGCTATTTTGTACAATAATGATGATCAATTTTCTCGATGGAAATTCAATTTGGTAAATACTTTTGAACATCTCAAATGCATTAAGTTGCCGCACGTCCAGAGATCTGGAACAATTCATCACTTGAGAAGGTAAGTGTTTTTCATGCATTATTTTTGATATCATTTCTGAGCAACCACTAAATTTTGCAAATTTTGATCGTGAACATCTCACCACACGATTATTCCATAGCTGAGTCAAGACTGTATCAAAACATAAAAGCATATTAACATGTTCCAAACTTTTTTATTTAATTTTGAAGAGTGCACCTAGTTATTTTTTGGTCAGGTCCTTTAAAGGCTGGAATGATCAATCTCAGATGTCAGTCAATTTTACTTCAAAATATTTTATGTGTGTTGCTTCGGGTATACCAGTATTTTCATTCCAGTGTTGACTGATTATAATCGAACCACTTTTTCAGCTGAAGAAAATCTTTTTTTGTTTGAGTTTTGTCCAAGAGTCAGCATTATATCAAATCGCAGCGTCATCAGATCATGTTTTCAGTGCTTTTATATTTTTGGATCATATTTATATACATATGAAGGGAATAAAAGTGATCCAAGGACAGTGCCCTGGGAACTCCCTAAGAAACAATATCGCTGCAACTTCTATGTATATAAATTCCAACCATCATTTGCCTGTTCGATAAATATTTCTTGATTAATTCATATATGGATCCGCGAAATCAATAGTTTTTAATTTTTAGAGTAACTTCTCATGTGACACAGTATCAAAAGCTTTTGAAATATTTAAAAATCTGCACATGTATAAAATTTGTTAATCTTAATAATCTTACGTATTCCACAAAGAAAGAATTTAATAAATATGTATCTCAGTATACTTGTTTTATTTTCATCATTTGTTCCATACAAGTGTGGATTACATTTAGTGGAGGAAATATGAGAGAACCAGAACATGTATTTGAATTGTCGTATAGTTTTTAAATATCGAGCTCAAATCTTGCACTTTTTTGAGCATTACGGCATGAATCATGATGAAAAATTTGGCAGGATCATACGATTAGTGGCAAAATCATTACGAATCGAAATAAAGCGCTTGTGAACGTAGTGAATACATGGATGGATTACCACTGTTGCTACGGTTAAAAACTTGCGCATAAGAGCTCCAGATGCCACGTTGGAAGAATGAATAAATAATATTATGAATCATCTTTCTTATGTTTTGTTAGTCGGCTCAAATGCCCTGACCCTGAGATATCAAATGTGCGCAGAAGCCAGAATTTGAACTTTTATGACACATGGCTAATATGTCCCTTAACTTACAATAGCATTTATGTCATACTTTAAAAAAATATTGCCCCGATTTTTTTTACCAAATTGGTGCGTCCCAAAGCAAAAATTTATTGCAGCTCCCGTTGTCCAGAAAAATGGCGTTGGCCTGCTTAAGATTGAAGCTGTACAATGCACTCTATATTATGTAAAATATGCAATATACCGGTTGTCACAAGAATCAGGTTAAGCCGAAAAAATTCACATTTTTCAAGATATCGGATGGAAATTTTCCAGATTGACACTAAAGATTGATTTCCGTAGACTGCAGTAAGTAATGTGTGCCGATGACCCCCTGTACAACCAGGAGTGGTCCTAACATTCCCTTTTCTTGAACTGACTCATTTGAATTTTTGCATATTGGACTTCCACGTTGAATTTTGATTGGAATGCCGTCGACAAAAACATAAAATCAAGGAAATAACGTTTTAAATAGAAAAACTTTTCTGCTGTTGACTTCGGTTCGATTGTAATGCTAGAAATTGACCACTTAGGCAGAAGTTACAAGTATTTAGTTCTAGCCTTCTGTTTCAACTATAATTTTATTGAGTTGAGGTTCATAGAATTTTGCATACATATTCTCTGATTATACAGTGGAGAAAAATTTTTC
Source organism: Myrrha octodecimguttata (assembly GCA_958510865.1). Lineage (NCBI taxonomy): Eukaryota > Metazoa > Arthropoda > Insecta > Coleoptera > Coccinellidae > Myrrha > Myrrha octodecimguttata. The sequence goes on along the minus strand of OY294061.1, from coordinate 21,044,741 downwards.
CTCATTTTCGAAATAAAGATCCATGTTAAATTCAATTGAAAAATTACTGAAATTATTTTCTTATCAAATAGCTGTATGATCGGAGAATTTGAGTAGAAAAATGCTTCAATGATTTGTAAAAACGGTGATAATTTATATATACAGAATTCCAATCGGTTTCGATGAGATTCAACGTATAATTCGAACATCAGTTCATTGAATAAAATCGAGAGTTGTATTCATTTCCTGTTAAACCGGAAGTAATACAATCCTTTTTTACCTTGGTCGATATTAAACAATAGGTTGTTTCGATGTTCGAAATTTCAATACAATATATGGTATATGGTATACGTCTTTGACAAACATATTTTACCATATAGACCGCTGATTAGCATCGACTTCTCGGACCACCGATATAGTTATGTCCCGGGACTTTATTCCTCAGTACATCGTTGAGTTTATGGTTATTCCATGAAAAGTAAGACACTTGTGATATCAATGACGCCGAACACCCTTCTGATCCTTCACCATCTCCGTCACTTTTTAACCGTGAGCGAAACGCTGGTTGAGGGAAGTTACGACTGTAGGTTTTGCACTGGTCGTTGGTACCCTTTTGTCTTGATTCGCCTTCGAACATTCGAAAGTTCACCAGTTGTTGGTATTACAAGTATCGAACTGCTCTCTGTGTGCCTCCAGTATAACTCAGACACAATCCAAATTCTGAATCTGCAATAATACATTTTTACGATATCACATGTGTAGTTTGTTACGCTTCGAATTATTCTAGAATGTTCTAGCCCAATTTCGAAGGGAGTTCCTCCACAGAAGATATCGGAGATCGATCCTGGCAAATATTCTGACTTAATTGCGTTGGATCTGAATGAAAAATATGTCTTCGCCGCAAAAGTTCATTAACTATTGCAATGCTGTTAATCCATTTTGTATGCTGTTCAACTTACCTTGTTATATTGAATGTGTCAATCCCAAAATAGGCATGCTGTTATTGCAATCCAAAAATATAAATTTTATTTATACTTATATTTCCCAAAAATACAAAAATAGTCATAGTGTTTTGAAATAATAGGTACAGTCCAAACTGAAATCTTTTAAATTTAATTATATGTGGTAATCATAGTTGAGCCTTTTATGCGTTCTTGCGAACCTGACCTAACCAAGAGGTTATACAAAATCACAGAGTTCATATACTAAAGTTTAAACTATAGATTACGGTGTATAGACATTACATTTCCCCCATGCTAAGATAAAAAGTTAAAGGAGCTTTAATATTTCTTTTTGACCTTGTAATCGACGGTATAACAATCTTTTCTTCCATAAAAATATTTTCATTGTCAACAGTTATTTCATTACTTTCATTATTACTACTGTCCTTTCCAATATTTTCATTACCCTCATCTCTAACTATTTTAACATTACAATTCTGATTTCCTGAATCTAAACCTGAACAAGGCTATTCATTTTTCGTCCCTTGTCTGACCTTTTCAATTTCATCAGAAATACATATTTCTGAGTCCTCATAAAATCTTCCCATCCATCATTTGATCTGATTGTCTTTTCCACTTCAAACATTCATTATTTACTGGGATACAGATATAATTTTGTCCACCAAATTTATTGCAAACTATGGCCTCAACCCATTTTGGTTTAGTTATGTCCCTATAATACCTGGTGTAAATTTCTTCCCCTTCTTCAAAGGAGATTTGCCTATTCCCATGATGAAAATTAATTTGCCACTTTATTTAATTCTGCTTCTAATTTTGTAAAAAAGTCAAGTCTTGATTTCACATGCCTACCAAACATAAGTGTGGAACGAGATTCACCAGTAGTGCAGTGAGGGCTGTTGCGATAGAACAAATATTTTTCAATTAAAGTTTTCATAGATGAACTCCTTTTTCTAGCACCCATGAGCAGTTTTTCCATTGCATTTTTGAAAGATTTCACGCTTTTTTCAGCAGCGTCGTTGGTTTCCGGATGGTGGTGAAGTAAAATGCTTCAGATTATACCATTCAACCTACAAAATTCTTGGACTTGTCAATTGTGCCCCATTATCTGGAAAAATTATATTGGGTCATCCAAAATCATGCAAAACATACTCTCAATTTGTCTATTGTCGATTGGGAATCCATGGTACATACCCATCTCATAAACTTCCGGCCACTTTGAATACGCGTCCACAATTATCAGAAACGTTTTCCTTGTATTGGTCCCAGGAAGGATATGGATTCTGTCAAAAGCATGCTTTGCTTCCACAAACTTACTTGAAACTGCTTTGTTCGGATGTTTAGCTAGAGCTAGAGATACATGGATTGCAACTGTTAACATATTTCTCTATATGGGCGTCCAAATTAGGCCACCATAAATACTGTCTCGTTAAGGTTTTCATCTTCACCATACCATTGTGAGCCCCATGTAGTTCCTCCAACATTTGTCTCCTGAACTTTCTTGGAATTATAACTCTAAATCACCAAAGAAGAATTCCGCCCTCAATACTAAGTTCAATTTTCTACTTTCATATGGTAGCAATCCTTCGGAACAATTATCTTGCCAACCATCTTGTAACTCCTAGGTAAACCCTATTCAAAATACTATTTTTTCCTGTCTCTTTGTGTATTTCTTTGAAACTAGGGTTGCTAGATTCGGTGTAAACCGTCCATAACAATTTATCAGTTCCACCAAGGCTTTAATTTGCCCTTTGTCCGATGGTGTAGGCATTTCTATGATGGCTCTAACCTTATCAAAATCCTTGTGAAGGCCATTTTTATTGATATAAATGGTTCAAAAAATTTATATTTTTCTGAATTTAATTTGAATTCAGCTTTACTAGATCTAGTAAAAACTTCCTCCAAATTTTTTAAAAGAACATGCCTGTGTTATTGACACATTATTGTGAAACCTTTTCCACATTCTTTCGAAAAATTAAACAGGCTGGTTTAGTTCCATAGGGTTATCTATTTACTTTGTAGATACCCCTATGTGGATCGGAAAACCGGTAACCGGAATAACATATCCTGTACAAATTGACACCATTAACATGAAATCAGGAATCCCAACTTAAATTTCAGCCAATCCGAGATGGTTTCAACAAAAACCTATATTTGGAAGGAAATATCTTGTTTGAGGAGCCGAGGCATCTTTTACGGATATTTATAAATAACGCGGACCTTATGTCGAATTTGTTTTGAAATTCCCCTTCCCCAGTAATAGTAAATTTGGAAGTATTTTGTGGTTTGGCAACTTGGACTGAAGTCGTCTTTTGCAGTGCATTGTACTGCTCTGAAATACGAGTAATCACAGAATGGACTAATAATCATCTCGTTTGAGAAGGGTGCAATATTTTATGAATTTTGACGTTACAAACATTTTGAAAAAGTGATAACTCCGCTGTTGTTTTTGGACTTGATGAAAAATAATTGTAGATATCACGAGTAACTTCTTCTATAAATCGTGGAATTTTTTGAGAAGCATATAAAGCACATAAGTGGAAAGAATGGCATATATATATATTCAATATGCTACAAGGATGAAATATCATTTCTTAAAAAGTTCATTACTGAGTTATTTTTCCAAATCATGACATTAGCACCAACGGCTGCGGATCCAATGAGATTTTCTTTATAGGGAATATCATGCTTTACAAAAATGTTTATATATTTTTATATAATTCGATCGCGGTAGCATCTGCAACTTATATTCTTTCAACTCAAAATTCTCTACTCTCCTCGCGACTAGACATAAATGTTCTTTGTGAGCAAATCTGTAGACTCATCAATGATTAGCGAAAATTTATTAATTTTCAGATACTCGCACAGATTTTCAAAACTTTGGGATCCCAAAACATTTTTCACAATTGCTGATGTCTTAGTTCAACCAGAAGACAATCCTTTTGCTATGTCTTAATCGTGACATACTCTACCAACTTTGACCAGATGATCCATAATAGTAAATGGTAAATTATGCTCTTCTATCAAAGCACAAAGACTATTTCAGCTGAAAAGATAATTGTTTAATACAACAGTCCAAAATAATTAATTCTGCTCAAATACATACCTTCTTTGATTTCTTTTTCCAATTTTTATTTTGAAGGTGTTTCATTCGTTTCGAAGCGCAAAAAAATTCAGAAAAACAATCGATAACAGTCAACGTGTATCCAAACCCATTATTTTCAATACCTTTTCAAATCGTACGTCTTCTCAAGAAATTTTTACGAGTTGGTTTGTGTAGTTCTTTGACTACTTGCATTTTTACGCGCTCGTTCTAGAGAACAGCGCGTTATCATTATCAGATTAGGTTTGAAGTCCAAATGTCTCGGTTAAGTTCGTTATTGGGTGGAATCGGTTGGATACTTCGGACTTAGGGCCATTTGAAATTTTGAGGTTAATTCTTCGACATCGCATGAAGCATTGAAAATTTTATGCCAAGATTTTTGAAATTTTTGATAAAAAAAAATTTTTCTCTGAAAATCTTGATCAGCTTTCAATAGAATTTGGCATAAACCTCAGGGTCAGTATTTAACAACAATGCTCCAGATCTCGAATAGATCCGATTTTCACTTTCGGAGATATAAGAAAATAAATGTGCTAAATATCGTTGTTATTTGGAATTTTAACGTTATTTACGCAATATTTCAAGAAGTACAAATGCAATCAGATTGAAACTTCGTACTCAGGTGGAAATTACCAACTCGCAAGTTGGTTCAAAATTTCGTGTTGATCTATTACTTAGAATTTGAACAAGCGCGTAGAAGTTCCTGATCTCACGTCAGTGCTTTTGTAGATTTTTTTCGTTTGAGTGTCGTATCTTACGCGATGTAGTTTGCACTTGTAAGTGATTGAGCTGGTACTTTTTTCATGTATTGATATGCTCGCTCAAAATATCCTTTAATTCAGCTATTTTATTGACTTGCTCTTTCAACTGTTCAGGTTAAGACATTCACAATTCATGTGATAGTTGCTCTGAAATTCAGGAATTCCATTTGATGATTTTTAGCTCGTCACGTAGTCTGGTTGAATTAAATTTTTCATGCCTTATTCCATTTCAATATTTTTAAGGTTTAATGCTTTCCACAGATTTAAAAACATTTGAGTTTATCGCCTCAACTTTATTAGATAACATGTTTATTTCACCATGAATTGAGGATTTAATTTGCCATTCGACAATATCCATTTTCTTCAATAAAGAACTACTATTGCTCATTACTATATTTGTTTGCCAATCTACATATCGTCGCCTCAGAGCAACAGTGAGACAAGTGCGAAATTCAAGTTCAATAGCAACTAAATGTGTTAACATCTGAGTAATAAAAAATGTAGAAAAGCACCGCCGTGAAGGCACAAGCTTTTGCGCTTCGGCAACCAATTTAAACATGTGCGCAAAAGCTGCTGCCTTCACGGCAGTGCTTTACTAGATTTTTTATGAATGTTGGGTATAAGTATAGCTAGTATGTAGCTGTTCAATTATTTTAATAACCTGATGATTATCACTAATGAAAATCATTGCAGCACTTTGACTTTGTAACAGCTCTCATATTTTTATCATATCGCCAGAATTTATTATTATGCTGAAACCTCAAATTTATGATGTATGAGTTAGTTAAGATATTTTAGTATTTTTCAAAGTTTTAGAACATTCATTACCACTCAAATAAATCAGAGTAGAATATCAAATGATATCAAACTTGAGTTTGCCGTTGAAAGTATATTAACAATTACAGAATTCGTTAGTTCTGTAACAAAATCGAGTGATCTGGCCGAATATTTCATAAAAAATTCATCATGAGTGTTTAAAAGGTACGAAAGGTTAGGTTCATTAAATTCATAACAGTGTCTCAATATTTGTAAAACAGATATGAGGTTTAGTTACCAAGATCCAATTCATGAATGGGTAAAACTCGTTTGTATATTGAGTGGGTTGGTAGCTGTGTACTCAAATTATTGGTGATTGATTTGAAACAAGTGTTGAATTTTTGAGTATAATCTTTAATACAAGCTGGTAGAGCGTTTTCGGCTGTTAAGCCATCTTTTGTACCGCTACAACAATTTTGGTGGTCAGATAAATAAAATAACAAAAAGACGATTACAGAACTTACTTTTCTCCGATAAGTCATGAAAAACATAAGACAAAGATGCACACAAATGGCATCCTGAAATCTGTATCCCTTGTTTAAAAGTAAATGACTCAGATTCAATCGTCCATCTGAAAAATCCGTCAAAACAAAACAAAGCAGACAAGGGAAACTGTTTAGTTATATTAGGAACACATACATCAATGAGACTGAAAAGTTTCTGTCAGAAAATAATTTCAGAAAACTAGACAATTGTCCTCAGCCCTCCTATCTAAGAAAGTTCAAAATATATCAGAAAGGTTGCCAAGGATTCTTGGACGAATTCCAAGCACCAAAAAACTTGATTTCTAGCAATCCAAGTATACCAAAACTATATGGATTACCGAAAATCCACAAGCTAGATATCCCAATCAGACCAGTAGTCAGTTTCATAAATACACCGTCACATACTCTATCCAAATTCGTCTTGAATGTGTTGAGAGAACTTTGCAATTTCACACCAAAATTCACAGTCAAGAATTCCTTTCATTTAGTAGGAAAGATAAAGAACACAAAGCTTGACCAGGAGTTTACCATGGAGGGCTGAGGACAATTGTCTAGTTTTATGAAATTATTTTCTGACAGAAACTTTTCAGTCTCATTGATGTATGTGTTCCTAATATAACTAAACAGTTTCCCTTGTCTGCTTTGTTTTGTTTTGACGGATTTTTCAGATGGACGATCGAATCTGAGTCATTTACTTTCAAACAAGGGATCCAGATTTCAGGATCCCATTTTTGCTGATGTGTGTGCAACTTTGTCTTATGTTTTTCATGACTTATCTGAGACAAGTAAGTTCTGTAATCGTCTTTTTGTTATTTTATTTATCTGACCACCAAAATTGTTGTAGCGGTACTGAAGATGGCTTAACAGCCGAAAGCGCTGTACCAGTTTGTTAAAGATTATACTCAAAAATTTTACACTTGCTTTAAATCAATCATCGTTTGAATATGATGATTCCGTATGCATAATCCATTCAAATTATTATTTTCCTGATATTTCCAAGAATATGAATCGAATCTAAATGTAGTATCGCTATTTCCTTTGGCTTATTCTTACCAAACTTCATATTACAGAGGATTCTTTCAGATTCATCAGTAATTGAATCTTTTTTTAGTTGAGCAGACAGAGTAAAAGACCCTGTAGTTATATATTTTAGTAAGTATTGTTAAATGGCAATATTTTATGTCGGTGTTATAAAACACATGTTGACCATGGAATCATCACATATCATTCATAATCCACATATTTCGAGTTGAATTATAGTCATTTTCCAAAAAAGTACTAAAATACCAACAGTTATTAACTGGTGGATAAAGTACCCATCATTAAGTCGAAATATATGAATATGATAAATTGAACTTTTTTGCGGGTATATATGACGGTATATACTGGTATTTTGGACGATATCCAAATCGAATAGTTTCCGTCAGACAACATTTGGCTGAAGTTGAAAATTTTCCACTAAAAATTGAACTGACATCCCATTAATCAAAACATCTACACCGAATAAGCGTTTTAAAAAGTGAATGAAAATGATTACATCTGTTTCACGGTTTCTACCGATCTTCGGACCATTATACCATGTAAACCAAAGAATAAGACTTTGGATATTTAGGAACTGTTAGACGGGATACTGCAGTATTGAAATGCATACAGCGTCATCTCGCAGGAGTATCTTATGAATCCTAATCCTCGAGCGTAGAATACCCTGATCGGTGTGCGTGGTTTTCTTCCTATTGTCGTTTCAGGTCGCTGTTTCTGTGTACTTCAGTTTGTACATATTTATGTATTATTTATGTATACAAATCGTGACAATTTTGTCACGATTTGGAAACGCTATGTTTGTTATATTATATGGAAGGATGATTATGACGATTCTTTATTAATACGACTTGACTTGACTCGATGACTTTATTGTCTGTCCCTTCTCTTAGATTGATTGTACAAGAGCGCTTTTGCTCTGGAATCACATGCGCATAGATACATTTGAAACATACCGTAACATCCCCCTTATACTAATAATAATATAAACTAATCCCAAGGTAAGTAAGTACATTTATTCACATTGTTAAATCTATGTCTAAGGTTTTTTATTTCGATTTCAAATTTATACAATTTCAAACTTACATTCTAAAATTTACAAACTATTAGCTAATTTTCCAAAATAAATTTCCAATTCAACTAAACTTAATCAATGATCAATTAAATTTCCAAATCTACTAGGTTTCTTTAAAATTCTACCAAATTTTGACCTATTCAATTCATCCTTCCCCTTTGTCATAAAGGAAGATCTATTTTCATCATATTTATCATTTAAGTTACTCTCAGTTATCTCAATCTGAATTTTATTAGTTGGCTCAAAGAAGTGGAAAGATTGTATTGGCTCATTAACGGCTGAGTTGAGATTTCGTTCAGATTTTTCCGGATATGTAGAACTCTTAAAATCACGAATATGAACTCTATTACGACGATAATATTGACCATTATCAGTTTTCACAATATATGATCTGTTACCTAATGAATTATGTATCAGTGCCTGTAGCCATGGATCCGACTTTGACTTTTTGAAAAATACTTTTCGACCAATTTTAAATTCAGGTTAAGGTTTTTTTTGTTACCGTGATAAAATTTTCTCATCTTCGATTGATTATTTTTCATACATCTATTATATTCTTCAAATCTGACAATTCTTGGTTTCAATTTACTTCTGGTCACAAGTAGTTGAGCTGGAGATGGCAAATTTTCCTTGGATGATATTATGGTTTTTTCTAAATCGGTATTCAAGAAACATAAAAAAATAACCTACCAATGAACACAAATGCATATATTCAATCATTTATTATCATTATATACAATTAAGTCAATTCCAGGCCTCAAACATAGTAAATTCTATCGTAAAATATAAGAAATATCCAAATCAATCACGATTCAGTAACAAATGCAGAGAATTTTATTCCAGTATTTCAATAAGCACATAATCTTTCAAAATTATCTTCCTCAACTGGCTTCTCATGATCTGAAAGTACAAGAATTTGTATCAATACCTTGAATTTTATAAAATTGCCTTACCTAGTCAAAAAGTAAGAAATTATGAGGAATTTAAGTAATATTTTGTTGAAAGTTATTATGATAGGTTCGAATTGAACAGAACTAGCAATCACAAGTAGAAATTAGTTTTAGAATTTCAAGAAAATGTAAATTTAGGATAGAAGATATGTCTCGACCCATAAGTGGCACATAATGTAATTACCAGGTTTCCGAAGGAACAAAATTGCAGCTATATTTCAGAAATAGGGTTTATTTAATATAATGAAATCATTTTTTGGCGATTGTAAGTAGAAATTCATGAATACTTGGCAAACGAAATTGTAACATTTAGGCATAAAATTTGAAAAATTTTGTATATCAGAGATTTAGAAGATAGGCAAAAGGCACATCAAAATACGGGGAAAAATACGGCCGAATTTTCTAGACCAGGTTCGAAAAAGTTGCGAACTTTCGTCCATATTGAACAACAATACATTCTTGGGGAATAATACAGTTCCGTTTGGTCGTCCATCGTTTCAAGAATATTTTTCTGTACTAATTTATAAAGATACGCATAAGTGAAACCTTTCATGATGGCTGAAATTCAAAATCCATTTAACGGACGTCTACGAACATCATCATGTTTCTTTCTGCAATCATTTCGTCGTTGTACTGGCGGCAAATGCAGTGGCCATGAAGGTTTTTGCGTCGTTTCCTTCATTGGTATCATGGGCGAACTTACCTGTACTAAAGCCGTCACATCTCCATTTTAGAGCCAATCTCTTCCAGTTTTTATATGCCATGCGGCTTGTCAACGACTGCTGATTCAATCATCAGGTTCTTTAATTTTCAATATGATTCTTCCCTACAAATCTGCTGAGTTTTGCTGCTCAATCGGTATTAGTACGCTGAGCTTTCTTCTTGCTGATTACCGTATTAAAAATAAACTACTCCATTTTCTACCAGACCTCGATCTCCAAGAAAATTTTGCCGAATAGACATTTTCTTCACATCAGCAAAGTTTGACTCCCTGAGAATTTTGAAATTTGAGGACATGTCTACTTCCCTCGAACTGATAATCAACACACGCGTTTTTGATCCTTTGTCGCAATTCTAATGCTTACTGTGAGTTTTTCTAGGAATTTCGAACCTTGTAAATGGTTTTTCAACAAGAACTTTGTTTTTTAAAACAAAATAAAACAAAGAATTTAGTGGAAAATGAATTAAATTTTTATTGTATTAAAAAGAGAAAAGTTCGGCAATTATGAATGAAAAATGATATCTGACAAATGTCCACCACGACCACGCTGACAGACGTTGATTCTTTCATCAACATTTTTAATCACTTTTTGGCAAGATGGAGGGTCTATTTCGTTAATGACGTCACGGATTTTGAGTTTTAGGGCTGCAATCGATTCGATTGGCTCCGTATAAACTCTGTCTTTAACATAGCCCCACAAAAAATAATCCAGTGGTGTTAAATCACACGATCTGGCCGGCCACTTAACAGCTGAATTTCGCGAAATTATGCGATCGGGAAATTTGGTTTGCAATAAATTGATCGTTTCATTGGCTGTGTGACATGTGGCACCGTCTTGTTGAAACCAAATTTCAGTGACATCCATGTCATCAATAATAGGCCAAAATTCAGTTGTTAACATCTCGCGATAGCGTGATCCATTGACTGTTACCGCATTTCCAGCCTCATCTTTGAAAAAAAACGGCCCAATCATACCTCCAGACCACATAGCACACCACACAGTGACACGTTGAGCATGCAAAGGCTTCTCAATAATTGCTTAAGAATTTTCAGAAGCCCAAATGCGGCAATTTTGCTTGTTGACGTACCCTGACAAATGACAATGTGCTTCGTCTGAAAAAATAATTTTTTGAGAAAAACCAGCAGGTTCTTCCTGAATGAACTGAGCGAATCTACGGCGATTTGAATGGTCGGACAGCTTCAATTCCTGCACCAGTTGAATCTTGTAAGGCTTCAAAGCCAAATCCTTTCGCAAAATTCGCCATGTTGTGCTTTTGGATAACCCCAATTGTTGAGAACGTCGTGAAATTGATAACTTTTGATCTTCTTCAACACTGTGACTCACGGCAGCGATGTTTTCTGTTGAACGACCCGGTCGAACACGTGTTGGTGTTGGCACATTTTGTACCGAGCCTGTCGACCCAAATTTCGCGACCAAATTCTTGATAGCGGTCTCAGAAGGACGTTTATGTTGTCCGAAAATATCACGAATTTTACGAAATGTAACTTTAACAGAACGACCATTTTCATAGTGGATTTGAATTATTTTAATGCGATTTTCGAGCGAAATTGAATTCATTGTAACAATTGCCAAAGCATATACTGCGAATACGTCAAAAAACTAAATGTCAAAACTGTCATGTGGTGCCGGTGTTACCACATTGAAAAACAAAGTTCTTGTTGAAAAACCCTTTACTAGCTGTTCTTACAGGCATGACATTCCTTACTGCATTCATAGCATTAAGATTCACTTCTACGGTATTCTTATTGATCTGAAACAAAAAAAGTTAATATCAATGAAAATCATTATGTTGCAAGGCCCATCTATGTCTTGTTTAGAAAACTCAAGTGAGCCTAATTAGGACCGCTAAAATTTCTTATTTTTCAGATTATATTCCATATTTTTTTCAATATCGAATATGTGAAGGAATATTGTTAAGATAGAGATACTTCATCTCATTCTCTTTTCTCACAAGCACCCTTGATTCGTTCTTAATAATTTCGGTGCTTTGGTTAACAACGCATGCGAAATGAAATTGCTTGAGCTCATGTGAAAAGCCGCTGCTGCAGACCATTTACTGGTCGCGCCCTACACTAATACCTTCATGTTATGTATAGTTCATCGGAAAATTCATGACTACTTCAGAATAAGGCGTGCGTCTTATTTTCAGGCGCGCCTCATATTATGAGAAAAGATATTCACAGAGTTTTCGTCTTACCTGATGATTTGCATTCTTCCTAAACAATCCCATCGAATTTATAGGTGATGAGATATTCTGGATATGCTTGCTCTCCCCTGTGAATTACATGTTCTGGATATTTCAATAAACCAGGGGAGGGTTGCGCCGATATTGAATGAAAATCACCAGGAATTCCATGCGGCAATTTCACAGCACTCAACTGTGTTGATGAGTTACCTAGAGTAACTCGACACAATAACATATACCTGAAAATGAAATAATGAGTTAGCAAAGGAACAGATGCGCTTTCCGGATTGAATAAAGGTTGTCTGAATCCCTGTGAGACAACGTTGAAATGAATATTGAGATCCCAAAAAAAAATGGTATCTGAAATCTTCTCAGGACTGCAGGATTAAAGGGAGTTTTCCGAAGGTTGGAGAAATTGCGAAAGAATATAATCTGTTCTTTACGTGATAATTACTAACCTAGGACATACACAGCAAAACTTTTCATTGTGCTCAAGACAACCAGTGTTACAAACATATGAATTGCTTTTCACTGAACGATCTGCAAAATAAATGCCAGGGCCAAACATTCCATTCGTTTTAGCATAACGTTCATCAAAGCCTGTCGACAAAATGCTTTCCCATTCAGAAGATCCATGAAACAACATTCTTTCATTAGGTTCGTTCTGATTTTCTTCAGCCACATTCTGCCTCCTGCTGATATACCGTTTCCAGAGTTGTCTATTCATAAACCTTTGAATCTGAAAACAATAATTCATTAGAAGTACTGTCCTTTTTCATGGAGCGCGTTTGAGACAAAAGTGGGTTTGCAAATATATTTGCTTTCGAGTCAATATATTTATTATTATAAATTATTATTTACAATTCCCACCACTTTTGATTGAAATTTGAGTAAACGATGATAATAACTACAAATATTCGAGGAATAACGCTGAAATTCACAAATCATATCAAAATCAGTGAGCATGCTTTCGACGCGTAATCTCTTAACGTTAACACCACAACCCTTCAACTCGCAAACTTAACGGATAAAATCACCAGCAACTTCAAAGTCAATAAAATTACCGCTATGATAAGCTTGGATATCTAGAAGGCCTTCGATACTGTCTGGAACGACGCTCTCATCCACAAACTGATATTAAACGATCTTCCACGATATCTGATCAAAATCATCAAATCCTATCTCTCAGAACGGACCTTTCAAGTTAAAACCAACAAAACACTATCGAAAAAATATCCCGCGAAGGCAGGCGTTCCCCAAGGAGGGCTGCTATCCCCAAAACTCTTCAAATTCTTCATAAGCGACATACCCAAAACTGTCAAAACAGAACTCTTTGTTTTCGCAGATGATGCTGAAATAACATCCGAATCTTGTTCCAAAAAACAGGCCAACAAATACCTCAAAAATCAAATCAACTTATTGCAACCTTTACACCACAAATGGAAAATAGAAATAGACCCTAACAGAACTAATCCTACATACTTCATTAAAAAAAGAAACACACAACCCCTTAGAAAATCACCCTAACTAATCAAGGAATAAAGGAAGAAAACAACATAAAATACCTCGGCGTTACATTGGACAAAAAACTAACGTTCAACAACCACATTCGAGCGATAGCAAAAAAAGCCAACATAATTGTCCACGGAATATTTCCATTAATAAATAGCAACAGTAAACTCAACACAAAATCTTAGCTAAGGATCTACAAGCAAACCGTCAGACCTATCCCTATCCCTCTTTACGCTAGCCCTATCTGGAGCAACACCCGGAAAACGAACTACAAAAAACTTCAAACAATTCAAAATTAATTTCTCTGAATAATACTCAATAAAGTAAAATCCACCAGAATCTCAGAACTACACGATGAATCTAAAATTGAAACAATGAAAGTTATAGTGAAACAACAAACAACGTCAGTTTTCCTCGATAAAACGAAAAAAATCTCGGAACACGTACCTAAATTGAAACAATCAAAGATATGACGTAAGTTTTCCTCGATAAAAAAAGACGAACTTCATACTTTTGATAACTGAATAAATCGTACTATAATATCCTTAGGTAAAACAGTTATATGTTAGGTACCAAGTATAAATTCAAATTCTAAACATAATGTTTCCCCATATAGTTCCCTTGTAAACATTACTGAACTAAGTTTAGTGCAGTTCAAATAAAAGCTTTATTGCGAAAGTTGTGTTTTATTTCATTCCACATCACTCCACTTCTTTCAACTGGTTTTCTTCATCGATCCTTGTTGTTAGGAAGAAATTCAAGAAGATTCACATTCAGCGCTCCAAGAAACATCTGGCCCTTTTATATTACCACTCTCGACGACGAAAGCACTTTCGACAGTACCGGTGCCGAGGCATCCCTTTATGTCTGCACGATTGAACCCGGACAACGAAGAGCTACGGTCAACACTCACGAAGATTTACGACAAGAATTGTTAGCCTGGGTCTTTCAACAGAAAGGATTTTTTTGTCTTATGAATTCTCTTTTGTTGTAACTGTTGAGAGGAAAAATAAACAGGCTAATATCCCTTTTCTTTATTGCGTGTTTGATTTCACAGGATACACGACCCGACAAAATAATTGAGATCAATATTTTAATTTTTCTCTAATTGCTCTAATGAAACAATCATCACGAAGTTTAGCGGATCAGTATCAGCATTTGCCAACTAGTTACCAAGTTCCATCATGATCTGTGTAGCATTTATAATGTTGTTTAAGAAATAATTACGATTATCGATAAAACAAGCACAAAAGTTCACACATTATTTTGGCTCCTTGATATTCTAGTTTCAAGACCATATATAGAATAAATGGCATTCATCGGTGGAATTAATCCTCTAGTTTTCAATACATTTGCATTTATACCAACAGAGCCAATTCCTTTTAAGAAATCAATTAAGAAAACTTCTATTTACCTGGATAAAATGGAACCTTTGTGATCCCATAGAAAGTTGCATCTCTTCTTCGATGACCTCCTTCAAGCCTGAAAGATATAACACTTTCATAATTTGTTCATTTACTTTTCCATTGACACGTTTCTGGCAAAATTTTGTATTTTGTAATGATACTATCTAACTACTTTTCGACCCTCAGTTCGATTGAATCGACCTTATTCAATAAAATACTCGAATGAATCTCCGATCATACAGTAATTTGATAGAGAAATAATTTTGAAATTCGAGTATGCGAGAATATATATACATCATTTCATAAGAGATTATCGTTCGGTTCAACCGGAAATCATGGACACAGTCGATTCAGAATTTGAGAGAATATGTAAAAATTCATACGGCATTACCTGAAGACTCATTTTCAATTTCCCCTTCTTCAATCTGGAGCTCTGGAGTAGGGAGGGCCAGAAGTATTCCTGAAGGCATCATGATACCCGTGCCTTGTTCATTTCCTTCAGATTCTGCACCGTCTTCATTCCTGACTTGTTCAGTGATGACTTCATTTCCTACAGATTCTGTGCCATCTTCATCACTTAATAGTTCATTTAGGTGTTCAGTTCCTTCTTGTTCAGGAACTTCTAAATCAGATGAAGATGAACACGAGTAGTTAATCATTGCTTCCTTCAGGATATACTTGATATGTTCGGCTGAAGTCATGCCAATTGCGGTTTTACGTGTGGCATCTTCTAAAAAAGGATTCGCTCCATGAGAGAGCTGAAATCAGGAAAATTAGAGAAGTTCAAGAAAATTCGTGTGATTGTCCGAATTTGAACACAATTAATTCACTCGTTGAGATACTGACCCCATCCAAAAAATCGAAGAAACAATTACATATCTCAGTAATTATCCGCCAGAAATGTATAAGTCGTCCTCGCGGCGGAGATTCAATTTCTCGACTATTTCCTCAAAAAGATTCGAAATACAATTCAATTCTGAGTTGACTTGACTGACAGATAGTTCGCGAAAAATTAAATTTTTAATTTTCACGTCACGTCACGATGTCTGTTATTTTCGAATTTTGAGCCGAAATTGGTCTCAAACGACTAGGTTTGACTCACTGATGAAGAAACCGTGGTCAGAATTGATTCTGTCCGTCCGACCGGACGGCCGGCAGTCTGTGTGCGCTGTAACTCTCGGAAGAAAAGACCTAGAGTCTTTAAATTTTCAGGTTATTAACTCGAAAAATATTGTTCTGATCGAAATGAAACTTGGTTGCAAGATGAACAGTGTCAATAAGAAGAAGTATCCACGGAAAAATTGGAAAAATTTTTTTTTTGCAAATTTTTATATTTCATTAAAAGTGAACAAGCGCGTGAAAGCTGCTGACTTCACGTCAGTGCTTTTCTAGATTTTTTCAGTTATATATTTTCACGGTCCTGACAACCTTCGCATCACTACTTGAGAACCACCAGGATTCAATTAGAAAGCATTAGAAGTTTATCCAATTACGGTGAACATTCGACAGAATTATTCTTCTCATCAAAAACAATTTGAAAAATGCGAAAAAATGTATTTTCGAGTTTGTAAACAATATTCTTAGGCTCGCCAACAAATTTTGAACCATCGACTTGATACTTACCAAGAAAATACACACATCTGCGCGACAGCCCATTGCTGCTTCGTGCAAAGGCGTAAGTAATCTATGATTACGAGCATTCACGTCAGCACTCTCTTCTACCAGTTTGTGGAGGGATTGTAATTCGAGCTGGCACTCTGTAGCTGCGAGATGCAGAGGTGTCCGACCCTCCGCATCTTTAAAATTAACTTCGGTCCCTTGTTTTAATAAATACTCCATCATTTCGATGTCATTGCCTGAAACTGAAAAGTATTCTGTTAAAACATGGCTTCGGTAGGTTGGTCAAATGAAAATAACAGAATATAGAATCAGGGATGAATATTTGATAGATAGTTTCATTCATTTCAAAGTACATGTGAAAGTACAATAAAATATGTCACCTTCAGTTTAATCAGAGAAATATTGATCGTTTGTTTTTACAATAATCATACATATCATTACATAAGAATTAAGTGAGTAAATGGGTTTTTCAATCATGTTTCTTTAAATTTCAAATATTGGATTGGTTGTTCTGCCAAAGAGACCACCATAAGAGATAACTGTGGTGAACTTGCAAGGAAGTGCAGGAGTGTATTAGCACATTGAGAAATATTTAAATGCTCATAACGTTTTACCTGAGCCGAATCTGGAAAAATGGCAAGGAAAGAAAGTTTTTTATTTGATTAGAGGGATCTATTGTTAAAATTAATGCACAACTTGAAGACTCATCCTTATAGTTGAATTCAATCTCTTATTTGAATAGCGAAACTTCGTCAGAAATCTCAACCTGAGTTTCATCTAGATATATTTCATCCGGAAATTGAAGTTTTGATCGTGAAGTGTGAAAAATTACACATTCAGTTTTTTGATGAGTATTCACTTGAAAAGGCAATATTCAACTGTATTATATCACTATGATATTGCTAATATTTTTGTCATCAATGTACATTATTCTATTCAACAATCGATCCATATTGTAAGGTAAGTCATTTATATGTACTATAAACAATAAAGGTCCTAAAATGATAACCCTGAAGTACACCATTAATGATATCCTCAACTTCAGAAATGCAACTTTCATCACTAACACTATTACATAATTTTTGCTTTCTCCCTTGTAAATAGCTCTGTATAAGTTTCAGTTGATTGACCCTTATACCGTATGCCTCAACTTTACTCAATAATTCAATATGCTCTAGAGAATCAAAAGCTCAGGAAACATCAAGAAATAAGCCAACTGGAACTTTTTCATTCTCAATTGCTCTAGTAACCGTGTGAGTCAACATAGAAATTGTCGTGCTTGTACTCTTTTTATTTTATTCATAAAACCGAGTTGAGCAGAGCAAATAATGTAATGTTTCGTGAAGAAGTGAATCAACCGATTAGCAAGAATTTTCTCAAAGATCTTATTAAAATATGTCAGTAGATCAATAGGTCTATAGTTACCAAGATCATTCATAGAGCCAGATTTATATAACGGTATTATCATTGATTGCTTTAAAGCTGACGGAAATATACCAGTTCTATAATATAATAATACATGAACAACTCATAATATGCCTAATCGGTTCAACTATAAATTGAACAACCTACTTTTTATATTGATTGTTATACTCTGACCTGTGTTGTGACATCATATAAAGCACATCAAGCTTCTTTTTCTTCTTTAGGCCAATTATATTAGGATCAGATTAACATCTCATGTTGAAAACCTTATGGACTTGATAACCATTATATGTCTTATCAGAAATAAGAGAAAAGGAATGCTTAAATATGTGATCAATATTTCACGTTTCATCTACATCCGGCTTTCAAAGTTTAGAGATCAGACCAGCAAGATGCCGACAACTCAACAAAGCTACACAAATTGAAATCGCTTGACTTCCTGACTTATCGCTTACTTGCATTTCTTTGGAAACTATTCTTGATATCGAATGACACTATCTGTGCTAAATGCTCTGATAAATGTTGCTGGACTATTTCAACAGTATGTTTTTCAAAATCAGTAAAAACATCATCCAGTCAAGTAGCCGAATGATGAGTCACCCCTATTGGTTTTTGGACTTACTTCCTCAAATTAAAACTTTCAGTTATTGTTATCATCAAGTTGGTGTCCCTATTGTGAACCTTGAGAAAATCGAAGTGAAAATCACCTGTGAGAACAAGTGCATCACTCTTTACGACACTCAGCACGTTTAATATTTCGATCAGTTTCTCAAAAAAATGTCTGAATCAGCAAGAGGTTGGTGTGTTTGGTCAATAGAAACATATGAGTATTAGATTGAGACCTTCTTTTATATAGCCTATTGCACAATACTCGCAAATTCCCAACACAGAGGACCATGTAATATCTAACTTATTCTAACCTACATATCCGACACTAGAATAAATAGCAACTCCACCATGCTGTATCGGTTAAACGAACTATTAAAAATTTAATAAAAATTGTTTTTTCATGAAAACCTCCTTGGGGATTAAACTATTTGTCAAGGGCAGTTTCTTGGAAAACAGATTGCCGAATGGACAATACAAGAACAATACAAACGATAAACAAAGTACAAATCTGACTCTTTCATCAGACGAAGGAGGAAAACAACCAAGAAAAATCACTATGCTGCTCTTCTTTACTGCAATATCTGGACAGCCTCTCATAGCCTCCAAAATAAAAGCTCTCAAGTTATTCTTTGTCCTGCCCGTGTTCCGTAATTGTGAGTAATTCTGGTTAGGATTCATTGACGAAGTTAACAAGTCCATTCATTATATGATGTATTCAGAAATTGTACATGCCGGCCACATACTCACCGGTCTACCGGAGAGGTTGACCTGTGCAGGTTTCAGACTTGACTCCGTAACATGCAGGTGTTGTTCGGAGGTCTCGTACACATGCTCAAGTTCACTGTTGGGTGCTTCGAGAAAGAATCGAATTTCGCTTCTTCTCCGGTCGCCTGTGAGGGCCGGAGAACCTGCGCAGGACTATTCCAATAACATGAGCGCCAGTTGACCTGTGCAGGTCTATGCTGATATTTCTTGATGATCGATTTAGCAATTATATAACTGAGATGGTGTGTCCGTCAGTATATCCTATAAGCGACGTCAGCCAGGCTTTTCTGATTCATATTCCCATTTGGAATATTTCTGTAACCACAGATCATGGCTGATATTTATTGATGATCGATTCAGCAATGATATAACTGAGATGGTGTGTCCGTCAGTATATCCCACAGGCGACGTCAGCTGGGTTTTTTGGGGCATATTGCTATTTCAAATTGTTCTGTAACTACAGATCATGCAATGCCTACTCTAACTGAATTCAAAAGCTAACTGCTTACGTTATATTGGAAAGGGACAGATGCGATAGAACACACCTTGTATTGACCCAGCTTATTTCAGAATCAATAGTCATTTTTGAACTTAGAATTATAATATCAATATAGAGTATCCTAAAAGAACTGACCCTCTATTTTGCCTTCTACCTAACAACTCGGACAAAATAGTAGTTCACATTTGAGAATCTCGACTTTTGAGCACATTGAGAAGTCATTAGTTGATAGAGTTTTTTGGGAATCCCGTACATGTTGATTGGCAGACCCAAATTTTTTCGATTTACTCGAAGGTTAATCGATTAGTTTCAATAAGGTTTGATGAGGCACCTTCCATTACTAAGTTTCATTGGAAAATCTTTAATAACTCATAAGATGCAGGATATAAGAATAAATCCACAACTTAAAAATTGCTGGATTTAGGTGGAGGGCAGGTTTCATAAATTTTACCTAAAATCCATCGGAGATGTAATATTTTAATGTTCCATTCGGAACATGGAAATAGATAGATGCTTCCGACATAACCAGAAGTGCTACTCCACTCTCAATATCTAAAATGAATGTGATTTGACAGATACCCATGCACAAAATTTCAGTCTCCTTTGGTTCTTCGAGATATTAATGAGGGAACATCCCGGCAGGACACCTTCTAGATGACTAATATGCGAACCCAAACCTTATATTCACTTACCTGCTACATGTAGAAGAGAGCCTTCCTTTCCATCTTTCTGCCGGACGTTCGAGTGGAGGTCATCTTTGTTAATTAGCGTCATGGTACGTTTCAAGTCACCCCTTTTAACTGATAATATCAGACCAAATCTTCTGTTGTTTAATTCACTGTTATTCAGTGGATTCGCTCCATATTTCAAAAGAATCTGGACGATGTTCGGATTTTTACGAGAGGCTGCGTGACGTAATGGTGTGAATCCCCGCTCATCCTCTGCATCGATTTCGGCCCCAAGTTGAATCAACAAAAGAGCAACATCAAAGTGCCCAAAGCAGCACGCACTATGCAGTGGCGTACGACCGCTAAAAGAGATTTATGTGTATAAATACCTCTATAATTTTTTTCAGATTTGACGGGGGAAGAAGTTTTAAATGGTATTGGACAATTTCTGCAAAAGGGGTTGCTTTTCGGCAATTTTGCTCAAAATATTCCATCCAAAATAACTATCATTCGCGACATAGCCCAGCAATAAGAAAATCTTTGCCCGCAATATTTCATCTCCAGTGGTATTAACAATTGTAATAGTAGCGTTTAAAATTTTCTAACAAGCACTGGCCAGTAATACAGAAATCAGTTATTTCGGAATGGGCCAGATTCCTGGCCAGTAGCTACGGGTTGCGAATTTCGTAACACGGCAAATTACTACAAATACTGCATTCACTTTTATATTATCAGTCTGTAGGCCTTGGAACAGGTTCATCAAGTTTTTGAACCTATAAGTGAGCGTTATAGTAGGCACTCTAGAAATATTGTCGAAATAATTCGGTCGAACGTTGCCAGGAAGACACATAATAAGCCATTTATAATTATAATAATAATAATAACCCAATACAGGAACATAATAAGAATTAAATATATCAGATCAATTGAACCTAGAAAAAAAAATCATAAGCATAACTTATCCACAGTATTGCTTTGAGACTAGGCCAACAATACATGGTAGAGAATCAAAGTTGACATCACAAACCGCAGAGACATGATTGAATGTTCGGCATATAAATTCAATAGGAGATTGTAGGAGAAGATTTGTCCTGGGTGTGCGCAAGTAAAAGAGTTCTCGTAATCTCGAATTCTTACTATGAAATTGAGCATAGCCAGTATGGGGGGACAATCAATTATGTCATTCAAAGCGCCATACAAAAATTTCACAGCCAATATGTTAACATGTATAACCTCCAGAGAAGACACATCAAATCTTCTCGAAATCAAGCTATAGTCGGAGCCTCTTGCGGGATACACACCATCCTCCCTCCAAGTGAGATATTTCAAAAGGCGCTTCTGAATTGACTCAATGCGCTGTTTATAACAAGTGTAAATTGGATTCCATATTATAGTAACATGTCTCAATTATTGCCTGCAGCGAGAATAGCTTAATGATTTGTGGGACGGAGGATGTTTAAAATGGCTCAGTTTATCAGTTAAAATACAAAAAAAGCTTTACTGGTTACAAATGAAGAAATATCTCATATGAGAACATCAGAAAAGAACAACAACAGGGTTATTTGTTCGTTTGCAGTTATTGTGCGAAGAAGATCGTCGAAATTCAAAGATATTGAACTGTTAGATAAAGGAATGGTGAAAATGTTTAAGCTTCAGCAAACAATACCTCGAATGAAACGGGGTGACTTTTGTGGGCCAGAGTTCGTTTTTTTAAAAAAAAATTTCGCGCAAATTATTGTAAAAATCGCAAAAATGCGCAATGTTGTCACTTTTTCATATTCAAGAATTTTCGGAAAATAAAAACTGAGATGGAGTAGAAAATCGAAAAGTAACTCACGTTGCGATTTCTCACAAAAACATTAAGTAGATACCAAAAAAAAATTAAAAATATTCACTGAAGCCTGCGGAACGACACCCCTTTTTCTCCTATTAACGTCGAAATATCTCCGAATTCTAATATTTCACCGTTTATTGTCAACGTTGAAGCATGTTGACCCCGTGTAGGTGTCTGACCTTGAGAGTTATTAACGAGGTTTAATGAAACTCGAATATGGCTGTGTTGCCTAGCCGTAATTCAACACCACGTGGTATTGTGTACTCTCATTAAAATTTCATGAATGTCCAAAAGTGAGAAATGTGAGTCTCTAAAAGGTTAATTTGATAGAATGACATTGGGTATTTTGAGTTTGATTTCACTGTAGATCGAAGTTAACATAGATTCATGGTTCTTCTATACGATCCCTAGACGATCAATTCATTGATATTCAATTAAGGTACTCGAGAAATGTGAAATCAATTTTAATACGGAATAGCGTTTACTGAACTAACGGTATCCAAAATTCGAGTGTCAATTGAATAGAAACAAATCATAATCAACCAAATGTTTTCAGTTTTAGGCCTAACGCACGACAGATAATTGCTGAACGACTTTTTTGTCTGGGGTCAAAGCACACGGACGACATTCTACCGATTCCTGTTTTTGTGAACCCGCATACGTGTCCTGCATTTCAACCGACAAATGGTCGTCCACGGATTATTTGTTCTTTGCGTTAGACTTTAACAGCCTCTCATTCTTAAATTACCACCATTCAATATAATCCATATTACATGTGAAATCAATATAACCCTTTTCATTATTTTCTTCAACCCCGTACTTGATAAACCTTGAAATCATTCCAATATTGCAAACTGTCATCTGAAAATCTATAAAGTTCTAATCGCGTCCATCGGAATGGGATTAGGTAGGTACTCGGATATTCAAAGTATTGGAATCGGTCACCTTTTTAATTTTTTTATTAGGAAGGTAAATTGAATATTTTTGGGGTGTATATTTTGATGAGGACACCTTTTTAATGTGTAGCAATAGACTGGATCTTCCGCATTCTCCATTTCTATTGGTAAACCACTCCGTATCACGACAAGGTTTTTTGAACCATTTTGAATACGAATACTTTCGAGATGTACGACAAAAGTTATCCAAAATAAAATGAAAATTGGCTGAAACAATCATTGAATCCATCACTAATGTGAAATCTGAAATATAAGATTCAAGCTAAATATGCATAACAGAAGTAGACACTCACTTTTTATCTTTGAGATCGATCTCAGCACCATTCTGCAGGAGATATTTGACTACTGAAATTTTGTTGTATCCTGAGGCCAAATGCAGAGGAGTTGATTCATTGCCATTCCTCTCGCGACAATTAATGATCTGCGGATTTGAAGTTATCCATTCTTCAACTGAATCCACTCTACCTGATTTAGCAGCTTGAAGGAGTTCCACCTCAAAACGTAAAGTTTTGCTTTTTCTGCTCCTGCGCTGTCTGCGCTCTGAGGAATCTGTAACTGTTCACATAAAAAAAAATGAGCCAATAAAATTTCAATAGCAACTCTCAAGGAATGTGGGCAGTCAATCTAAAGAATACATGTTAAACTGAACTGTAACACCTTCAGAAAACAACCGATAGTAATAAGAAATCCACATAACATTTCACGGAAACAGTGCAACAATGATTAGCTGACCAAAGCAGACCCCTATAGGAGGCAACTGATATCTTATAACCATAGAATTGAGGTCAGGAGCTTTAATTTGCTTGTTCAAATCCGTTTCCAAAGCCTTTATAAACATTGAACCCGCCAAACGCAACCTTACTTCCTGATGGAAAGATTTGGCGATCTTCATTTCATATGGTCTTTCCAATCCAATACTAGATTCTAATTCGATTCGTATTCTTAAAAATTATTGAAAAATAAAATTGATTGGGTATATCTAAAAATCATTGGGTGGATTTCACCCATCCCGAACCTTCTCTATAAATATCGAGTCTCTAAGTAGATTCTTCCGGAAGTTATTGTGTGTAGGTACGGCTGACCTAACCACCGATGGTAAACATGCACAATATCTTCTGACCGAATGTACCATCAGAATTCAGAATATGTATGTTAGACTGTTTCGGATTAAATGAATGCATTCTGCAGGGTTGCGTCGGTCAGGAAGAATAATATGTCCAACAGACATACTGGATGAAATGCCTCAGCAAAACAGACAAAACGTTTGGTTTTAAATGGATGGGTGCCCAGCTCATAATAGCCAGTATTTAAGGGACTAACCAAATGAATATTTCGAACAATGGATTGGAAGGTACGGTACAATAATATGGAAACCGTGAACCCTTTGGATTTTTGAGTCTGGAACACATTTAAAGAAAAAGTGTATCAAATAAGCGATCAAACTCGAGATGATCTAATAAATAGAATCAAACTGTGTTTTTCAGAAATGGGTCAGAAACGTTCTGAACTAAGCAGGGTTGTAAATTCAATAAGAAAAAATTTGTGAAATGTATTGAACAAGGCGGTAGCCAATTTGATCATTTGCTATGAGTTTATAGTTTAATTATTTATAGCGAATTGTTACAGCATTTTGTCCTCTCTCTCAACTTATTTCTTATAATATGTATTAAAAAAATTTAGTTCATTCGTTTGACTCTGCAGATAAAGTAACAGTCCTACTAAGAGTTACTCCAATATTCAATCAGAAAAACAACTGATTCAGTCATCATTCAGCAAAAGCAAAAGAAAATAATGTTTGAATAATTTCTTATCTTTCGTTGATATCATGTTAGCCATGATATCGAGGCTGAAAAGAAACAGCTGATACAAATTATTCATTTTTCATGGATAAACCTATTGGAAAAATATCATTGATCATTTTCACCTAAGAACTTCTATGTTTATCTGATTTCCACGCCTGCAGTAGGGAGTTTTTTGACGCAATAAAATTCTTGTGTTACAGCCAATGTCATGCTCTTTCGAGATCTCTGATCAAATTTGATGAGGCTACAAGGATAACTGAAGTGTGATTGATTTCGTAGAAAAAAAAGGAAATATTCCGTAAAAACACAAAATTTTGAATTGAAGAATTACCGTCAATATTTCGAACATGTGTTATATGACTTTTTTCGTTGAAAATCACCTGTAGAACCTTGCCTTGAAGTTTTGGACTTTTTAAAGTAGACACCCTGTATAGTCTCTTATTGCTCAACGTGGTTAGGGTGTTGTTTATTTCAATGTAAGAAGCTTACGGAAACATTTTGATCAGCTAGTTTTATACGTAGACCGGTATGAACTTAACGGCCACCATTATAGCGGCCAGTTCTCCGATGATACCCGAACGAGGGCACTCAGTGGCGTACCCCCTGTTACATAAACAAGTCGCCTGTAAGGTTGTAATAAGCACGTAATGACTTCGATATCCTTCGAACTAGCCAAGAATTGTCCTTATTATTAATTATCGATTATATTTGAAATAAGTCGCCGAGAAGGAAATGAGGATATCATTTCTGATACCAAATATTGATTTCGAATATTAGCTGCCATTCCTGAAAAAAATGAGGAGAAAATCGTTACTGTTTCTAGTGTGTTATTAGGGGAAAAACCTATGTAAAAACTGGAGTCTTATATTATGTCCCCCTACAAGGAAACTTTTTATCGGTCGTTAAAAGTGGCACTTATAGAGTTAAGACCGGAGATGTTCGTTTGTTTTATTTGTTCTCATTTCCGAAAAAATTGGAGGAAGCGATTCTTCCTTTAGTATGCTTTTGAGAAAAGACTCTTCTATCAGGAACTGAGGTCTAATATTTTGTACCACAACAAGGAAATTTTTTATCGGGCGTTGAAAGTGGGACATATAAGTTTTGACCCGAGAATATTGAGTTCGTTTATTTGCTCTCATTTCTGAGAAAATTGGAAAGAGCGACTCATATTTCAGCATGTTATCAAGAAAGGATCCCTCTATCAGAAAAATAGGTTCTCAAATTTTGTCCTCCTACAACGAAATTTTTCATCGGTTCGCGGACGTTTTAAATGGGTTTTCGGTTCGAAAATCTTGGCTTGGTTTATTTGCACTCATTTCTGAAACATCAGAAAAATAGGGTCTCATATTTTGTCCCCCTACAAGGAAATTTTTTTTCGGCCGTTGAAAGTGAAACATATAGTGTTTGGATCTAAAATAATGGTCAAGTTTATTTGCTGTCATTTCTGAAAAAATTGAAGATAGCAATTCTTATTTCAGTATAATATCAAGGAAATTTTTTATCGGCAGTTGAATTTGAAACATATGAATTTCGAGACTTTCATGATTTGTTGACTGGAGAACTAAAGGGGATTACTCAACAGAAAATATTGAAAACTGAAATTGAAAAATTTTTAATGCAACGTTCTGCAAGTAAGACTTTCTCATTAATATATTTTATCTTCTTCTCATTACAGCATGTTATAAATTTTTCGTAATCCAAATCGTAAACTGCCTTCGACTTTTTGGGAATTACTGACGAAAGAGCCATTACCTGCTGCCCCTTCAACATCGCTTGTTAGCTTCTCAGAACTCGAATCACCCATTTTGTGAGAGTCAATAAAAACCGGCTTATTTACCTACAAAGTGTCGAACTGACATAAAGTGGTAGCAGTCAAGAGACTTAATTTATGTTTTCACAATTTTTATGAATATATTTAATATTACCTTATTCAAAATTAGAAAAAATCTTGTATGTAATACTTTAAGAAATGCAATTTTGTGTAACTTGTGAGCGTGTTACACAAAATTAGGCATTTCGTAAGTGATTTCATGAATAGCTATTTTTCTGTTCTTGTTGGTTTTTTTGTGCTCATTTTTGGAGAAAGATAGCCTTTTTCGAACAGTTTGGACGGAAATAATCGCAGTCAAAGTATATTGTTCAATTTCGCAGATATGATCGGATAGAGGATGGCAACACAGCCTTCGACTATGCTTAATGCTCTGAACTTTCATTATAATGCCTAATATATAAACTTCTAATTGTAAATATCGATAAAAAGAGAATTAACTATGTAACATTATTAGTATTATATAACTTTTCGAATACGTTTTTTCTCAGCAACAAGAGTATCTCCCAAGTTACTACCTAAAAAACGCAGCAGACATAAATTACGGTTTGTCATCGAGAAAAAAATTACTTTCCAAGTCGCATTTATAAATATCAAATAAATGCTTAAATGCCACCACAGAAGTGGTAAAATGAAGAAATGGCGGGTAAAGATTTGCTAGCAGCATTTCAAAGAGGAATTGAGAATCAGTGCGTCAAGTTTCAATCCCATAAATTTTTCGAAAATTTGAAAAAAAAATACCCCTTTTCTCCTTCTGATATATATACTATGGATAAAACTGGAAAAAAGACGCTGAAAAACTTCACTGGGTAATAAGCTGGTCGTGACTTTAAACAGATCGGAAAAATGAGATCGGCGCGTTATCGTTTTGCCAAATGTCTGTAATTTTCAAATATTCAGCCGAAAATGGTCTTTAACCACTAGGTTAGACTCACTTCATAAGGAAAATACCTAGGGTTTCGAAATTTTCAAGTTTGGTCTGAACATTCTGTTAGAGGGCAACATCGGCCAGTTATAAAAATATGAAATTGTGAGGTTAATTCCTCGGTATCTCATGAAGTACTGGATCGATCAGATTGAAACTTTGTAATTCGTTCATACACCAACTCACTACTAAGTGCAATAGTTTTTACATCTAAATGTTGCAACATTAGAACCAAATATTTATTTCAAAATTTTGAAATTTCTGCTCGAAATTTTTTTCGCGGAGACTACTGATTAGATTCCAATGAAATGTTCGGAGATATAAAGAAAAAATATGTCAAATTTGTTTTTTTTTTAAATTTGGACTTCATTTAATCAATACCTAATAATAATACAGATATTAATAGACTGAAACTTCCTTATTACTTGGAGAATACCAACGCGCAATCAAAAGTAGAATTTCATATACATATTCCTAGTTATTATTAGGAAATTTAAAAAAAAAAATTATTCGAAACTTGTCCACATTTTGTAGAGTAGGTTTGGGGCTTATTTACAAAGTTCGAATTCGTGAATCGGTGAAATCCGCCCAATGATTCCGTAGATATACCCATTCAAAATTTTATTTCCTCATTATTTTTGAAAATACAGATTAGATCGAATTGGTTTCCACTAATTTTTCGAGAAAAAAATCAAGGAAAGCACTTCCGTGAAGGCAGCAGCTTTTGCGCAGGTTCAAATTCGTTGCCAAAGAGGTCATCTACATTGAACATACGCGCAAAAGCTGCTGCCTTCACGGCAGTGCTTTTCTAAATTTTTCATACAATACTTCAACTTAATGACAAATTTCAACTCAATCGATCAGTTCCTGAAATATCAATCAATATAACCTCAAAATTTCAAATGACTAATACTCGGAAACCGTTATGCCGATTTCCCTTTAACGAACTTAACCGTCGCATTCTGAAATGCAATCTACCTCAAAACCGGATTCGTCATCAATGCATCCAACCTGGTCGCTTCAGGCCATTTTCGAAAAAAACTCGAAAATTACATATATTTGGACAAAAATATTTATATTTTTGAACGGAATATTTGTTATATCCAATTCGCATGTGGGAAATTCACGAAATAATACTGGAAGGCTCATCAATGGAGGTAGGAATACAGTGGAGGGGCATAACGGTTGAAAAGTGTCACGTTACCAAAACAACAAATTGCCCATACTAATATGGCCGACTCCGAACTATTTAACCGTTGAATGTTGATATTTGTGCTTCATTTGCTGAAATTTTCTGTACAGTTTCAGAGGAAAGACAAACAGAATTACTTAAGTGAACAAAAATCTTCGAATTGAAAACATTCAAAACTCCTGCCACATCTTACCCATACAAATATGGCGGATTCTATGTGACACTTTTGGTACAAGGGAAGTATAGGATATGCTCCCTACCGTTCCTTAACCTCCATGACTTTACCCAAACTTGAAAGTTTATGCGTTAAATCCTAACCATCTCATTTTTACTATGTTAGCCTGATAATCGATTGCTATATGAATAGGTACTCACCTCCAGCCATTTTATTGTTATTGATTATTCAAAGATTTAATAACGAATCACAAAATGTACACCGGTACGATAACGGTCACTATGCTAGTACGGCTAGTGCAGTCTGAAGTCAGGAATGTCAGGATCACTGTATAAAATAAGGATGGATGGATACAATGGTCTGATGACTCAAATGTTGGGAACACAGACAACAGTTGTTAAGTACTCTTACTCTTCGAAATCTGGGTTCGAAAACCAATAATTTGTTGAAAAGATAGCATACACTGCGCAGTGACTACCCATAATTGGTTTAGAAAGAGACACATCAATTCTCCTTGAAAATGTTGGAGAGAGACATAACATCTTTAAGCCTCTCATAGCGTCTACAAATTCAAGGTAAATGCGCAGTCTCTGTATTCATGTTTAAAAAATTGAAATAATTTAAACATTTTCTGTTATGAATTAATATAATCCCAAGTATAGGCTTTTTGTTGATGCCATTTACTATGGTTTATCTTATGATTGTCAGCCCAAACGAAGTATTTAAATAATCTATGCACAAAAATCCCTACTTTTTGGGTGGATTCACCCAAAATTTCACTGGTATCGTCTTCAATATTTTTGATATATATTAGCTCACTCAATGGGGATTTTTCCTTTAAACGAAAATGCAGTAATTTTCATGAAAAACCTTTAGAACATCACATTTCAAACATATAATTCCAATATTATATTTTCGAAACAATGAAAAATAAAAACGGAGATTTGCATTTGAAGGGATTTGTCTTGAGTGCACGATATGGCAACGTCGAATTCACCTATCTCGGAAAGAAAAGGACTTCAAATTTGTTACTCGGCTTAGGAAAACAGAGATAGCTATACTTCGATCTGGTTAGAGTAGAAGACAACGACCAAGGAATAGAAAAAGAAGAGCACAGACTGTCATACTGTCATATTACTGACAAATCACAAACGGAAATTATTTGGTTGTATTGACAAAGAACACGTGTGTACCACAGAATAGGAAAAAATATTTCATTATTCTATAGCAGAAAAACCAATTCTACTAAACACCGTTGTCACTTTGTTCATGCCTGGCAAATCTCAAACTCCAATTTTGAAATCTGATTTTAAATACTTTCTGAAGGTAATTTGGGAGAATGATGAATCAAACCCATAATAATTATGTTCAAATTCGCATTTGCAGTAATAGCCCAAATTCAGGAAAAACCCCCAGTTTGTCCTACTTCTTTTAGTTTCGCATCTGTTTCTGAGTAATTTGTAAGTGCTTATTCATCTGAGAGAATGTGCGCACGCTTAGCAGAGCATGCGAAAGATTTATGACAATAATTTTTTTTGCTCTTCTTTTCTCATTTAAATGTTTAATGTGTGTTTTCTTTCAAGCATGTGCTCGCTTACGAAAAGTGTACAGGGTACTATTACTGCTATTCATGAATGTTTGTTGACATTTCTGAATTATATTTCGTTCCAGTTTTTCATGAACTCAAGTTTGGGATATGTCAAGGAATATAAAAATGGATCATGTCTGCATATTAGATTCGATATGAGAAATATTTTTAGAATGTTGGTCGGTGCCTTTCAATTTTCAACCGGTTTTCTGGGGAACGAAATTATGTACCTGAAGCAAAACATGGAGTCATCAATAAAAATTCTAGAGAAGTACTGTGTCAGCAACTTTTGGGCGAATGTTCAAATTGATTGTCACGGCGGTCACATATCGTTACTGGTAGCGATATGTCTCTGGGCGAAGGAAACGTGGTTTCCGAAACGTGCGTTAGAGGCAGAAAGTGAGAGTGGATTAGAAAGTAGTTATACACGGTTTTGCTATCCAACACTGCTTTGATACTCCTATGAAAATAACTTTCGAATACTCCCATTTTATGAGATATTATATTTTTCATTTATTTAATACTGAAAGTATAGTAGCTTAAGAACGCGATCTTCATTGGAAGCCTGATGAGCATTAAGGACGTTAAACCTAGATCACGCGGGAATACTTACCTATTGATAATCGATGTATTTTTCCGTGTGTTTAAATTTATTTGTGAGCTACACATGATACGAAGGAATAATTCATGAACAAATAGAATTCGCCTCATTAATCGCATAAATATTTCGGAAAATACACATGCATGCTTACCGCTGACACATTAACTCTCGAAAGAAACGACTTGAAGACTCAATATTTTTAGAGTGGATTTGGGGCTCAATTACGAAGGTCTGGCTGAGTTTGAAAACTTTACTTTTCACGGCCTTTCCGGCTATCCGCCTTCGATGGCCGATTACAACAAAAATGGCCAATAAGGTACTTTTTTTTCTTATAATTTCGGTAGTTTAGGACCGTACGGAGTTTTAAACTCAGCCAGAAGGTATGAAAACTCCTTTTTGTATTTTTAAATTGATATTGAATGTTTGAGTGAATCCTATTTCAAACTGAAGTTCTAACTTTCAAGCCTTTTTTGAGTAGCTCTAAGTGATTTAGGGAAGCTGAGTAATTTTTTTCATTGAAACAACGTCCAGGGAGATCACGTTACAGCAAAAAATTCTGCAAAATACCTTCTACATAAAAAGATATTAATTTTTGGAACCTTGAAGGCATAATAAATTGAAAAAACAAAAAAAAGATAACTCGAAAACTACAAAAATCGCGTAACATATATGAAGAATTTTCGGTTGGCCCCAGGTGTGAGGAATCTAAAAAAAAATATTGACGTCACTACTTGGACCACCATGTATAGGCACCTTGTCAATTTCAAAAGAGGCAAAATATTGCGAAAATATTTTGTGATGTTATTCGCAACTACTGCTACGCGATACGCCCTCTGGTGATAGAAATTCGAACACTTCCAAGCTAGTAGTTTTTCGACGTGCCTGTTATTCTAACGTAATTTGCCTACTTTTGGAGTTCATTTTCGAGCTTTTGTGTTGTTCTTCGAGTTGAAATTTTGGAATACCGAAAGTGTTTGTAATATTCATCAATCGATTCCTTTCTTTCCGATTAAAAATTTCGATCGTATTAATTCGAAAAGGCATCCTCCCAAAATGACTATTGTTGTGTGCCTCAACTCAATGTTATTCATGGTCAGAGAAGAAAGGATCATCTAGTGGCTCTAGTTTTCATTTTTTCCAAAGCCAAATGAAATTAAATTAATTTGGAAACAGCATTTGGCAGGGAACTCAATGATAGAAGAAAGGCCTAGCTTTAGAAATTGAAGATTGGAAAACAGGTCACGAAATACATGAAAGTATGTTCACTGCATTTCTCTGAAGATGTTTATTTTCATAAAGGTAAATTATCTACAATGTATTTATTTCGAAACAACTTCATGTCATGATGTTTTCAGGTGTAAATAAAAATAAGAGAATTTTTAAGGAAAATGCTGCAGAGAAACTACCGAGGACTTCTGCAGCTACCTAATTCACATACTACAAAAAATCATAATCAAAGAGAGTGATCTGGTTGAAAATCTGACAAAAACTAGATATACTGTTAGAGTTGATAATAGCTGAAGTTACTCATATAAATACTTCAATACTTTTCATTTCCTTATATAGGTAGGTTGAACCGGCTGTGACATTTTTCATTGTGTATGTGTATCTTGAGCTCCTGTAATATGAAAATGAAATATCAATTATATGTCTATCTGTTTCCTTTTCTTTAGAAATACGATGCAAAAGAACTAAAGCAGAAAATCTGTTTTCATTTTATTGATTCACTCGTTTGTAAACAAAGAACAAGTCATATCATTTGGACTGATTCTAGATTAACCACATAATATAGCCTGCATTGAGCACTTCTTCACATGAATAAGAGTCCCTAAATTACTTATTGAGGTGCCTATTTTTCCAGAAATTCAAGTAAACTTAGATATTGGTTTATTTTGATCCACCAAGCAACATACACTAAAATAACACCGAAATTATCCTCCAGGAACGATTTAAAGTACGATTTTATATCGTGATCCAAACGAAAAGTTCCTTCTCAAGAAATCTTACACAAAACTATAATAATTTTTTTAAATATTCAAGCTCTGCTTAATAAATATTCGATCTCCACCACATTTCTAAGGTTTGTTTACATAAAACTACTAGCTTGGACAGGTTCCAAATTTATCCGTTAGGGCGCTGGCATCTTCGCAGAAGTTCCCAATCATGCTACTAACTTTTTCGTTTCTAGACACAGCCAGGTATTCCTGGCTATAGTAGAAGAGAATAGTGTATTGACAAAGTGGATGGTTCGAGTTTACTGTAAAATACGACTTCAAGCGGGTGATCACATATGGCTAGAATCTCGATCAGTATTAATTTAAACCATTTAATTATAAAAACAAACAGGAATGCTTATCAAAAACTAACGATTCCACCACAATTCCTCACCTGGAATCAATCGCCATGCCCAAACAAAACATTGGCGGTAATAATACTGCGCACATACCTAACGTGAAAATCAGCTCAAAATTTGATTGCATAAAACACTTGAATGGAAATATTCTGACTACATCCTGCCTTGTTCACGTAATGAAGAAATTCTAACTCAGAACTTATGATTTTTCATAAATTTCCTACCCGGTATCATTCATCTTGCCCTACCAAAACATTGTAGATGATGATAGTACGCGACTTAAAATGCAAATCAGCTAAAACTAAATTTCATTGCATACTGAATGTGTTAAGATACATTCATTTATTCATTGTCTCAAATCCTAGCCAATCAAAAGCGACGCAACCCGAGAGCATTAGTGTGAAATCGATTATTGATCGGCTCGATCTTGGCGGGATTGCTCGCAATCTGTGTTTAATAACCTTTAATCTAATCATGATGATGTGTAAAACCACAGGGATGAAGCGACGGTAGCATGATGTAAAAAACATGGTGTGCTCATCTGAAAAAAAAGTGACGTCAGCAAGATTAAAATACAAAGAAAGATATATTCTGTGCTTTCGAATTTGAATGAAAAAAGTGCCGTCATCATTGGTAAATACGATCACAGACGAGCAGATAAGCAGACCATGTTTTGCTAACATCATGGACGGTAGGAAAAGTAGAAACAAGGACATACGTTTCCACTCATTTTTATCTGTCACGTATGTCGTGGTTATTCAAAATTTAAATTAATATAATACCCGTTAATATTAGTTAATATCTTTTCAGGTTCAATTGAATCATATTTATTTTCAGGATTCAGATAATATTGAATCGATTTTTATGATGGAAAGTATCTTAAAAAAATTCACGGAGAAAATCGGTCACGAGAAATGTTTTACAAAACCACATCCTCCAATGCTTGTTGGGAATGAAATATGCATTGTACTGATTGTTATGACGAAATTCAGCTAAAAAAAAATAACTATTTAAATCAGTCACTTTTCAGGAAAATAATTATCGGCGTAAAGGGGGAAGTCCATCATAATAACCTCATGATCGCACGCTTACGTACGCCCAACCTATTTTTCTCTGTATTATCATTGTATAAAGACAACAGTAAATCGGTTTCTGGCCAGGTCTTGAAGTGTAGTAGGAAAAGGAGGAATTCTCAATTTTCAAAAACACACATCTCGCGAACGAAGAATTTCCCAGGATTGAAGCTGGAACCAATCGATTTGTAGATTGAAAGTATCATAAAAAAATTCACGGAAAAAATCGGTTATTGGCCAGGAAATGAAGTCTCGTAGAAATATGAATTGTACTATTTGATATGACGAAATTCAGCTCGGAAAATATAGCTATTGAAATCAGTCTCTTTTCAGGAAAATGATTATATTTCTAATAACCTCATGATCGCAAGTTTACGTACGACTAACCCTCTCTTTTTTCTGTGTATTATTTCATTAGCCCTTTAATGCAGTAAGTTAGGCTACCCAACATTCCGTCTGTTGTTGGGGGATAGCTGAGATAATATCAATCATCAGAAATTAATAAAAACAAATATCGGATATGTTGTTCAATATTAAAAAGTGATTCCAATCTCAAATTTTAATGTAAATAATATAAAAGTCCACGAATGATATTAAAATTTTCAATATTTCTGTGCTGATAATCATGACAATGATTTCTATGACATAACCTCATAAATTTGTGCAAAAAACTTAGAAATAGCATTGTATAAAATTGTGTAAAGTTGTCTTTATACAATGGAAATAGTATACCAAAGTAGCAAATTTTAAAAATTCATATCTTCCGAACAAGAAATCTCCTAGAGTTGAGACTAGTATCAATGAATTTCTCGTGCGAAACTGCGCAGTAAAAAAAAATCCGCGTCGAAATCGGTTACTGGCCAGGTTCGTACATTTCTGACATGGTTCGGTAAAAGATTGTAGATTTGCATAGCTTAAACAGTAGAGATTGTTAATACCAATTTCAAGGAGCTTTACACTTAATTCTCAACATTCAAATCATTCAGGTACTTTGACCCAATTTGGACGGCCTGTTAGTGAAGTCAAAGACTGCGACTTGCGATAGACATTTTCTTTTTAGGGACAGAACCAATAATAATTTATTTTTTGTTTACAGTTTTCGTGTTTGTGGTTGCGAACAGATATGACTGTCTGAAAGTAGTGGTTGAACTGAATAATCCTCAAAAATCAGTAAAGAACAGGGACTATCGCATGAGAGGAAACCGTGAGTGACATCACATTTAATATTCTTCCTCCTGTTAGAGGTAAATAATTAATGCACACAATTTTGTTCAATTTGATATACCCACAACTGGTTCTTGTGTCTGGAGATTCAAACTCGATACATTGGATAATTTTTTTTTTGCCACATTGGAATGAACGTTTCGACTCGATGGTGGGGATGTTCTACTATAAGATAATTTTATTAACTTGATTTTATGTGATGTGTCCAAAGGCTACGATGATTTATGAATAAATGTAGCTATTATGGCTGATTCACAATGAACCTAATACGTTACTTGTACACAACATACGTATAACATAAAGTTGAAGCAGGTTTTACTTGGGAGTGTTCATAATGGTGAACGCAGTATATACGTTTCCAGAAGATTTACGGATGGCCAAAGGAATCCCTAAATCGAACATAAAACTCTAGTGATATTTTCAGGTTGTTTGAAGCCGTTCAGTTGTGTTCGAGTTTTGCATCGTGTCCATGATTCGAACAATAGTACCTTCGATTGTCATATGCCCTTGCAGCATTATAGCTGCCAAGTCTCCTGCAATGATCTAAAATTGAGTTCTCAACTTCTTTTCTCCATTTTCCCAAAATATCTCCTGTATCGACATAGTTGTAGGAAGTATATCGAGTTCTTGCCAATGACGATTTTATAATGTAATTGTGCAAACACACTGTGGTTTTGATAATGCACTTATCGTCCTATGAAAAATTCGCCATCTAAAGTGTTTTCTATTCCCTGTCTTGCACGTAATGAGCCATAATTAAATACACTTTTTAAGGCATCTAACATTTTATCAGGATATGGACGCATCAAATGTTTTCCTAGCGGAAAAGCAGCAGCACCAACTAAATAAAAATTGCCTGTTACATTAATCCCAGGAAACATTTTAGGCATTGGTAAAGGAAGCGTGCCTTTGGTTAGTGCTTGACCAAAACTTGAACTACTCAACACTCCCCCATCGCTTTCAGAACCGTAACACCCAATATCAACATATAAAAAATTATAATCCGCTTCACACACACCTAACAGAACAATGCAAAAATTATTTATATAATTGTAAAAGAGTGATCCACTACTATGTGGGGCAATTATGGCTATATATTTTCCATCTATACTTCCTACGTAGTGGGGCATTTGCCATCTACTAAGAAAGTCTAATGACACCTTTTCCAAATCTTCAGTCGTTGGTTGTGCTAGCATGATGGGTCCTAACTTCAACTATATTGTGTCACTTCTTTAATGATGCTGCACATTGTAGATCAGCCCACACGGTAGCTATTTGCCAACGATGAATGAATCACCAGTAGAAAAATATCTGCAAACTGAAGGCCATGAAAGAAAAGTAAAACATAACTATTTTTTAGTAAGTACCTTAATGTTATGGCCAAGAGAGCACATGGAGATAAAGGTGTGCGGATACTGCATTATTTTGAAACTGGCCCTACTATACTCAAGAGCTCATCATAGCACTGAGGGATTATTCTGGTATAGTTTAATATCCACTCAACATCGTGCAATTTCAACTCTAACCCTCCAGGGTTGGCATGTCTAATTGTTTATTGGTATTGGTTGCAATCAACATTCTTCTAAGTATGTGCCTTTTCAATATTAATAATAACGAAAACTCATCTAACATTTTGGAGTATGAATGAAGATGACTGTGAACTTGAACTGTTTTAACAACCAACACTAACTAAACTTTATATAAATTCAAAGCCACGTTTTAGGTTTCAACCTAAAAGACTGTGGGTTGTGGTGGTTGTCAAATTTTGTTGGTTCCTACAAGCACAGACAAGACCTAAAAGATCTGCTTGTGTTACGTACATTGTGAATACTAAAAATTGCATTAATACAATATTTATCATCAGTACCATTCTTGAATTGGTTTACAATGAGTCTAATATCTATATAGCTATTTTCTTCAACAATGCCTTGATTCTATATTCAGATGCATCACTGGAGTAGACTCACGCTAGGCTTTGAAACCTGTGTTGTGATATCTAAACCAGTAAGGCATTTGGCGTGTATGTTCTTATGTATGGCATTCACAGCAGCGCAGTTGAGTTTTATGCTATGGAGACAACGAGAGAAAAAAAATTATACACTCAAATTAAGACCAAGATATAGACCAGGATTCGAACGAGATTGGACAATTCTAAAAGCGTTGATTTTAAGAAAGTGGAAAACATGATTCATATGCACGCAACACATTTACAAAATATTTGATTTAGTAGAAAATGGAAATTTGTCAGGATGATTTTGAACGTACTTTTTTATTTTTTTTTTAATATTTTAGGGGTTTTATAACTTTTAGATTTTTTCGGAGAAGGTTAAATATTTTTGGGCCATAGAAAAGAAAAAAATTTTGTGTAACAGTTTTATTGAAAAATTCAGTTTGTACCTCCAAGTACATTTTTGATCGAGTTTCTTTTGAGTGTTTTTGTGTGTAATTTAAATTTGTAGATACTTGTCGAATTTATTTATTCGTGAAAATTAATGAAAGCTTGGAGAGAATTGAGATTTAAGGCGATTTGCTGCAATAGGCTGAGAAAGCTCGTGCCGTACTACTACTGATATAGTCGGAACCAAAGTATAAATAAAAAAGAATATGACAGATTCTGGCAGTGGCTGAATGTAAACTGTATTGAAACCAAAAATATGAGTGTATGATGTTGGTTTTTTACTTCCAAGACATGGAAGGTATTTATTACTCTACATTCTAGTCTAAGTGAATTGATTTATTTTTCTTACAGCCTGGAGTAGTCAATATCAAAATTAATAATGAGAATTTATAGCTTCATTCGGGTTCCAATTTCCGAACTATCCTAGGATTATTCTCGAACTGCGCAGAACTGATGAGCAGTAGCTTAGCGTTCTAGAACAATCCTAGAACAGTTAAAATTTTATGAAAACCCGAACATTGCAAAATACGAAGGACGAAATAAGAAAGGGAGAGATCAACGAGAATGTTGTCTCTGAGCATAACCTTACTTAATGTTCAAATCGTGCCGGTGTCTTTCTTTTGTATCTGCTGTTTTTTAAGCTTAATCGCATTAAACCATATCTGTTACATATAATCTCAGTGTTATATAAATTCTCCAGCAAAATTTGGGTTGGTGGTAAGTTACCTGAATGGTTGCATGCATCTGATATCTAATATTATTTTGTTTTTGGATTTAAGTTTAGAAAGACAATTTGCCCAGTCTGAAGAAAAATATTTCAATAGACAACGAACATTGAAGCTTCTGGAACTCTACAAACTCCATAAAAAAAAATTGGGACTTTTTTTTCGTATCCAACAAGTGCGAAAATCGTTTCAAAGTTCTGGAAAGAACCTATAAAAAATTGTGGACAACAACAAAATAATACAGGCAGAGGAAGAATGAGGAATTTCGAATTTGAGGAGGAAATGGATGATATTTTCGAAAAAAAGAAGAATATTCATCCTTTACTTCTCCTCTCCAGCAACGCCACATTCGTACCTAAACAAATTAATGTGCCTCCAACTGCACCTGAAGTGCATCCATGCATTTCAGTTCCTGAAGTGCACTCATTCATTTCAGTTCCTGAAGAGATGCCAGAAGTTCTACCTAGCACAAGCACATCAACACGTAATCTAAGGGAAGAAACTGTTAAAAGAACAACCAAACAAAAGCGAGAGCCAAGCCGAACTTATAAGATATACTGGTAGAAATTAAAAACGATTTACAATCCTTTTATGAGCGGCGAGATAAAAGGGAAGAAGAAAAGCTTAAAATAGCAAAGAGGGAGTTGGAAGAAAAAAAGAAAAAAAACGAGTTGTTGCAAGAGTACATTGAGTTCATGAAAAGAATTTATAATTTTCATTCTTACATACAGAAGGTTATATAATGTTTTTTCTTCTTCCACTTTTGAATAGGACTTTGTCCTGTGTTTTCTGCCTGTTATTGGCTTGTTTCCTGGGACATCGAGTTCCAGCTCTCTTTCCAACGCTTTGGGGGGCGCCCTTATGGTCTGCGTGTTATTGGCTTGTTTCCTGGGACATCGAGTTCCAGCTCTCTTTCCAACGCTTTGGGGGGCGCCCCAATGGTCTGCGTGTGCAAGGTTTTTGTGTTTCCGCCCATTTGGCCCATTCGGCATCCTTTCCACGTGGTCTCTCCAGAACCTCCTGCGTGCTCTCACCCATCTGAGGACATCCTGCACCTCCAGATCCTCCAAATCCTCATTTGTCTTGTTTGTTTTTTATTTGATAATATTCATATTTTCTTTGTGTATTTCTTGTTTTACGCCTTTTTGTTAAAAATGATATAACCATTCCTATTCATAGTTGTCTAATGTGTAGTGATCTCATTTCATCTTTAGTTTATTCATATTTTATTAGTTGAGATTTAAAGTGTATTTTTTGTTTTATTATATGTTTTTTCCTATTTATAGCAGTTATTTCATGTGAAGATAAAATAAATACCTGACTGAAATCATGCTCATTTTATAGACTTATATATTTTATGATATTGTAAATAAAATTTTAATTTTATCCTTGTATATTCGTTGCAGCTACTTAATCTATTACCTACACCAATAGAATTAATAGTATATTTTCTAAAACACTAGAAAATCAAACCCTTTGGTCTTCTGTACTGTTGCTTCAATTAAGCTGTTGACAAGGGCAAATCTATCGGCAAGAATATTCGTTGGCCTATTCAAGTGCATACCATATAGTGTATTATGTAAATAATCATTTTCTGTGTAATTTTACTCGGTACCGAGTAAAAGCAACAATAATAATTGGATAAGAAGTCAAAAAGCCATTTTATAATCACTAGATGATCAAAACGTCGGCTCTTTTACAGTGCTGGCTGAATTTATCTGTTGAAATATGCCCAATCTATCGCTAAGAAAATTTGATGGCCTTATCTAGTTTACATAACTACAAATTCAGTTTGTATAGGAGTATCTTAAATGAAAATCAGCCTTTAAAATTCAATACTTTATTGAAGTGTACAAAAAAAATTCACATTGAATAAGATCTTTGCATTAGAAAGAGGATTAAATTATCAATAAATTCGATGTGGTCTGACTTTACCAATGCTCAAATATTCAACACTGCTGCTACATAATTTCTCTAATTTAAACCAACATCATTTTCATCATCATGATTGGTTAAGGTTCAATATTTTCTTCGTTTTGAAATTCGGGCAATTCATTGAAAATCATATCGTCCATGCACATATTATGTAAAACACAGCAGGCTCTTACAAAGTGGCATATAAATTCAATTTTTTTGCTTTTAAGATGATACAGTTGACGAAACCTTTGGTATGCTCAACTGAAACCCTGCAGTCGCTAAGTTTCTTATTGTATGATTTTTGAACAACACTTAAATTACCATTATTTTTGAACAGAGTTAATAAATTTCTCAAACAAGGGTAGGCACGGTCACCAAGAAGAAAATATTGCGTGCATTTTTCTGGCAAATTACGGCCTAATAAGCAGGTCTTAAAAACTCTGCATCATGAACACTACCTGGATATCCGATAAATACATCCCTTATTTTCTTAGAGGAATCACAAACAATTTGCGCCTGAGACAAATAATAAATCAGTATATAATTATTCACCCTAATGTAATTTGCATATGAATAGGGGGAGGCAATATATAAAGAATTTGAGACAAATTGATGAAAAAATAGACATATTTTCTGAATTTCAATGGATAAATGATATTGATAAAAGTTGCTTGAAACCCTAGAATCATTTACCTGAATAGAATAATATATTTCCTATTCAAATATGATTCTGCATTATCACTAGGTGCATCAATCCATATGTGGGTACCATCTACACATCCTTCAGCATTTGGAAAACCCATTTCTGCAAATACTTCAGAAATATTTCGCAACTGCTCCACTGATGGCCAAACAATAAAACTGCTGGACATATGTCAAACACAGAATTTGCAGATAATAGACATTTCAAAGGTGACAGAATTGGAGCAATTTCAACGAATGAAAATGACTGAGGTTATAAACTTGGGCTCGTACGCAGATAAAGTAAAAATTACCCCCAATACTGATATTAGCAAACAAATCTCAAAGCGAATGGATATGGATGCATAGCAAAACCAAAAGACAAAAACCAGAAAACCCATCAAAAAACAATAACTTGGTACAGCTGAAGTTGATGAAATAGAAAACACTACTGCCTTTACTGGGGTGTACAAAAAAGCTTGGTTCTTCATCAACAGAGTGAATTTGGGTGTTACTGAACAAATCATTAAAGGGTAAAACTTTACTTTAGGGACTTTAGAGGTAAAGGAACTTATCTCCAAAAATAACACGGAAGGTCAAAAAAGGTTTGTAGTTAAAGTTCCATTCGGCAAAAAGGATGAACTATACGATACAAAATTTTGGCCTAACAATGTGGGATTCAAAAGATTCAATTTTGAACTTTATAAGAAAAATATTAAAACAATTTTTTATAATCAATGAAGCTATTGAAAAAGTAAAAAATTATGAAGAGAATTTCAGTATATTACACCAAAATGTTTGCTCATTAGGAAATGCTAGAGAGTATTTCTATTTTGAAAATCATTAAGTCTTTCAACAAACCGAAAATCAATTATCTCACCATTCATATCCATTAATTTTCTGTTTCGCCAAAACAAAAGCTTCGGTAGCTAATTCCATTGAATCTTTCTGCAATCCACTACCAAAATCAACATAGCCATGGTATTCATTGCCTGTGTATTCCAAATGTTTGCGAATTGCTATTTCATCAAAGACTAATGAACAATAGTATATTATTAAACGAGCATGAAATGACTGTTATATGCGAGTTTAAATACTATACTTTGTCCACGACTTCATTGATAAAATTGGAATAATTCTGCATTTTGAAGAACGTACAAAAGAGTTGTCAGAATGTTAAACTTCATTCTCCGTGATTGCTGGAAGCTGTCAAGCTTACGAAAAACATCGAAACTTTCACTTGATCTATGCATGGAGTGTATAATATTCATTATACACACCTATCATCCACGACTAGATTAATAACTATCATTTTCCTTCAGCGAGAGCCATAGAAATATATAATCTTATTCAATGGTCGTGAACAAATGATTCTATTTTTATCTGTGTTTTGCATTTTCAATCTTGAACACCTAGAAAAGCACTGCCGTTAAGGCAGCAGCTTTTGCGCGAATTATGTTTTAAAGATGAGTGGTTGAGGTTCTAAAATACTAACTTTATTGAAAATGATACAAAGGAATAATTCTACTGATAATCAATCTGATATCAAGACTGAAAGTGAATTTGTTCATAAAGATATTTATAATGAAGAGGAATGAGCTAATCAGCTTCACACTTCCAGGAACTCGATCTCTAGGAAATGGTCAGGTCAGCGTCTTCCACGTTCTAGGGATATGTAACGCCTCCCTCCTAAGATATTCCATCACGGGGAGAAAAATGGGATTCCCTGTGGTTGGACTTCTTCAACTTCTTTTGATTATGTTGGCCATCTGGAATTCAACCACTGCCTAAGTTTGCTTGAACATATTGTAACGTTTTCTTAGTTTTCAGAACGTTTAGAATATTTAAACTATTTATTTACACTTATTTACACACTACTGTTCCAATAACTAAACAATTATTTCTATCAAAGTCTGTTCACAATTTATATGGACACTAATTTATTTCCACTGAACTCTTTCTGCTACGAATCACTCTGCTGAATTGGTCCCTGTGCTGCTCCGCGCCTGCCCTTATATCACATGTGGAATTTCCAGCGATGTCTGGAATACTCTCGAAAGTGGGTGACTCATACGCGTCGCGGGCTTTCTGCAACATTCTAGAATAGACAGGGCCGTACTCGTCACACTGTCCCCTCCTTAAGCCTGTTCTATCCCAGAACAGATTCCACGAATTCCTCAGAGGACTGTGATGAAATCTGCAATCGTTACCATTTCTGCAGTAGCCCCTCTGATGGAAGTAGCAATCTACGGTTTTGCTGGGCTTTACGTTTTGCTTTGGGATGAAATTGCATACCAATATCTCTATACCTGTCTTCTGGAAGACTACCTCAAGCATGCTTCGCACAACCCTCCAATTAAGTTGATCCAGTCCACAACCTAGTTTGGGGACAGCTAATTTCCTAATCCCAAAGCATTGCAGTTCTTCTTTCAAGCCATGCAGTGCTGTCCATAAATTCTGGTAGGTGGGCTTCTGATATGAGTACTGTTTGGTGACTACGTAATAAATGAATCGACCCTCTGACTTCAGTCTCAGGCATTTTCCGATTCTGGGCTGCTGTCTCATCAGTTCCTCTTGACGTCCAAATTTATTTCGGAATACTCTTGCAATTCCTCTACTCATCCTTAGATCCGCTGCTACACAATGAGCAAGAGAGTATTCCTCGGGAACTGTAAACAGGTCTTGATGAACTTCCTTTGTAACGCCAAACCGTGCAACTCGTGTTCCCCCATAGCTATTCATGAATTCCTGAAAATCGTCACTTTCCTTCGCCGGAACCTCGATGAAACGTACTTCTTCTTCGTCATCCTGTGTTGACGCGTACGGAGCCAATCGA
Source organism: Myrrha octodecimguttata (assembly GCA_958510865.1). NCBI lineage: Eukaryota > Metazoa > Arthropoda > Insecta > Coleoptera > Coccinellidae > Myrrha > Myrrha octodecimguttata. The sequence goes on along the minus strand of OY294061.1, from coordinate 21,000,035 downwards.
TTGAAATGGACGACCTTCGGTTTTCCTCTAGGAAGCTTCCGTATCCGGTAAACTACATCATTTATCCTTTTCATGACTTCATACGGTCCTTCCCACTGTCTCTGCAGCTTCGCAGAAAATCCTCTTTTTCTTTGAGGGTTATACAACCACACCAGATCTCCTGCGGTGAACCCTCCTTCAATGGCCTTGATGTCATAGCGCATTTTCATCCTATCACTTGCTTGCTGCATTTGATTGCGCACCTTGTCATGGATGTAATCTAGCTTACTCCTCAATTTACTGACGTAGTCCTTCCCGGCTACATCTTCTCCAGGCTTACAACCAAACTCTAGGTCACAAGGTAGTCTAATTTCTCGGCCGAACATTATATTGGCTGGAGTTTCCTTGGTGGATTCTTGAACCGAAGATCTATATGCCATGGTGAATAGATGCAAATACTCATCCCAGTCCCGCTGGTGGTCGGAGACTACTTTGGCAAGATCTTTTCCCATGGTCCTATTCATTCGTTCTACCATGCCATCCGATTGGGGATGTAGAGCTGTTGTTCTTGTCTTATTAATCCCCAATTTCCTACAAACTTCTTGGAATAATGTCGACTCGAAATTTCGGCCTTGATCACAATGCAGCTCTAGAGGTATTCCAAATCTGCAGAAGAATTCTTTGACCAATTTATCAGCAACCCTACCTGCCTCTTGATTAGGAATACCGTACGCTTCCACCCATTTGGTAAAATAGTCCATGGCTACCAATATGTACTTGTTTCCATGATCTGTTTCGGAAAAGGGGCCCGCGATGTCGATAGCTACTCGTTCCATGGGAGATCCGACGTTATATTGCTTCATTGGAGCCTTCCCTTTGCCGTAAGGACCGTTAGCTGCCGCACAAGCTTTACATGTTCTACACCAGTCTTTAACGTCTTTCTTATAGTTGATCCAATAAAACCGCTGCCTTACTTTCTCCAACGTCTTAGTAATCCCGAAATGTCCACCTGAAGTTCCATTATGTAGTCTTTTCAAAACGTCTGTCACTCGACTCTTCGGCACAATCAACTGGAGCCTCTGTTCAGATCCATCGTCATTCTCCCAACAACGCTTCAGAAGACCTTTATCGATCTTCAACGTTTCCCATTGTGCCCAATACGACTTAACATTTTGACTCATTCTGGATACTTCTTCCCAAGTAGGTCGTCTACCACTCTTCTTCCAACTCAGGATTACTTTCAAGTCTGGATCTTCTTCTTGTGCTCTTTGTATTTCTTGGGGTAGCCAGTCATCTTCAATTACTGTGGTCCGTCTCACATCGGCCACACGTGAGCAATGGCTGTTATTGTCAGGGCATGATCTTCTTGATAAAACATCTGCATCTTCCTTGATCTTGTTCGAGGCAACTGTGCTCATCACTTCAGAGGCGTTTTTAGCTTGAGTCGGTTTATGCCCCTTATCACCGACCCTTTTCAGTTTCCCTGCCGTGGCTCTTTTCCTGCTTTTAATATGCCCACTTCCATTACAGTACCAGCACACAGCATCCTCTTTCTTCGTACACAATAATCTGTTGATTTCTTCTCTAATGATTTCCTCAACAGATTTGTCTATTTCTTGGTCTTGTCTCACACGAAATTGTCCTCTACACGACGCCAGCTTCGCTGCCTCGAATTCTAAAGCCTGAGCTAGAGCATCATCTAAAGTTTTAGGGCGTGCAAGTCTCAGAACTTGTTGTGTCCCACCGTCCTTGATTCCGTCTACAAAAGTTTGGATTGATAGCAGTTCAATGAAGCCGTCTGGAGCAGTTGGGTGAGCCAGCCTAACTAACCTAGCCACATCTGCTTCAAACTCCTGGAGATTTTCTCCTGTTTTCTGCACCCGGTTCTTGATTTAAGCATGATAAACTTGTTGTAAATGAGCATCACCATATCTCATCTGAAGTTTCGATGTTAGAACTTCATAACAGGCCTGTTGGCTCTCCGGAATCGTTTGCAGAATGTTGAGTGCCTCTCCTCGTAGAGCTATTATCAATGCTGTGGCTTTTTCGTTATCGTTCCAACTGTTTGCCATCGCAGCAGCTTCAAATTGTTTTTGGTATGTCGACCATGGGACTTTTCCATCAAATGTCGGTGGCTTGATCTTCATTTTTCCACTTTCGCCGTTATTTTCCATTTTCATGTTACCATGGGGTGATGAAGCCGGATAATCTTTTCCAATCGACATTCTTTTCAGGGACTCTATTATTTTAGAATGTTGTTCGATTAATCCTGTTATTTCTTCGAATTTTCCGCTAACTTCATCGAATTTTTCGTCAACTTCGTCAAATTTCTCATTTACTTTTACATAAACTTCGTCAAATTTCTCGTCAACTCTATCGAATTTTTCTTTTATGGTTTCCATTTTCTCATCCAATTTACTTGCAAATTGACTCACCAATTCATTGCTTTTCTGAGAATTTTCTTCCATTTTCTCATTCATTTTCCTAGAATTTTCTTCCATCTTCTGGGAATTTTCTTCTGCCTTGTTTTCCAGTTTATCCATTTCATCATTGATCTTCTGAGAATTCTCTTCCATTTTCCGAGAATTTTCTTCCATTTTCTCATTCATTTTACTCAAAAATTCCATTATCGCCTGGGTCTCCATTGCTTTCTGAAGTCTTGTGGTCACTGGCATAAATTTGAATCAACAAAATTTATTTATTCAGTTCGAACGATGTCGAATCCCACTCCTGACACCAATGTAACGTTTTCTTAGTTTTCAGAACGTTTAGAATATTTAAACTATTTATTTACACTTATTTACACACTACTGTTCCAATAACTAAACAATTATTTCTATCAAAGTCTGTTCACAATTTATATGCACACTAATTTATTTCCATTGAACTCTTTCCGCTACGAATCACTCTGCTGAATTGGTCCCTGTGCTGCTCCGCGCCTGCCCTTATATCTTTATCTTTATCTTTATTTGAAGAAACTTGTACAATCAAATTACACAACAACAATTCTATCATTTACATAGTCAATTATTATACTTGTTCTGCTCAAACAAGGATACAAATTTACTCCCAATTGCTTCATTTTCTAGAGAAAAGTTTAATTCGTCACCTGAACTCGGAGTTCGTGTGTGATCGAAATTCCAGTATTAAGCCAATTTGTGTAATAAATCTTTACCTACGCTGAATGAACAAATGAATGTCAAAGACTGATCATACAAAATCACAAACAAAAAGGAAGTGAAGAAAAGAAAAAAAACACAAAGTGAACTGATCCAGTGAAGCTGGAGGAGAAAAGTATTCTGCTCACAGCGAGCCACAAACAAAACAACCACCCAATGTATGAACGCCGAAAGGAGACGAGACCAGAACGCAAGAGACACGCTCCCTTCTTCATCATTTTTCTCTCATTCACTTACTGAAAAACTCTTAACAATGTTTCCCCATTCATATGGATGTAATGTTTCAGTTTTAATGTAAAAGATCTGTAAGATGCAGCACGAATTATCTCTCTAGGCAGAAGATGATAAAGCCTCGGCGCGAAATAAAGTACACTCCTCTGAGTGAAGTTTGTCCTGCATAATGGTATCTCAGGGAAGTCGGCTTGTCTGGTTCGGTAATGAGGATCCTTTCGGACATTTCGTTTCCTCATCCACATAATTGACTGGTATATATAAATTTTTCTAACAGACAACACATTTGCTTCCTTATAAAGAGAGTCAGTTGGATACAGGCGATTCTTTTTCAGAATTACCCTAAGGATATTATTCTGCGCTTTTTCTAATGAATTCAAAGCAATATTATAGCAACCTCCCCATGCAATGACACAATATCTCAGAATGGACTCAACGAGAGCCTTATATGTACTGAGTAGGTGTTTTCTCTTCAGTATGTTTCTCAATATGTAGAATTTGTAAACTAGAAATCTAAGTTTTTTAGTCAGAGAATTAACTTGCTCTTTCCAGTTTAAATGCTGATCGACCTCCACTTCAAGGTATTTCACAAATTTATTTTTATAGATATGTCCACACGAACAGTGCGTAAAATTTTCGCACTCAGCGTCGTGCACCCTCAGCGATTCCTCCTCCGGCTGGTCCGAGATTGTAGCAGAAAACGTAAGAAATTTTGTTTTAGATATATTCAGGCTCAAGAGGCTCTGATTCAGAAACATTTTGACTTTCTGCATACCCAATTCGGCGGTTTTGAATACCTCTGCCCATGTCTGACCCTCAAATAGAACCACGGTATCATCTGCGTAGGAAATAACCTTACCATCTATGTTAAGACCACCAAGCAAGTTAATATATATCAAGAACAAGATCGGTCCCAGCACAGTTCCCTGGGGAACCCCCATAGAGGCAGCGACCGGGCTACTGATTGTCTCCCCAACCCTAACCACCAGCGACCTACCTTCAAGATAACTACGGAAAACACCCAGTGCCACCCCACGAATACCAACAGTCTCCATTCTTTCTAATAATATCTCGAAATTGACAGTGTCGAACGCTTTAGCTAAATCCAGGAAAACAGCAAGGCATTTTTTTATTGTTGTTATTTGCGGTATAAACGAATTTCATGAGCTCAAAAATGGCATCCTCTGTACTGAGATTTTTTTGGAAACCGTACTGATTCCTATTCAAGATATTATTTTTCAACAGAAAGTCAGTCAGCCGAGATTTCATCACATGTGGAATTTCCAGCGATGTCTGGAATACTCTCGAAAGTGGGTGACTCATACGCGTCGCGGGCTTTCTGCAACATTCTAGAATAGACAGGGCCGTACTCGTCACAATATATACACTATGAATTCGATTAAAATTGCATAAATGAATGTGATTAATTTTTCATGGAGCAATTTTGTGTCCTCCTGCTTGATTAGAAGGGGTTGTATTTCTTCTTGCTTCTTTTTGAGTTGATGAATCTGGTCCAGCGGGACGTCTTGGAGTTGAATTTTTTGATTTGACCAAGGTTGGAAGATACATTGGTTTGCCTTTGAAAACATCTCTTTTGTTGAAAAATATTTCTTCATCAGTCTCGAAGAAACATCCTTATAGTATTGTAATAAGGAAGTTTCGCATAATGGTAGTGAGGTCAGTTCTTTCACATACTGTGCGTATTTTTATTCCGGTTGGAGCTATTGCAATGAATTTTCCGCTATCAATTAACTGAATGAAATTTTTGTTGGTTTCGACTAGATGATTTTGGCAGGAACCAGGAGCTTTATTTAAATGTAACAGCTGGAATGGGCAATCTTCTTCCATGGACTCGTCAACGAGGTTATCATCTTTGCAGTAGTACATTGAAAGCAAATTAACACCAGATGAAGAGGTGTACTGATACCACTTTTCATTTATTGTCAGATATGAATTTTTTGGAATGATTATTGTATTGTTGATAGCTGGGACTGAGAAAAGATGGTAATGCAAAAATGTATCAGGGTAAACCAAGGGGTATACAATAGGAAAGTGGAGAATGAAAACATTTCTAAATTCAACAAAATATGTATCGACCTTAACCCATTCGTAATAGTTATAATATTCTTTTTCATCCGTGAAAATTTAATTATTCTGAGAATATTTTTTGGAAATTCCAATTGGTATTTTCAATTCCATCAATTAATTCTGTTATTATATTGGAAGGAATTCCAATTTGATCCATAAAATTTTTATCCTCATTTGTAAATAAAAATTATGGCAGAGTTGGCTAAAATTTTCAGTGATTGGTTCAAACTGAGAAGCAATTGTTCTTTGATTTTGCTCAAGATATTTCAGTTCATTTTTGAATTTCTTACTAAATATGTTCAATACGGTTTCCGATGCTACTTGATACTGATGCCTTGAATATTTTTAACTGATCATTAGCGATAGCACTTTGCAAATTAGGAGGTACACTACGGATGGTTGAGTTTCCATTTGAGAATAGGATGATCATCGGAATAACTTCACCCAGAGGTTCTAAAGGCGATTCTATTTGTGCAGTGGTTGTGAGCGTGAATGAAAGTATATCAAGGTACTTCTCTATGGCTGCATCACAAAAGGGAGAACTCAGTAAGTTTTACAAGGTTATATTCACAAAGTGTCTTGAACAATATCAAAAAGTGAATAGTGTTTATAGTGAATGGTATTTATGTTGCCGAATTGTGCGGAGCCGTAATTCCCCAGCATATGGTAGTGTTTGCTCTTAAGGATGGATAGTTTCCCTCGAAAGAGATACTGTTTAACGATATTAAAATCTCACCCCAGAGAATAGTTTCTCCATCTTCTGGAGTTCCTCTTGGTGTTGCAGCTCTTCAAGCTGCTGGAGAAGTTCCTGTTGCGGTATCTCTTCTTCCTGCCGCGACAACTCCTGCTGCAGTTGCTCTTCCACACCTGTCCGCTGAAGGACCAATCCAGAAATTTATATAGGGTTCGAATTCAATAGATAAAAGCAGTTATAAAAATATGACTCTGCAATTTATTCTGTAAAGAGCTTCCTAACAGCGAATTTGTATCCTAGTTCTGATGATTCGCAATTATTTCATCTTATAAGTATTATATAAAAATCTCTGGAATGTACATTTATTTTGAAGATAATTAAATTCCCATCTCTTGTGGATATCTGAAATATTTTTTATCTTTTCAAGAAGAGGTTTATATCGCAGAATTATAAAGCACATTATAAATCTGTGTTAATACTATTTCTTGAGATCTATGAAGCCAATGTATACAATATAAGTTTCTAAAAACTTCACTGGTTTTTGATGAGTATTACGGATTTCAATATGAATACAATCATTTAATTATATCGAACACATTTTGTATGAACTAACATAATAGTTGTAAACGATATCTTTAACCAAGAAAAAAGCAAAAAATGTCACAGAGGTAAAAGCTGCTTTGTGGACAACGTGTTTTCTTCCATTACTCACCAAGACGACAGTGTTGAATAAGTATGTATTTTGACGACTAACTGTTTCTAAAATCCTAAAGTTACATAACCACAAGGACGAATATCTGTCGATTAATCAAGAAATATTCCACATTGATCAGAGCTAATCATCCAATCAACCAAAACAAAATGTTCAGACAAGTTGATATTTGGCTCAAATACTTTTCAATAGGTAGAAAATAAAATGTCGGAAGTATATGCACTTGTCAATTGACAAGTGCGGACAACCCTTTAGAAGGCATGCAAATCAATCTGCAGGTGATAGGGTGCTCTCCACCTATTGAATAACCGTGGCAATAATAAACCCGGCTTGACATTTTCGAGAGGCCCATTTGTGGGAATTTCGAAAAATTGAAAAGTGTAAACAACTTCCTCTTAGGAGCTGTTTAAACCACTCTGCTTCTGAAATGATTTTCTCTACGTATTGAGTAGTAACTGTTCCAAGAACAGCTTGGCTAAACATTTTTGAAAGGGTCATTCGTGGAAATTTCGAAAAATTGACAACTTTACACTACACCTTATAAGGCCCGTAAATCAATCTGCTTCTAATATTTTATTCCCTACCTATTGAAGAGTAATTGTGCTAAATATCAACCGGGTTTATCATTTTCGAAATGGAAAAATTTACAAATGTACACTACCTCTTAGACAGGCTGCAAATCAATCTGCTTCTGATAACTCATTATTGAGGAGTAACCGTGCATATATCTACCTTGTTAAACATTTGTAAAAAGGTAAAAATTTCGTATTTCGTGTGGATAGAAGTTGTGTATGCGGAAATTGTAATGATGTTAATTTTGAAACGTAAATCAGTTTTGAGAAGAAATCATACAGTGTAAACAAGAAAATAGAATGAAAGAAATGAATTTGCTCTGTGACTATGTTTCATTGAAAGTTGTACAGGGACCTGAGTTTTGTTGAATCATTTCATTTCAAAACTGATGTGTAAATCATATGGATATTAAACAGAGTGTTTCCTTTCCTTCTATTTCCAAGTTAACTATCAGAAAGTAAATGACTGATCTATGCAATAATTAGGTATATAAATCATCATTGATAATTAACTTCAAACATCAAGGTATCGTAATGAGTTTTCACGAGAATTTGCATGAGTTATCACCTATAACCTACTCAACTACACCTGTGAAGGAAAAGCAGCAATTAAAATGAGCTTGATAACTCGCATTTTCAATGGTTGCACGCAAAGGACTATATCATAATTTCGAACCGGAATACTATAAATATAATTATTCGAACTAAATCTGTCATAGTGACACTTACATCGAAAGAACTCAAGAATGCAGTGTTGAGACCCATGCTGCTATACGGCCTCTTTCGATGCCTCCTCAACTTTTTGCTATCCTTTTTGACGAGTTCTAGAAAAAAAACATGTTCTTGAATTGACGCAATCTACATGAATCATAGGATTTCATATTAAAAGTTTCATCAACCATTATGTACAGAAATATTGACGAACCAACAAATTAAGCAAGGAACAATAATGGAGTTAAATAGTCTTAATGAATCTGCCTTTCTTGTAGAATCCAGATTTTGTTATGTCTTCGAGGAATTATATGATATAGTTTGCCTATATTGATACCTACCTAAGAAATAACCTATGAACCTATATATATATATATATATATATATATAATATATATACGTCTTTACCTCACAACCCAGCAATACAACTTTGGTTGATCTGTATTTCTGAAAACATTGGAAAAATAACATTGCGATTGCACATATCGGTTTGAACTTAATGTCCAGTTTTAGCGGCCAATTATCCGAAGATACCCGAACAAGGGCAATCTAGCGTACGCCGCTAACATAAAAAGTCGTCGGCGAGTTGTAATAAGCACATAATGATTTCGGTTTTTTTTAACTTGCCGACAATTGACCTCATAGCTAAGTCCATGAAAACTTAACATAGTCATCGCATATATTTACAATTATCCACCTAGAAGGGAATGAATATCATTTGGCAGGATTTTGAATGTGCACCAATTTTTACTGTGTTATAAAGCTCCAAATCTACTCCACAAATATAAATTTTCAGTGTCTAGGATGAGCAGTGAGGGACTGAAAGGTTCATGTACAATCTCGTCAGTATTACACGAGGAATCATATCATTCCCTATCGTAGGTAGATAGATAGATAGATAGATATATGTTATGTTGTCTCATTTGAATGATGTAAATAAGCCACAGAGATAATAACATTATAATGATATTTTAGGGTTGTTGTCTTGTCTTGTCCGGGGCACGTGTCACATAAGGTTGATTTTTTTTAATCCACATTTCATATTATTTTGTCGTTAAACTAGAACTATACAAAAAAATCAAGCTTTTTTATTTGTTTTGTATATTTTTAATTGCCTTTTTCAGTTCGGGTTGATGATTGTTGCAATGGTATTCCTTTTTCCAATAACCATCCATCGTTGGATTGGGCTCTTGAAGTTTAAAATTTTTGTATAGCTTGCTATTTTGTACAATAAGGATGATCAATTTTCTCGATGGAAATTCAATTTGGTAAATACTTTTGAACATCTCAAATGCATTAAGTTGCCGCACGTCCAGAGATCTGGAACAATTCATCACTTGAGAAGGTAAGTGTTTTTCATGCATTATTTTTGATATCATTTCTGAGCAACCACTAAATTTTGCAAATTTTGATCGTGAACATCTCACCACACGATTATTCCATAGCTGAGTTAAGACTGTATCAAAACATAAAAGCATATTAACATGTTCCAAACTTTTTTATTTAATTTTGAAGAGTGCACCTAGTTATTTTTTGGTCAGGTCCTTTAAAGGCTGGAATGATCAATCTCAGATGTCAGTCAATTTTACTTCAACATATTTTATGTGTGTTGCTTCGGGTATACCAGTATTTCCATTCCAGTGTTGACTGATTATAATCGAACCACTTTTTCAGCTGAAGAAAATCTTTTTTTGTTTGAGTTTTGTCCAAGAGCCAGCATTATATCAAATCGCAGCGTCATCAGATCATGCTTTCAGTGCTTTTATATTTTTGGATCATATTTATATACATATGAAGGGAATAAAATTGATCCAAGGACAGTGCCCTGGGAACTCCCTTAGAAACAATATCGCTGCAACTTCTATGTATATAAATTCCAACCATCTTTTGCCTGTTCGATAAATATTTCTTGATTAATTCATATATGGATCCGCGAAATCAATAGTTTTTTATTTTTAGAGTAACTTCTCATGTGACACAGTATCAAAAGCTTTTGAAATATTTAAAAATCTGCACATGTATAAAATTTGTTAATCTTAATAATCTTACGTATTCCACAAAGAAAGAATTTAATAAATATGTATCTCAGTATACTTGTTTTATTTTCATCATTTGTTCCATACAAGTGTGGATTACATTTAGTGGAGGACATATGAGAGAACCAGAACATGTATTTGAATTGTCGTATAGTTTTTAAATATCGAGCTCAAATCTTGCACTTTTTTGAGCATTACGGCATGAATCATGATGAAAAATTTGGCAGGATCATACGATTAGTGGCAAAATCGTTATGTATCGAAATAAAGCGCTTGTGAACGTAGTGAATACATGGATGGATTACCACTGTTGCTACGGTTAAAAACTTGCGCATAAGAGCTCCAGATGCCACGCTGGAAGAATGAATAAATAATATTATGAATCATCTTTCTTATGTTTTGTTAGTCGGCTCAAATGCCCTGACCCTGAGATATCAAATGTGCGCAGAAGCCAGAATTTGAACTTTTATGACACATGGCTAATATGTCCCTTAACTTACAATAGCATTTATGTCATACTTTAAAAAAATATTGCCCCGAATTTTTTTACCAAATTGTTGCGTCCCAAAGCAAAAATTTATTGCAGCTCCCGTTGTCCAGAAAAATGGCGTTGGCCTGCTTAAGATTGAAGCTGTACAATGCACTCTATATTATGTAAAATATGCAATATACCGGGTGTCACAAGAATTAGGTTAAGCCGAAAAAATTCACATTTTTCAAGATATCGGATGGAAATTTTCTAGATTGACACTAAAGATTGATTTCCGTAGACTGCAGTAAGTAATGTGTGCCGATGACCCCCTGTACAACCAGGAGTGGTCCTAACATTCCCTTTTCTTGAACTTACTCATTTGAATTTTTGCATATTGGACTTCCACGTTGAATTTTGATTGGAATGCCGTCGACAGAAACATAAAATCAAGGAAATAACGTTTTAAATGGAAAAACTTTTCTGCTGTTGACTTCGGTTCGATTGTTATGCTTGATGTTTAAATTTTTGCGATATTGAAAATCATTTTAATTATTTTCTACTAGAAGTTGACCACTTAGGCAGAAGTTACAAGTATTTAGTTCTAGCCTTCTGTTTCAACTATAATTTTATTGAGTTGAGGTTCATAGAATTTTGCATACATATTCTCTGATTATACAGTGGAGAAAAATGTTTCCTCATTTTCGAAATAAAGATCCATGTTAAATTCAATTGAAAAATTACTGAAATTATTTTTTTATCAAATAGCAGTATGATCGGAGAATTTGAGTAGAAAAATGCTTCAATGATTTGTAAAAACGGTGATAATTTATATATACAGAATTCCAATCGGTTTCGATGAGATTCAACGTATAATTCGAACATCAGTTCATTAAATAAAATCGAGAGTTGTATTCATTTCCTGTTAAACCGGAAGTAATACAATCCTTTTTTACCTTGGTCGATATTAAACAATAGGTTGTTTCGATGTTCGAAATTTCAATACAATATATGGTATATGGTATACGTCTTTGACAAACATATTTTACCATATAGACCGCTGATTAGCATCGACTTCTCGGACCACCGATATAGTTATGTCCCGGGACTTTATTCCTCAGTACATCGTTGAGTTTATGGTTATTCCATGAAAAGTAAGACACTTGTGATATCAATGACGCCGAACACCCTTCTGATCATTCACCATCTCCGTCACTTTTTAACCGTGAGCGAAACGCTGGTTGAGGGAAGTTACGACTGTAGGTTTTGCACTGGTCGTTGGTACCCTTTTGTCTTGATTCGCCTTCGAACATTCGAAAGTTCACCAGTTGTTGGTATTACAAGTATCGAACTGCTCTCTGTGTGCCTCCAGTATAACTCAGACACAATCCAAATTCTGAATCTGCAATAATACATTTTTACGATATCACATGTGTAGTTTGTTACGCTTCGAATTATTCTAGAATGTTCTAGCCCAATTTCGAAGGGAGTTCCTCCACAGAAGATATCGGAGATCGATCCTGGCAAATATTCTGACTTAATTGCGTTGGATCTGAATGAAAAATATGTCTTCGCCGCAAAAGTTCATTAACTATTGCAATGCTGTTAATCCATTTTGTATGCTGTTCAACTTACCTTGTTATATTGAATGTGTCAATCCCAAAATAGGCATGCTGTTATTGCAATCCAAAAATATAAATTTTATTTATACTTATATTTCCCAAAAATACAAAAATAGTCATAGTGTTTTGAAATAATAGGTACAGTCCAAACTGAAATCTTTTAAATTTAATTATATGTGGTAATCATAGTTGAGCCTTTTATGCGTTCTTGCGAACCTGACCTAACCAAGAGGTTATACAAAATCACAGAGTTCATATACTAAAGTTTAAACTACAGATTACGGTGTATAGACATTACATTTCCCCCATGCTAAGATAAAAAGTTAAAGGAGCTTTAATATTCCTTTTTGGCCTTGTAATCGACGGTATAACAATCTTTTCTTCGTTAAAAATATTTTCATTGTCAACAGTTATTTCATTACTTTCATTATTACTACTGTCCTTTCCAATATTTTCATTACCCTCATCTCTAACTATTTTAACATTACAATTCTGATTTCCTGAATCTAAACCTGAACAAGGCTATTCATTTTTCGTCCCTTGTCTGACCTTTTCAATTTCATCAGAAATACATATTTCTGAGTCCTCATAAAATCTTCCCATCCATCATTTGATCTGATTGTCTTTTCCACTTCAAACATTCATTATTTACTGGGATACAGATATAATTTTGTCCACCAAATTTATTGCAAACTATGGCCTCAACCCATTTTGGTTTAGTTATGTCCCTATAATCCCTGGTGTAAATTTCTTCCCCTTCTTCAAGGGAGATTTGCCTATTCCCATGATGAAAATTAATTTGCCACTTTATTTAATTCTGCTTCTAATTTTGTAAAAAAAGTCAAGTCTTGATTTCACATGCCTACCAAACATAAGTGTGGAACGAGATTCACCAGTAGTGCAGTGAGGGCTGTTGCGATAGAACAAATATTTTTCAATTAAAGTTTTCATAGATGAACTCCTTTTTCTAGCACCCATGAGCAGTTTTTCCATTGCATTTTTGAAAGATTTCACGCTTTTTTCAGCAGCGTCGTTGGTTTCCGGATGGTGGTGAAGTAAAATGCTTCAGATTATACCATTCAACCTACAAAATTCTTGGACTTGTCAATTGTGCCCCATTATCTGGAAAAATTATATTGGGTCATCCAAAATCATGCAAAACATACTCTCAATTTGTCTATTGTCGATTGGGAATCCATGGTACATACCCATCTCATAAACTTCCGGCCACTTTGAATACGCGTCCACAATTATCAGAAACGTTTTCCTTGTATTGGTCCCAGGAAGGATATGGATTTTGTCAAAAGCATGCTTTGCTTCCACAAACTTACTTGAAACTGCTTTGTTCGGATGTTTAGCTAGAGCCATACATGGATTGCAACTGTTAACATATTTCTCTATATGGGCGTCCAAATTAGGCCTCCATAAATACTGTCTCGTTAAGGTTTTCATCTTCACCATACCATTGTGAGCCCCATGTAGTTCCTCCAACATTTGTCTCCTGAACTTTCTTGGAATTATAACTCTAAATCACCAAAGAAGAATTCCGCCCTCAATACTAAGTTCAATTTTCTACTTTCATATGGTAGCAATCCTTCGGAACAATTATCTTGCCAACCATCTTGTAACTCCTAGGTAAACCCTATTCAAAATACTATTTTTTCCTGTCTCTTTGTGTATTTCTTTGAAACTAGGGTTGCTAGATTCGGTGTAAACCGTCCATAACAATTTATCAGTTCCACCAAGGCTTTAATTTGCCCTTTGTCCGATGGTGTAGGCATTTCTATGATGGCTCTAACCTTATCAAAATCCTTGTGAAGGCCATTTTTATTGATATAAATGGTTCAAAAAATTTATATTTTTCTGAATTTAATTTGAATTCAGCTTTACTAGATCTAGTAAAAACTTCCTCCAAATTTTTTAAAAGAACATGCCTGTGCTATTGACACATTATTGTGAAACCTTTTCCACATTCTTTCGAAAAATTAAACAGGCTGGTTTAGTTCCATAGGGTTATCTATTTACTTTGTAGATACCCCTATGTGGATCGGAAAACCGGTAACCGGAATAACATATACTGTACAAATTGACACCATTAACATGAAATCAGGAATCCCAACTTAAATTTCAGCCAATCCGAGATGGTTTCAACAAAAACCTATATTTGGAAGGAAATATCTTGTTTGAGGAGCCGAGGCATCTTTTACGGATATTTATAAATAACGCGGACCTTATGTCGAATTTGTTTTGAAATTCCCCTTCCCCAGTAATAGTAAATTTGGAAGTAATTTGTGGTTTGGCAACTTGGACTGAAGTCGTCTTTTGCAGTGCATTGTACTGCTCTGAAATACGAGTAATCACAGAATGGACTAATAATCATCTCGTTTGAGAAGGGTGCAATATTTTATGAATTTTGACGTTACAAACATTTTGAAAAAGTGATAACTCCGCTGTTGTTTTTGGACTTGATGAAAAATAATTGTAGATATCACGAGTAACTTCTTCTATAAATCGTGGAATTTTTTGAGAAGCATATAAAGCACATAAGTGGAAAGAATGGCATATATATTCAATATGCTACAAGGATGAAATATCATTTCTTAAAAAGTTCATTACTGAGTTATTTTTCCAAATCATGACATTAGCACCAACGGCTGCGGATCCAATGAGATTTTCTTTATAGGGAATATCATGCTTTACAAAAATGTTTATATATTTTTATATAATTCGATCGCGGTAGCATCTGCAACTTATATTCTTTCAACTCAAAATTCCCTACTCTCCTCGCGACTAGACATAAATGTTCTTTGTGAGCAAATCTGTAGACTCATCAATGATTAGCGAAAATTTATTAATTTTCAGATACTCGCACAGATTTTCAAAACTTTGGGATCCCAAAACATTTTTCACAATTGCTGATGTCTTAGTTCAACCAGAAGACAATCCTTTTGCTATGTCTTAATCGTGACATACTCTACCAACTTTGACCAGATGATCCATAATAGTAAATGGTAAATTATGCTCTTCTATCAAAGCACAAAGACTATTTCAGCTGAAAAGATAATTGTTTAATACAACAGTCCAAAATAATTAATTCTGCTCAAATACATACCTTCTTTGATTTCTTTTTCCAGTTTTTATTTTGAAGGTGTTTCATTCGTTTCGAAGCGCAAAAAAATTCAGAAAAACAATCGATAACAGTCAACGTGTATCCAAACCCATTATTTTCAATACCTTTTCAAATCGTACGTCTTCTCAAGAAATTTTTACGAGTTGGTTTGTGTAGTTCTTTGACTACTTGCATTTTTACGCGCTCGTTCTAGAGAACAGCGCGTTATCATTATCAGATTAGGTTTGAAGTCCAAATATCTTGGTTAAGTTCGTTATTGGGTGGAATCGGTTGGATATTTCGGACTTAGGGCCATTTGAAATTTTGAGGTTAATTCTTCGACATCGCATGAAGCATTGAAAATTTTATGCCAACATTTTTGAAATTTTTGATAAAAAAAAATTTTTCTCTGAAAATCTTGATCAGCTTTCAATAGAATTTGGCATAAACCTCAGGGTCAGTATTTAACAACAATGCTCCAGATCTCGAATAGATCCGATTTTCACTTTCGGAGATATAAGAAAATAAATGTGCTAAATATCGTTGTTATTTGGAATTTTAACGTTATTTACGCAATATTTCAAGAAGTACAAATGCAATCAGATTGAAACTTCGTACTCAGGTGGAAATTACCAACGCGCAAGTTGGTTCAAAATTTTGTGTTGATCTATTACTTAGAATTTGAACAAGCGCGTAGAAGTTCCTGATCTCACGTCAGTGCTTTTGTAGATTTTTTTCGTTTGAGTGTCGTATCTTACGCGATGTAGTTTGCACTTGTAAGTGATTGAGCTGGTACTTTTTTCATGTATTGATATGCTCGCTCAAAATATCCTTTAATTCAGCTATTTTATTGACTTGCTCTTTCAACTGTTCAGGTTAAGACATTCACAATTCATGTGATAGTTGCTCTGAAATTCAGGAATTCCATTTGATGCTTTTTAGCTCGTCACGTAGTCTGGTTGAATTAAATTTTTCATGCCTTATTCCATTTCAATATTTTTAAGTGTAATATTTTGAAAATGATGTTTTATTATGTTTTATTAATAAACGGATTGAAATAAACTCTTTAATTAACACCTGTTACCACCATTATTCAATCTAATGACCTGTCAAACATATTTCTATGGATATTACATTTGACATGTCTAAACATATTTCTATGGATATTACATTCTCCCCTAACTTTATAATAATAGTGTTTTAAATAAAAATAAATGTAAAAGCACTAAAAAGGTCGGGTCACTATTCGATGAAGTCTGCGAGATGCTTTGGGCGTCTGCTGTCCCTTCGGGGTCTTTCAACTAAAACTCTTCTAGGGATTTCAGTGTCGCTCTCTCCTGACATCTCTACAATTTCTATTGGGTTGGTGGAGTCTTCAAACAATCTTGCAATCCCCCAGTTACCTTCAATATCTTCTAAAAGGTCTTGGTTTTCCTGTAATGCCTCCGTATTAAGACTTTGTGGAGTCAAAGGCAAAGGATATTCATCAAGATTGGTGGAAATACAGTTATCAATCAGTTTCCAGTATACTCGTCTATACTCTCTCTTCTTGATTTCTTCCCTTCGGGGTTTGATAGCTTCAGGTCTTGTGTCTTCAAATTGTGTAGAATTTTCTGATTGGGAATATCTCTTGAAAAATGACGAGTTTCTTGTAATCACTTTGTTATTTCTCATGGCTTTTATGGTGCAGCCCATGATTTGTAATATTTTGTATGGTTGTGGGTCAAAATATGGAGTTAAACTGTCTCTTTTTGGTTGTTTACAGAGAACTAGGTCTCCTTCCTTGAATGTATGATATTGTGTTCTTCTCCTTCTGTCCGCATATATCTTCTGCTTCAGCTTATTTTTCTCATCTGTGTCCCGAAAAATCTTTTCATCATTTGAGGGTGTTGGAATTGGTATTGTAAGCATAGGTAACAAATTGTTCATTGGACGACCAAAAAATATCTCGAATGGAGACTTCTCAGTGGTTGAATGTGGAGTGCTCCGATAGTTCATAAGAAAATCATTGATTTTAAGTTCAAAATTACCACATTCTAGGTGAGAGCAAAGAAGTGACTTCTTGACTGTTTTCACCAGTCTTTCTGCTAATCCATTGGCTTCAGGCCAATATGGTGTTATTTTCTTATGTTGAATACCATAATTGTTTAGTAATGCTTTTAGTTCACAGCCATTAAAAGGAGGGCCATTATCTGATTTGAATGATCGAGGAAATCCAAATGTGGTGAACATGTTTTGAAGAATTGGTTGTATATGAGAAAAAGATGTTGAGTTGACAATTTCTATTATAGGGTACCTTGAGTATTCATCTACGGCGATAAAAATATACTTCTTGTTAGGAAATGGTCCTGCGTAATCAACATCAATAGCTTGAAATGGGTAACTTGGCAATTGAGTTGAGGTAATAGGATTCCTTTGACTGGTTTTGGTCACAGCTTGACATGGTTGACACGATTTTATGAAAACTTCTGTCTTTTTATCTAAATTTGGAAACCAAACCTTTGTTCGTAATAGCTGCTTAGTTTTCGTGATTCCAAGATGTCCTTTATGCGCTAATTCGATTGCTTGATTTTGTAAAGATACTGGTAGTAGTATTCTGTGTCCTCTTAAAATAACATCACTTTGATAAGTAAATTCATCTTTTAATTTGGCATATGGCTGAAGTTGGGGTAACTTCCAATAGGTTGTTTTATTTGAACCAATTGCTTCTTTGAGTAGCTGCAGATCTGTGTCATGTTTTGTCGCCTCTTGCACTATGGAAATGGTTAGAGCTCTGGGAAGGGCACTTCTTATACAAAAGTTTACATAGTCATTTATTTTGTTGCTTTTGGTTTCAAATTCTGAGGTTGATGCTAATGGATGTCTTGATAGATAGTCAGACGGATTTGTAGCTCCTTGATGATGTTCAATTTTGAAATTGTAAGATTGAGTTCTTAACAATAACCTCTCAACTCTGGCATTTGGTGGTGATCTTAAGTTCTGCAACAGCCTTACCAACGGTAGGTTATCACAATGTAGAATGAATTCAGCACCATAAAGATAGTTGTGGAAATGTTGGATTGACCATGTGCATGCCAGTGCTTCTTTTTCAAATTGGCTGTAACGTTTCTGAGTTGCTGTTAATGTTGTACTAGCATATGCAACGATGTACATGTTTTTTTCTCTATCTTGTTGGGCCAAGATTGAGCCAATACCGTTTGGACCAGCATCTACATACAGGTGTGATGTCTTTTTTATGTCGAAGTAGGCTAAGTTACTGGTATTACTTAGTTGATTTTTGATTGCTTTGAATGCTTCTTCGTGTTCATCTGTCCATTTGAAATCAGCATTTTTAAGAGTGAGTTCACGTAAAATTTGTGTATTTCTCGCCAAGTTAGGAAGAAACTTTGATACATAATTGATCATGCCCAAAAATGATCTAACTTCACTCACATTTTCAGGGATTTTTAGGTTGACTATGCTCTTTACCTTTTCTGGGTCTGGATGAATCCCTTTTTCAGAAAACACGTATCCAAAAAATTTTATCTTGTTAACACTAAAACAACATTTAGCTAAGTTTATGGTTAGGTTATTTTCTTGCAATCGTTTTAAAACTTTTTCTAGGGTGTGATCATGTTCATTTTTATTCTTTCCAAAAACCAGAATGTCATCACTTAGGTTAATTACTCCTGATATGTTCGACAATACTTGACTTATTGTATTTTGAAATATCTCAGAAGCAGAGTTGATGCCAAAACTTAAACGTTTATAACGAAACAGCCCAATGTGTGTAGAAAACGTGGTAATGTATCTCGATTCTTCCGAAAGACTGAGTTGGTGGTATCCATCTTTTAAGTCAATTTTTGAAAACATTATTGATCCATTTACTTGTGCAATCAACTCATCGATTGTAGGAGTTAGATGACGTTCTCTTAGTATTGCCTTGTTTGGATTTCTCATGTCCACACATAACCTGATTGCGTTTGAATTGTGTTTGGGAACCACAACAATTGGTGACACCCAGGGAGTGGGACCATCAACTTTTTCGATGATGCCTTGTTGTTCCAGCCTGTTTAACTCTTCTTCAACTTGTGTTCTTACGTGAAATGGTATTCTTCTATGTTTATGTGCTATAGCAGGAACATTTGGGTCTATATGCAGTTTGATTTTAGAATTCTTTAAATTTCCCACACCTTTTGTTAATGCAGGATAAAACTTATTCACATATTCAACATCTATGTTGCTCTTCAGAAAATTTGTGTTAACATACACGATATTTAAATCAGTGGAAGTTTGATAAGATAAAAGTGACTCGCTGTCTCCTGTTATCACATGTATATCTGAAATGATTGTGCGGTCTTTGTATTGTATTGATGCTTGAAATTTTCCTAGCACCTGCAAATGTTCTGACTGGTTGTATGGGAAGATTTTGCTTGTATCTGGTTGTAATGGTGACAAAAAGTTTTTCCGATAGGTGTTCTCACTTATCAAATTTACAGATGTGCCTGTATCAACAATAAATTTGATATTCTTCTTGTTTACTGACAACGTTATATATGGTAGACATGGTGTTCTGCTGGTAGTTAGGTTAAACGAACTCTCTGACATTGAATCTTCATTATGTTGGTTATAGTTCACTGCTGATTCATTTTTTCTTTTTTCGATACTGATTGTTGAGTTACCATCGTTTGGCATCGTTGAACTTGATTTTTGCTGATTGTTTGAATTTGATTGTTTTTGTTGACTTGTTCTGAGACATACTTTGGCAAAATGTCCCTTTTTTGAACATTTAAAACATGTTACGTTGAGAGCTGGACAGTTTTTTCTACCATTTATATGCCATTTATTGCCACAATTTATACAAATGTTTTCTTGATTGAACATCTTGACTTGCTTGTTGCCTTCAGTTTGTTCATTGTTGGTATATCTTCTTATTCTGTTTGCGTTTTCATGTTGGGTTGAATTTTCCATCTCATTCAACTGTGTTTCAGTTGCTTCATAAGCTTTTCCTTGAGCGATTAGTTGATCAAGTGATGGGTTTTCTACTAGACCATACCTTCTTAATTTTGTTGAGGATGTTCCTTGAATGATTTGAGATTTTATCTCTTGATCTTTGTTCGAAAAATTACACTTTAAACTTAGTTTGAGAAGACGAGCGTAAAATTCATCAACTGATTCATTGACTAGCTGTTTTGCTTGGCGGAAATTGAATATTTCGAATTCCGTGTTGATCCTTGGGGAAAAGTAGTTGTCCAGTTTCAGTCTTGCTTTGTCGTATTTTGATGTATTCGTTGCTTGGTTGGTTGTTCCTCCGGTTGTTTGAGGTTCAGGCAATGATAAAAAAATATCGAAAACTTCCTCGCCGACACAGTGCAACAGCATGGCTTCTTTTCGTTCGTCGTTTGTTATTCCCGCCGCTATTAAGAAATTATCGAATCTTTTTATCCATTTCTGCCATTTTACTCCGGCATTTCCATCATGGAGATTGAGCATTTCTATACTGTTTATGTCCATTGTTCGTCTTGTTCTGAAAAACTGCTTTATTGCTTCCCTGCGTGATTCGTTGTCCCGTCGCCAAAATGTAATATTTTGAAAATGATGTTTTATTATGTTTTATTAATAAACGGATTGAAATAAACTCTTCAATTAACACCTGTTACCACCATTATTCAATCTAATGACCTGTCAAACATATTTCTATGGATATTACATTTGACATGTCTAAACATATTTCTATGGATATTACATTATGGTTTAATGCTTTCCACAGATTTAAAAACATTTGAGTTTATCGCCTCAACTTTATTAGATAACATGTTTATTTCACCATGAATTGAGGATTTAATTTGCCATTCGACAATATCCATTTTCTTCAATAAAGAACTACTATTGCTCATTACTATATTTGTTTGCCAATCTACATATCGTCGCCTCAGAGCAACAGTGAGACAAGTGCGAAATTCAAGTTCAATAGCAACTAAATGTGTTAACATCTGAGTAATAAAAAATGTAGAAAAGCACCGCCGTGAAGGCACAAGCTTTTGCGCTTCGGCAACCAATTTAAACATGTGCGCAAAAGCTGCTGCCTTCACGGCAGTGCTTTACTAGATTTTTTATGAATGTTGGGTATAAGTATAGCTAGTATGTAGCTGTTCAATTATTTTAATAACCTGATGATTATCACTAATGAAAATCATTGCAGCACTTTGACTTTGTAACAGCTCTCATATTTTTATCATATCGCCAGAATTTATTATTATGCTGAAACCTCAAATTTATGATGTATGAGTTAGTTAAGATATTTTAGTATTTTTCAAAGTTTTAGAACATTCATTACCACTCAAATAAATCAGAGTAGAATATCAAATGATATCAAACTTGAGTTTGCCGTTGAAAGTATATTAACAATTACAGAATTCGTTAGTTCTGTAACAAAATCGAGTGATCTGGCCGAATATTTCATAAAAAATTCATCATGAGTGTTTAAAAGGTACGAAAGGTTAGGTTCATTAAATTCATAACAGTGTCTCAATATTTGTAAAACAGATATGAGGTTTAGTTACCAAGATCCAATTCATGAATGGGTAAAACTCGTTTGTATATTGAGTGGGTTGGTAGCTGTGTACTCAAATTATTGGTGATTGATTTGAAACAAGTGTTGAATTTTTGAGTATAATCTTTAATACAAGCTGGTAGAGCGTTTTCGGCTGTTAAGCCATCTTTTGTACCGCTACAACAATTTTGGTGGTCAGATAAATAAAATAACAAAAAGACGATTACAGAACTTACTTTTCTCCGATAAGTCATGAAAAACATAAGACAAAGATGCACACAAATGGCATCCTGAAATCTGTATCCCTTGTTTAAAAGTAAATGACTCAGATTCAATCGTCCATCTGAAAAATCCGTCAAAACAAAACAAAGCAGACAAGGGAAACTGTTTAGTTATATTAGGAACACATACATCAATGAGACTGAAAAGTTTCTGTCAGAAAATAATTTCAGAAAACTAGACAATTGTCCTCAGCCCTCCTATCTAAGAAAGTTCAAAATATATCAGAAAGGTTGCCAAGGATTCTTGGACGAATTCCAAGCACCAAAAAACTTGATTTCTAGCAATCCAAGTATACCAAAACTATATGGATTACCGAAAATCCACAAGCTAGATATCCCAATCAGACCAGTAGTCAGTTTCATAAATACACCGTCACATACTCTATCCAAATTCGTCTTGAATGTGTTGAGAGAACTTTGCAATTTCACACCAAAATTCACAGTCAAGAATTCCTTTCATTTAGTAGGAAAGATAAAGAACACAAAGCTTGACCAGGAGTTTACCATGGAGGGCTGAGGACAATTGTCTAGTTTTATGAAATTATTTTCTGACAGAAACTTTTCAGTCTCATTGATGTATGTGTTCCTAATATAACTAAACAGTTTCCCTTGTCTGCTTTGTTTTGTTTTGACGGATTTTTCAGATGGACGATCGAATCTGAGTCATTTACTTTCAAACAAGGGATCCAGATTTCAGGATCCCATTTTTGCTGATGTGTGTGCAACTTTGTCTTATGTTTTTCATGACTTATCTGAGACAAGTAAGTTCTGTAATCGTCTTTTTGTTATTTTATTTATCTGACCACCAAAATTGTTGTAGCGGTACTGAAGATGGCTTAACAGCCGAAAGCGCTGTACCAGTTTGTTAAAGATTATACTCAAAAATTTTACACTTGCTTTAAATCAATCATCGTTTGAATATGATGATTCCGTATGCATAATCCATTCAAATTATTATTTTCCTGATATTTCCAAGAATATGAATCGAATCTAAATGTAGTATCGCTATTTCCTATGGCTTATTCTTACCAAACTTCATATTACAGAGGATTCTTTCAGATTCATCAGTAATTGAATCTTTTTTTAGTTGAGCAGACAGAGTAAAAGACCCTGTAGTTATATATTTTAGTAAGTATTGTTAAATGGCAATATTTTATGTCGGTGTTATAAAACACATGTTGACCATGGAATCATCACATATCATTCATAATCCACATATTTCGAGTTGAATTATAGTTATTTTCCAAAAAAGTACTAAAATACCAACAGTTATTAACTGGTGGATAAAGTACCCATCATTAAGTCGAAATATATGAATATGATAAATTGAACTTTTTTGCGGGTATATATGACGGTATATACTGGTATTTTGGACGATATCCAAATCGAATAGTTTCCGTCAGACAACATTTGGCTGAAGTTGAAAATTTTCCACTAAAAATTGAACTGACATCCCATTAATCAAAACATCTACACCGAATAAGCGTTTTAAAAAGTGAATGAAAATGATTACATCTGTTTCACGGTTTCTACCGATCTTCGGACCATTATACCATGTAAACCAAAGAATAAGACTTTGGATATTTAGGAACTGTTAGACGGGATACTGCAGTATTGAAATGCATACAGCGTCATCTCGCAGGAGTATCTTATGAATCCTAATCCTCGAGCGTAGAATACCCTGATCGGTGTGCGTGGTTTTCTTCCTATTGTCGTTTCAGGTCGCTGTTTCTGTGTACTTCAGTTTGTACATATTTATGTATTATTTATGTATACAAATCGTGACAATTTTGTCACGATTTGGAAACGCTATGTTTGTTATATTATATGGAAGGATGATTATGACGATTCTTTATTAATACGACTTGACTTGACTCGATGACTTTATTGTCTGTCCCTTCTCTTAGATTGATTGTACAAGAGCGCTTTTGCTCTGGAATCACATGCGCATAGATACATTTGAAACATACCGTAACATCCCCCTTATACTAATAATAATATAAACTAATCCCAAGGTAAGTAAGTACATTTATTCACATTGTTAAATCTATGTCTAAGGTTTTTTATTTCGATTTCAAATTTATACAATTTCAAACTTACATTCTAAAATTTACAAACTATTAGCTAATTTTCCAAAATAAATTTCCAATTCAACTAAACTTAATCAATGATCAATTAAATTTCCAAATCTACTAGGTTTCTTTAAAATTCTACCAAATTTTGACCTATTCAATTCATCCTTCCCCTTTGTCATAAAGGAAGATCTATTTTCATCATATTTATCATTTAAGTTACTCTCAGTTATCTCAATCTGAATTTTATTAGTTGGCTCAAAGAAGTGGAAAGATTGTATTGGCTCATTAACGGCTGAGTTGAGATTTCGTTCAGATTTTTCCGGATATGTAGAACTCTTAAAATCACGAATATGAACTCTATTACGACGATAATATTGACCATTATCAGTTTTCACAATATATGATCTGTTACCTAATGAATTATGTATCAGTGCCTGTAGCCATGGATCCGACTTTGACTTTTTGAAAAATACTTTTCGACCAATTTTAAATTCAGGTTAAGGTTTTTTTTGTTACCGTGATAAAATTTTCTCATCTTCGATTGATTATTTTTCATACATCTATTATATTCTTCAAATCTGACAATTCTTGGTTTCAATTTACTTCTGGTCACAAGTAGTTGAGCTGGAGATGGCAAATTTTCCTTGGATGATATTATGGTTTTTTCTAAATCGGTATTCAAGAAACATAAAAAAATAACCTACCAATGAACACAAATGCATATATTCAATCATTTATTATCATTATATACAATTAAGTCAATTCCAGGCCTCAAACATAGTAAATTCTATCGTAAAATATAAGAAATATCCAAATCAATCACGATTCAGTAACAAATGCAGAGAATTTTATTCCAGTATTTCAATAAGCACATAATCTTTCAAAATTATCTTCCTCAACTGGCTTCTCATGATCTGAAAGTACAAGAATTTGTATCAATACCTTGAATTTTATAAAATTGCCTTACCTAGTCAAAAAGTAAGAAATTATGAGGAATTTAAGTAATATTTTGTTGAAAGTTATTATGATAGGTTCGAATTGAACAGAACTAGCAATCACAAGTAGAAATTAGTTTTAGAATTTCAAGAAAATGTAAATTTAGGATAGAAGATATGTCTCGACCCATAAGTGGCACATAATGTAATTACCAGGTTTCCGAAGGAACAAAATTGCAGCTATATTTCAGAAATAGGGTTTATTTAATATAATGAAATCATTTTTTGGCGATTGTAAGTAGAAATTCATGAATACTTGGCAAACGAAATTATTTACTTAGGAAATTGTAACATTTAGGCATAAAATTTGAAAAATTTTGTATATCAGAGATTTAGAAGATAGGCAAAAGGCACATCAAAATACGGGGAAAAATACGGCCGAATTTTCTAGACCAGGTTCGAAAAAGTTGCGAACTTTCGTCCATATTGAACAACAATACATTCTTGGGGAATAATACAGTTCCGTTTGGTCGTCCATCGTTTCAAGAATATTTTTCTGTACTAATTTATAAAGATACGCATAAGTGAAACCTTTCATGATGGCTGAAATTCAAAATCCATTTAACGGACGTCTACGAACATCATCATGTTTCTTTCTGCAATCATTTCGTCGTTGTACTGGCGGCAAATGCAGTGGCCATGAAGGTTTTTGCGTCGTTTCCTTCATTGGTATCATGGGCGAACTTACCTGTACTAAAGCCGTCACATCTCCATTTTAGAGCCAATCTCTTCCAGTTTTTATATGCCATGCGGCTTGTCAACGACTGCTGATTCAATCATCAGGTTCTTTAATTTTCAATATGATTCTTCCCTACAAATCTGCTGAGTTTTGCTGCTCAATCGGTATTAGTACGCTGAGCTTTCTTCTTGCTGATTACCGTATTAAAAATAAACTACTCCATTTTCTACCAGACCTCGATCTCCAAGAAAATTTTGCCGAATAGACATTTTCTTCACATCAGCAAAGTTTGACTCCCTGAGAATTTTGAAATTTGAGGACATGTCTACTTCCCTCGAACTGATAATCAACACACGCGTTTTTGATCCTTTGTCGCAATTCTAATGCTTACTGTGAGTTTTTCTAGGAATTTCGAACCTTGTAAATGGTTTTTCAACAAGAACTTTGTTTTTTAAAACAAAATAAAACAAAGAATTTAGTGGAAAATGAATTAAATTTTTATTGTATTAAAAAGAGAAAAGTTCGGCAATTATGAATGAAAAATGATATCTGACAAATGTCCACCACGACCACGCTGACAGACGTTGATTCTTTCATCAACATTTTTAATCACTTTTTGGCAAGATGGAGGGTCTATTTCGTTAATGACGTCACGGATTTTGAGTTTTAAGGCTGCAATCGATTCGATTGGCTCCGTATAAACTCTGTCTTAAACATAGCCCCACAAAAAATAATCCAGTGGTGTTAAATCACACGATCTGGCCGGCCACTTAACAGCTGAATTTCGCGAAATTATGCGATCGGGAAATTTGGTTTGCAATAAATTGATCGTTTCATTGGCTGTGTGACATGTGGCACCGTCTTGTTGAAACCAAATTTCAGTGACATCCATGTCATCAATAATAGGCCAAAATTCAGTTGTTAACATCTCGCGATAGCGTGATCCATTGACTGTTACCGCATTTCCAGCCTCATCTTTGAAAAAAAACGGCCCAATCACACCTCCAGACCACATAGCACACCACACAGTGACACGTTGAGCATGCAAAGGCTTCTCAATAATTGCTTTAGAATTTTCAGAAGCCCAAATGCGGCAATTTTGCTTGTTGACGTACCCTGACAAATGACAATGTGCTTCGTCTGAAAAAATAATTTTTTGAGAAAAACCAGCAGGTTCTTCCTGAATGAACTGAGCGAATCTACGGCGATTTGAATGGTCGGACAGCTTCAATTCCTGCACCAGTTGAATCTTGTAAGGCTTCAAAGCCAAATCCTTTCGCAAAATTCGCCATGTTGTGCTTTTGGATAACCCCAATTGTTGAGAACGTCGTGAAATTGATAACTTTTGATCTTCTTCAACACTGTGGCTCACGGCAGCGATGTTTTCTGTTGAACGACCCGGTCGAACACGTGTTGGTGTTGGCACATTTTGTATCGAGCCTGTCGACCCAAATTTCGCGACCAAATTCTTGATAGCGGTCTCAGAAGGACGTTTATGTTGTCCGAAAATATCACGAATTTTACGAAATGTAACTTTAACAGAACGACCATTTTCATAGTGGATTTGAATTATTTTAATGCGATTTTCGAGCAAAATTGAATTCATTGTAACAATTGCCAAAGCATATACTGCGAATACGTCAAAAAACTAAATGTCAAAACTGTCATGTGGTGCCGGTGTTACCACATTGAAAAACAAAGTTCTTGTTGAAAAACCCTTTACTAGCTGTTCTTACAGGCATGACATTCCTTACTGCATTCATAGCATTAAGATTCACTTCTACGGTATTCTTATTGATCTGAAACAAAAAAAATTAATATCAATGAAAATCATTATGTTGCAAGGCCCATCTATGTCTTGTTTAGAAAACTCAAGTGAGCCTAATTAGGACCGCTAAAATTTCTTATTTTTCAGATTATATTCCATATTTTTTTCAATATCGAATATGTGAAGGAATATTGTTAAGATAGAGATACTTCATCTCATTCTCTTTTCTCACAAGCACCCTTGATTCGTTCTTAATAATTTCGGTGCTTTGGTTAACAACGCATGCGAAATGAAATTGCTTGAGCTCATGTGAAAAGCCGCTGCTGCAGACCATTTACTGGTCGCGCCCTACACTAATACCTTCATGTTATGTATAGTTCATCGGAAAATTCATGACTACTTCAGAATAAGGCGTGCGTCTTATTTTCAGGCGCGCCTCATAAGGGTATATTATGAGAAAAGATATTCACAGAGTTTTCGTCTTACCTGATGATTTGCATTCTTCCTAAACAATCCCATCGAATTTATAGGTGATGAGATATTCTGGATATGCTTGCTCTCCCCTGTGAATTACATATTCTGGATATTTCAATAAACCAGGGGAGGGTTGTGCCGATATTGAATGAAAATCACCAGGAATTCCATGCGGCAATTTCACAGCACTTAACTGTGTTGACGAGTTACCTAGAGTCACTCGACACAATAACATATACCTGAAAATGAAATAATGAGTTAGCAAAGGAACAGATGCGCTTTCCGGATTGAATAAAGGTTGTCTGAATCCCTGTGAGACAACGTTGAAATGAATATTGAGATCCCAAAAAAAAAATGGTATCTGAAATCTTCTCAGGACTGCAGGATTAAAGGGAGTTTTCCGAAGGTTGGAGAAATTGCGAAAGAATATAATCTGTTCTTTACGTGATAATTACTAACCTAGGACATACACAGCAAAACTTTTCATTGTGCTCAAGACAACCAGTGTTACAAACATATGAATTGCTTTTCACTGAACGATCTGCAAAATAAATGCCAGGGCCAAACATTCCATTCGTTTTAGCATAACGTTCATCAAAGCCTGTCGACAAAATGCTTTCCCATTCAGAAGATCCATGAAACAACATTCTTTCATTAGGTTCGTTCTGATTTTCTTCAGCCACATTCTGCCTCCTGCTGATATACCGTTTCCAGAGTTGTCTATTCATAAACCTTTGAATCTGAAAACAATAATTCATTAGAAGTACTGTCCTTTTTCATGGAGCGCGTTTGAGACAAAAGTGGGTTTGCAAATATATTTGCTTTCGAGTCAATATATTTATTATTATAAATTATTATTTACAATTCTCACCACTTTTGATTGAAATTTGAGTAAACGATGATAATGACTACAAATATTCGAGGAATAACGCTGAAGATTCACAAATCATATCAAAATCAGTAAGCGTGCTTTCGACGCGTAATCTTTTAACGTTGTTCGATAGATCGAATTAATTAATATATCGACTCGAGTATAAATGGCAAATGCACTTTTGTCCCAAAACGGTGCCTTATACTTTTCAACAGTCCTATTTCTGTGGTTTTCTATCTGAACGGAATACCTCCATAATGAATGTCATTATTTTGTTGAATTATTCGTATTGAATAATGAAAATGATCAATAACGGTTAGAAAATAAGCACTGATGAAGAATTCATGCAGAAATTCCATTCCGAAAATAACTCTTTTTTGCACTTCTGAAGATCAAAGCTTTGAGGTACTTTAGTTTGATATTCAAATGGGCTGAAGTGAAGATTTCAGAGGTCGGAATGTAGGTACCGAACGGTTTCCGATTCATAGCAGTTTAAAAAAATTAGAAGGGTACTGACGCGCTCGTAAACACAATAATTACAGGATGGATCTACTTGTAGAATTTCGTCAGGACCACACGATCAGAAGGTTGCAGAATTTAAAATTGAAGCAGAAGAGCAATCTGACCTTATGCAACTGGGTGAACATGTATTACTTTTGGGAGACTTCAGCGCCAAAAGTCCCGATTGGAATAACGTTACCCCTTCCACAATAGACTTTTCATTGCAAAGAATATCCACACCACTTTACCGTTCACTATAAATGCCCTTGACTCAGACCACCTCCCGGTCTTCGCCACACTTCCCAAATCAGCTCCTATCCAAAATGAACACGAAATTAATAAACCGGGATATTTAAATTACAAACATTTTGGAAACCAAGGAAAACATAGACAGCGCAATAACTGGCTTAACAAAACTGATCCAAAGTTGTTTGAGTAAATCGACCAATAACACCCCCAAAATATCAGATCCAACAGCCAAAACGGGTTCATATTCGAAGATATGGTCACAGGTGACCACATCGGAGAAACGTATGAAAACACCCATATTTGAACCGATCTTCTCTCTGCCGTCGTGGCCTCAGGCATAAAAAAACCCTCAAAAACCTCCCTCGAAAAGCAATAATCCAACTCTACTATATATTTAACAGCTGTCTTATTCTCAGTTATTTCCCCACTATATGGAAAAATGCAATAGTTTTTCTCATACACAAACCTTCTGAATACCCAAAGACCCCAAATTTACCACAAGCTACAGATCGATAAGTCTGCTCTCGTCACTTTCGAAAATTTTCGAGAAAATCATACAAAACCCAATCAACGAACACGAAGAACGGAAAAAAACAAACAATAGATGAACAATACGGCTTCCGATCAAAACACACCACAACCCTTCAACTCGCAAACTCAACGGATAAAATCACCAGCAACTTCAAAGTCAATAAAATTACCGCTATGATAAGCTTGGATATCTAGAAGGCCTTCGATACTGTCTGGAACGACGCTCTCATCCACAAACTGATATTAAACGATCTTCCACGATATCTGATCAAAATCATCAAATCCTATCTCTCAGAACGGACCTTTCAAGTTAAAACCAACAAAACACTATCGAAAAAATATCCCGCGAAGGCAGGCGTTCCCCAAGGAGGGCTGCTATCCCCAAAACTCTTCAAATTCTTCATAAGCGACATACCCAAAACTGTCAAAACAGAACTCTTTGTTTTCGCAGATGATGCTGAAATAACATCCGAATCTTGTTCCAAAAAACAGGCCAACAAATACCTCAAAAATCAAATCAACTTATTGCAACCTTTACACCACAAATGGAAAATAGAAATAGACCCTAACAGAACTAATCCTACATACTTCATTAAAAAAAGAAACACACAACCCCTTAGAAAATCACCCTAACTAATCAAGGAATAAAGGAAGAAAACAACACAAAATACCTCGGCGTTACATTGGACAAAAAACTAACGTTCAACAACCACATTCGAGCGATAGCAAAAAAAGCCAACATAATTGTCAGCGGAATATTTCCATTAATAAATAGCAACAGTAAACTCAACACAAAATCTTAGCTAAGGATCTACAAGCAAACCGTCAGACCTATCCCTATCCCTCTTTACGCTAGCCCTATCTGGAGCAACACCCGGAAAACGAACTACAAAAAACTTCAAACAATTCAAAATTAATTTCTCAGAATAATACTCAATAAAGTAAAATCCACCAGAATCTCGGAACTACACGATGAATCTAAAATTGAAACAATCAAAGTTATAGTGAAACAACAAACAACGTCAGTTTTCCTCGATAAAACGAAAAAAATCTCGGAACACGTACCTAAATTGAAACAATCAAAGATATGACGTAAGTTTTCCTCGATAAAAAAAGACGAACTTCATACTTTTGATAACTGAATAAATCGTACTATAATATCCTTAGGTAAAACAGTTATATGTTAGGTACCAAGTATAAATTCAAATTCTAAACATAATGTTTCCCCATATAGTTCCCTTGTAAACATTACTGAACTAAGTTTAGTGCAGTTCAAATAAAAGCTTTATTGCGAAAGTTGTGTTTTATTTCATTCCACATCACTCCACTTCTTTCAACTGGTTTTCTTCATCGATCCTTGTTGTTAGGAAGAAATTCAAGAAGATTCACATTCAGCGCTCCAAGAAACATCTGGCCCTTTTATATAATTATGTTTTTGCTCTCGAAAAACCACTTTTTAAAAAATACCAAGAGAAGTTTTATTCAGAAAATGTTACATACGTTCTACACAACTGATATCTATCGACTTCGATGGATTTGATAAGAATAAGGTCTTATATACTAATTGCTGATTCAGCAGAACGATAGCGGTCGATGCCTTGTCGAAGCTATCGTGCAATATTAGCTATTTCTACAATTTAAAGGAAGTATGGGATCGGCTTACATATCACCTCCCCCTTTTAAAGAACTGAGTTCAATCCCAGTGGTTGAACTCTGTTGATCAATTAATTTTTTAAAAGTTATTATAAAAATTTTATATAATGCAATAGTGATTATTACTATTGAAATGATTATTATTAAAAAATAAATTGTGGAAATAAAGTTTGGATGTAAATTCCAGTTGTATAAATTTGAGTCATTAAAATTTGTGAAATTAATAGGTTTTATGGTTAATTCTTTAATTTTTGACAATGTTAAGTCAATCAATTGAAATTTGTGATAAATATGGTTTGTTGTTGACGGTCGAAATGTTTTTTCGCCATTTGAAATTTCACATTTTGTTTCTATTAACAGGATTTTTCCTGGAGAATGTTCGTAAGATAATTGTCCTGAACAATTTTCTTTCACTTTATCATTAAAAATAGATAAATAATTTCCATTAGGCAGTAAAATTAAGTCTGTCATATTAGGGGCACTTTTTCTGTCACAATTTTCTCGTTTTTCTTTCACGAATTCACTATAACACAGGGGCGGTTGCATTAAACTGTTCTGAGGGCATAACATTGATTCTTCCACCTGCTGACATTCATCGTAGAGGGACCATTTGACATCTTCTTGATGGACCAATAAATATTTCGGTTGATCTATTGGGTAGGTATTCAGGAAAGGGATGAATTTTAATTCATAGGTATCAAAAGGGATTGGATTTACCAAAGGTACCTTAATTACAAATATTATTTGTTCATTTTGAACTTTAACTGAAGTGAAACAGACTGAGTAGAAATCTTTTAGGTATATCAGATGTTCTAATAAATCATTGCTTTGGATGTAGTTTCTGAAATAATTTAGGGGTAATATTGATTCATGCAATAAATGTAGTCTGGCAAAACTGACAGCCGTATTAAGTTCTGATAGCATTTTACAAATTTTAATTTGTTCAAATTGTAAAAGAATTATTTTGTCTAAAACCTGTTGTAGTTTCATGAATTTATTTATCTGACTGATCATTATGTTACTTTGATTATGGAATTTATCAGATAATGAATTAATTACGCTAATAACTCTATTTTGATTGACTTTCAGGGTGCTCACATTATTCTGTAAGGTTTGAAAATATTCTTTATAAAGAGACTCATCTTCGTCATCTAATGTGCCAAAAAGAAATTTTGAAATTCTTCCTCCTAAATTTATTAGTCCTCGTTTATTCCTGTTTGGGATCAATTCTTGTAAAGTCTGTTTATTGGAAAGTAGTTGGTTCAACGTCAACTCGTATAGGTAGTGTGTCATTGTTTCGTTGGTTTCATTAGAATTTGTCATGTTTTTTAGAATTTCTTCGTGCTTAGTTAAAATTGAGTTCATTTGGGATAGATTATAATGATACATAAGAATGTGATCTTTTTCTACTATATATGTTTTGGGACCATTGAATGAAATAATGTTATTACGAATTTCCGTTGTTTTAAGACAAATGTTGAATTTCAGAAAGAGTAGGAAAATTAGTATGTGAAGGGTAACCATCCTGAAACAAATGATGATTATTTCTTTCGCTGTTTTATTCTGCTTTTATGATAAACATGTCCTTTATCAGGCTCCTTAATAAGTATATTATCTATGATTTTTATTTTGGACTCTTTGAATCGGGGTTTTAATTTTGCGTCAGCTGGTAATTTCAGATATGCTTTGCGATTTTCGTCTAGAGGTACATTTTCCTCTCTATTTTCATTTTCTTTCTGCCTTTTGAGTTCATTTTTCTTATTGTTTTTTGTCAAAATTTCCGAAATTTCCTTTAAATTATGATTGTATTGTTCTATGTAATTTGATACTTTTTCATTATCTGTGTTTTCTAGAGGTAGACTATAATTCAAATCTGACTTAATAATTTGTAAGGGACTATATTTCAGTGTGGAATGAATTGAGTTATTATAGCTCAATAAGGCTCTATTTAGTTTTTCTCTTAAACTCAAGTTTTTATCTTCTATTACTCTTATTTGTTCTATCAAGGTTGAATGGAATCTTTCCACAATAGAATTTGAAGTGGGGTTGTAATTAGTTACATAGTGGATTTCTATGTTATGGATCGAAGCGAATTCCTGTAATAAAATATTTTTGAATTCCGTGCCATTATCGGTTGTAATTTTCTTCGGTGTACCATGATTTGAAAAATATCGTATGAGTGATTCTATAATTTCCACTGCTGTTTTACTTTTGAGTATAAAACATTGTCCGTGTCGAGAAAATGAATCTACTATTGTGAGGCATGGAATTTTCGAAATGTTTATCGTGTCAACGTATAAGTGTTCAAAAGGTTTTTCACCGATAGGATTTTGTTTGAAAATTAATTTATTAGGTTTTCGTTCGTATTTTTGACGCTGACAAATGTCACAGCTATTGATGAATTGTTGAACTTTAAAAAACATTTTGGGAAAATAGTACTTTTTCTTTATGCTTTCTACATTCTCGTGTATGCCTCTATGAGTTGTTTTAGTTTCATGGTATAATTTGACTTTTTCTATTTGATCTTCTTCATCTTCTACATCTTGTAAGAAAGTATTCGAGATTTTGAATTTGAAACTTCCTGATTTGAATAAATTTTGTGCGTATTGAATGAATGGTTTTTCCATATCTTTGTTTTGAAAGAAAACACAATATGTTTTTTCTGGAGAGATATATTCTTTCAGAAATTTTGTGAATTGAGTTTCTTCTGAAATGGATACTATTAGTCTGAATTTTGATGCTTTGTGTAATTTCATTTTGGAAACGTTAAATTGATTTCCACTTTTGAATATAATTTGGTATTGAAAAGCATTTATTGAACGCTCGGTATATGGAATTTCTAATATTGGATCTTCCTCGTTTGAGTGAATAGTTTCAGAATCTAAATTTTCGTCATCATTAATTTTTAAAAGTTCATCGAAATCTTCTTTTCGTAAATTGAGATCGGCGTGAGATATATGAGGTATAATTGATTCTAGATCTGATAGTGAATCTTCCTCTTCATTAACATTGAATTCTTCCGTTTTAATTCTAGAAAGGGCATCCGCATTATTATTAACACCTTTTCGATATTTAATTTCGAAATTGAATTCGTCTAATTTTATTTTCCATCGCATTAACCTTGAGGATGTTTCTTTTAATGAAAATAACCATGTCAGTGGTCTATGATCTGTATAGATCGTGAATTTTCTACCAAATAAATAGGGTCTAAAGTGTTTTGTTGCCCAAACAATCGAAAGTAATTCTTTTTCGATAGTAGAATAATTTATTTCCGCTTTATTCAAAGTTCTACTTGCGAAAGCTATGGGTAAGTCATTCGGTGGATTTCCTTGTGATAAAATTGCGCCTATTGCATATTTTGATGCATCGGTGGTTAGAATGAAAGGTTGATTGAAATCTGGAAATCTAAGAATAGGGTGATTTAATAACATGTTTTTACTGATGTTGAAAGCTTCTTGATAGTCCGGGTCGTTCAAATTTATTTTTGAGTCTTTTTTCAAGCATTGTGTTAATGGTTTCGTGAGTTTAGAAAAATTTGGAATGAATTTGCGATAATATCCTATCATGCCTAAATATGATTTGATTTCTTTAGGAGTCTTCGGTATTGGAAAATTTTTTACTGCTTCTACTTTTTCTGGATTAGGTTCTACACCTTTGTTCGAAATTTTGAATCCTAAAAACATTACTTCGTTTTTGAAAAAATAAGATTTGTCTAATTGAATTTTCAAATTTTCTTTCTTGAGTAATTCTAACACTGTTTGAATATCTGCCAAATGTTTATCTGGGTCTTTTGAAAATATTAAAATGTCATCCATGTATACAATACAAATTTTTCCGATAAGAGGTTGTAAAATTTTGTTCATTATTCTTTGAAATGTCGAAGGGGCGTTTTTTAATCCGAAAGGCATTCTTAAAAATTCGAAGTGTCCACTATCTGTAGCGAAAGCTGTTTTTTCAATCGATTCCTGATCTAATTCAATTTGATGATAACCTGATGCTAAATCGATGGTACTGAAGTATTTTGCATCCTTCAAATTATCTAAAATTTCATCGATATTAGGGATTGGAAATTTATCATCTATAGTCTTTTCATTTAGTTTTCGATAATCGATTGCCATTCGCCATTTTTGTTTTCCTGATTTATCTGATTTTTTTGGAACTATAACAATAGGGAAAGACCATGGAGAAATACTTGGTCTGATTACATTTTTGTCTAGAAGATCTTGAATTTGATTTTTTACTTCTTCCTTATGAATTTCCGGGTATCTATATCTTTTTACGTAAACTGGATTATTATCAATGGTTCTGATGTGGTGTTTTATTTTATTAGTAAAATTTAGAGGTTGTCCTGGTAATTGTAGTACAGATTTATTACTTTGTAAAATTTTGGTCAATTGGTTTTTAAGATTTCCATTCAAATGATCTAAATCTATCGGTAATTTTTCTCTGGGTTTAACTTGTTGTAAGTGAAGTTTATGAGAGACAATTCCATTGGTAAGTATTTTGTTTTTCAAGTCTAAATTTACTTGTAAATCTTTCATTAGATTATATCCTATTACGCCATCGTATTGGGGATGAAATTTGTATACGACAAATGGATAAGTTGTGTTATAGCCAAATACGTTTAAGGGAAATAACATTTTGTTTTTGCAGAAGTCTTTACCAGTTGCGGTTGTGAACTGAGTAGCTTCTTCATAAATTGAATTTGGAAAATGGTTATATGCGATTATTGGGTCAATTATTGAAATAGAACTACCTGAATCAACTAACAGTTTACATGAAGGATTTTCTAACAGTATAAAAGGAAGAGTAGCTATTCTTTCGTCATTAAAATTTAGGTCGTGTGTCTCTGATAGGCTTGCGGTTGAAAATTTTGATCTTCGTGGTATAAATCGGGAATTTGATCTTCAGTTTGGCAATAAAATTCTTGTTCATCACTGAAATTTTGATCTTGTTCAATTACTTCAAGTTGTTCTTCTGTGTTTGTTAATTCTTCCGAAATAAAAGTTGTTGGAGCTTTAGGCCTGAAATGATTTTCTCGAGGTTGATAATTTGGTTTTCTCTGGACTATACTTGTCGAGTCGTTTTGTCGTTTTTGTGGTAACACTCGTGTTCTAATTGACATTGGTTCTGGTTTGTTAGTTCGTCTTTGATCTGGACTTGGTTCAAAAACATTTTTTTGTTTGCCAAAAACTTGTTCGTTGGTGAAGAATTTCTGATTAGGTTGAATTCGAGGTTGAATTTGAATGGGTTGACTTGGAAAAGTCATATTACTACCTTGATTTATATTTTGTCCATTCATTTCTATTTGATTGGGAAAATTTTTATACGTAATTTGGTTTTGATGGTTCGGGACATTGTTTATGTAGGGTTGCGTATTTCGTCGTTCTTGTTTCATTTGAGGATTCTGCGAAAATGATTTAAAATGATTGAAATTTAATTGTTGCCTTTTTATTTCGCGATTTTCCAGCATTTTGCAAGTGTCGTCGAAGTTTTTATTGTTACTATCTAATAGATTTCTAACATTCTCATCTACATTGTTATAAATGACTCTTTGTCCGATTTTCTCCGAAATATTCCTATAAATCATTTGTTCGTTATTTGTGAAATTTTGCATTTGCAGTTGGTAATCGAACTGTAATTTGGTATGTTTGATTCTCTCTATAAAGTCAAGTAAAGATTCTCTATGTGACCTTCTCATGTTTTGGTATGTATCTTGTAAAACGTCAAAATTAATTCTGAATCCGAATTTATCAATCAAAATACGTTTTAGTTCTATCCAATTATTAGGGATAGGTCCTGAATTTATGATTATACGGGCTTCTCCAATAATTCTTGACTTAATCATTGCAAAACAGTAATGATCAATCTTAGCTACGTTTGTTCGTCCAAAAGTTTCTATGTAATTTTCTATTTCTACAAGAAATGCTTGTAATTCGTGAGAATTACCTCCAAATTTTGGTAATAAATCACCGAATAATTTTAAGTCATTAATATCTACTGAGGCTTGATTGACAGCTGGTTGAGTCATATTTACTTTTAATTGATTAAATTTATTTATTAAATTATCAATTTTGAGATAAAAAAAATTTCTAGTTAATTTGTTTCTTAACAATAAAGATTAAAATTACTCTATTCCTTTGGGCTAGGGAAGTAGGAAAAACTAGGGAAGCAATAGATCAACTTACTCTTATTTAAACCTTGTGTCTGGGCTGCTATCTCCAAACTCCAAAGGGTGATTTTCTCAAGGGCTGCAGGGTAGATCAAGTCAGGGTTGGTTCACCTTACAATTGCTTCAGGGATTCAGCAACTCGTCTTGGCCTTTCTATCGCTGCACTGGTTGAGCTTCTAATTTTTTGGTCGGAATTTCACTTTGGATTTTTCGTCGCAGTTTCAGAAACTCGGGTTTTTGGATGATGCTCAAAGATTTGAAATTCACGTATACTTTTCTATAGTAATA
Organism: Myrrha octodecimguttata; assembly: GCA_958510865.1. Lineage (NCBI taxonomy): Eukaryota > Metazoa > Arthropoda > Insecta > Coleoptera > Coccinellidae > Myrrha > Myrrha octodecimguttata. The sequence continues at coordinate 20,961,564 of OY294061.1, read as the reverse complement.
CTAGCAACATCCCATCCTCGTCGCCAATTATGTTTTTGCTCTCGAAAAACCACTTTTTAAAAAATACCAAGAGAAGTTTTATTCAGAAAATGTTACATACGTTCTACACAACTGATATCTATCGACTTCGATGGATTTGATAAGAATAAGGTCTTATATACTAATTGCTGATTCAGCAGAACGATAGCGGTCGATGCCTTGTCGAAGCTATCGTGCAATATTAGCTATTTCTACAATTTAAAGGAAGTATGGGATCGGCTTACATATCAATATTACCACTCTCGACGACGAAAGCACTTTCGACAGTACCGGTGCCGAGGCATCCCTTTATGTCTGCACGATTGAACCCGGACAACGAAGAGCTACGGTCAACACTCACGAAGATTTACGACAAGAATTGTTAGCCTGGGTCTTTCAACAGAAAGGATTTTTTTGTCTTATGCATTCTATTTTGTTGTAACTGTTGAGAGGAAAAATAAACAGGCTAATATCCCTTTTCTTTATTGCGTGTTTGATTTCACAGGATACACGACCCGACAAAATAATTGAGATCAATATTTTAATTTTTCTCTAATTGCTCTAATGAAACAATCATCACGAAGTTTAGCGGATCAGTATCAGCATTTGCCAACTAGTTACCAAGTTCCATCATGATCTGTGTAGCATTTATAATGTTGTTTAAGAAATAATTACGATTATCGATAAAACAAGCACAAAAGTTCACACATTATTTTGGCTCCTTGATATTCTAGTTTCAAGACCATATATAGAATAAATGACATTCATCGGTGGAATTAATCCTCTAGTTTTCAATACATTTGCATTTATACCAACAGAGCCAATTCCTTTTAAGAAATCAATTAAGAAAACTTCTATTTACCTGGATAAAATGGAACCTTTGTGATCCCATAGAAAGTTGCATCTCTTCTTCGATGACCTCCTTCAAGCCTGAAAGATATAACACTTTCATAATTTGTTCTTTTACTTTTCCATTGACACGTTTCTGGCAAAATTTTGTATTTTGTAATGATACTATCTAACTACTTTTCGACCCTCAGTTCGATTGAATCGACCTTATTCAATAAAATACTCGAATGAATCTCCGATCATACAGTAATTTGATAGAGAAATAATTTTGAAATTCGAGTATGCGAGAATATATATACATCATTTCATAAGAGATTATCGTTCGGTTCAACCGAAAATCATGGACACAGTCGATTCAGAATTTGAGAGAATATGTAAAAATTCATACGGCATTACCTGAAGACTCATTTTCAATTTCCCCTTCTTCAATCTGGAGCTCTGGAGTAGGAAGGGCCAGAAGTATTCCTGAAGGCATCATGATACCCGTGCCTTGTTCATTTCCTTCAGATTCTGCACCGTCTTCATTCCTGACTTGTTCAGTGATGACTTCATTTCCTACAGATTCTGTGCCATCTTCATCACTTAATAGTTCATTTAGGTGTTCAGTTCCTTCTTGTTCAGGAACTTCTAAATCAGATGAAGATGAACACGAGTAGTTAATCATTGCTTCCTTCAGGATATACTTGATATGTTCGGCTGAAGTCATGCCAATTGCGGTTTTACGTGTGGCATCTTCGAGAAAAGGATTGGCTCCATGAGAGAGCTGAAATCAGGAAAATTAGAGAAGTTCAAGAAAATACGTGTGATTGTCCGAATTTGAACACAATTAATTCACTCGTTGAGATACTGACCCCATCCAAAAAATCGAAGAAACAATTACATATCTCAGTAATTATCCGCCAGAAATGTATAAGTCGTCCTCGCGGCGGAGATTCAATTTCTCGACTATTTCCTCAAAAAGATTCGAAATACAATTCAGTTCTGAGTTGACTTGACTGACAGATAGTTCGCGAAAAATTAAATTTTTAATTTTCACGTCACGTCACGATGTCTGTTATTTTCGAATTTTGAGCCGAAATTGGTCTCAAACGACTAGGTTTGACTCACTGATGAAGAAACCGTGGTCAGAATTGATTCTGTCCGTCCGACCGGACGGCCGGCCGTCTGTGTGCGCTGTAACTCTCGGAAGAAAAGACCTAGAGTCTTTAAATTTTCAGGTTATTAACTCGAAAAATATTGTGCTGATCGAAATGAAACTTGGTTGCAAGATGAACAGTGTCAATAAGAAGAAGTATCCACGGAAAAATTGGAAAAAATTTTTTTTTGCAAATTTTTATATTTCATTAAAATTTCACCATTTCACAAAGTGAACAAGCGCGTGAAAGCTGCTGACTTCACGTCAGTGCTTTTCTAGATTTTTTCAGTTATATATTTTCACGGTCCTGACAACCTTCGCATCACTACTTGAGAACCACCAGGATTCAATTAGAAAGCATTAGAAGTTTATCCAATTACGGTGAACATTCGACAGAATTATTCTTCTCATCAAAAATAATTTGAAAAATGCGAAAAAATGTATTTTCGAGTTTGTAAACAATATTTTTAGGCTCGCCAACAAATTTTGAACCATCGACTTGATACTTACCAAGAAAATACACACATCTGCGCGACAGCCCATTGCTGCTTCGTGCAAAGGCGTAAGTAATCTATGATTACGAGCATTCACGTCAGCACTCTCTTCTACCAGTTTGTGGAGGGATTGTAATTCAAGCTGGCACTCTGTAGCTGCGAGATGCAGAGGTGTCCGACCCTCCGCATCTTTAAAATTAACTTCGGTCCCTTGTTTTAATAAATACTCCATCATTTCGATGTCATTGCCTGAAACTGAAAAGTATTCTGTTAAAACATGGCTTCGGTAGGTTGGTCAAATGAAAATAACAGAATATATAATAGAATCAGGGATGAATATTTGATAGATAGTTTCCTTCATTTCAAAGTACATGTGAAAGTTCAATTAAATATGTCACCTTCAGTTTAATCAGAGAAATATTGATCGTTTGTTTTTACAATAATCATACATATCATTACATAAGAATTAAGTGAGTAAATGGGTTTTTCAATCATGTTTCTTTAAATTTCAAATATTGGATTGGTTGTTCTGCCAAAGAGACCACCATAAGAGATAACTGTGGTGAACTTGCAAGGAAGTGCAGGAGTGTATTAGCACATTGAGAAATATTTAAATGCTCATAACGTTTTACCTGAGCCGAATCTGGAAAAATGGCAAGGAAAGAAAGTTTTTTATTTGATTAGAGGGATCTATTGTTAAAATTAATGCACAACTTGAAGACTCATCCTTATAGTTGAATTCAATCTCTTATTTGAATAGCGAAACTTCGTCAGAAATCTCAACCTGAGTTTCATCTAGATATATTTCATCCGGAAATTGAAGTTTTGATCGTGAAGTGTGAAAAATTACACATTCAGTTTTTTGATGAGTATTCACTTGAATACTCTTGAACTGTATTATATCACTATGATATTGCTAATATTTTTGTCATCAATGTACATTATTCTATTCAACAATCGATCCATATTGTAAGGTAAGTCATTTATATGTACTATAAACAATGAAGGTCCTAAAATGATAACCCTGAAGTACACCATTAATGATATCCTCAACTTCAGAAATGCAACTTTCATCACTAACACTATTACATAATTTTTGCTTTCTCCCTTGTAAATAGCTCTGTATAAGTTTCAGTTGATTGACCCTTATACCGTATGCCTCAACTTTACTCAATAATTCAATATGCTCTAGAGAATCAAAAGCTCAGGAAACATCAAGAAATAAGCCAACTGGAACTTTTTCATTCTCAATTGCTCTAGTAACCGTGTGAGTCAACATAGAAATTGTCGTGCTTGTACTCTTTTTATTTTATTCATAAAACCGAGTTGAGCAGAGCAAATAATGTAATGTTTCTTGAAGAAGTGAATCAACCGATTAGCAAGAATTTTCTCAAAGATCTTATTAAAATATGTCAGTAGATCAATAGGTCTATAGTTACCAAGATCATTCATAGAGCCAGATTTATATAACGGTATTATCATTGATTGCTTTAAAGCTGACGGAAATATACCAGTTCTATAATAATACATGAACAACTCATAATATGCCTAATCGGTTCAACTATAAATTGAACAACCTACTTTTTATATTGATTGTTATACTCTGACCTGTGTTGTGACATCATATAAAGCACATCAAGCTTCTTTTTCTTCTTTAGGCCAATTATATTAGGATCAGATTAACATCTCATGTTGAAAACCTTATGGACTTGATAACCATTATATGTCTTATCAGGAATAAGAGAAAAGGAATGCTTAAATATGTGATCAATATTTCACGTTTCATCTACATCCGGCTTTCAAAGTTTAGAGATCAGACCAGCAAGATGCCGACAACTCAACAAAGCTACACAAATTGAAATCGCTTGACTTCCTGACTTATCGCTTACTTGCATTTCTTTGGAAACTATTCTTGATATCGAATGACACTATCTGTGCTAAATGCTCTGATAAATGTTGCTGGACTATTTCAACAGTATGATTTTCAAAATCAGTAAAAACATCATCCAGTCAAGTAGCCGAATGATGAGTCACCCCTATTGGTTTTTGGACTTACTTCCTCAAATTAAAACTTTCAGTTATTGTTATCATCAAGTTGGTGTCCCTATTGTGAACCTTGAGAAAATCGAAGTGAAAATCACCTGTGAGAACAAGTGCATCACTCTTTACGACACTCAGCACGTTTAATATTTCGATCAGTTTCTCAAAAAAATGTCTGAATCAGCAAGAGGTTGGTGTGTTTGGTCAATAGAAACATATGAGTATTAGATTGAGACCTTCTTTTATATAGCCTATTGCACAATACTCGCAAATTCCCAACACAGAGAACCATGTAATATCTAACTTATTCTAACATACATATCCGACACTAGAATAAATAGCAACTCCACCATGCTGTATCGGTTTAACGAACTATTAAAAATTTAATAAAAATTGTTTTTTCATGAAAACCTCCTTGGGGATTAAACTATTTGTCAAGGGCAGTTTCTTGGAAAACAGATTGCCCAATGGACAATACAAGAACAATACAAACGATAAACAAAGTACAAATCTGACTCTTTCATCAGACGAAGGAGGAAAACAACCAAGAAAAATCACTATGCTGCTCTTCTTTACTGCAATATCTGGACAGCCTCTCATAGCCTCCAAAATAAAAGCTCTCAAGTTATTCTTTGTCCTGCCCGTGTTCCGTAATTGTGAGTAATTCTGGTTAGGATTCATTGACGAAGTTAACAAGTCCATTCATTATATGATGTATTCAGAAATTGTACATGCCGGCCACATACTCACCGGTCTACCGGAGAGGTTGACCTGTGCAGGTTTCAGACTTGACTCCGTAACATGCAGGTGTTGTTCGGAGGTCTCGTACACATGCTCAAGTTCACTGTTGGGTGCTTCGAGAAAGAATCGAATTTCGCTTCTTCTCCGGTCGCCTGTGAGGGCCGGAGAACCTGCGCAGGACTATTCCAATAACATGAGCGCCAGTTGACCTGTGCAGGTCTATGCTGATATTTCTTGATGATCGATTTAGCAATTATATAACTGAGATGGTGTGTCCGTCAGTATATCCTATAAGCGACGTCAGCCAGGCTTTTCTGATTCATATTCCCATTTGGAATATTTCTGTAACCACAGATCATGGCTGATATTTATTGATGATCGATTCAGCAATGATATAACTGAGATGGTGTGTCCGTCAGTATATCCCACAGGCGACGTCAGCTGGGTTTTTTGGGGCATATTGCTATTTCAAATTGTTCTGTAACTACAGATCATGCAATGCCTACTCTAACTGAATTCAAAAGCTAACTGCTTACGTTATATTGGAAAGGGACAGATGCGATAGAACACACCTTGTATTGACCCAGCTTATTTCAGAATCAATAGTCATTTTTGAACTTAGAATTATAATATCAATATAGAGTATCCTAAAAGAACTGACCCTCTATTTTGCCTTCTACCTAACAACTCGGACAAAATAGTAGTTCACATTTGAGAATCTCGACTTTTGAGCACATTGAGAAGTCATTAGTTGATAGAGTTTTTTGGGAATCCCGTACATGTTGATTGGCAGACCCAAATTTTTTCGATTTACTCGAAGGTTAATCGATTAGTTTCAATAAGGTTTGATGAGGCACCTTCCATTACTAAGTTTCATTGGAAAATCTTTAATAACTCATAAGATGCAGGATATAAGAATAAATCCACAACTTAAAAATTGCTGGATTTAGGTGGAGGGCAGGTTTCATAAATTTTACCTAAAATCCATCGGAGATGTAATATTTTAATGTTCCATTCGGAACATGGAAATAGATAGATGCTTCCGACATAACCAGAAGTGCTACTCCACTCTCAATATCTAAAATGAATGTGATTTGACAGATACCCATGCACAAAATTTCAGTCTCCTTTGGTTCTTCGAGATATTAATGAGGGAACATCCCGGCAGGACACCTTCTAGATGACTAATATGCGAACCCAAACCTTATATTCACTTACCTGCTACATGTAGAAGAGAGCCTTCCTTTCCATCTTTCTGCCGGACGTTCGAGTGGAGGTCATCTTTGTTAATTAGCGTCATGGTACGTTTCAAGTCACCCCTTTTAACTGATAATATCAGACCAAATCTTCTGTTGTTTAATTCACTGTCATTCAGTGGATTCGCTCCATATTTCAAAAGAATCTGGACGATGTTCGGATTTTTACGAGAGGCTGCGTGACGTAATGGTGTGAATCCCCGCTCATCCTCTGCATCGATTTCGGCCCCAAGTTGAATCAACAAAAGAGCAACATCAAAGTGCCCAAAGCAGCACGCACTATGCAGTGGCGTACGACCGCTAAAAGAGATTTATGTGTATAAATACCTCTATAATTTTTTTCAGATTTGACGGGGGAAGAATTTTTAAATGGTATTGGACAATTTCTGCAAAAGGGGTTGCTTTTCGGCAATTTTGCTCAAAATATTCCATCCAAAATAACTATCATTCGCGACATAGCCCAGCAATAAGAAAATCTTTGCCCGCAATATTTCATCTCCAGTGGTATTAACAATTGTAATAGTAGCGTTTAAAATTTTCTAACAAGCACTGGCCAGTAATACAGAAATCAGTTATTTCGGAATGGGCCAGATTCCTGGCCAGTAGCTACGGGTTGCGAATTTCGTAACACGGCAAATTACTACAAATACTGCATTCACTTTTATATTATCAGTCTGTAGGCCTTGGAACAGGTTCATCAAGTTTTTGAACCTATAAGTGAGCGTTATAGTAGGCACTCTAGAAATATTGTCGAAATAATTCGGTCGAACGTTGCCAGGAAGACACATAATAAGCCATTTATAATTATAATAATAATAATAACCCAATACAGGAACATAATAAGAATTAAATATATCAGATCAATTGAACCTAGAAAAAAAAATCATAAGCATAACTTATCCACAGTATTGCTTTGAGACTAGGCCAACAATACATGGTAGAGAATCAAAGTTGACATCACAAACCGCAGAGACATGATTGAATGTTCGGCATATAAATTCAATAGGAGATTGTAGGAGAAGATTTGTCCTGGGTGTGCGCAAGTAAAAGAGTTCTCGTAATCTCGAATTCTTACTATGAAATTGAGCATAGCCAGTATGGGGGGACAATCAATTATGTCATTCAAAGCGCCATACAAAAATTTCACAGCCAATATGTTAACATGTATAACCTCCAGAGAAGACACATCAAATCTTCTCGAAATCAAGCTATAGTCGGAGCCTCTTGCGGGATACACACCATCCTCCCTCCAAGTGAGATATTTCAAAAGGCGCTTCTGAATTGACTCAATGCGCTGTTTATAACAAGTGTAAATTGGATTCCATATTATAGTAACATGTCTCAATTATTGCCTGCAGCGAGAATAGCTTAATGATTTGTGGGACGGAGGATGTTTAAAATGGCTCAGTTTATCAGTTAAAATACAAAAAAAGCTTTACTGGTTACAAATGAAGAAATATCTCATATGAGAACATCAGAAAAGAACAACAACAGGGTTATTTGTTCGTTTGCAGTTATTGTGCGAAGAAGATCGTCGAAATTCAAAGATATTGAACTGTTAGATAAAGGAATGGTGAAAATGTTTAAGCTTCAGCAAACAATACCTCGAATGAAACGGGGTGACTTTTGTGGGCCAGAGTTCGTTTTTTTAAAAAAAAATTTCGCGCAAATTATTGTAAAAATCGCAAAAATGCGCAATGTTGTCACTTTTTCATATTCAAGAATTTTCGGAAAATAAAAACTGAGATGGAGTAGAAAATCGAAAAGTAACTCACGTTGCGATTTCTCACAAAAACATTAAGTAGATACCAAAAAAAAATTAAAAATATTCACTGAAGCCTGCGGAACGACACCCCTTTTTCTCCTATTAACGTCGAAATATCTCCGAATTCTAATATTTCACCGTTTATTGTCAACGTTGAAGCATGTTGACCCCGTGTAGGTGTCTGACCTTGAGAGTTATTAACGAGGTTTAATGAAACTCGAATATGGCTGTGTTGCCTAGCCGTAATTCAACACCACGTGGTATTGTGTACTCTCATTAAAATTTCATGAATGTCCAAAAGTGAGAAATGTGAGTCTCTAAAAGGTTAATTTGATAGAATGACATTGGGTATTTTGAGTTTGATTTCACTGTAGATCGAAGTTAACATAGATTCATGGTTCTTCTATATGATCCCTAGACGATCAATTCATTGATATTCAATTAAGGTACTCGAGAAATGTGAAATCAATTTTAATACGGAATAGCGTTTACTGAACTAACGGTATCCAAAATTCGAGTGTCAATTGAATAGAAACAAATCATAATCAACCAAATGTTTTCAGTTTTAGGCCTAACGCACGACAGATAATTGCTGAACGACTTTTTTGTCTGGGGTCAAAGCACACGGACGACATTCTACCGATTCCTGTTTTTGTGAACCCGCATACGTGTCCTGCATTTCAACCGACAAATGGTCGTCCACGGATTATTTGTTCTTTGCGTTAGACTTTAACAGCCTCTCATTCTTAAATTACCACCATTCAATATAATCCATATTACATGTGAAATCAATATAACCCTTTTCATTATTTTCTTCAACCCCGTACTTGATAAACCTTGAAATCATTCCAATATTGCAAACTGTCATCTGAAAATCTATAAAGTTCTAATCGCGTCCATCGGAATGGGATTAGGTAGGTACTCGGATATTCAAAGTATTGGAATCGGTCACCTTTTTAATTTTTTTATTAGGAAGGTAAATTGAATATTTTTGGGGTGTATATTTTGATGAGGACACCTTTTTAATGTGTAGCAATAGACTGGATCTTCCGCATTCTCCATTTCTATTGGTAAACCACTCCGTATCACGACAAGGTTTTTTGAACCATTTTGAATACGAATACTTTCGAGATGTACGACAAAAGTTATCCAAAATAAAATGAAAATTGGCTGAAACAATCATTGAATCCATCACTAATGTGAAATCTGAAATATAAGATTCAAGCTAAATATGCATAACAGAAGTAGACACTCACTTTTTATCTTTGAGATCGATCTCAGCACCATTCTGCAGGAGATATTTGACTACTGAAATTTTGTTGTATCCTGAGGCCAAATGCAGAGGAGTTGATTCATTGCCATTCCTCTCGCGACAATTAATGATCTGCGGATTTGAAGTTATCCATTCTTCAACTGAATCCACTCTACCTGATTTAGCAGCTTGAAGGAGTTCCACCTCAAAACGTAAAGTTTTGCTTTTTCTGCTCCTGCGCTGTCTGCGCTCTGAGGAATCTGTAACTGTTCACATAAAAAAAAATGAGCCAATAAAATTTCAATAGCAACTCTCAAGGAATGTGGGCAGTCAATCTAAAGAATACATGTTAAACTGAACTGTAACACCTTCAGAAAACAACCGATAGTAATAAGAAATCCACATAACATTTCACGGAAACAGTGCAACAATGATTAGCTGACCAAAGCAGACCCCTATAGGAGGCAACTGATATCTTATAACCATAGAATTGAGGTCAGGAGCTTTAATTTGCTTGTTCAAATCCGTTTCCAAAGCCTTTATAAACATTGAACCCGCCAAACGCAACCTTACTTCCTGATGGAAAGATTTGGCGATCTTCATTTCATATGGTCTTTCCAATCCAATACTAGATTCTAATTCGATTCGTATTCTTAAAAATTATTGAAAAATAAAATTGATTGGGTATATCTAAAAATCATTGGGTGGATTTCACCCATCCCGAACCTTCTCTATAAATATCGAGTCTCTAAGTAGATTCTTCCGGAAGTTATTGTGTGTAGGTACGGCTGACCTAACCACCGATGGTAAACATGCACAATATCTTCTGACCGAATGTACCATCAGAATTCAGAATATGTATGTTAGACTGTTTCGGATTAAATGAATGCATTCTGCAGGGTTGCGTCGGTCAGGAAGAATAATATGTCCAACAGACATACTGGATGAAATGCCTCAGCAAAACAGACAAAACGTTTGGTTTTAAATGGATGGGTGCCCAGCTCATAATAGCCAGTATTTAAGGGACTAACCAAATGAATATTTCGAACAATGGATTGGAAGGTACGGTACAATAATATGGAAACCGTGAACCCTTTGGATTTTTGAGTCTGGAACACATTTAAAGAAAAAGTGTATCAAATAAGCGTTCAAACTCGAGATGATCTAATGAATAGAATCAAACTGTGTTTTTCAGAAATGGGTCAGAAACGTTCTGAACTAAGCAGGGTTGTAAATTTAATAAGAAAAAATTTGTGAAATGTATTGAACAAGGCGGTAGCCAATTTGATCATTTGCTATGAGTTTATAGTTTAATTATTTATAGCGAATTGTTACAGCATTTTGTCCTCTCTCTCAACTTCTTTCTTATAATATGTATTAAAAAAATTTAGTTCATTCGTTTGACTCTGCAGATAAAGTAACAGTTCTACTAAGAGTTACTCCAATATTCAATCAGAAAAACAACTGATTCAGTCATCATTCAGCAAAAGCAAAAGAAAATAATGTTTGAATAATTTCTTATCTTTCGTTGATATCATGTTAGCCATGATATCGAGGCTGAAAAGAAACAGCTGATACAAATTATTCATTTTTCATGGATAAACCTATTGGAAAAATATCATTGATCATTTTCACCTAAGAACTTCTATGTTTATCTGATTTCCACGCCTGCAGTAGGGAGTTTTTTGACGCAATAAAATTCTTGTGTTACAGCCAATGTCATGCTCTTTCGAGATCTGTGATCAAATTTGATGAGGCTACAAGGATAACTGAAGTGTGATTGATTTCGTAGAAAAAAAAGGAAATATTCCGTAAAAACACAAAATTTTGAATTGAAGAATTACCGTCAATATTTCGAACATGTGTTATATGACTTTTTTCGTTGAAAATCACCTGTAGAACCTTGCCTTGAAGTTTTGGACTTTTTAAAGTAGACACCCTGTATAGTCTCTTATTGCTCAACGTGGTTAGGGTGTTGTTTATTTCAATGTAAGAAGCTTACGGAAACATTTTGATCAGCTAGTTTTATACGTAGACCGGTATGAACTTAACGGCCACCATTATAGCGGCCAGTTCTCCGATGATACCCGAACGAGGGCACTCAGTGGCGTACCCCCTGTTACATAAACAAGTCGCCTGTAAGGTTGTAATAAGCACGTAATGACTTCGATATCCTTTGAACTAGCCAAGAATTGTCCTTATTATTAATTATCGAATATATTTGAAATAAGTCGCCGAGAAGGAAATGAGGATATCATTTCTGAATCCAAATATTGATTTCGAATATTAGCTGCCATTCCTGAAAAAAATGAGGAGAAAATCGTTACTGTTTCTAGTGTGTTATTAGGGGAAAAACCTATGTAAAAACTGGAGTCTTATATTATGTCCCCTACAAGGAAACTTTTTATCGGTCGTTAAAAGTGGCACATATAGAGTTAAGACCGAAGATGTTCGTTTGTTTTATTTGTTCTCATTTCCGAAAGAATTGGAGGAAGCGATTCTTTCTTTAGTATGCTTTTGAGAAAAGACTCTTCTATCAGGAACTGAGGTCTAATATTTTGTACCACAACAAGGAAATTTTTTATCGGGCGTTGAAAGTGGGACATATAAGTTTTGACCCGAGAATATTGAGTTCGTTTATTTGCTCTCATTTCTGAGAAAATTGGAAAGAGCGACTCATATTTCAGCATGTTATCAAGAAAGGATCCCTCTATCAGAAAAATAGGTTCTCAAATTTTGTCCTCCTACAACGAAATTTTTCATCGGTTCGCGGACGTTTTAAATGGGTTTTCGGTTCGAAAATCTTGGCTTGGTTTATTTGCACTCATTTCTGAAACAATTGAAAGGCCCATTTCATCAGAAAAATAGGGTCTCATATTTTGTCCCCCTACAAGGAAATTTTTTTTCGGCCGTTGAAAGTGAAACATATAGTGTTTGGATCTAAAATAATGGTCAAGTTTATTTGCTGTCATTTCTGAAAAAATTGAAGATAGCAATTCTTATTTCAGTATGTTATCAAGGAAATTTTTTATCGGCAGTTGAATTTGAGACATATAAATTTCGAGACTTTTATGATTTGTTGACTGGAGAACTAAAGGGGATAACTCAACAGAAAATATTGAAAACTGAAATTGAAAAATTTTTAATGCAACGTTCTGCAAGTAAGACTTTCTCATTAATATATTTTATCTTCTTCTCATTACAGCATGTTATAAATTTTTCGTAATCCAAATCGTAAACTGCCTTCGACTTTTTGGGAATTACTGACGAAAGAGCCATTACCTGCTGCCCCTTCAACATCGCTTGTTAGCTTCTCAGAACTCGAATCACCCATTTTGTGAGACTCAATAAAAAACGGCTTATTTACCTACAAAGTGTCGAACTGACATAAAGTGGTAGCAGTCAAGAGACTTAATTTATGTTTTCACAATTTTTATGAATATATTTAATATTACCTTATTCAAAATTAGAAAAAATCTTGTATGTAATACTTTAAGAAATGCAATTTTTTGTAACTTGTGAGCGTGTTACACAAAATTAGGCATTTCGTAAGTGATTTCATGAATAGCTATTTTTCTGTTCTTGTTGGTTTTTTTGTGCTCATTTTTGGAGAAAGATAGCCTTTTTCGAACAGTTTGGACGGAAATAATCGCAGTCAAAGTATATTGTTCAATTTCGCAGATATGATCGGATAGAGGATGCCAACACAGCCTTTGACTATGCTTAATGCTCTGAACTTTCATTATAATGCCTAATATATAAACTTCTAATTGTAAATATCGATAAAAAGAGAATTAACTATGTAACATTATTAGTATTATATAACTTTTCGAATACGTTTTTTCTCAGCAACAAGAGTATCTCCCAAGTTACTACCTTTAAAACGCAGCAGACATAAATTACGGTTTGTCATCGAGAAAAAAATTACTTTCCAAGTCGCATTTATTAATATCAAATAAATGCTTAAATGCCACAGAAGTGGTAAAATGAAGAAATGGCGGGTAAAGATTTGCTAGCAGCATTTCAAAGAGGAATTGAGAATCAGAGCGTCAAGTTTCAATCCCATAAATTTTTCGAAAATTTGAAAAAAAAATACCCCTTTTCTCCTTCTGATATATATACTATGGATAAAACTGGAAAAAAGACGCTGAAAAACTTTACTGGGTAATAAGCTGGTAGTGACTTTAAACAGATCGGAAAAATGAGATCGGCGCGTTATCGTTTTGCCAAATGTCTGTAATTTCCAAATATTCAGCCGAAAATGGTCTTTAACCACTAGGTTAGACTCACTTCAGAAAGAAAATACCTAGGGTTTCGAAATTTTCAAGTTTGGTCTGAACATTCTGTTAGAGGGCAGCATCGGCCAGTTAAAAAAATATGAAATTGTTAGGTTAATTCCTCGGTATCTCATGAAGTACTGGATCGATCAGATTGAAACTTTGTAATTCGTTCGTACACCAACGCACAACTAAGTGCAATAGTTTTTGGATCTAAATGTTGCAACATTAGAACCAAATATTTATTTCAAAATTTTGAAATTTCTGCTCGAAATTTTTTTCGCGGAGACTACTGATTAGATTCCAATAAAATTTTGCACAGGCTTCAAAGTCATTATCCAACAACAATATTCAAAATTTCAATTCGTTCAATATTTATGTTCGGAGATATAAAGAAAAAATATGTCAAATTTGTGTTTTTTTTTAAATTTGGACTTCATTTAATCAAAACCTAATAATAATACAGATATTAATAGACTGAAACTTCCTTATCACTTGGAGAATACCAACGCGCAATCAAAAGTAGAATTTCATATGCATATTCCATGTTATTATTAGGAAATTAAAAAAAAAAAAAATTATTCGAAACTTGTCCACATTTTGTAGAGTAGGTTTGGGGCTTATTTACAAAGTTCGAATTCGTGAATCGGTGAAATCCGCCCAATGATTCCGTAGATATACCCATTCAAAATTTTATTTCCTCAATATTTTCGAAAATACAGATTAGATCGAATTGGTATCCATTAATTTTTCGAGAAAAAATCAAGGAAAGCACTTCCGTGAAGGCAGCAGCTTTTGCGCAGGTTCAAATTCGTTGCCGAAGCGGTTATCTACATTGAACATGCGCGCAAAAGCTGCTGCCTTCACGGCAGTGCTTTTCTAAATTTTTCATACAATACTTCAACTTAATGACAAATTTCAACTCAATCGATCAGTTCCTGAAATATCAATCAATATAACCTCAAAATTTCAAATGACTATTACTCGGAAACCGTTATGCCGATTTCCCATCTACGAACTTAACCGTCGCATTCTGAAATGCAATCTACCTCAAAACCGGATTCGTCATTAATGCATCCAACCTGGTCGCTTCAGGCCATTTTCGAAAAAAACTCGAAAATTACATATATTTGGACAAAAATATTTATATTTTTGAACGGAATATTTGTTATATCCAATTCGCATGTGGGAAATTCACGAAATAATACTGGAAGGCTCATCAATGGAGGTAGGAATAGAGTGGAGGGGCATAACGGTTGAAAAGTGTCACTTTACCAAAACAACAAATTGCCCATACTAATATGGCCGACTCCGAACTATTTAATCGTTGAATGTTGATATTTGTGCTTCATTTGCTGAAATTTTCTGTACAGTTTCAGAGGAAAGACAAACAGAATTACTTAAGTGAACAAAAATCTTCGAATTGAAAACATTCAAAACTCCTGCCACATCTTACCCATACAAATATGGCGGATTCTATGTGACACTTTTGGTACAAGGGAAGTATAGGATATGCTCCCTACCGTTCCTTAACCTCCATGACTTTACCCAAACTTGAAAGTTTATGCGTTAAATCCTAACCATCTCATTTTTACTATGTTAGCCTGATAATCGATTGCTATATGAATAGGTACTCACCTCCAGCCATTTTATTGTTATTGATTATTCAAAGATTTAATAACGAATCACAAAATGTACACCGGTACGATAACGGTCACTATGCTAGTACGGCTAGTGCAGTCTGAAGTCAGGAATGTCAGGATCACTGTATAAAATAAGGATGGATGGATACAATGGTGTGATGACTCAAATGTTGGGAACACAGACAACAGTTGTTAAGTACTCTTACTCTTCGAAATCTGGGTTCGAAAACCAATAATTTGTTGAAAAGATAGCATACACTGCGCAGTGACTACCCATAATTGGTTTAGAAAGAGACACATCAATTCTCCTTGAAAATGTTGGAGAGAGACATAACATCTTTAAGCCTCTCATAGCGTCTACAAATTCAAGGTAAATGCGCAGTCTCTGTATTCATGTTTAAAAAATTGAAATAATTTAAACATTTTCTGTTATGAATTAATATAATCCCAAGTATAGGCTTTATGTTGATGCCATTTACTATGGTTTATCTTATGATTGTCAGCCCAAACGAAGTATTTAAATAATCTATGCACAAAAATCCCTACTTTTTGGGTGGATTCACCCAAAATTTCACTGGTATCGCCTTCAATATTTTTGATATATATTAGCTCACTCAATGGGAATTTTTCCTTTAAACGAAAATGCAGTAATTTTCATGAAAAACCTTTAGAACATCACATTTCAAACATATAATTCCAATATTATATTTTCGAAACAATGAAAAATAAAAACGGAGATTTGCATTTGAAGGGATTTGTCTTGAGTGCACGATATGGCAACGTCGAATTCAGCTATCTCGGAAAGAAAAGGACTTCAAATGTGTTACTCGGCTTAGGAAAACAGAGATAGCTATACTTCGATCTGGTTAGAGTAGAAGACAACGACCAAGGAATAGAAAAAGAAGAGCACAGACTGTCATACTGTCATATTACTGACAAATCACAAACGGAAATTATTTGGTTGTATTGACAAAGAACACGTGTGTACCACAGAATAGGAAAAAATATTTCATTATTCTATAGCAGAAAAACCAATTCTACTAAACACCGTTGTCACTTTGTTCATGCCTGGCAAATCCCAAACTCCAATTTTGAAATATGATTTTAAATACTTTCTGAAGGTAATTTGGGAGAATGATGAATCAAACCCATAATGATTATTTCACGATAGATTAATGGTGTAAGGATCAAGGATGCAGGAAACGATACTCTGTCAGTTCGCCGACGTTTCGGAAAAATTTATTTCCATCCTCAGGGCTCTACAAAATTTATGGAAAACATGATTCGTAACATTGATGAAGTTGTTCACAATAGTAAAGGAAAAACGAGCAATACTATAAGTTATTGACTAGAAAAATATCACAGAAAAAGTGGTTTTGGAATAATTTCGACACACAAAGAAAAGTTACTTAATTTAAAAGACAGCTTAGGATTAAAGTAGAGTTAACATACATATAAATATACAGATAAATATACAAACATAGATATAGTACTTACAGACTGAACAAGTGTATCTTCCCAAAATCATTTTGTTAAGAACCAAATCAATCCTCCAATATTTCTTGTAAAAACAAATCATAACCGATTAAAAAGCGGTGACAAACAAAGCAACCGATATGCAGACAGTACGCCGACAGACGGAGGTGAAATCAAAGGAACGGCGGACTCGAAACATATTAGGGTAAAAAACGTAAACGCATGTATGTGATATATTGAAGATCAAGTAGTGATGTCGAAAGGGACTAGAAGTTTCATCTTGTTTTAATCGTTAATTTCGTAATTTTCTGCTTGCTTTCAATAAAGAAGAATAAAATCGGCTGAGTTGTTGAATATCAGCTCTAGAGTTTACCGAGTCATGGACGCTTATTTGTAACATTTCAAAAATTAAACGATTACTCAAGTATGGCTCCCTATTTAGTATTCGGACGTCTTCAAAATTAAAGCGATGACCTGCGTTCAGGCAATGTTCTGCCAATGCTGTTTTGGGGTTTGATATCGGCAAACGAGCAGACCTAACATGTTCTTGGATTCTGGATTTCAGATATCGGCCTGTCTGTCCTATGTAAACTTGAGAGCAATCCAGACAATTGATTTTATAAACTAAGTTGGAATTCAGAAGAGTTGGTGTGGGGTTTTTGATCATACTGAAAAAATGTTTGCCCAAGGTGTTTGAGCTTTTGAAGGACACCCTAACGTTCTCCTTTTGTATAATTTTTGACAGTCTTTCTGAGAGACCCCTGATGTATATAAGTTTGTTGTAATGTAAAACTGTACTCGAAGGTCCCTCAGGCGAAGTTATCTGGGGTGTAGAGGGTTTGAAAGACTCCCCCAAAACCTTGTCTATGAGATGCGCCGGATAGCTGTTGTTCAGTAAAATGGACCTGATATTTTTAAGGTTTTTCTCATGATACCTAATGTCGGATAAGTTTAATGCTCTGAACTCTAGATTTCGTATGATGTTGACTTTGTGTATCATGGCATGATGAGAGTGAAAACCTATGTACCTGCCAGAGAAAGTAGTCTTATGGTACCAATCAATGCACAAAATATTTTCATCCATGCGTGCAACTCTCATATCAAGGAAATTCAGAGTGCTATTTGATTCTAATTCTAAAGTGAATTGTAATTTAGGGTGGAAAGAGTTGAAAGTATCTAACACGAGTTGTTCAGTGTTAGCAGGAACGGAAATGAAAAGATCATCGACATAACGTTTAAAAATTGGTACACTGAAAGGCAACTGAGAGAGACAAAAATTTTGAAGCTTTACCATTACGATGTCACAGCAAATCTGCGAAACACAATTCCTCATACCAAAACCAAATATTTGGCGATAAAATTGACGGTTGAAACAGAAATAGCTGCTATTTATCAAAAAGTTATATATCAACTTGAAAGTGTCAAAATATATATATAATATATATATTAGTATATAGTTATTTTAAGAGCTGATAAGGGGAACGTCACTGTTATTATGAATAGAGATGAATATTTTGAAAAGTGTGCAGAACTTCTTGACGATTCACGGACCTATCAAAAATTAGAGTCTGATCCAACCGTCCCGAACAGTTCTGAACTTGCAACCAAAACAAACCCATAAAGACAACAGTAAATCGGTTGCTGGTATAGAGTTACAGTTAGCTGAACCATTTCAGCATGAACATAATGGAACGGCAGAAAGATACAATAGAACTCTTCAAGAAAGAGCGAGGGCTTTGCTTTTTGATTCAGGTTTTCCTGTCAGTTTCTGGGGATTTGCTTTCGCAACAGCATGTTATCTATACAGGGTCTTTCACGAGGAACCTCACCCATATTTATACGGGAAACTACTGAACGTACTTTCATGAAATTCAGCACTTATAAGTATTTCACGATGCTGATGAAATCTAAAATATTTTCAAGGCATGAGCACCTCCGGTTTTTCCGGAAATGACGTCAACTTCCGTTTTTCAAATTAGAACACCATTTTTTTATTGCTGAAATAGATTCCTTAGAAAATTTCAATTTATTTTGATGTAACATTTTTCAGTTTTGGTTGGAAAATTCTCTCTGAGCGGGAAAATTCGAAAAAAAAATCGAAAATAGAGCTCCGCTGAAACAAGAATAACTTCGAGGTTTTTGGATGGAAAATTTTCATTTTTGGGATTTTCCAAGATGTAAGATTGATGTATCCACTTTGAAAATCGAAATTGCGATTCATGATACAGGGGGTGAAAAAATCGCTTTCAAAGTTAGGGATGACAAAATCGTGAAAAATCAATTTTTTCAAATTAGAACCCCATTTTTTTATGGCAGATATTGAATCTACGTTAAAAAATAATGTGAGTGTATTTAACACACCCTTGCCCTAAAATGGATATTTTCTGAGTTATTCACAAAAAACTGTTTTTCGTCTTGAATTTCTATTTCTTTTCCCTTCACGCCAAAAAGATGAAATTTTCAGGAACTGTTATTTGAACCATGCTGTAGATTTTTCACCTCTTCTTGAAACCGACTTCAAGTTACTATTAGGAGAACCATGGCAAACTCTCGCAGTTATAACTAGAGAAGATGCTCAAAGTTTTGACCGTTGATTTCTAGACATTTATTTATACGTCTCAGGAATGCTTCGTGCGTTGCTCTTCTTATTTCATCGGGAGGAAGAAATCTGCAAAAGTGTTTAAAAACCAAATTGAGTTTCAAAACTATGAATCTAAAAATCTAAACAAACCTGAACGCATTTCTGACTCGTTCTATGCAGTCCTCTTTATCAGTCAGGGGAGTTGAGTAGACAATATTTTTTATCCTACCCCAAACATAATAGTCTAAAGGAGTTAAATCGGGAGAACGTGGTGGCCAAAGATGTGGACCATTGTTCGCCAACCATCGATCTTCAAATAGCCTGTAGAGGATATTTGACACATTGAGTGAATTGTGTGGAGGCGCGCCATCTTGTTGATACCATAAGTCATTATGGTTCTGTACTAGCGGCTCAATTATTTGAGTCAATATGGCAGAATATCTATCTCCTAAGGATGAACATTCTTTAAATAATGCAAACATGTGTAGTGTTCTATCTTACCAGTTAAAGTCCCATCATAAATGTGAACATCGAGAATTGCATTATTTTGATGGCGCAAAAAACATTGAAACTTATTGATTTGTAATTGTGGATCGATTATTGATCAATAAAATAGGTTTAAAGTTCACTGTTCTTTATTAGAACCAAAAAACACATAAAGTAAACGGTTGACAAAAATGGATGCTACTTCGTACAGCAACTAAACTAAACTATCTTCTTGTTAATGCAACTAACGAACTCATAAGCTCAAGTATTCTACATACATGAATATTGGATAAGAGCGACATCTATTGGTAGATAGCGGAATTGAATGTAAACTTCAACACCCCCGCACAATTCTGCAATTCTAAGAGCTTACAACTTCGTAAGTATACAATTCACACTTAACTATTCATAACACAACATTAAATTATTTCAGATACATCTATTAAACCAATAATGCTACAAAACTTGTTTAATTTTGCATAAGGCAACGACTTCGTCATCATATCTGCAACCTGTTCATCACTCGGTAAGTATATAATCTTAATTTCTTTTTCATTAATTAAATTTCTAATGAAATGACATTTAACGTCAATATGTTTAGACCTTTTGGTCTCCAATGTGTTAGCAATCTTAATAGCTGACTGATTATCTTCATGCACAATAATATCCCTAACATTATAAGACATGTTAACCAATAACTGCTTCATAAAGATACATTCAGTTACACAAAGTGAAAGAGCAACATATTCTGCTTCGCAACTAGATAACGCAACAATATTTTGTTTTTTCGATTTCCAAAACACAAAATTATTATTCAAAGCTAATACAAATCCACTAATACTCTTGCGATCATTTATATTCGAAGCAAAATCTGCATCTACATATGCCTTAATTATACAGTTTTCATTATTTTCTTTAGAATACACTAAACAATAATATTTTGTTCTTTTCAGATACCGTAAAATATCCTTAGCATTTTTCCAATGTGTATCAGTAAAATTATTTTGGAACTGACTATAGTATGTTACAGCAAAACAAAGATCTGGCCTTGAGCCAAGCATAATATACATGAGACTACCAATCAGCTGACGATAAGGTAAATCTTCACATGACAGCGATTCACTCCTTTCTAAATTCAATTTATAAGGCATTGGAAGTAAAGCTTCCTTACAATTACTCATGTTAAATTTATTAATGACACTTTGTATTAATCCTTTCTGAGAAATAAAAATTTTACTTTCATTTCTTTTAATTTCTAATCCCAAAAATCTGTAAGTCATATCCTTACTAGTTAAATCTTTCATTTTAAAATGTTCAAATAATCTATTTTTAACAAAAGTTATTTCATCTTTGTTACAAGCAAATAAAATCATATCATCAACCCAAATCAATAAAAACATTCTACCTTTTATGAATAAACATGGATCTACATTTGATCTAACAAAATGTAAATTTTTCAGAAAAATAGAAATTTTATCATACCAATGTTTTGGACTCTGTCGCAAGCCATATAGAGCTTTTCTGAGTTTACATACTTTGTTTACACACTTGGTTAACCCTCTAGGTGGGTACATATACACTGGTTGATCTAACTCACTGTTGAGAAAAGCTGACTTCACGTCCATCTGATGTATTTCCATATCTTCATTTAGACTTCTTGATAATAAAATTCTCAGAGTTATCATTCTTGCCACAGGTGAATATACCTCTTCACTGATAGTGGTTTGTCTGAATCCACGTGCTACCAATCTAGCTTTCTTATTATTATTTTTCATAGAAAATACCCATTTAGAATCAATGATTTCCTCACCATTTGGTACACTTGATTTTGGAACTAAGGTCCAAGTTTCATTATGCTTTAACGAATGCATTTCTTCCTCAATAGCTTCTCTCCATCCTGAATCAATAGCTTCTTCAAATGTTCGTGGAGTATCTTGTTCCAAAACTTCACCAGTTGACAAAGCCATCATTAGTTCGTAATCATCAAATTTCTTTGGTATCATTTTATTTCTGTTACTTCTCCTCTCTTTGGTTTCAGCACTTTCACTCGTACTTTCCCTAGATTCAGAAATATCTTCCTCTTTATCTGAACTCTCCTCTAGTTTTCCTTGGGTGCCCTTCTCATCGTTTAGGATTTTAAATTCAGATTGACCAATGGGATTATTTTCATCAAATATGACATGATTAGTTACTACAATCTTTTTCCTATCTGGATCCCACATCCTGTATCCATTCGGTGCATAACCCATCATAATCATTTTGATACTTCTGGCATTTAATTTTCCTTTTTGGTCTTCTTTTGATAAATGCACATAACCTGTGCATCCAAATATTCGAATATTTTCAACTCTCAATTTGCAATTATCCCATACTTCTATAGGTGTCTGGCCATTTGCCAATGCTGAACTAGGCAGTCTATTTATAATGTAACCACTACATCTTACAGCCTCACCCCAGAATTCTTTTGATAATCCAGAGTCTAACAGTAAACATCTACTCATATTCATTATAGTTCTGTTAAGCCTCTCACTTATTCCATTTTGTTCTGGTGTTCGAGCAACATTATATTGAATTTGGATTCCTGTCTTAACACAATATTCTTTGAATTCACTTGATGAGTACTCTCCACCATTGTCGCATCTAAATTTATATATTTTAAATTGAAACTTTCTTGACACCATGGCTTCAAATATTTTAAACTTATCAATGACTTCACTTTTGTTTCTCATCAAATATATGTGCATAAAATGAGAATAGTGGTCTATAAATGTTACATAGTATTTATAACCATCATAAGTCGGAGGATTGAAAGGTCCTGCTACATCTGAAGAAATAGTTTCTAATATTCTTTTGGGTTTCTTGTCCGAAGGAATATTTTTGGACAGAGATGCTCTTGTTTGCTTCCCCTTTTTACAGATCTCACACATGTTTTCTGTCGGATAACGAGATGAATGTCCCATTCTCCTGTGTAATAGAATTTTGTCTTCATGTGTACTACAGGCATAAATATTTCTTATTCTGAAATCAATGAAATACAGATTTCCAACTAATTTACCCTGTGCAACTACTTTATCATTTCTTAGAATTAGCACACTTTGATTCTCAAATACTACCTTCATTCCTGCATCTTGGATTCTTTTAACTGATAGCAAATTATGTGTTAATTCATCACATAGCAAAACATTCTGTATCTTGATATTCGTACCATTTATATCAGTGACATACAGATGCCCTGTCTTATGAGCCTTCAGTTTGGCATCCTTCTTCGCTACGTTTATATTGAAATTGATGTCTTCTATCTGCAGTAGATATTTTCCTACCTCTTTATTCACCAGGTGATTTGTTGAACCAGAATCAACAATAAATGTTATTATGTCATTCTCAAATGTTTGACACATTGACATTGACATTGCCTTTCGGTTACTTTCTGCTTCTGCCACAAACGTCACATCATTTTCAGTGGTTGTATTTTCTGCAACATTCACCTTTTCTGTTGATTTCTGTGGGCACTCACTCTTTTTGTGTCCTTTTCTACCACATCGATAACAACGATACCTAAATGTGTTTCCATTTCTGTTTCCGTTTCCAAAATTTTTATCGCGCGGTTTTCGATAAGAATTCGCACTTGTACCATTACTTGCCAAAGCAATTTCATTTTGTTCCACACTGGATATGGCATTTTGACGAGTTTCTTCTTGCAACAACTTGTTTTTCACAAACTGGTAGTCCATTTCACTAGAATTTTGAGAATACAGCACATCTATCGTTGTTGTTATAGCCTGGAACTTTTCTGGCATTGCCGCTAACAACTGTGTGATGATTTCTTCTTCTCCCATAATTCCTCCACTAGCTTTCAATTCTTGAATAGTTTTCTCATATTCCATAAGAAATTCACTGAGTGGACCATTCTTGAAGGACATGCTTCTCAGTTTCTTTTGCAAGGTCACTTGAACTGCCAACCCCGATTTCATATACGTCTTCTTCAAAGCCTCATAAATATCCTTAGCCGTTGTTCTACTTTTTATTACATCCAGCACATTATCTGCAAGGCACTGCACAATCAAGCTACGAGCTTTTGTATCTTTTTTCTTGAATACCACTTTTTCCTCAGGTTTTTCTGGGAATTCCTCGTACAACGTTTCAAGAACTTCATGTTGCTCCAACAGGAGTTTCATTCTAAATTCCCAGTTCAAGAAATCCGTACCGTTGAAAAGTTTTACCAGAGTTTGATTCATTGCTACCGCCATTTTCCCTTAACCGATCACTCACGTTACCGAACTTTATTCTCCTAAGACTTATTAATCAATCTTCACCGTTCACTGGGGTCCATAACCTATTGATTTGTAATTGTGGATCGATTATTGATCAATAAAATAGGTTTAAAGTTCACTGTTCTTTATTAGAACCAAAAAACACATAAAGTAAACGGTTGACAAAAATGGATGCTACTTCGTACAGCAACTAAACTAAACTATCTTCTTGTTAATGCAACTAACGAACTCATAAGCTCAAGTATTCTACATACATGAATATTGGATAAGAGCGACATCTATTGGTAGATAGCGGAATTGAATGTAAACTTCAACAAAACTCCAGGTCTCTTGAAAGTTCCATTGTCTGAAGTGGTGGTTGTTCTCTTCATCCCAATAATGACTGTTATGCCTATTGAAAGAACCATTCTTTGTGAATTTAGATTCATCTGTCCAAATTATACAGTCCAAAAGGTTTTCATTCTCTTGAAATCGAATCATCATAGCTTCGCAAAACTCTGTTCTCCTGACGAAATCAGTTTCCTTCAAATGCTGTACCCTATTGAATTCATATGGGTGCATTTTATGTTTTTTTAATATTCTCCAAACACTCGATCGAGATAATCCCAGATCAATCTCGGCATCTTTGAGAGAATTTTGAGGATTCACACGAAAATATGCAAGAACTGTAATTTCGTTGTTCTCATCTCCTACTACACTTTTTTCTCTGTGTGTAGTTTTCTTAACGAAAGATCCGACATTTTTCAAGTTTGTCATGGTTCTGTTAATGGTATCTCTCGTTGGTCTGGGTCGGTCAGGAAACCTCTCAATGAACAGTCGAATCGTTCTATCTACAACTTTATTACATTCTCCATGAAGTAGAATGAGATTTAAATAATCTTCATTGGTGAAATTAGGCATAGTGATCGATTTTATAACTTAATACGAATTATCACCAAATTAATAGTAAACACAAAATGCTACTGAATAAAGAGGAATTTGGCAGATGTAATTAATGATATCTATCATTAAAAAAAATAATGTAAAACATGGTAAGTTTTTGCATATGGTTCATAAGGAATTATTTATTTATCACTGGAGAGAAAACCGATGGCCGATTAGTTGAAATAAAGAGGTTTCCGATACAAATTCGAATCCAAATTCGTCATCTATTTAGGAACAACCTGTAACTTTTTTCTCTTGCATATTAGGGTAGTAAAATCTAAAACATGGTTTAAGTAACAGTTCCTGAAAATGTCATCTTTTTGGCGTGAAGGGAAAAGAAATAGCTGAAAATTCAAGACGAAAAACAGTTTTTTGTGGATAACTCAGAAAATATCCACTTTAGGGCAAGGGTGTGAAGCATACACTCACATTATTTTTTAACGTAGATTCAATATCTGCCATAAAAAAATGGGGTTCTAATTTGAAAAAATTGATTTTTTACGATTTTGTCATCCCTAACTTTGAAAGCGATTTTTTCACCCCCTGTATCATGAATCGCGATTTCGATTTTTAAAGTGGATACATCAATCTTACATCTTGAAAAATCCCAAAAATGAAAATTTTTCATCCAAAAACCTCGAAGTTATTCTTGTTTCAGCGGAGCTCTATTTTCGATTTTTTTTTCGAATTTTCCCGCTCAGAGAGAATTTTCCAACCAAAACTGAAAAATGTTACATCAAAATAAATTGAAATTTTCTAGGGAATCTATTTCTGCAATAAAAAAATGGTGTTCTAATTTGAAAAACGGAAGTTGACGTCATTTCCGGAAAAACCGGAGGTGCTCATGCCTTGAAAATATTTTAGATTTCATCAGCATCGTGAAATACTTATAAGTGCTGAATTTCATGAAAATACGTTCAGTAGTTTCCCGTATAAATATGGGTGAGGTTCCTCGTGAAAGACCCTGTATAATAGAACACCACATTGTTCAATTGACTTTCTTACTCCTTATGAGAAATTATTTGGGAAACAAGCAAACTTAGAAAATGTTAGAATATTTGGTTCGAAAGCAGAAGTAAAGATTGAAAATATACCCAAAGGTAAAAAGCTACATCCTCGTTCAAGTACAATGTACCTAGTTGGATATACAGATACGGGATATCTACTATACGATCCTTCAACAAAGAAAACTATTTCTTCATGTAATGTGCTATTCAATGAAAAATTCAATTACAAATCATGCCTTGATAAAATTTCAGTTCCTGAAAATGACCTTATAGTAACATCCGAATCTAGTATGTCTCAACCGCTTGCTCAAACAGGTGCTCATCACCAATCAACAAGTCAAAGTACAAGTCAGACAAACATACAATCAAATTTAGTAGCAAATAATATTTCAAATAATGAAGAGATAGTAGGAGAAACATCTAACCCTCAGCTCAGACAACGAAGTAATGAGGTTGAAATAGAGGTGATTTCACAACTCAGTGATGGTCAAGGCACTAACGAGATAGAATTTGAAGAAGTGCAAAATCCGAACAGTGACCATTATAACAGTGAAGGAATTCAGGAAATTGGTATCAATTCCCTTATTTTAAGTCCATTTGGTTTCGTTAATGATAGTTTGATTCAAAGTACAAGTAATACACCACAAGATTATAATGAAGCCACCACCGGTTTAAATAGAAGTAAATGGATAACAGCCATTCAATCAGAACTCTCTTCCATGAAACAGCATTCTGTTTGGAATATAGTAAATAGAGAACCGAATATGAAAGTCATCCCGTTAAAATGGGTATTCACAGTGAAAGACGATGGAAGTTGCAAGGCTCGTTTAGTTGTTGTAGGTTGTAAAGATACAGAGAAATATAGTTCTGAAGAAACGGCGTCTCCAACGCCTGCTCTCTCGGTAGTTAAATTGATATTTTCATTATCGGTTGCTAAAAATTGGCATATCGAACAACTTGATATTAAAACAGCTTTTCTATATGGTGATATTGATAGATTGAAATATGTAGCAATTCCTGATGGTATAAGTCTTTATAAAACAAAGTTTGTTTGTAAGTTGCGTAAAGCCTTGTATGGTTTAACAATCGCACCGAAGTGCTGGTTTATAACCATTGATAAATATCTTCGAGACTGTGGCTTTGAAGCGAACTTACGAGAACCCTGTTTGTATTCCAAAAAGAATGAGGGTGAAATAACTATCATATTGGTATATGTCGATGATTTGTTGGTAACTGGCAGTAACATTGAACTTATTCGTGATACAGTTAAAGTATTGAAATCTCGTTTTGAGATCAAACAGTTTGGGTTTACAACTAAGTTTCTTGGTTTGGAAATCAAAAAGTCTAAAAATCAATTATTTCTCCACCAAACACAATATGTCAACAGTATGTTGAAAGAGTTCAGAATGGAGAATAGTAATAAAGTGGATACTCCGTTAGTACCTCAAGGAAAGCACAAAGCTCCCGAGGGTTTAAATGAAGCAAGTTTTCCGTATAAGAAAGCCATAGGCTCTTTGTTGTATTTGAGTCTATTTACTAGACCTGATATTTCATTTGCAGTCAGTTATTTGTCACGTTTTCAGTCAAATCCGCAACAGTATCACTGGACATTGGTAAAAAGGGTATTCAGATATTTGAGAGGAACCTCTCAAATAGGTCTGAAATATTCTCATGGCACACCAAATTTGTCTTGTTATTGTGATGCTGATTTTGCTGGAGACAAATCTAGTCAAAAATCAACAACTGGATTTGTTATCTTTGCCTTTGGAAATCCAGTGGTATGGTGCTCTAAGCTCCAGGCTACCATTGCACAAAGTTCGGCAGAAGCAGAATTCATTGCATTAACTCATGCTGTGAATGATGTTTTGTTTATATCACAGTTACTTGAAGAAATTATAGATCTTGTTGTTTATCCTGTACCAGTGTATGAGGATAATGAAGCTGCTAGACAAAATTGTCTGACCAGCACCAGTAAAAGTAGATTGAAATATATTGAAAGAAAGTATCTTCTCATTCGTCAACATGTTCGAGAGAAGAAAGTTAATATAATCAAAATAAATACTAATGAACAGATAGCTGATATACTCACAAACCTTTGCTAGTATCAAAGTTTTGTAGTTTACGTGACCAATTAGTAACTAGTGACTATCTGATTCAAAGTTGATAAAATGTGCATGCACTTGTTTTGTTTTGACTGATGAACCTAGTATTCGTTCAGTGAATGTTTTAAGTATTATCTGGAGTTATATTGGAAGGGTCTTCGGTCCCTGGAAATATAATTTTGGCAAATACTAGTATCCTCCATTAGAAGGGTCTTTGGTCCCTGGTGATGGGAGATGCGCAGTATATGGTATACAAGTTGGTCCACTTGGCCATATAAAAATAGTTCTAGTCTGTTTAGTTTTTGAGCTATAGTTAATGTCTTTAATGATTGACTATACTCTCAGACCAATTGTGTGTATGGTTCACTGTAGTGAAGTCATACATGTTCTATTTGTTCAGTATATTTCGCATTGATGGGTTACATTCTGATTCCAGTTTATCATATTGAGTTCTATAATTAGACAGAATGAATAAATCTGGTTTGCTGTGTTTCACATTAATGAGTCCTATACTACTTGTCATGTCAAGTTCACACTACTGGAATTGACAAAGGGTCAAAGTAAAGATGCTAGAAGGGTCTTCGGTCCCTGGATGCAAAATTACTTAGTGTTTCATTATAAGCATGGTTCGCTTCGAGAAAACCACTAACAGTGCTAAAGGGATCTTGTATCCTGGAAGCAAAAACAGTCACATCTGAGTAAAATAGATGCTAGAAGGGTCTTTGGTCCCTGGATGCAAAATTACTCATTTGTACAGTATAAGCTTGGTTTCGCTTCGAGAAACCCTGTTCTTTGGCTATGCAGTAACAAATACCAAGTAATCCCACTGACTCGACAGTTTAGCTTTAAGTATATTTATATTAAGACATGTGAATGTAATACCATCTCTGTTTATATATGTATCTATTTATATTATTCTATTTATTAAGACAGAGTCAGGTGGAACTCAAAGTTGGTAAAAGTTTCGTTTTGTAGTTACAGTAAGTTGTTGCGTGCTCAGTTTGGGAGGGGGTGTTAACGTTAGTACTGCTGGCTCAGTGTGGCAGCATACTACGTTGATATGACAACCTCGCAAGCCGCACAACTCAGTACCTTCTGCGCAGAGGAAAACATAGAATAGTTTAAGTTATGGTTGTTGGTAGGGAAGCCAGTTCTGTTTTAGACAAGGACAGATAAGTTGTTTCTAAGCCATCAACTGTTAATATTGAATATATAGTTTTTTTTGTAATTGATCATCTTTGTTTAACAATAGTGAACGATTGAAACAAATAAACCCCAATTTGTGAAGTGTTTTACTAAGAATCCTAACTGGTTATTTGCCAGGAAATTAAGTCTCGTAGAAATATGAATTGTACTATTTGATATGATCAGTCTCTTTTCAGGAAAATGATTTTAATTCTAATAGCCTGATGATCGCACGTTTACATACGACCAACCCTCTCTTTTTTTTCTCTGTAATATTTCATATTTCTGTGTTGATAATCATGATGATGATTTCTATGACATAACCTCATAAAGTTGTGCGAAAAAACTTAGAAATAGTATACCAAAGTAGCAACTTTCAAAAATTCATATCTTCCGAACAAGAAATCTCCTAGAGTTGAGACTAGTATCAATGAATTTCTCGTGCGAAACTGCGCAGTAAAAAAAATCTGCGTCGAAATCGGTTACTGGCCAGGTTTGTACATTTCTGACATGGTTCGGTAAAAGATTGTAGATTTGCACAGCTTGAACAGTAGCTTGTTAATACCAATTTTCAGGTACTTTGACCCAATTTGGGCGGCCTGTTAGTGAAGTCAAAGACTGTGAAGATAGCTTCGCAGTATGACTTGCGATAGACTTTTTCTTTGTAGGGACAGAACCAATAATAATATATTTTTTGTTTACAGTTTTCGTGTTTGTGGTTGCGAACAGATATGACTGTCTGAAAGTAGTGGTTGAACTGAATAATCCTCAAAAATCAGTAAAGAACAGGGACTATCGCTTGAGAGGAAACCGTGAGTGACATCACATTTAATATTCTTTCTCCTATTAGAGGTAAATAATCAATGCACACAATTTTGTTCAATTTGATATACCGACAACTGGTTCTTGTGTCTGGAGATTCAAACTCGATCATTTTTTTTTGCCACATTGGAATGAATGTTTCGACTCGATGATGGGGATGTTCTACTATAAGATAATTTTATTAACTTGATTTATGTGATGTGTCCAAAGGCTACGATAATTTATGAATAAATGTAGCTATTATGGCTGATTCACAATGAACCTAATACGTTACTTGTACACAACATACGTAAAACATAAAGTTGAAGCAGGTTGTACTTGGGAGTGTTCATAATGGTGAACGCAATATATACGTTTCCGGAAGATTTACGGATGGCCAAAGGAATCCCTAAATCCAACATAAAACTCTAGTGATATTTTCAGGGTGTTTGAAGCCGTTCAGTTCTTTTCGAATTTTGCATCGTGTCCATGATTCGAACAATAGTACTTTTGATTGTCATATGCCCTTGCAGCATTATAGCTGCCAAGTCTCCTGCAATGATCTAAAATTGAGTTCTCAACTTCCCCTCTCCATTTTCCCAAAATATCTCCTGTATTGACATAGTTGGAGGAAGTATATCGAGTTCTTGCCGATGACGATTTTATAACGTAATTGTGCAAACACACTATGGTTTTGATGATGCTATAAACCGTATCAGATAATGCACTTATCGTCCTATGAAAAATTCGCCATCTAAAGTGTTTTCTATTCCCTGTCTTGCACGTAATGAGCCATAATTAAATACACTTTTTAAGGCATCTAACATTTTATCAGGATATGGACGCATCAAATGTTTTCCTAGCGGAAAAGCAGCAGCACCAACTAAATAAAAATTGCCTGTTACATTAATCCCAGGAAACATTTTAGGCATTGGTAAAGGAAGCGTGCCTTTGGTTAGTGCTTGACCAAAACTTGAACTACTCAACACTCCCCCATCGCTTTCAGAACCGTAACACCCAATCTCAACATATAAAAAATTATAATCCGCTTCACACACACCTAACAGAACAATGCAAAAATTATTTATATAATTGTAAAAGAGTGATCCACTACTATGTGGGGCAATTAGGGCTATATATTTTCCATCTATACTTCCTACGTAGTGGGGCATTTGCCATCTACTAAGAAAGTCTAATGACACCTTTTCCAAATCTTCAGTCGTTGGTTGTGCTAGCATCATGGGTCCTAACTTCAACTATATTGTGTCACTTCTTTAATGATGCTGCACATTGTAGATCAGCCCACACGGTAGCTATTTGCCAACGATGAATGAATCACCAGTAGAAAAATATCTGCAAACTGAAGGCCATGAAAGAAAAGTAAAACATAACTATTTTTTAGTAAGTACCTTAATGTTATGGCCAAGAGAGCACATGGAGATAAAGGTGTGCGGATACTGCATTATTTTGAAACTGGCCCTACTATACTCAAGAGCTCATCATAGCCCTGGGGGATTATTCTGGTATAGTTTAAAATCCACTCAACATCGTGCAATTTCAACTCTAACCCTTGAGTGTTGGCATGTCTAATTGTTTATTGGTATTGGTTGCAATCAACATTCTTCTAAGTATGCGCCTTTTCAATATTAATAATAACGAAAACTCATCTAACATTTTGGAGTATGAATGAAGATGACTGTGAACTTGAACTGTTTTAACAACCAACACTAACTAAACTTTAAATAAATTCAAAGCCACGTTTTAGCTTTCAACCTAAAAGGCTGTGGGTTGTGGTGGTTGTCAAATTTTGTTGGTTCCTACGAGCGCAGACAAGACGTAAAAGATCTGCTTGTGTTACGTACATTGTGAATACTAAAAATTGCGTTAATACAATATTTATCATAAGTACCATTCTCGAATTGGTTTACAATGAATCTAATATCTATATAGCTATTTTCTTCAACAATGTCTTGATTCTATATTCAGATGCATCACTGGAGTAGACTCACGCTAGGCTTTGAAACCTGTGTTGTGATATCTAAACCAGTAAGGCATTTGGCGTGTATGTTCTTATGTATGGCATTCACAGCAGCGCAGTTGAGTTTTATGCTATGGAGACGAGTAAAAAAAATTATACACTCAAATTAATACCAAGATATAGACCTGGATTCGAACGAGATTGGACAATTCTAAAAGCGTTGATTTTGCTTGAACTACATTCACAGTATTGTATAGAATTATAGGTGTTAATAACATAAAAGAAGCTTGTAGACTGTACTTTTATTTTCATTAACTGAAATACACTTCGAATCTATTGGATGCCCAGAGGGCAGAGCCTAATTTTATATAATTTGAAAACTGATTTATATCGAGATATTACTACGAAGATTTCTTCAATCGTACCACAGACCATCTGTGATCGTACTGAACTCGCTAGCGCTTGGACATGCAGACATGGTGCGCAACGCAGGCGCATATCGTAGTATCTAAAGATCAAATTTAAATTTGTGTTGAGACCATGTCTCCAACATGCTGCGGCCCAAGCGTTTCGCAAGAAACCTTTCATTTTGGTTTACTATAATATAGCAGCTTAAGAATAAAGAAGAATTGACAAAGCAATTTGAAATGTACCAGAAATGCAGAGAAATATAAATACAAATACAACCATTTTTTTTTTACCAAACATAAAATCAATACATTCTTCAAATATATAATAAACAAAACATTGCAAAGTATATTTTCTTTCAATTACAATTATAAATCTAAGACACCTTACATTGATTCTTCATGAATGGGCAAAATAGCTATTATCGTAATAGATCTGAGGTAAGTACCCTTATTTGTTTTTATTTCAAGAACTCTTACTTTTCCGTCCTTTCCAGGAATTAATCTGATTATTTTACCAATAGGCCAATTGAAAGATGGAGCGTTTTCATCTCTTAGAAGAACTAACATACCCTCTCTAGGATTTGGTAAGTCTTTATGCCACTTTGGCCTATTTTGAAGTTAAGTTAAATAGTCTTTGTGCCACTTCGACCAGAAAGTCTGTTGCATTTGTACACACAACTTCCAGAATTTCAATCTATTTGAAGGAATTTTAGTTATATTTGGTTCAGGATAAGCAGTAATACAAGCACCAATTAAAAAATGACCAGGGGTCAGATAATCAAAACTTGAGGGATCATTCCCTAACGATATGAGCGGTCTTGAATTGAGAATGCCTTCAATTTGAACTATCAAAGTATTAAATTCCTCATACGTTAATTCATGATTACCTACCGATCTTTTTAAATGAAATTTTGTACTCTTTACACAAGCCTCCCATAAACCACCAAAAACTGGAGAGTAACTAGGTATAAAGTGAAACTGAATGCGTTCTCCATAGGAGTATTCATCAATTTCTGTACTTTTTTGATAGAATCTTGCTAATTCATTGTTAGCTCCTTTAAATGTAGCACCATTGTCGCAATACACGTTAGAAGGTTTGCCCCTTCTAGCAATGAATCTTTTGAAAGATGCCAAAAATGTTTCAGTTTTTAAATATGATAAAAGCTCTAGATGAACTGCTTTAACAACGAAACAAATATATAATGCTATATATGCTTTTGTTTTTATTGAACTTCTCAATCGAGATTGTCTTATCATGAATGGACCACAAAAGTCAATTCCTACATTTTCGAAGGCTCTAGCAGCACATACTCTTTTCTCAGGTAGAGATCCCATCAACTGTTCAGAACACTTGGCTTTGTGTTTAAAACATATTATACATTTATGACTAATCTTTTTTACTTCCCTGATACCATTAATTAACCAATATTCAGAATTTAATGAACTCAAAACATGCTTAGGGCCAGCATGCAACAATCTTTTATGTTCATGACGTATAATGATATCTGTTATGTGACTATTTTTTGGCAAAATTAATGGATGCTTTTGATTATAAGAAACACTTGCGTTATGCAGCCTTCCCCCTACGCGTAACATTCCATCTCCATCGATGAAAGGTACTAAAGCACTTATTGATTTAGATTTAGTTTTATTTCTGAGTAATTTAATTTCTTCATGAAATTTTGAATGTTGCTCAATTTTTATAATCAATTTTAAAGCATTGTCTAACTCGACAGCCTTTAAAGTTCCAGATAGTTTCACATTTTTATTCTTTTTCTTGGAATTGAAAATAAATCTCTGAGTATAAGCCATTACTCTTTGTAGCTTTAATAAATCTGAGAATTTTTCGAAAACAGTAAAATAGTTTGCTATCTGACTGACATTTACCGTAACCCTTTCCTCAAGGAGAGAATGGGGAATATTAATTTCGTTTTCCTTATGGAAATACTTTTTATCTAGAAATATACTAGGACCATGGAACCAAAGTTTATTGTTTTCAATTTCTTGAGGGTCAAGTCCCCTAGACAAGAAATCTGCAGGATTTTCTTTTGTATTGATATATGACCATTTAAATTCAGACGTCAAATTTTGAATTTTTGTTATCCTGTTTGCAACATATGGATTTAATGTTAAAGGATTGGACTTTATCCAAGCTAACACAATATTTGAGTCCGTGCAAAGAACTACGTTATTTATTCTTGGTTTCATGGATTCAAAAACTTTCTTTACAAGGGTTGCCAACAATAAACTACCACACAACTCAAGACGAGGAATTGTAAGAGTCTTGTTTATTGGCACTACACGAGATTTTGAACAAATCAAATTCATGTAAACTTTGTCTGACAAAATAGTCCTAGCATAAATGACAGCACCATATGCTGCAAGTGAGGCATCGCAAAAACCAACCAACTCAACAAAACAAGCTCCAGCAAATTTTAAATTTCTTTGAATATTCAAAACTGGCATATTCTTTAATTTATTCAAAAAATTCTTCCATATTTGCATTAACTCATCAGGCAGAATTTCATCCCAATTGACCTTACACAGCCAAACCTTTTGCATGTTGATTTTTGCAGATACTAAAATTGGACCAACTAGACCAAGAGGGTCAAAAAATCTCGATATGAAACTTAAAACATGACGCTTGGTTAAATATTCTTCATTTCCGATTTCAGGACAACTTAACTTGAACATATCTATTTTTGTATTATAAGATAAACCCAATGTTTTTACTACAAAATTGTTATTATTGACATCGACTTCATCGAAATGTTGTTTGTCTAAAGGAATATCCAGAAGGGCATATTCAGAGTTGGAACACCACTTGTGTAACTCAAACGAACGTTTCTTCAATAACGTAATCAGTTCATTTTTCAAATCAGTTAGTTCGTCCAATGTGTCTGTACCAGATAAAATGTCATCAACATATGTGTTTTGCAATAAAGCTCTTGCGGCTAAAGGAAACTTTTGTCTATTTTTGTATTATAAGATAAACCCAATGTTTTTACTACAAAATTGTTATTATTGACATCGACTTCATCGAAATGTTGTTTGTCTAAAGGAATATCCAGAAGGGCATATTCAGAGTTGGAACACCACTTGTGTAACTCAAACGAACGTTTCTTCAATAACGTAATCAGTTCATTTTTCAAATCAGTTAGTTCGTCCAATGTGTCTGTACCAGATAAAATGTCATCAACATATGTGTTTTGCAATAAAGCTCTTGCGGCTAAAGGAAACTTTTGTCCTTTGGTGAGAGC
Source organism: Myrrha octodecimguttata (assembly GCA_958510865.1). Taxonomy (NCBI): domain Eukaryota; kingdom Metazoa; phylum Arthropoda; class Insecta; order Coleoptera; family Coccinellidae; genus Myrrha; species Myrrha octodecimguttata. Next base: position 20,925,613 of record OY294061.1, on the reverse strand, counting down.
AAGCTCACTAAGACATCACGTGGCTAAAAATGAAGAGCTCTTAATTCCATAAGTGACCGTTTGTAATTGTAAACATACAAGATTATCACCAGAATCTCCCCACAATATATTTTGTAACTTTCGATGGTCAGGATGTAAAAGTATCATTCTATACATCTTTTTTATGTCACTTAAAATGACGAATCTGTTAGTTCTAAAAAGTATTAGAATATCAAAAAGTTCATTTTGTACAACAGCACCATTGTACAAGAAATCATTCAAACATTTCTTGTCCTTAGACTTCATGCTTCCATCAAAAACTACTCTAAGCCGAGTAGATTTCTTATCTTCTCTAATGACTGGATGATGTGCCATAAAATAAACATTACCAGGGCTCAAATTATATGACCTTAAATCGACAACTTTTGCATGATTCAATTGCAAATATTCATCAATAAACATTTTGTATTGTTCAAATAGTTCAGGGTTCAGTATAAAACGCTTTTCTAAATTTTCAAAGCGCTTCAGTGCAACTGAAAATGAATCACCTAATTTTATTTTATCTATGTCTAACTTTAATGGTAATCGAACCTGAAATTTATTGCCAACAGTCTCAACTGAAATTTTAAAATTAATTTCACATGCCTGTTGTTCATCAGAATATTCGTTAAATATCTCAGGTATCTTTTCAAATTCCCAGAACTTGGATATTATATTTTCTAAATTTTTTGTAGTAACATTAAGAACGTTAAGACTGCAAAATTGATTTTGTTGTGAATATCCACTAACTATGTAACCAAAAAGAGTATTTTGAAGATGCATTTTATCCACTTGTAAATTCTCATGCAATAAAACTTTGAAGAAAACATCTGCACCAAGCAGAAGATCAATTTTACTTGATTTATTGAATGAATCATCGGATAATTGCACATTTTGAGGAAACATTATATTAGAAAAATCAACCTGAGGAAGATTGCCTGTAATATTATTTATGACTGAACATTTAACTGTCGTACTATAATCATAGAAAAGAGATTCGAGTCTCAAATGAATTGCTCTGTGAGCTTTACACGAGTTTTCAGCAACTTCAATAATATTAACACTATTATAAAATGTGTCTAACTTCAATTTTTTAATAAAATCAAATGTAACTAAAGAAATTTGTGATCCTGTATCTACAAGACCTCTCACAAGTACATAGTTACCATCTTTCGATTTAATTTTTATCTTTACTGTGGGTAAAATAACGTTTTCAAAATTCATTTTAGAGGAACTTATTGAAACTACCTGATTGGAAGTTGTAACAGGATCAGAACATTGCTCAGAATTTTCACGATTGACTCTTTTCTGTGTTTTGTCCAAATGCAACAGCGAGTTATGATCTCTGTGGCAGCTAGAACATTTTAATTTCAATTTACATTTACCCATATGGTTGTTCAAGCATAATTTGCAAAATCTATGTTTATCGACGTATGAAATTCTATCCTGCACCGAACACATCTTAAAATTTTCACAACCATATAACTTGTGGCCACCTAAGGAACAATAAGAACATTTTAAATAATTATTATTGGCTGACTTAGAAGTAGTAGTTTAATGTGAAGAATTAATTTTATCTTTCTGTTTTGTTTCACGGAAATTAATAGCTTCCATGGCAGTGGATCTATTTTCAAGAAATGACAAAAACTCATTTAATGTGGGGAGCTTACTTGTGTCTCTTTCCATTTGATAAGCTCTATTAGTAAAGTGATCTAGCTTTCTCGACAATATGCAAACAAGAATTGCGTCCCAACTTTCAATTGGCTGTTTTAAATTTTTCAATGCACCTGTTTGTTGTTTTATTTTACTTATAAATTCTCTTAGACATTGTGTGTTACCCTTTTGAATAAGAGGTAGGTCAATAATAGAGTAAATATGAAAATTGACCAACATTGTTTCATTATTATATCTGTTGTTGAGAATTGACAAGGCTTCAGAATATGAACTGTGTATGAGAGGAAGATTATCGATGAGGCTCAAGGCTTCACCTTCTAAATAATTTTTCAAATAGAAAAGTTTTTCAACGTTTCTCAACTGCACATTCTTATCAACTACTGCAGTGAAAATTTCAACAAAAGGTTTAAAATTAGTTAAATTTTCACCATCAAAGGTAGGAATATCTATCAATGGCAACTTTGTGGTAGAAACTCCTTCATTTACCGGTAATAAACTTACAGGTTTTTCAGAGAACTTCGAGGCACTCAATATTTCACTTATTTTTGCAGACGTCGAAAAGAAAACGTTCTCAACTTCTTCTAGGTTTGATACATAATTTTCATCCAAGCAGCATAGCTCCACCTCCAACTCACCGATCAACTTGATATATTCTTTCGATGTTATTTGTCTGACCTTTAATTGTTCCAAAATCGCAGGAGTTACTTCTTCTTGACCTTTTTCCATTACAAATTCTTCAATTCTTCTTAAGGAATTTATGGCCTGTCGGCTTTTAGCTTTGATGCGATCCACTTCTTTAATCTTGGACATCTTGGTTCAAGTGAAAATGTTGCAATGTTGAATGTTATTGTTTTCGAAAAAGAGGTTAGGATTTTGAAATTCGAAGACCACAGACCAATATCGGGTAATTGTCTAGGAGATCGCATAACGCTCTAAATTTTATGAAAAAATCAGTACTCACTAATTTTGGTATAGAAATCACGAATCCGAAGTCAAAAAATGTCGCTCGCTTCTAGTTTTTCCAAAAAAAAATTCACAAAATTCTTCGAGGTCACTGAACTTTTCTCGCTGAATTTCGCTATTACACTCCATCTCGAACTATTCCCTTGATGGATTGGTTATAAATGCATCAATATAAAGATTTAAAGCAATTTTCACTACAAAAATTGCCAGGAATTGTGAAATTACATTCATTTGCTCATTGTTTATTTTCGGCATATATTCGGCCATGATGGTTTTGAAGTTCGGAAGAACGACATCTGACAGCAACTTCAGTCTACTACTTTACAGTGTTGCTGGATCGAAAACATTCCCGATTAGACTGAATAGGAAAAATTCCCTAGGCCCAACTTAGTGAACAGTGAACTTGTTCCAACACATTCCATCTTCCAACATGCAATTGTTTTATTATATTATGTACAATTTATGAGATGGTTAGAAAAGTTATTCAGCAAAGATAACGAGGAGGTGTGGACCAACTCTGCCAGGAAAGGAGAATGGAAAAGAGGAAAGTTTGGGTTATGGAGAGAAGTTGGGAAATTTGGAACACAAGATTCTAGCGGTCGCCCCGCCATGGGTGAAAGCACACAATGGAAAAATAAGGTTAATGTACTTGGTTAGGTTAGGTTAGTTTAGTTTAGAACAGTGCCAGTTCAAATCAGAAGAGTTAATTAATTTACTCTTCAGATTCGAACTGGCACTGTCCTAAACTAAACTAACCTAACCTAACCAAGTACTTAATATCTTCTGAACTAAACATTTTTATTAGTTATTAAACCACCTGTGACTAACGCGAATGTGTTCACCCATGGCAGGGCGACCGCTAGAATTTAGTATTTCGAACCAAGCAAGAATAACCTGAACTCGGAAATGGAAATTTGAAATATAATACTTAAAGAAAACTATACTTTAACAACTTATATTGACTAAAAACCAATTTTGAAAATGAATATGCTTCAAAATTTCCCCGGCATAATAGATTCAGGAAATTGACTGGCACTGGCAACCCTGCATGATATAGTGCTGTACGCGTACCAGCGTACGTCAAAAAGGGAAATTGTAAACAATGAGGATATCAATTTATTTTAACAATTCCTGGTACTTTTTGTAACGAAAATTGCTTGAAATCTTTATATTGATGCTTTATAATCAATAGCTATCAAGGGAATGGTTCCTGATAGAGTGTAATAGCGAAATTCAGCGAGAAAAGTTCAGTGACCTCGAAGAAGTTTATGAATTTTTTTTGGAAAAACTAGAAGCGAGCGACCTTTTTTGACTTCGGATTTGTGATTTTCAAACTAAAATCAGTAAGTACTGATTTTTTCATGAAATTTAGAGCGTTATGCGATCTCCTAGACAATTACCCAATATCGATTGACAATGTGGTTGACACAGGAAGAAGAGAAGAGTGACTTTTGAAAGTTGACAGAATTATTTGCGAACTTTCTTATAGAGGTTATCTTGGATTTTTCCAACAAATTTTTTTGTTTTTATCAATCGAACTCACATGAAAATTGTCTCTTCGAAAACACCTCCCAATGTCCTTTTCTTAGATGTTCCCAATTCTTTTTCGACTAGGTTGGACTGATTTTTCATTCGGCACGATCGACCAATTTTTATGTTAATAACATAAAAGAAGCTTGTCGACTGTACTTTTATTTTCATTAACTGAAATACACTTCGAATCTATTGGATGCCCAGAGGGCAGAGCCTAATTTTATATAATTTGAAATTTTGAAAACTGATTTATATCGAGATATTACTACGAAGATTTCTTCAATCGTACCACAGACCATCTGTGATCGTACTGAACTCGCTAGCGCTTGGACATGCAGACATGGTGCGCAACGCAGGCGCATATCGTAGTATCTAAAGATCAAATTTAAATTTGTGTTGAGACTATGTCTCCAACAATAGGGAAAGAAAGTGGAAAGCCATGGATGCATATACACGAAACACATTTACAAAATATTTGATTCAGTAGAAAGTGGAAATTTGTCCGGATGATTTTGAACGTACTTTTTTATTTTTTTTTTGAATATTTTGGGGGTTTTATAACTTTTAGATTTTTTCGGAGAAGGTTAAATATTTTTGGGTCATAGAAAAGAAAAGAATTTTGTGCAACAGTTTTATTGAAAAATTCGGTTTGTACCTCCAAGTACATTTTTGATCGAGTTTCTTTTGAGTGTTTTTGTGTGTAATTTAAATTTGTAGATATTTGTCGAATTTATTTATTCGTGAAAATTAATGAAAGCTTGGAGAGAATTGAGATTTAAGGCGATTTGCTGCAATAGGCTGAGAAAGCTCGTGCCGTACTACTACTGATATAGTCGGAACCAAAGTATAAATAAAAAAGAATATGACAGATTCCGGCAGTGGCTGAATGTAAACTGTATTGAAACCAAAAATATGAGTGTATGATGTTGGTTTTTTACTTCCAAGACATGGAAGGTATTTATTACTCTACATTCTAGTCTAAGTGAATTGATTTATTTTTCTTACAGCCTGGAGTAGTCAATATCAAAATTAATAATGAGAATTTATAGCTTCATTCGGGTTCCAATTTCCGAACTATCCTAGGATTATTCTCGAACTGCGCAGAACTGATGAGCAGTAGCTTAGCGTTCTAGAACAATCCTAGAACAGTTAAAATTTTATGAAAACCCGAACATTGCAAAATACGAAGGACGAAAAAAGAAAGGGAGAGACCAACGAGAATGTTGTCTCTGAGCATAACCTTACTTAATGTTCAAATCGTGCCGGTGTCTTTCTTTTGTATCTGCTGTTTTTTTAAGCTTAATCGCATTAAACCATATCTGTTACATATAATCTCAGTGTTGTTATATAAATTCTCCAGCAAAATGTGGGTTGGTGGTAAGTTACCTGAATGGTTGCATACATCTGATATCTAATATTATTTTGTTTTTGGATTTAAGTTTAGAAAGACAATTTGCCCAGTCTGAAGAAAAATATTTCAATAGACAACGAACATTGAAGCTTCTGGAACTCTACAAACTCCATAAAAAAAAATTGGGACTTTTTTTTCGCATCCAACAAGTGCGAAAATCGTTTCAAAGTTCTGGAAAGAACCTATAAAAAATTGTGGACAACAACAAAATAATACAGGCAGAGGAAGAATGAGGAATTTCGAATTTGAGGAGGAAATGGATGATATTTTCGAAAAAAAGAAGAATATTCATCCTTTACTTCTCCTCTCCAGCAACGCCACATTCGTACCTAAAGAAATTAATGTGCCTCCAACTGCACCTGAAGTGCACTCATTCATTTCATTTCCTAAAGAGATGCCAGAAGTTCTACCAAGCACAAGCACATCAACACGTAATCTAAGGAAAGAAACTGTTGAAAGAACAACCAAACAAAAGCGAGAGCCAAGCCAAACTTATAAGATATACTGGTAGAAATTAAAAACGATTTACAATCCTTTTGTGAGCGATGAGATAAAAGGGAAGAAGAAAAGCTTAAAATAGCAAAGAGGAAGTTGGAAGAAAAAAAGAAAAAAACGAGTTGTTGCAAGAGTACATTGAGTTCATGAAAAGAATTTATAATTTTCATTCTTACATACAGAAGGTTATATAATGTTTTTTCTTCTTCCACTTTTGAATAGGACTTTGTCCTGTGTTTTCTGCCTGTTATTGGCTTGTTTCCTGGGACATCGAGTTCCAGCTCTCTTTCCAACGCTTTGGGGGGCGCCCAAATGTTCTGCGTGTGCAAGGTTTTTGTGTTTCCGCCCATTTGGCCAGTCTTTCATTCGGCATCCTTTCCACGTGGTCTCTCCAGAACCTCCTGTGTGCTCTCACCCATCTGACGACATCCTGCACCTCCAGATCCTCCAAATCCTCATTTGTGTTGTTTGTTTTTTATTTGATAATAACATAATCACAAGGACGAATATATCCGTCGATAAATCAACAAATATTCTCCCTTGATCAGAGCTAATCACCCAATCAACCAAAACACCTACACCGAAGAAGCGGATCCAAGTAGAATGACTACAGCTGTTTCACAATTGTTATTGATCGTCAGGTCAACTTAACTTGGATAAACCGCAGAGAGTTCTCTCGATACTTGTTACCTTTCAGAGGGATCGCTGCAGTATACAACTTACAGCGCGCCATCTGCCAGGAGCATCTTGCGAGTCTCACCTTCGAGTGCAGAATACTTTGAGCGATGTGCGTGACGTTCATCCTTTTGTCGCATCAGGTCGCTGTAACTGCGATATTGCAGCTTTACAAACAACCGATCAACATTGGAAACACTGCATTGGAAAGCTGCAATATCGCAGTTACAGCGACCTGATGCGACAAAAGGATGAACGTCACGCACATCGCTCAAAGTATTCTGCACTCGAAGGTGAGACTCGCAAGATGCTCCTGGCAGATGGCGCGCTGTAAGTTGTATACTGCAGCGATCCCTCTGAAAGGTAACAAGTATCGAGAGAACTCTCTGCGGTTTATCCAAGTTGAGTTGACCTGACGATCAATAACAATTGTGTAACAGCTGTAGTCATTCTACTTGGATCCGCTTCTTCGGTGTAGGTGTTTTGGTTGATTGGGTGATTAGCTCTGATCAAGGGGGAATATTTGTTGATTTATCGACGGATATATTCGTCCTTGTGATTATGTTATTTATTACTACTGGAGCTCTTTCTTCTCCATGAAACCATTTCCTATCTTATTTGATAATATTCATATTTTCTTGTTTTACGCCTTTTTGTTAAAAATGATATAAGCATTCCTATTCATAGTTATCTAATGTGTAGTGATCTCATTTTATCTTTAGTTTATTCATATTTTATTAGTTGAGATTTATAGTGTATTTTTTGTTTTATTATATGTTTTTCCTATTTATAGCAGTTATTTCATGTAAAGATAAAATAAATACCTAACTGAAATCATGCTCATTTTATAGACTTATATATTTTATGATATTGTAAATAAAATTTTAATTTTATCCTTGTATATTCGTTGCTGCTACTTAATCTATTACCTACACCAATAGAATTAATAGTATATTTTCTAAAACACTAGAAAATCAAACCGTATGGTCTTCTGTACTGTTGCTTCAATTAAGCTGTTGACAAGGGCAAATCTATCGGCAAGAATATTCGTTGGCCTATTCTAGTGCATACCATATAGTTTATTACGCAAATAATCATTTTCTGTGTAATTTTACTCGGCACCGAGTAAAAGCAACAATAATAATTGGATAAGAAGTCAAAAGCCATTTTATAATCACTAGATGATCAAAACGTCGGCTCTTTTACAGTGCTGGCTGAATTTATCTGTTGAAATATGCCCAATCTATCGCTAAGAAAATTTGATGGCCTTATCTAGTTTACATAACTACAATTTCAATTTGTATAGGAGTATCTTAAATGAAAATCAGCCTTTAAAATTCAATACTTTATTGAAGTGTACAAAAAAAATTCACATTGAATAAAATCTTTGCATTAGAAAGAGGATTAAATTATCAATAAATTCGATGTGGTCAGACTTTACCAATGCTCAAATATTCAACATTGCTGCTACACAATTTCTATAGTTTAAACCAACATCATTTTCATCATCATGATTGGTGAAAATTCAATATTTTCTTCGTTTTGAAATTCGGGCAATTCATTGAAAATCATATCGTCCTTGCACATATTATCTAAAACACAGCAGGCTCTTACAAAGTGGCATATAAATTCAATTTTTTTTGCTTTTAAGATGATACAGTTGACGAAACTTTTGCTTGAGAAGCCCTATGGTATGCTCAACTGAAACCCTGCAGTCGCTAAGTTTCTTATTGTATGATTTTTGAACAACACTTAAATTACCATTATCTTTGAACGGAGTAAATAAATTTCTCAAACAAGGGTCTACACTGCCGCCAAGAAGAAAATATTTCATGCATCCAGTTATGGATAAAATATTACATTTATTATCATTCATCTAACATAAGAATTTTCCTTATAAATTCATAATAGTATGTTTTTTGTGAAGGTCCTATATTCCCAGCATGATCGTCATCCATCAAATCTCCAGATATTCCTTTATCCACCATACTTAGAATCTTCTTATGTTTTTCATTGTTTTCAGGATCAAACTTAAATTCCATAAAAATTCCATGTTGTTCAAATTCTTCTAAAAAGGTACATAACAAGATGTATTCTCCACAATATGAAGTTAATTCTACCATTCATCTACGAATGCATGAAGTGGCTTATAATTCGACCAAATATTACTTTTGGGATGATAAATATGAAATGCATCTGGACTTCTCATCGATTCAAATGAACCATTCAACAACATTTGTGCGTTCACTATATCATATGGGGATAGATTTCCATAACCTCTCAAACTATAGTACAATTCATCCAACGACACTTCTTGACTGTCACTGTATATCATTGATTGTATATCTTCGATGAATACGTCATTTTTCTTCTTATGATCGAACACTTGCAATAATTTCTTGTGTCGCTCTAAATAACACCAGTTCAGGAAAAATTTTTGTTGGTGTTAATAACCCCAGATCATTCAAAACGTTTGAGACTTTTTCACTATCATGATACACAAGCGCAAAGTGTAGTTCCTGACAGATATAACTATAAAATCCTTCTGATTTATTGAACTCATACACGTCAATTTCAACAGTTTTAACGTTCTAGTTACTGATTGAAGATGATTTAAAAATCATATTTATATATCATCATCTCCACTCCATCTAATTTGTGTTACTGATAATGATTTGATTTGTTGTGACCATACTCGAAAGATTTTTCAATTGTTGAAGTAATCCATCCGATTGACATGGTATTTTCAGTAATGTCACATATCATATCATCTTTAATGAAATAAATTATTCCATCAATATATCTGAATACAGATGAAAAATTACCAGGTATTCCAGGAAATATTTCGCTTTAAATTTTACAGACTTCCTCTTTAATTCTCATTCATCAATTTCCATTCAGTAATTATTATCATAAAAGGTTTATGTTTTTCCTTTATAGCAATTGAAAATACCATGAATTTTGGCTTCATGAGGTAGAACTAAAAAACAATAATCATGCATTTGTTTTATAGCAAAGCTATTTGGATCAATTATATATAACCTATTAAGATGGAATAGTCCAATTTCATCATTGGGTCTCTGATATATTTGGATGGAATGGTTCTTGAAATCTATGTTTCCTAAGGGTATATACTTTATAGCTCTCAATGGAGAGTGTATTTTCTTATCATTGAGGGAAATTGTCCATACCCAACCATTATACAGGGTCTTTCACGAGGAACCTCACCCATATTTATACGGGAAACTACTAAACGTATTTTCATGAAATTCAGCACTTATAAGTATTTCACGATGCTGATGAAATCTAAAATATTTTCAAGGCATGAGCACCTCCGGTTTTTCCGGAAATGACTTCAACTTCCGTTTTTCAAATTAGAACACCATTTTTTTATTGCAGAAATAGATTCCTTAGAAAATTTTAATTTATTTTGATGTAAAATTTTTCAGTTTTGGTTGGAAAATTCTCTCTGAGCGGGAAAATTCGAAAAAAAAAATCGAAAATAGAGCTCCGCTGAAACAAAAATAACTTCGAGGTTTTTGGATGGAAAATTTTCATTTTTGGGACTTTTCAAGATATAAGATTGATGTATCCACTTTAAAAATCGAAATCGCGATTCAGGATACAGGGGGTGAAAAAATCGCTTTCAAAGTTAGGGATGACAAAATCGTGAAAAATCAATTTTTTCAAATTAGAACCCCATTTTTTTATGGCAGATATTGAATCTACGTTAAAAAATAATGTGAGTGTATGCATCACACCCCTGCCCTAAAGTGGATATTTTCTGAGTTATTCACAAAAAACTGTTTTTCGTCTTGAATTTTCAGCTATTTCTTTTCCCTTCACGCCAAAAAGATGACATTTTCAGGAACTGTTACTTAAACCATGTTTTAGATTTTACTACTCTAATATGCAAGAGAAAAATATCCTCTACAGGCTATTTGAAATTAGATGGTTGGCGAACAATGGTCCACATCTTTGGCCACCACGTTCTCCCGATTTAACTCCTTTAGACTATTATGTTTGGGGTAGGATAAAAAATATTGTCTACTCAACTCCCCTGACTGATAAAGAGGACTGCATAGAACGAGTCAGAAATGCGTTCAGGTTTGTTTAGATTTTTAGATTCATAGTTTTGAAACTCAATTTGGTTTTTAAACACTTTTGCAGATCTCTTCCTCCCGATGAAATAAGAAGAGCAACGCACGAACCATTCCTGAGAAGTATAAATAAATGTCTAGAAATTAACGGTCAAAACTTTGAGCATCTTCTCTAGCTATAACTGCGAAAGTTTGCCATGGTTCTCCTAATAGTAACTTGAAGTCGGTTTTAAGAAGGGGTGAAAAATCTACAGCATGGTTCAAATAACAGTTCCTGAAAATTTCTTCTTTTTGGCGTGAAGGGAAAAGAAATAGCTGAAAATTCAAGACGAAAAACAGTTTTTTGTGAATAACTCAGAAAATATCCATTTTAGGGCAAGGGTGTGATGCATACACTCACATTATTTTTTAACGTAGATTCAATATCTGCCATGAAAAAATGGGGTTCTAATTTGAAAAAATTGATTTTTCACGATTTTGTCATCCCTAACTTTGAAAGCGATTTCTTCACCCCCTGTATCATGAATCGCGATTTCGATTTTTAAAGTGGATACATCAATCTTACATCTTGAAAAATCCCAAAAATGAAAATTTTCCATCCAAAAACCTCGAAGTTATTCTTGTTTCAGCGGAGCTCTATTTTCGATTTTTTTTTCGAATTTTCCCGCTCAGAGAGAATTTTCCAATCAAAACTGAAAAATGTTACATCGAAATAAATTGAAATTTTCTAAGGAATCTATTTCTGCAATAAAAAAATGGTGTTCTAATTTGAAAAACGGAAGTTGACGTCATTTCCGGAAAAACCGGAGGTGCTCATGCCTTGAAAATATTTTAGATTTCATCAGCATCGTGAAATACTTATAAGTGCTGAATTTCATGAAAATACGTTCAGTAGTTTCCCGTATAAATATGGGTGAGGTTCCTCGTGAAAGACCCTGTATAAGAGATAAATATGATTATTGATAATGGCGATCCTTACAATTTTGTTCTTTACTTCACACAAATTAGGTTTTACATAATTTTCAATAGATTTCTCTGTAGTTGGACTCGATTTCGTTGTTGTTCGTGTCGTTGTGGTTTGAGTTGTTTTCATTGTAGATTTTGTAGTTGGTCTATTTGAGAATCCATATAATGATTGAATTGCATTCAAATCATCTTGCGGTAATATATTATTTTTTATATCATCTTCCGCATAATGAGGGCTCATAATAGCATTGCTATCTGCAGAATGTGCTTATCATAAGGCATGTCCAATTTCATGAATTAAAACTGAATATAGAGATCTGAATCCTGAAGTTGGGAGACCTAATCTTCTAAACCATTTCTCGTCAGAATCGATATGGATTTCAACACACCGATCATTATCGGGAAAGATTGAAAGTGCCAATACAGTTCCAGGACCATCAAACGTAAAACATTCATCATTACCGCGACAACTATTAGTCTTGTTATGTTTACCTGAACTGTACTTTATGAGAATATCAGGATTATGATCATTTTTGGTAAATGTTAATCCTGAATTTACACTCCAAAATTGAATGATTTAGATGCTATATACACATCATCTTGATTGCCTCTTTGGAATTTCCATTTAATATTTTTTTTCATCCATTTACTACATAAGATTGAAAGAAATCAGCAACGCCACATCTTGGCTTTTTCATTAGTTTGATCATTTTACTATTCAAAGTACCAGTTTCAGAAAGTGCAAAATACTCTTGAAATTTCAAGATTGAATCAGTTAATCGTGTTCTTTCAGACACTTCTGTTTCTGAATGGTTATTTTGTATTAGATATCCATACTTAGTTAAAAATGTTTTAACAATTTCCATCTCATCATTCGATGATGTGAAATGAAATGAAATCAACAAAAAAGCTACTGTGAGGAACATTGCGTCCTATATCAATGAAATTAAACTGTATACTGATGATTATAATCGAATCTCAATGTATTTAAACGTTAGTCTTTGAATCTTTCTTCATAAATTTTTTGACGATGTTCAGGCTGAAGAAATTCACTCAATTTATTTTCTAACTGATTCGCTCTGCGCCTAAACCTTTCACTATCCCTTGCGAATTGTTCCCAAGGACCTTTTCTTGCCTTTCTATGAGCGAACGACCATTTCACCAACAGGTGAACTGTACATAACTTGGGTCCTTCAGCAAACTTAACTTTCTTATCTCTCTCTCTATTATGTCGTATGCTTATTTATTTCATATTCACCATAATAAATGTCCAATCTTAATGAAATTCATCAATATAATGATCGATATTCGAAAATTTCATTTCATTTAGGGCCGTATTTGTAGTTGTTCCTTGAGGCTTCCTTAAACCGAAGGTCGCCTTGAATTTGCTTTTCTATGGAAACAAATACAAGTTTGTTTGCATAGAAACATAGAAAAGCAAATTCAAGGCGGCCTTCAGTTTAAGGAAGCCTCAAGGAACAACTATAAATACGGCCCTTAAAGTCATATCTGTCAGACAGCCTGTAGATAGTCAAAATTTCGTCAATGCGATTATATGATGACCACACATTTCAACTTCAGGTGTTATGCAATCCACTCTGCTTCATTCGTCTTGCCTGTAGATAGTCAAAATTTCGTCAATGCGATTAGATATGATGACCACACAGTTCAACTTCAGGTGTTATGCAATCCACTCTCCTTCATTCCTCTTGAGATGTTATGCAATCTATACATGTATGCATCCAGATGCGGTTTCAGACAAGCAATACTGATCAACAGAATGTGTTGAATTTATTACAAAAAATGTGGTTTTTCAGTTCCTTTATGCACCCATATAAAACGAAAATCTCAGATATTTTCATTCCATTTTAAAAAATGTATTGTGAAGTTATTAATATACTATCGATCACTGGCATGATCCACTAGTGGCTGCAGAAGTGCCCATAGAAGAGCCAGAGCCCATAGAAGTGCCAGAGCGCATAGAAGTTCCCATGCCCATAGAAGTGCCTGAGTCCATAGAAGTCTAGAGCGCATAGAAGTTCTCGTGTCTATAGAAGTATTGCCACAGAATTTGGATGTTGAGTTCCAGCTGTCACCCCAGATGCCACACCATCTCAATATGAATCAGAGGGATGATGACATACTACCACCATACGATGAAGTGATGTTGCGAATGCAATATGAAGCACAATCATCATCAGAGAATCAGATCTCTTATGATGACCTACCAACGTCATACAATGAATGTATGCGTCAAATGGAATATGATGAAGTGGTGATTTTATCAGATGATGATGATGATGATGATGAAATGCAAATAAAAAAAATGAATTTTTAATAAGTGTTTTATTTATTTATACATAGTTCATAAAAAATAAAAATTTTTCAAGACGAACATATCTAGGCTTACAATTCAAATTTTTAAATCTATTAGCATTATTAAAAACATCATTCCATTTATCATAAGATGGTTTATCCATTCTTGGATTCATCGTACACCAGATGTCTACTAACTAAAGTGTCTACTTTTGGTAAGTATATACACATCCATCTATATAGGTCATCACAATAGGTCTCTTGCATGAATTTTTTTTATCATTGGAATCAAATATTCTATCTGTAAGACCAATGAAAAACTTTAACCGCCATCAAAAATTTCAATTTTTAACGAGAAAATGCTCTTTTAAATTTTGCTCCGCATGTCGGTTGTTTAAACCATTCTTGGATTCATCGTACACCAGATGTCTACTAACTAAAGTGTCTACTTTTGTTAAGTATATACACATCCATCTATATAGGTCATCACAATAGGTCTCTTGCATGAATTTTTTTTATCATTGGAATCAAATATTCTATCTGTAAGACCAATGAAAAACTTTAACCGCCATCAAAAATTTCAATTTTTAACGAGAAAATGCTCTTTTAAATTTGGCTCCGCATGTCGGTTGTTTAAACGGACGAAGCTACGCGGTTTCCGTGACGTATGGGGATATATCCACTTTCTCCCTCTTCTCGTATACTTTTCTGTCCAGCAAGCCAATAGACAGCGCCCGGCTGTATCGATCGGGGCATCGTGGAATAACGAGTGACGTAGGAGGCGATCTACCGCGTTTCACCCACTTTGGGTTTGCGTCCCGATATGACGATTTTTAATATCGAATTATTCGAAATTCCCGAATTGTTGGAGTGCGAGATAGCATACATTATGATTTTGTATCGATATAGAATGAGAAAAAAACGCAAATATGATAATTCGTGATACATGCAAGAGACCTATTACTGACAGTACTCATACATTGATTCAGAACTCATACACTTTGTGATAATCTTATAAGAACAAATGGCTGAATGCAATGAGACACTTTAGCTAGCTACAATCTTTATTCTTCCCTTTGTACAACTTCACATTCTCGAATAATCTTCTAGAACATTGGTTAACCTAAATTTATATCCTCTGATCATAGAATGATAAAGAAGTAATCATTGAATGACATATTCTTCTTCATCACCCTCGCCCAATTATTACTTAAAAATAAATTGAGACTTTCGGTTGACTTATACTAAATAAACTACTTATTAATATCAATACACTAATCCTAAATACCGTAAACCTTTAATAAATGAATTTTTACAAAGTGGTTTGGTGAAAATATCAGCAACCTGATCTTTTGTACAGATGTACTTAATTTCTATATGACCTTTTTCAACTTCTTCTCTAACAAGATTATACTTTACTTCCATGTGTCTTAAACGCTTTTGTTCTGGATTATTAGCAGATTTTATGGTACTTTGATTGTCTTCGTACAATGTTACAATATCACAAGCAACATCTAAATCTAACAAAAGTTTCTTAATCCACATTGTTTCAATTATAGCATCATAGAGAGCATAAAACTCAGCTTCAGTAGTACTTTGAGCAACAACAGATTGTTTTTTAGATCGGCATATTACAGTGTTACCGAAAAATTTAAAGACATAACCACTGGTAGATTTTGTATCAAAATCCCTAGCAAAATTTTGCATCTGCATAACCTATTAAAATATTGGAATCTGGATGACTAGACTTAACAAATTTCAACCTTAAATTCAGAGTACCCTTGATATATCTGAGAATTCTTTTTAAACCTTGCCACAAATATTCTGAAGCCTTGTCTTGAAACCTACTTAAGTAATAAACAGAATTAGCCAAATCTGGCCTAGTTGCGACAGTAGCATACATGAGTGAACCAATACATGATCTACATTTTGCTTCAAGTCTAGAGTCTATATTACAATCTTGAGGGATTTTGAAATTAACATCCATAGGAGTACTGACCTCTCTACAATCAAGCATTCCAAATTTACGCAATACATTTTTAAGATAATCTTCTTGATCAATCAATATACAGTCATTCTCTCTATTAATTGTGATACCCAAATACTTCATATTTTCTGATCCTAAATCTTTCATTTTAAAATTAGAGTGTAGAAATTGTTTTAGAGAATTGATTTTTGACATATCAGAACCAAGGATTAAAACATCATCAACATAAAGCAACACATATAGGTTATTTTTAACATAGAGGCAATAATCGTTAACGGATCTCTTAAAACCAGATTTCATCATTATATTGTGAAAATGATCGTACCAAATTTTGGGCGATTTCTTCAAACCATACAAAGATTTTTTAAGCTTTAAAACATGACCTGGTTTGCACTTCATACCATCAGGTGGCTTCAAATATACTATCTCATCTATTTTTCCATATAAAAATGCACACCTAACGTCCATCTGATGAACATGATAGTTTCTTTGGACAGACAACGACAGAAGAATTCTTAAGGTGTGTAATCTTGCTACTGGTGCATAAATATTATTGAAATCTCCCGTTTGTTGGAAACCTCTCGCCACTAACCTGGCTTTAAAAATTTCTGAGCCATTAACTAATTTTTTCGAAAAAACCCACTTAGTATCGATCAATTTCATATCATCATCCACCTCATGTATTTCCCAACAATTATTTTCATCAATTGAATTAAGTTCTTCATCAATAGCTTCATACCAATTGTTTTTATTTTTTGTAAATTCTATTTCATTATATGTGAGTGGTATATCTACTAAACTACTACTATATAATGCTAGTAAAGTTTCAGAATCTGAATCGACAAATTCAACATAATCATCAAAACGTTTTGGTTTATTGACTTTTCTTTTAGGTTTAGAAACTCTTAAATCCTCATCTCCTTCATTTATTTCAACCTAAATTTCATCAATTTTAGGTAAGTCAAGATCCGATAGTATTTCACGATTTTCTATTTGATTACTATTAGGAGTATCATCGACTCTTTCATGAAATTTTGCGGAAGGGCTAATCTCTTCACAAATATGACCAAATGTCGTACTTTCTCGAGGAGGAACGATCCTATAATGTTTCCATACTTGTCGCTGAACACACCGCTGATGCGTTCAAGTCATGTACGCGATTTGGGTGTTACTTTTGACTCTCATCTCAAATTTAACCTACATATCGACAATATCGTAACAGCGTCAAGCCGCATGCTCGGTTTCATATTGAGACAGAGTCGTTCGTTTTGCAATTATAAATCCTCCATTACCCTTTATTACGCTTATGTGTTTAGCAAGTTGAATTTCGCTTCCATTGTATGGAACCCCCAATATAACACTTATATAGACCGAATCGAGAGGGTTCAGATGAGATTTCTTCGTTTTCTGGGTTCAAAGTGTGGTCTACGGTTGAATAGAGGAGATCCAGAAAATTATGTAATTAGGTTGAAACACTTTAATATGATTAGTTTGCAGAATCGCAGAATTATGAGTGACGTACTCTTCGTAAATAAGCTATTAAGTAATCAATTGGAATCATCGTCACTCTTATCGCGAATCAACTTTCATGCTCCTTCGAGGAGATTCAGACAGCTGGAAACCTTCATCTTGCCTTTGAGGCACACTAACAGCTCCAGGAATTCCCCTATTATTAGAATGCTTGGTCGTTGTAACAGTTTCAAGGATCTAGTGGATGTAATTGGTCACAGCTACGAATATGTCAAAAGATGTTTGGGTAACCACTTCAGAGGTATCTCTACTTAATTAATTGTTTTTTTTTTGTTTATTTTCGCTGAATCATTTTTTTCCCTTTTTTAAAGATAGATCATAAGTTAGTTATGAAGGATAAAGGTTGTTCAATTGAATGTCAAAATTTTGTTTTTTTTTTGTAGTATTTGCACTTCTGTAAATCAATGTTAATTAGTGGACATTGTTTTGGGTATTAATTTACCTGTATATGTTCTTGTTATGAACAAATAAATAAATAAATAAATAAATCATTATTAGCAATCTCCAAAGTTACTGTATCTTCACTTTTACTTAAGTTTTCATCAAAAATTACATTTCTACCCATTATTATTCTTCTGTCATCCTCATCCCAAAGCCGATATCCACCAGGACCATATCCTACCATTATTAATTTTGTAGCTTTATCATCTAATTTTTTACGAAGTTCGGTAGGAACATGATTATAAGCTGTACTTCCAAAAATTCTCAAATTGCCTAAATTAGGTTTTCTACCTTCCCACATTTCAAATGGTGTTTTATTCAATGAAGATGAAGGACTTCTATTAGTGACATAAGTTGAAAAGTAAACAGCCTCACTCCACATTTCTTTTGATAAATTTGAATCTAACAATATTGTCCTAGCTTTATCTACTAATATCCTATTATATACCTCAGCAGTACCATTTAGCTGTGGGTTATATGGAACTGTATACTGAATTCTGATTCCTTTATCACTACAAAACTTTTGAAATTCATTCGACGTATATTCACCGCCATTATCGGCCCTAATTTTCAAAATATTAGCATTGAAATGTCTAGTGGCATAATTATAATATTTCTTGAATTTATCCAACACTTCTGATTTATTCTTGATTAAGTATACTGCAACAAAACGTGTATAATCATCAATGAATGTAACGAAATATTTATTTCCATCCCATGAAGTGGGAGTAATAGGCCCACAAATATCAGTACGTACTAATTCTAATGGTTTCTTAGCTCGATATCCTTTTTTATTGAATGGTTGTTTCGACATTTTTCCTAATATACAAGGTTCGCATAGATCATTATCAAAATTCAAATCATTTAAATCAGATATTCCTGTCACCATAGTATCCTTTAATAACAATTTGCATAACCTAAATGTGCCAAATGCTTGTGCCACAATCTTGCAATATCTGATTTACTTGTTGAATTTTTAGAAGAATAGTTACACAAGGACTTCTCAACACACATATTAACCAAGTATATGGAGCCTATTTTATCCCCTGTGAAAATTAGTTTATCTCTTGAATGTACTCTAACATGATTATTGACAAAAGTAATACACATTCCACTACCTTCCATTTTAGAAACAGATAACAAATTCTTGCGAGCATCAGGTACATAATAAACGTTAGTTATGGTACAATGAATTTCTTTTTTACTTCCTTGACAAATAACCTTAATTTTCCTATCCCTATTGCTTCCAAACATACACCGTTCTTGGCACTACCTATTTTACGGGGGCTTCTCAATGTTAAATATTCAGAAAATAAGCTACGGTCATTGACAATGTGATCTGAACAACCTGAGTCTACACAAAATTCAATCATTTCAGAATCATCACTTTGACTTGACTCACCCAGGTAGAATGAGACTTGTTCTTGCTCCTTATTATCTTCCATCAAATAAGCTCCTCTTTGACCCTGTCGTCTCCCATACTGCCGATGGTTGCTACCTCTTGATCCACGAAACTGTCGACCATTTTGAACCTGACTCTGCCTTCCTTCTTTAAGTGCCCTGCATTCGAACCTCTTGTGACCAGGCCGTCTACAATTATAGCAAGTGAATGCAACGCCTGAACTTGTGCTCGGTTGAAGAGACTTCTTCCTTTTTTCTTCTTCTCCCAGCAGGCGATTTTTTATGAAGTTTAAATTCAGATTATCCATTGTCTCCAGAGCTGTAACAATGCTTTCATAACTATTCGGCATAGACAATAGTACATATTTATTTTTTTCTTCTTCACTCAAAGGACTGTCTGCGTCCTTTAGCTGGGTAAAAATGTTTTCCATCGCGTTGAAATGATTCGCCATCATATCTCTCTCTTTGTACTTCATATCATTTAAAACTCTTCTTAAGAATAGTCGGCTTCTGACCCCCTTCTTCTTGAAGTGTCCTTCTAGATTCTTAAACATTCTATAAGCGTTAGATTCATTCTTGATATATTCTAGATGGCTATTACTCACGCCAGCTATGAGCAGTGCCTGTGCCTTGGCTTCCCCTTTCTCATTTGAACTTGCATAATCCTGATCTTCTATTGCCTTCAGTACCTCGGCGTCTTTCAAAATACTCTTCATCCGGAAACACCAATTGCTTGAAATCTTCTCCAGCAAACTGAACTAGGTTGTATTTCTCTTTCAGCGACATGTTGGATCTTCCAAATCTTCTTTAATCCTCATGGACTGAATTTCCTTTTGACTTTTCAATCGACTTCCCTCTACGGTACCTGGTCTTCTTTTAAATCCTGTTCTTATTTTTAAGAACCACGCTCTGCTACCACTGATAATCTTATAAGAACAAATGGCTGAATGCAATGAGACACTTTAGCTAGCTACAATCTTTATTCTTCCCTTTGTACAACTTTACATTCTCGAATAATCTTCTAGAACATTGGTTAACCTAAATTTATATCCTCTGATCATAGAATGATAAAGAAGTAATCATTGAATGACATATTCTTCTTCATCACTTTGGAGGTTTCTTCTCGAATTTTGGTGGGGCCCATCCATAATTTTCCACATTCAGTACCTGTGCATCTTTCACCATGTTTTTCAAAAAGTCATACTTTTGATGTCCATTCACTTAAATGATATCATCACTTCGTAAAATACTGGTCAAAATCTCACATAATTTTTCATATTCAATGTGTCCTGATGTATATCTCAATCCATGATGTTTTTTCTCCAAAAATCTTACAATTTTCTTATCCTTGACATTTAGAGATGAAAATTCTTTTGGAGGCATCATAATAAAATGTGTTATTTTATTTCCCATTGCAAACGATAGCTCCTTTACACAGAATTCTCCATCTATCGAAAACCCTTGAATATCACATATGATTATACGCATTTTTCTTACAAATTTGTAATTTTCTTAATTTCTTCTGTTGAAGGCTTGAATTCTATAATACAATCATGTACTATAATACATAAAACTCTTGCATTATTTGGGAATCCCTTCGAGGACTGTATTTCTAGTTTCACATCAATTGTTGCAGCTTTGAATGTCTGATCTCTTCTGGAACAGTCCAGTACAAAAACAGGATTTTCTTTGAATTCGCTGAAGGTCAGGAGTGGGGATTTCTTGAAAATTCCATACCTGAGTAAATTGGGTGTAATTCTGATAAGCTTCAGCATATTCATTCTTATCGAAATTCAAACGTAAATTTTCTTGTAGAATGATGTCCGAATTCAATAATGCACGTATATCTGTTATATTTATATGATTGAATTCAGTTATGTCCTCAGAACTATTATTTTACTTATCAGTTTGAAACCCACAAATTATGAATCTTGTTATTTTATATATATTTTCACAAGTATTTTTGATTTTGTATGATTTTTGTTGTCAGCAAAATCTCACTTAATCATTTTACTTTACCAATTTTTAACCAATCTTTTCGTAAAAAAATTTGCAGGCCAAGAAAAACAAAAGTTTATTATAAATCAAAAGAAATAGAAAAACAAAAAGAGAAACTCGATATTCTTTACACACTAAAAACAGTAAATAGTAGGTATACGAAGCAATATAACGACGCAAAGAAATTTTACAATCAGCTACTTATCGAAAACAGAAAGCGTATTTACTCTGATAAAATTTATAAAGCGGAAAACAAGAGCAAGGTAGTTTGGAATGTAGTCAAGGATATCAAGGGCTAGAAGAAGTCAGCAAATGTTGAAATAAACGGGCATCCTACGGAAATGGCAAAAAAATTCAGTCAACTTTTCTCAACACCAGTGATGAGCCCTAACCAACAACCCATGGCAAGTAGAGGCAACGCATGTTCCAAAATTAAGAGAAATTGCAAATCAATCTTTTTGAGTCCGGTACTGGGGATTGAAATTCACGATATAATTCGAAAGTTAAAGAACAAATGGACCAGTGGGGTGGACGAGGTTCCAGTAATGATACTGAAATCATGCGCTCAAGAAATCAGTGAGCCTCTAGCATTCATCGTGAATAACTCACTCATTTATGGAAAATTCCCAAATAGTTTGAAAGTAGCTTTAATTAAACCAATATTCAAAAAAGGAGACCCAACAAAAATAGAAAATTATAGACCAATAAACATACTCACAAGTTTCTCCAAGGTATTCGAGACTGCGATGGTGAACAGAGTCAGAAGTTTTTTTCTGTCTAATAGCATATTCAGCAACTGTCAACATGGCTACATAAGCAATCGTTCAACCAACACTGCAACTAACAGCTTCATAAATGAAATAATCTATGGATTTGAGAATAGGGAGTATATACTGGGTGTATTTTTGGACCTAACGAAGGCGTTTGAGTCGGTTCTCCACGAGATCCTTTTGAAAAAACTAGAGATTCTAGGAATTAGGGGAAGAGCACTCGAGTGGTTCGAATCATACTTGAAAGATCGAGCACAGAAGGTAGTAGTCGAATATGAAGGCGTAGACTACTTTTCGGCACTGGTCTACTTACTCGAGGTGGGAATCGGTCAGGGGGGTATTGTCGGCCCACTCTTATTCCTGGTTTTCGTAAACGATGCAGAGGAGGTTGTGACAGGCTTGAGATGTACTTTGGTGAACTTCGCTGACGACTTTAATTTGCTGATTCGAGAGAAGAATCAGGAACTTCTTACGAGAACATTACAGATGTGCAGCGACCGCCTTATTGACTGGTTCAAAAGTAATTACCTCACCTTGAACGCAGCAAAAACTAGTGCAATTTTTTTTGAAAGCAATAAATCCTACAGAAATTCACCCAAAGAAATTCAGATTGCAAATGAAACTGTAAAGACAGTTTTGTCAACCAGATTTTTAGGCTTAACCATAGACCAAAAGATTCAGTGGAACCTGCACATTGAGGGTCTGAGAGGAAGATTGAACTCGGTTCTTTATTCTCTGCGAGTATTGAAACCTAACTCTGACCAGGACACCTTAAAAACTGTGTACTTTTCAAGTTTTCAGTCAACACTAAGATTTGGAATAATTTTCTGGGGAAACAGAGGGGAGGCCAACGAACTATTCATAGTGCAAAAACGCACTCTTCGAACCATTTTTAATCTGAAACCCTTAGAATCTTGCAGAAATCGCTTCCGAGAGAACAAAATCCTCACTTTGACAGGTCTCTACTTATATGAATTAATTATATATTTCTTCAAGAGCAAGAACTCGATTAGTCACCTTAAATCACGAAGCGAAAGGAATTTAAATTACAATTACCCAAAACATCGGTTGACTAAATTCGAGAAAGGATGCTTATATTCGGGTATATCAGCTTTTAACAAGTTGCCCCCAATAATAAAAGCAATAAATAACGAAAGACTGTTTAAAAATCAGGTCAAGCAATTATTACTGGGTCTGGAGCCATATTCCTTGTCAGAGTACTTTGGATGTAATGTTGGTGAAAGTGGATAGATAGAGTTGTTGTCTTGTGTATTTCTTTCTCCTTTATGTGACGTATTTCTTTTTCACAATCTTGTATTGTAATTTATGAAATAAAGGGATTACTTACTTACTTACTTACTTTTTATTAATATATATTCTTTTTTTTATATCTTCATGGACAACCATCTATATTTCATTATGAAATTAACATTGACATAAAATATCATAATCATAGAGTATCTACATTGAGTTTAATAAAGTCATAAGGCCAACATTCAACACCCTTCCCTAAAACCCAATGTTCCATTAAGAAAAATATTATCAAAAAAAAACACATATATGATCCATTCTATTCAATGTTCCTAAATTTCTCGAATTTCGGCTTAGCAAAAGCCTTGGTCATATGTTTGCCGTCTGTTCGTCAGTTGAGCAATATTCTATTTCGAATAGACCTCTGTATTGTTCGCTCACATAGTGGTATCTTACATCTATGTGTTTGCTGCGTCTCATTAAGTGTCCTGATTTTATCATCTGTATGACAATCTGATTATCTATATGAAGAGTTATCCTTACTTTCCTTGAAGTGAGTTCTTCTATTTTTGTTTTGAGGAATTTAATTTCTTTGGTACATTCAGCTGCAGAAATATATTCTGCCTCTGTTGAAGATGTGGCTATAACACTCTGATTTCTTGATAACCAGGTGATTAGAGCATCATAGTATAGGATGATATATCCTGTAGTACTTTTTCTATCACTTAGGTCTCCTGCATAATCCGAGTCGCAGTAAACTTTCAAATCAATCACCTCATTTCCATCATTCTTTCTCTTGTAATATATGCCATAACTGTTTGTTCCTTGTAGGTACCTTAATGTTCTTTTTACATTTCTATAATCTTTCTTCTTTGGGTCTTCAGTAAATCGGCTTTCATAATTGATAGCAAATGCTAAATCATGCTAAGTCTTGCATGAAAGATAGAGTAGGCTTCCTATGACTTCTCTATAGGGAAATTTAAGTTTTTCTTTGTCATATTGTGTATCATCTGACCTTTCATCTGATACAAGAGGAGTTTTCATTACTTTGCAATCAGACATTACATTTTTCTAGAATTTTCTTCACATACTGTCCTTGATTTAGAAATATTCCATTTTTTGTCTTGATAATTTGTATCACTAAATAAATGTCAGGATCTTCCACGATAGACATTTCAAAATTGTTTTTTAATTTCTTCAAAATATTCTCGATTTTGCTCAAGTTAGCCCCTATTATAATTCCATCGTCTACATGAATTGTCATATACATTTCTTCTTGGTCTCCTCTAAATATACATTGATCTGTTTTAAGTTGTATTAGCCCATCACCTTTGAGACAATCGGTTAATGTTTTATTCCATTTTGCTGGAGGTTGTTTTAGTCCATAAAGAGCCTTATTCAAGAGACAGATTTTTCCTGTATCTTCACAGCCTTCAGGTATTTTCATTTAAATTTCCTGTTCAAGTTCTCCATACAGGAATGCAATCTTCACATCAAAGGCTCTCATGTGGAAATTCTTTTCTGCTGCCACAGCAAACAACAGTCTAAGAGAACTGATATCAACTACTGGACTGAATAATTCTTTGAAATCTATATTGTTTTTCTGTTGGCAACCTCTAACGACTAATCTGGCCTTGTATCGACCATCATCTTTAATTTTAAAAATCCATTTACTAGTAAGAACTTCTTTTCCTTTTGCTTTCTTGGGATCAACTAGTTTCCATGTTTTATTTTTCTGTAGTGATAGTTTTTCCTCTTCAATAGCTTTCTCCAGTTATGTTTATCCGAACCATTCATACATTCTTCATATGTAAGCATTGCCATTTCATAATCGTCATATCTCTGGGGTTTTCTTATGTTTGCTCTATCTCGCAAGTTTCTTCTTCCTCGATTCTCTTCAGTATCTGTTTATTCGTTTCCTCGATCACCACTCACTTCGATCTCTTCCTTTCCATAATGTCGATCCTGTATTGCCATTTCATCAATAACTTCTTCATCTTCAACAATCAGATTTCTTCTTTTTATATCTTCCGTCATTTCTTCTTCAAATAATACATCTCTCGACACAACTAGAGTTCTTTCTTTTTCATCAAAAAGTATGTACCCGTTTAAAACATATCCAAGGAAAATGTATGGTTTTGCCCTGTCTCCAAGTTTCTTTAGGTGTCCCAGATTCTTTGCAAATACTTTTGAACCAAAAATTTGTAGTTTTGAAAGATCTGGTCGCTTTCCAAACCATTTTTCCGTAGGTGTTTCATCTTTATTAGATATGGAACTTCTGTTGATTAAGTATGTTGCATTGAGAACTGCTTCACCCCACATTTCTTTATTGAGCTTTGAATCAGCTATGAGTGCTCTTGCTTTATTCATTATAGTTAGATTCATTCTCTCTGCCTTCCCGTTAAGTTGGGGGGTATGTGGAATGCTGTAGTCAAGTACTATCCCTTTTTCTTCACACCAGTTTTTGAACTGGGTACTTTTGTACTCACCTCCTCTATCACACCCATAGATTTAACAAACCATGGATGAGGCCTGTCAGTTTGCACTGTGTAATCATATGTTGCCGAGAGAGATAGAGCTAGTGGTGGCAGAAAGGCTGCGTATTCTATTTAAAATGAATTAAATGCGTATGAAAATTCTGTTTTTTATGCGTTTTTCCTGAGAATTTTTGGAGCAAATATGAAAATAATAAGCTTTTACATTGGCTCAAGGATCATTTGTTTGTATAGCTACAAAAATGGATTACTGGAAATAGCAGGAATAAGATATATTTTTTCTTGGCGCAAGCTTTCGAGATTTTATTATTCCTTCAGAAGGAGAACGAAAAATTTACAATGAAGGAACATTAAAATGACAGACTATTTTATGAAATAGAAGTATTATAATTGACATCAATGATAATTCGTAGGTGAAAATATTGCTGAAAAATATGGACTTGAAAGGTCGGAATGATATTTTATTCATTTCCTTGATTCCGGGATATTGATTAATCAGAATTCATACAATCTGAATGAGTTATATGAAAAAATGGAGTTGAGGCCTGCTATCTCTTCTTGAATTCATACTTTTTTCATTTCATGCAATTCTATACACTACGAGAAAATTCTTTTGTTTCAATATCTTTCCAAATCTATCATTTCTAATAAATTATTCTCAAAATTTGGTTCATGTTGTTCTTCTTACATAAAATATCAAGGACATTCGCGGGAAGAAAAATAAAAAACCTATCCTATAGAAGACTAACGCGTGAAGTCAGCAGCTATTGCGCGCATGTTCAAAAAATAAAACACCATAAAGGGAACACGCGCAAAAGCTGCTGACTTCACTTCATTGCTTTTCTAGTTTTTTTCGAGTCATTCTGGAAATTATTCCGGAAAAACAACTATACCGAGGGAATAACCACGAAATTTGACATATTTTTTCCCAATAACTCCAAAAATTATAATTGTATCGAATTGAAATTTGGTACACAGATGTAAAATATGAAGGTGACGGTCAGAGCACATTTTTTTTTGGAATATGATGAATAGTTCCGGAAAAAAAAATTTTTGGAAAAAATTTCGAAATTTTTTTTTTATCTACTGACAGTACGATCAATTTCAATTTCAATTCAATTCAATTTATTCAACCATATGTCTCTACATTCATTACATCCATATTATATTTACATTATATAGTTAAGAACTTCTCTTGTAAGATAGGAAATAGCTAGGCAACTTAATACCTGTTTTTACCTCCCACCTCCCAAAAGAAAATATTACTAGTGAAGGATATAAACAACATACACAGAAGGTATAGAACAAATAACATTGTCATATTTCCTAGTAGATGATGAGTAGCAACAGCAGAAACAGAGGGAAAGAGCAGAGCAAGCAAACAAGTTCATTGATATCATTTTCTT
Source organism: Myrrha octodecimguttata (assembly GCA_958510865.1). Classification (NCBI taxonomy): domain Eukaryota; kingdom Metazoa; phylum Arthropoda; class Insecta; order Coleoptera; family Coccinellidae; genus Myrrha; species Myrrha octodecimguttata. The sequence goes on along the minus strand of OY294061.1, from coordinate 20,898,183 downwards.
TTATGTTGTTATCATAATAATATAAATATGAATATACAGTCAGCATGTTTTAGGCTTCGAAAAAGTTCATGTTGTTTATAATAAAATTCTTAATTTCCGCTTTAAATTTCCTGAAATTAACGATGTCCTTTAGATTTGAGGGAAGTAAGTTGTAAAACTTGGGACCGAGAAACAGTATTGATTTTTGAGTCAAAGTTTTGTGCATCATTGGAGGAAGGATCTGAGAGTTTGTTGCACCTCTAGTTGGTCTAGGCTTTTGTGAATTTAGCTTGTTACGGTTTATATGTGTCCAAATTAAGCACTTATATGTGAAGATAGATCTTATGTTGAGTATTTTTGATTCTTCATACAGTTGGCAAGAGGAATACAATCTACTTTTTTTAAAAATGATCTTTAATATTGTATTTTGAGCAGCTTGGAGGGTATTCAGGGTAGTGGTAAATATGCCTCCCCAAGGTAGTATGCAATATCCAATAATTGACTCTACAAGAGAAGTATATAGAATTTTTAAATTCTTCCGCGTCAAAATATCTCTCAATATGTAAAATCTATTAATGAAGGATCTTACTCTCTTTGTTACACAAGCAATATGTTCATGCCATCTCAAATGACGATCGATAATCACTCCGAGGTATTTAATAGAGTCAGTTTGTAGTATATGAGGACAAGCGCATTGTACTAAATTCGAATTTTATATTCCTCATAGCTTGGGCCCGGATGACACTAGAGAATCAAAATTTCTAGGGTGAGATAGAATAAGCATACTCATACCATGCACTAAATTTCATTCATCTAGAATCTATACTTCAGTATTGTTTAATTTGTGATACTTCGAATGTATCACTTATTGACTCACTCATCGAAATCTCGAGGAAAAATTCTTCCGGTATTTTTGCAAAGCTGGAATTATGCATGCGGGCTAAAATGAACGCACAAACAACAAGAAAATTGAGAAATCTGTAGCTTTCAAAATCTTATACCCATAGTGATGCCCACGAGACTATGTTAAAGTCTCTTCTCGATGTTGAAAATTAAATCTCGTCTCACACCACTCGGTCTCGTCTCGAGTCCTGTACGAGAATCTGGAAATTTCTCGTGCCACTGTATTTTTTTTCAATATGGGTTTTTCGGTTGGTTGGAAGGTTGAAATATTTCAGAATGTATTAGGAAGAAACTCCAATGAATAGACAAATTGAAATAAAAATAAAATTCACTCACGGGGGTCCCTTACAGTGGCGGTCCCTTTTCGGTTTATTATTTGATAACATCAAATACTAAATCTTAGTGATCGACCAAAAAAAATGACCCCTCCTGAAAATTTCACAGTTTACATTTCGAAGTATTAAGATTTGAATGAACTAATAAGAAAAAAATCGTCCGTCCGCCGTCCGTTGTCCGGGGCTTTCCTCCGAAAGTACTAAACCGAAATCCGTGAAACTTGGTAGAAAAATCGTGTGTCACTCAAGATTGATCGTCCAAGTATTTCAGCAGAATCGGTGTAGCCTGAAGGCTGAGATTGGGGGAGGAAAAAAAATTATTTATCGAAAACCGAATTTCCATGAAAACTCTAAACGTTGATAACTGTTGCATAACTCAACCTAAAAATTTTCCCTGATGATTTCCGACCAGTGGTCCCTGGATTATAAAGAAAAACGCTGCAAATTGTAGTGTGAAAAACCAATGAGTTATGAATAATAAGTTTCGTTTAAGATATAGATGGTATTGGGTTATTCAACTGAGAAAATAATGAACCCTCATGTGAAATTTGCAGCATTTTGTTTCTCACCATGGCCTCATTGATATGTTCGAATATTTTCGAATATTCGATTTGAGTTATTAATTCTTCGGAATTTTTCGAATTTTCACATTGAATCGTTTCTATGACAATCGATTCATCAACACAGAACCTCATTCAAAATATAATGCATCAGAAGACGTTAAGAGCAAACAATACCTCGAATGAAACGAAGTGACTTTTGGAGGCCAGAGTTCGTTTTGTTCAAAACTATTTTTGGTGCAAATGGTTGACAAAAATCATGAGAATGCGTGATATTGCCACTTTTATATTCAAGAATTTTCGGGAAAATAAAAACTGAAATGCAGTGAAAAATAGAAAACTGACTAATATTCCGCATTCTCATTGAAGATTTAAGTACATTAAAAAAAAAAAATTTTCCAAAAAATAATAACTGAAGACTGCAGAACGACACCCCGTTTTCTCCTAAATTTCACGCATTTCCAATATTTCTCGCTGTTATTGGCAACGTCAAATCAGGCAGACAGCGAGAAGGTATATTAACCTTGAGATATTAACGAAGTTTAATAAAACTTGCATGTGGCCTTGTTGCCGAGCCGTAATTCACCAACACGTGGTGATGTTTGCTCTTTATGATTATTTCAATCAACAACCGATTCGAAGGGAAGAAATTTGATTCGAGTAGCATAACTAAGTGTATCGAAAATATAATTACTAATTGACTGAAAGATTGGAGATTCAATGCTCATACTCATATGAAATCATTATATTGTCAACTACATTATCACTCTTCTGAAGCTGACCCACTTTCGAACAAATCACTTTTTGATAATGTAAATATGGATGAAAATAAAATCAATTCCTAATTTTAGTTGACTCTGAATTATTAAAGTCTTGATAATATACAATTTGGATCGAATCAAACTATAATTAAATAAACCCGTTGATCACAGGTATCATCTGTTTGTTATTTATTCAGTTCATGATTTTTTTTCGGTAAACTCGCAAGTTTTCTCGTCGCGAAGCTATAAGTAAGATATTCACATCATTGTAAGCAGTGTGAGTTCCTGAACAAAAAATATGAATGCCATCATGGGTGGTCTCTCTTTGTTTGGAAGATATGGGCCCCCAAAGTTCCAAATTGTTGCATTTTCAGATCCTTCTTTCCGCCATAAAAATGATCTCCCACTTCTCAAATCTAGTTTATAAATCATCTTTCAACCTTCAACCAACAAATAGCGACTTTTTCTTTCAAGAATATTCATTATTTAAAGGAAGAAAAGTGAAAATATTAGACAACCACTTAACCTATATTTCTACGAAATACTTCTCAATGTTAAAGCGGAGCTTGGCAACAGCGTCTTTTCATCGCTGGCCAACGTATTATGACCGAAGAGAAGTTGCTGGCGGGAAAGGACAGTCGAAGGATATGATTGTAAAGAAAATGCTTCTGTCACTTGAAGAAGAGGTGGTTATTCTAACATCAAAACAAAATCATTGAGAATATTTGTTCAAGGTTTCACTCTCAATATTTTCGTTCGAACTTTCTTTCTATCCCCTTCAAAATAGGGAGGTTGTTATCTACTTCGTTTTTTGTTGTGTCTTCGAAATGGTCCTAGTTTAGAATGAGATCCAGGGTATTCCAATAAAATGGGTTATATAATAACCTCGATTTCATTGGAAATCTGAGAAGGTCGCGACCTATCACATATGAAAAAAAAGTACGTTGAAATATATATCAGGAGGCTTATTCCATTACTATGTTTCAACCTTGCAGATTTCATTAGAAGCGAATTCCCCCATTGGAAGATTCAGAGTATCGCAGTAAACAGAACGAACTGAGAACATATTTGATTTTTCTCGCGAGCAATATTCTCTCATTCACGAAAACGCATGATGGCAAGATTCCGACCGATGAAATTCGCGCCATTGACAAACTTCACTTTTAGACTGAGTCGAAATCAGAAAGGAATAGAGGTTTAGTGGTTGTCTAGTAGTTTCATTGTTTTTTCATTAAATATTGATTATTCTTGAAAAAAAGTGGAACTTTGGGGGCCCATATCTTCCAAATTAAGGGAGACCGCCTGTGTTCGATTTCACATTTTTTATTCAGAAAAACATACTGCGTACAATGATGTAAAAATCTTTTTAACGTCTCGGCGACGGGAAATCTTGCGGGTTTACCTTTTTTTCAATCGACCCGATAGATTATGTAGGTGGGTAAATCTTATCAGTATAATTTCACATCATTTATGAAATTTAATCGACAATCGCCAATGTTCGAATGGACTGCTAAAGTAACATAATTTGAGAGGGTTATTAGACCTAACATTTCAAGGATTTTGTGTCCTATAAACATGTGAACCTCAAGGCGGCATTTCAGATCAACAGTGTAGGAACTCCATTGAGGTTTCTATGCATGTATATCTCGATAATGCGTCTACTGTTTCTATTTTCGTATTTAGTGGATTTCATTCAAACTTCCGCATATTAGAAATGTGAACATTTTATCACAAATAATCCATATTGTACAGTCAGAGTTAGTTATAACGACTAGAAGTAATCTCACGATTAAACGTCAAGAATTTAAAGACTTACTCGTTTCTCAGTATACACCACCACCATGCCAGGAAATATCTTCGAAATCGAAACATTCATATTAAAATTATGAATATGAAATATATATGCATTCTTTGTTTGAGGAACTCATGTCAATGAAACTCCCATGAATACGTAAGATATCCATCCAGTTTAAAATGAATAGACTTTTCCATACTTTACTAATTGGTGGTAATCGGGGCGAACTTGAACTTCAAGTAGGAAAACAAAAATTAGAAGAAAAGAGCTAACGAATGAACTAAGATCACCCGTGATTTCCTGACGGTGCAATTATTTTTGAAAAACTCACACAATCGACCCAGTAAAAGCGATTAATTCGGTATCCTGCACCATTTTGCGACGCTACAATATGGCTCTGGTTTCGATGTCTTTTGCAAGGACCTCTGCACTACCAACTCATTTGATCTGACTGAAAATACAAATCTATCACTTAGATGATTGATGACCTTTACTACTACCATTTTTACCTACAGATGGTTTTAAAGTTATGGTGAGGATACACTGAGAGAACAGTTTATTTATATATAATAAAGTTTATTAATATTAAATAACCTCCTGATTCGTATATGGCGTAATGAATATTTATTTGCCATGAATAATGCTTTTATTTGAGTTTCATAAATAACTATTTATTATTTATAAATTAATTTTATTCATATCGAATAAAAGATTTATTCGTAGATAAAAAAGTTTTTTACTATATAAATAACTATTTATTATTTATAAATTAATTTTATTCATATCGAATAAAAGATTTATTCGTAGATAAAAAAGTTTTTTACTATATAAATTGATATATTTTCATCAAATGACGGCTTTATTAGTCTTAAAGAAAGATAGTTTGCATCAAATAATGAATTATTATCCTGAGTTACAATGAACAACCATATATTTAGATTTCATACATATTTGTTTCATATAAATAATAAAAATTATCCATATATTTCCATTGAACAACGAGTTAAGTAGTCGTCAAGAAAGATATTTTTTCATTCAATATTGAATTATTAGCAACAAATCAATGTTATTTAATGTTTTTCCTTAGAAACATATATTTTTTCAATAAATATGATCAATTGAACAGGAACTAAAGTATTTAAAATTTTGTGTTGAAAACTGCTGATTTCAGATTATAATCTGAAATTCGCTATCATCAATATCATGAGTTTTACTGTTATGGTTATTTGAGGCAGATATTATATAAAGTCACTGAAGAGGTGGTGCATTTGCTCAAAAATAAATGAGAGAAATAATTGCAAACTTAATCTTTATTTATACATCAATATATCAATATAAAATTTTAAATTGATATTTAAACATAAATTCATCTCTACAAATGAAATATTCTTTTATTTTTTGTTTCTAATTACCAACGCTAAAAAAACTACCCCCATAAATTTTTTCAAATTGCACCCTTATAATTTTGTCACTTCGAACGATTCTCTATTGAAAAAGATTTAAATTGGACCTCACACCCCTAGACTTTTTACTCTGGGGTTATCTTAAGGAATCAGTTCATTTGGTCCAACCGTTCATTTTAATTTAAGATAATTATTAAGTTGTTTTACTATGTTTCAAGGTGTTGTTTGTGTTAATGTTTTGTTTATTGTCTATACTGAATATCAGAAGTATTTCACCATAAATCGCAATAATGGTGGATTTGCCACAATTTATAATTATTATTTTTAAGGGTTGAATAAAAATATCTGGGGTTAGTTTTTTTAGGAGTGGTAATTAGAAACTGAATTTCAATAACGAAGCTGTATGGAACATCTTAGGACACCATGTTTAAGAAATTCTAGCTCACATAAGTACACTAAATCAACAATTGCTCATTATATAACATTGTCATGCTCAACCGATATCTTCAAAAAAATATAGGATCATGTGAATCATCATCGCATTATTTTCCTAATTTTACCATATCCTGAGTATAGATTGATTGTGAGTGAAACGATTTATCGTGGTTCTGGTTTATATTATAAATTTGCCAAATCAACCCAATGATGCAGCATCAGGTTGATTTGAAAATTGAATATAAACCAGAGCCACAACACATCGTTTCAATCACAATCAATCAATACTCAGAATATTCTAATCGTCGTGTAAATAGTCTAGTCATAGAAATATATTATTCATAAATTTGTTAAGTGTTAAGATTGTGAATATTTCTGCGAATCATGAAATCATGCATTTCATATAAACATAATGGAATTTATATTTCTTGTTTCATAGAGACAATATATTTGTTTCCATTAGCTGAAGTGTGAATATGCGTTAAAAAGGGCCAAAAGACTTCGAGGGCATTAATTTTGAAGGTCTGTGAGGAAATACCATTAACATGATAGGCCTGAAAATGTTTGTTGAAACCAAAACACAAAATTTCTTTGCAATTAAAATAATAATTTTCTTCGTTATGCTCAACAGATTCGATTATACAAAACACTGGTTCTCCAAAATTATTCCGACTGCATTGAAATGCCACCCCTTTCTTATAAAGTACTCCATTAATTTTAAACCAGCTCAAAATATTACAGTTTATTTTTTTACCTATTTCAAAATGATCGGTTAATCCATCAGACGAAAGGAATCTGTTTGCTAATTTTAATTGATGTTTGATTGCTAATGAGAGCGGAAGATTAATTCTCGAAGAAAGTGTATGACAATATGATTTACTAACTCTATGGAATGCCTCAAATCTAATAGATGAAACTTCAGCAAGTGAACCAATATTCTTAATTATTCTAGAATAATGAACCAAGAAATGATATTTGGGTGTAAGAGTTGCATTAAACAGAGAAATGTATAAATAATGGTGTTCTTCTATCAAGCTATCTAACAGAATTAACTCATTATTGTTCGTTGAAGACTTCGAAACAATAACTATGATGTCGTAGAGGATCAAATAGAAGTTCCAGACTTCATTAGACTCATCAATTAAGTCGCCAACAATTATAGTGAAATATGACACAAAGGCATGCATTTCAGCCGAAGACATTACGATAAATTCTTTGTCGATTTGATTCCGTGGAATTGGTGGTATTTTGTTACCTATATCGACATATGCATGATTGAAAAAAACTATTCTATTATTCAACATTTCTAGTGAAAAAACACCCATATTGATGAAATATTTAACAATTTTACCCATATCATATCTGCATATTCCCTCATATATATCATGCATTATGTCAAAACTAATATTTTCTGTACAGTGAAAGTATGAGAGTTTATTCCACAAGCATCTTTCTTTTATCCCATAATTATTTTCATCTAAGTGTTGAGCATAGTTGATTGGATTTCTAATGGTCTGAATATCTTCTTTTAGCATAGACTTAGTATTCTCTTTTGAACTGAAGCAAACTCGGCAAAAATAATTCGATGAGAAGCTTTCATGCAAACCCATAAGTGAGTTAACTCCAAGATTATCTCCTAAAAAGAGTGGAACGGCAAAAAATATTCGCTGACCATTAACGATTAACCCTTCAGTTTCCAAATGTATGAGATCATTAAGAAAAGCTTCGAAAGTTTTATTACTACCAAATCTTACTCTATCAGAGGAATAGAATAAACCCCACAGAAAAATATTATCAAGTCTTGATGCATATTTCTGTGCAATGCAAGCAAATGAAACATAAACACCTCCGAGTTTATGAACGCCAGCCTGAGTCCCAAGTACATTTCCTGTTTCAAAATCATCGTAGTAAACAAGCAAAGGTAATACAATTTTCCCTCGGAATTTTTGTTTGATTTTTTTCCATAACTGAGAACTTAAAATACTACTGATTTCATTGCTAGTTTCTTCAGTACGAATAACATTCAGCATGTGATCTAGCACACCAGGAATGCTCAAAAATTTTTCGAAGATCAATGCTAAAGGGATTTTCACTCCTTCACAATTCTTGACATTCACTACTGATGAACTGTTTTCGAAAGAACATTCATTTTCAGTTAAATATCCGATGAAAAATTTTTCAGGTTCAATATAATAATTAAACTTCTTCAAAAGTTGCAATCGCCTATGTTCAGAACTACTGGAAGTGAAATAATCTGTGGAAAGAAACGAAATCAGATCATTCAAATGAGTATTTTCCTGAATAGTATCCGAATCCTTAAGGATCTTAATTTTTTCTAACAGAACTGAGCTCATATCCCTAACAAAATCTGCAGTATTTTCAATAACAAATTGCACGTTAGATCTACTCATTGTGGATTGGCTATATAATCGAGTAGAGAATGTCAAGATTTTCAATTCCATGACTTCAGAAATATTTGAATTGTCTGACTGAATTTTCAAAGCTTCCAATTTTTTTGACTTTCCCGAAATACATTCATATTTTGGAGAATCATCTTTGCCGATAATTCCAACAGATATAACATTATCAGTTTCCGGTTTTGAATAGTTCGAAGTATTACTTTGAGCTGAATGAAATTTCAATATATGCTTCTTAAGAGAAGAAAGCTTACTGAAATTTCTTAAACAGGTAATATATCCACAAGAAAAATTACTGAGCAATTTATGAGATAGTGTCATGTGAGCAAGAAAATTACTGTTATTTAACGGAAATATTTTGTTGCAATGTTTGCACTTCATCGTTTTTATAAAATTTTTAATCTAATTTGTTGACTAGATTCAGGATATTTGGAATTTTATCAAAGGCAGTCTCTAATTTATACATGCTCAACTGAATGAACAACCATATGTGTTCACTTTCATAAGGATATTTCAAGTTAAACAAATGTATCAGTTGGAAGCATACATCGAGACCCTTGAGGACTGAGCCTACTTCATATAAAATATTATCGAAACTCACGAAAACATTGTCTACATGGTTGAAAGCTTCCCCCTTCACCACTACATATGGAAGAAGAGGCAGCTGATGATTCGCTAGTATTTTTTTCTTCTTATTTTTGATTTCATCTATTTCGGACGGAACCTAATGACATATAACATTATTAAAAAAAATAATTTTTAACATACACTAAACGTACTTTGATTTGTACCACTATGCCTTCCACTGCCTCACTTATAGTTGGGTACCAACTTTTTCCCTTTTTGTTGAAAGATTTTTGAGGAAGTAGTGAAGCCAATAATGTGACCATACAAAAATGTTTCCAATCTGAAAAAAAAATTCTGAAATTAATATTTGATAATACAACAATTTGGAACATATCATTGCAGAATTTAGATACTTGCCTACATTGAAATTTTCGGAGTTAACTAAGTCTACCATCAAATTATCACCTTGGCTCAAACATGATTTGCGATGTTCCAATAACTTGAAAAAGACTGATTCAAAATTTCTAAATAATAGATTACATTGATCTTTGAATTGTTTTTGAAAATCCAACTCAATTAAACTGTATCCAAGAGGATTTTTGATAATTGGGAATTCTTCTAATATTTCCTCTATGGAGATTCGTTTCTTTGATATGATGCAACGCCTGTGTTCATAACAGCTATTCCATTTCAATACCACTTCAGACCAAGGCTCCGTATTGTATTTCAGCCAAATTTGAGTCTCCTCGTCAGCTATAAAGAAAAAATATAAATGAATGTTTTGAATGCTTATATGTATACGCAGGCAAACTTAGTATCAACTTAGGTCCTAAAATGCACCTCATAGGCGCTAGAGCCTCTTCATGACCTCCAAAATCTCATAAATTTTCGAAATTTGGCGGATTCAGATGAAATTATATGTATATGGTATGTATATTTGAGAATTATCGCAAATTTATACGATTTTGCAGGTGAAGTTGAAGAAGCTCTAAATCTAGAATCACCTCTTCAACTTAATGGCCGTTCGTAAGCACAATAACTTCCGAAAGAAGCAACTCAGAAACTCGATATTTGTTGAGTAGGTTTGGACCTTAATTACGAAGGCCGAATTCATGAATGGATAAAATCCACCCAATGATTCCGCAGATACACCAATTCAAAACTTTATTTTTCCAATATTTCCAGAAAAATCATATTGAAAATCAGTACTTGATTGGAAAATGGCATCTTGAAGGTTCATACCGAATTTTGTGAGGTTAATAAGATCGCAGAATATTGAATATCTTACATGAAAATTTTGAAATTTTTTTTTCAAACTGTTCAATAGTACGATCATCACGAAATTTTGCACAAAGTATGTTCCAAGTTTCATCATGATTGAGTCAATATTTTTTGAGTTATTGAGGAAATATCAACGATACTGAGAAAAAAAAAACACGAAATTTGACATATTTTTTTCCCAATATTTCCAAAAATTATGATCTTAACCAACTGAAATTTGGTATAAGGCTGTAAACGATTGAGCTGAAGGTCTGAGCAGGTTTTTTGTCCAAAATGATGAATACTTCCCAAAAAAAATTTTTTTGAGAAAAATTTCGAGAAAAAATTGAGTAAACGTTTTAGATTATAACCTACCATCAGTATTTATGTGTTGCTGATCATCGGTGAACTGCCGGCTTGGTAATATTCCTGCAGATCTCAAAAATGTTAATCTATTCCTATATTTGTCCACCAGTTTTCCTCTGGCTATTCCACTTTTTTCATCCTTTGCAAAACGTTTCTTGATTGGCGATGTGAAATATACTTGTGGAATTTCTCTCGGGAAAATATCCACTATATGTTTCGACAGTTTTCGAAAGTCTTCATTAATCAGTCTTCTGAAATCAAAACATAATAAGATCAAATTGAATTATGCTACATTTGAAACCCTGAAACTTACTTGAAAGGAACAGTATTTATGAAATGCTGTACTATGATTTCCACTAAATAACTTTGGCTACTACTAGGTAGAGAATTCTTCGAAGCATATGTTTGTTTCAAGGCCTTTCCCATCAATGTACTATCAAGTAGCTGCTCAAGACTGAATTCTATACCACCAACTGTTATGTGCTTCTTCCTGGACAGTTCTGAAGAACTATGACCTTGATCATGACCTATACTTGTATTTTTTTCAGATCTTTCGAATTCTGTTATCACTTTATAGTTTTCACGACTAGAATAATCGTCACGACTAGAAGTTGGTGAAACACAAGTGGACGAAAACGTTTCGTTCTCTCTATTGAGAATAATTATTTTTTCTATTGGTTCATCCAAATCGAATGACTCTTGAAAAGAAGCGCTTCTGAAAATTTCAATTAGTTTTTACTGGGATAACTTGGAAAAATGATTCAACTTACGAATTGTTTTGGCAAGAAGATTTGAATATGCTCGATATTTTTCTCTTGAGTTTCAATCTATCTCCAAGTCTGACTATCAATCTTTCGAAGGAATCATCCCTCAGAAATTCCTCGAGTAATTCCAGACTATCAATACCATTCTCTGAAACAATACAAACGTCATCCCATTCTGATTTCACAAGCGGAAAATTCATGATGTATGAAATACTAGAAGGGTAATATACCGAGTGAGTAAATAAATGGGCATTGATTACTATTGGAAAATTCAAAAAAATCATTTCACCTAATTTAATCTATTTTCACGGAATTTACTGCATGTTGAATATTTTTCCCTTTGTTGAATTGGATGAGGTTGTTTTATATTTCATTGACAGTATTTTTTTCAACAACAATAAGTTAAAATATATGCTATTTGTAATAACGATATATATATATAGCTTTATTCGACCGCACATACAGACCCGAATCTATACACTTGACCGCCTTTCCAGTCCAAAAGTGACGTGTTCAGACCCGGTCCCGGGTCTCTTAACGTCTGACCATGTTTTTGAGGTCTGGGGGGTCAGGGGATGCTATAAACGAAATTTCAGCCGGGTGTAAAAAATCGGTGATACATCATATTATACACAGAAAGTTTCAGGGTTTGGCCAGTGCGAGGGCGCTTCTGCGGGGCATCAACTAGCTGTATATAATTCGTATGGTTGATCAACGTCTCGAGTCCCTGAACTTGGCAACACTGTACAGCGAGATATACAAACCTGGAAACTTCTATTTTGGGTACTTATACTATCCCGCTATGGGGAGTCACCGTCATGGGAAAGGTTCATTGTGAATTCTCCATACCGAACGAAAATGAGATATTTTATATTTTCGAGTTACACAGTAAAAATCCAAACTCAGACGCCGGGTAAAGGGCGTTGAACTCGAAACATATAATATGACTCCATACAGATACTATGAAGTGGATATTTCATCTTTTTGATCAATAAAATAGAAAGTTGCTTTTTGGTATTGTAGTTCGGCATAAGGTCAATACCACATGGAAAATCTTTCATACAGAGTTTCAAAATTGAATATTTCGAATCAGGCTCGTTCCTTCATGAATCAATAATTAAGGTATCGAATTCTCAAAACATTTGGAGTTTGGTGATATTCTCCGTTTGTAAAGAAAGATATAGACAATAATTGGTCATCACTAAGCATATTTGATTCACTATTGAGAGGTTCAATATTTTGGGAGAAAGCTGCGAGAAAGTTTGAAAGGATAATATTCTCTTTATGGAGTTTAATAATTAATCAGTAACAGAGGAATGTTACAGAGCTATTGCTACACAATAGCCTTTTAGTAATTTCAGCCGAGACACGACGGATTTTTTTGTCACGTGACCACGTATCGTATCTGGAGTGATCGAACGATATAAAGATGAGGGAGTTTACGATAAATAAGTATTTCGACCGGTTCAGGACGTTCTTGGAAGAATAGATATGGAGAATTTCGAAATTTTGAGGTTATTTTCCCAATATCTCGAGAAGAAATGACGTGATCATATAAAAACTTCATGACTAGTTTTGGAATATGTCTTCTGGATTGTTATGAAAAAAAAAGTTCTCAAAAATTTCCAGAATTCTTGACAAAAATTATTTCTACAGATCTGATTTCAATGAAATTTGGCACAAACCTTAAAATCAATATCCAACAGAAGCTCTTCAAATTTCAGTTCCATCTGATACCAAACCAAGGAGATATTGGTGAAGAAATGTGTTTGCCAAATTTCGCGATTATTTGAAAATTCAATGTTATTTCCCCAATATTTCAAACGGGACTAACGTGATAAGATTCAAATTTCGTAGATAGTCGTGGATAAGGGATGCGCAACAATTCTTGAAAATTCGTGACTCTGTTACGGACTTGAAATCGAAAAATTATTTTTTTATTCCAGGTTTTTCTGCGGAAACAATTCATTGGATTTTGATGATATTCGACACAGACCTTGAACTCACCATTTGACATCAGCCCCTCAAATTTCAGGTTTCTCGTATTTTAATCTTCGGAGATATTGGAAAAACTATTTCAAATTGTTTAACTATCAACTAGGTATCGTTGTCATTTCTGAAATACTTCAAAAAATACTGAGCTGGATATGATGAAAAATCTTAATAGTTGGAAAATGCCGATGAGCAAATTGTTGCGAAATTTCGTGATGTTCGTTCGATCAAAAAAATCAGAATTATATCTGGTGATCGACTAATGATATGTGCCTCACGAAATTCCGCAGGCACAATGAAGTGGTCATTCCTCATTGAAGTATTAGATTTTATACGATTCTATCTGTACATTCTGTCCGTCCGACCGTGCGCCCTGTAACTCTCGAAAGGAAAGACCTAGAGTCCTGAAATTTTCAGGTTAAGATCCTGAATACCTCGGTCAAATCTGCCGAATGATTTTTGTGCTAAAGCCATTTGGAATTTTGATTTCTCAATAACTCGGAAAACATTCATCTGCTCGAAATGAAACTTGGTTGGAAAATGAATATATGTCAATGAGAAGAATTATCCATGAAGAATTTTGAAAAAAAAAATATTTTTTTTTATGAAAATTTTTATAATTCATTAAAATTTCACCATTTCGCAATGTGAACAAGCGCTTGAAAGCTGCTGACTTCACGTCAGTGTTTTTCTAGATTTTTCTACCTAATTTTGTTTCTGTTCGATCATTGGGTTCTGAGGAACAAACTGAAATCGACAAAAAATCTTTCGTGCCTCGGGAGGGTTAATTTCTGCGAGAGTTGAGAATTGAAAACTAATTTAGTTTTAGTTAATAATTTTATTTACTCTCAGCCATCATTCCACTTCTGGAGTATGGCGATCTATTTCTGAATTATCCTATGCAAGTATTTAACTTCGGATAATTTTTCTTGCATACATTTCAGAGTTCTTGACATTTGTAATCGCCGACGTGAGTTGATTGCCTCTCATTCGTAATTTTGAAAATAAACGGAAAACGGGAAGATGTAGACATAGAATTGATTCTTCAAAAATCTGCGTTAACAGAGCATACCACCAAGTTACAAATGGTCTCAAGTTCTTGACCTCTAAAATATTAATTCACGAAATGAACATGACGATGGCACTCGACTGGTGTAGCTTTTCATGACTGTGGTTTTTCTGTTTGTGAATAGTAATGATGAATGAAATATTTAATTTTCAAGATCTGTATAGAAATTTCATAATGAAAATAGGGTGCGTTTTTATATTTCAATCGAGATATCTAATCGATTAATCGTAAATGCACCACGGAGTTTATATTTTCATCAGAGAAATCCCGAAGAATTTCAGCAGGGTGTTCTTCTTTTTCAACGTAGTTTAATCGATTAATTTCCGATTACTAATCGTATCCATCTTACTCGGAGGTCGATCGAACTGATGGATAATTCTAACCTCACTTCAATGTCTTGACCAGAAGTTTTCGTGGATTTATCGAATATTGTTAGGTGTGTAAAGTGGAAAAATGTATGGTGCAGATGTGCAGATGATTTAAAAAAAATAGGTAAAAAAATGAGATATTTAGGTACATTTTCCCCAATACAATCATTGGTATTTACATGTCCTTCATTATTTTTCCTTTCCAATTCGAATATTACGAATTCCTCATCACTAGCAAAATTATCATCAAGTTTCTAACACATTTTTCACAACAGAAATAATTGCGCATCCATAATAATGATTTCTGGTAAAAATATGTGCAGAAATACAGCGAATAAATATCACAGAATGATAGGATATCTGCAAAACAAATGAAATAATTTATTTCTGTACATTATGATATAAAGTGTTCGTTATCAGTAATTATACCAGAAAAACCGTTCATTAAAATTCGAATCCAATACCGAAATTCATCGAGAATCCACTGATTTCTGTCTTTAATTCCATCCCATGTTTAGAAACTTTTCGAGAGATTTGATGACATAACGTCAATCGTTTTTTCATCGCTCGATGGAATTCATCGCTTCAACTGATTAAAATAAAAACGCACCCATATCGAACTGTTTCAGCCGTTTCTTTTTGGTAGTTGGATCGCAGTTGGAACGAAATTTTTATGACTTGTTTACAACCATCAATGGTACTTAAACATAGTAATAAAAATTCATAATAAACATACCCCATGACGACGGCCAGCTGCAAGCATCAGCGGGATTGTAGAAGTTCACAGAAGTGTTCTTCGATATAGCGAGTCATCGTCATGAGTCATCCTGATTCTGAACCTTCGAATTGGATATAAAGCTTTTCCACATAATATGCAAGCCGAAAAAAACAGTGCCGGGGCTTATATGATCCCGCTATAGCATGCCGTCGCCATGAGAAACGTTGATTTTATATTCATTACATGGAACTCGAATATTTGATATTGCATCCTCTCGACATACACGCCGAAAATCGACACATTGTCAAAACTTATGCAAGCCCGGTGAAGGATACAAGCGTCGATAAAAATGTTTTTGCAATGACTCATATTTGGCTTGGAAAGTTTTCATGTTTGTGATTTTTATCGATTCAATATTTCATAGATCCGAATTTGGATCATACAGTTTATAAACGTTCACTATCGGCACATGATTTGAACTTGTACAGAGCGAACATTTCTTTATTTTAATGTCTTTTTCCCTAGTTTTGTGAATGTTAAAAATCTAGTCTATTCAAACCGTAAGAGAATGAAGTATACAGTTTGGTTTCATTGGATATCAATTCAGCATGGGGATATTGGGCCAATAAAATAAATTGCACTTTTCGTGACAAAAAATATTCCTGAGTAACAGAACTATACAGGGTTTACTACCATCTCCATGGCAAATAACAGCTGTGCTTATTCCAACAAGTTTTGCGAGCATGTTTTGGAAAATAGCGTGCCATCGTTTTGTCCAAATGTCTGTAATTTTTGAACGTTGAGCCGGAATTGGTCTCAAACGACTAAGTTGGACCCCCTGATGACGAATCCGGTGTCAAAATCAATTCTGTCACGATTCAGTGAGAATGGAGCCTTCTATAGACTTGAAACAATTATTAAACAAAATTTTCTTAGTGTTGACTGAAAATTCTACTAGAGTTTGGTGGTATATTTCTGAATCATGCTATACAAGTTGGAATTAATGGTTGATATTTTTCGCATAAATTCCAGAGTCAATAATAAAAGCATATTTTGAACGCTGTCTCTAAAATCCCGGTACCGGTCACACATTTTATCATTGCATAGTTGATGACGTCACCCATATGACGCACAAGTTACCGGGATCCAAGCAAATCTCAGTAAAAAATGTATTCTTGGGCGGTTTCTGTTCATTCAAAGTGAAACCTGACCTTACTATTAAATTGTTTCGTTGTTGTGCCCAAGTGAAATGTTTTCCCGAGTTTTCAAACATGAAAAAACTGTCGAAATGGTTTTCATTCTATGAAGAACATTCAAAAATTTTGAGGAAGTGCTGGAAAAGGGACGCTTGATTGATTACAGCCAGGAGAAAAAAAATTCTGAACTTCAGGGTCAGGAGCTTTTAAGTGCTTGTTCAATTTCGTTGCTTCAGGCTATCATTTTAATAATATACTGGATTTCAATTCAATCCGATCTGTACTTATGGAACAGATTTGATTGGGGATATTTTCAAATGTTTTGGGCGGATCTTTTCCATTCACGAATTGAGCCTTCAGAATCAAGCCCCAAACCTTCTCTATAAATATCGAGTCTCTGGGTCGTTTCTTTTGAAAAGTATTGGGTTTTCAGTTGATCTTACTGCCGATCGTGAATTCGACCACCACCAAAAAGACTTGATACTTGTAGAGCAGGTTCAGAGTTTGATAACGAAGGCCGAATTTGCGAATTGCTCACCTTCACCCAAGTATTCCGCAGATATTTCCATTCGAAATTTCATCTTCAAAAGATTATCAACAAAACACATGGGAAAAAAATTCTGTACCTCAGTACTTGATTGAAAAATTACAGCTTCAAGGTTCAGGCAGAACTTCGTGAGGACCATGAGATTTGAAGATCGCAAAATTCTGAAATTTTTTGTGTCGATTATTTTAATGGAACGATCATCAAGGAATTCGGCACAAATTTAGGCTCCAGCTTCCGCCAATAAGCTACCAAGTTTCATTATGACCGGATCATCATTTCGAGTCATTCCGGAAATCAAATGATACCGAAGAAATATTTTTCCTAATATCCCTGAAAATAAGTCGATGAAACTGAAACTGTGCTGCTAAATAGTAACCTCAAGGTCTATGCCAAACTCTGTTGCAAGTTTCTGTAAAATACCCCACATGTTACATAACTTAGAAAAGTGAGATGAAAGATACCTATTTCATTAGTGTTACATCCCAAACTGTATATTTACGTATTGACTCGAAGTAAATTAGTAAATTCGATTTAAATAAACTGGCCGTATAAATTAACATAATTTTAAATTATCCAAATGACCATACAAACACATTCGAAACATCGAACTTGACTTAGATCTTGGTACCTGGAGCATCATCAAAAGTCAATGTAGAAAATTCATCATGGTTACCGGGAGTCTAGACACAGCGTAAAAAATAAGGTTAGGTTTCACTTTGATGAATAGAAACTGCTAACGATTTTTTATCGAGATTCGCCAAGATCCTGGCACTTAGTGCGGCATGTAGGTGACGCCATCAAATATACCGAGATGAAATCTGTGACCTATACCGGGATTTTAAACATAGCGTTAAGGATATGCATTTTCCTTGAAAGAAATTATTGACTCTGGAATAAATATATTCTCATTATTCGTTAGAGTTTTTTTTTCCTCCCAATACCCAAACCAGTAGGTTGAGAGTAGGTTGTTGGAATTGAAACTTAGAGATACAAAAATTCTTTTTAATCGTGATCAACTACCTAATAGTGAAGTCTTGAAAGAGTTCAATATATTTATTATGAAATTCTCATAAAAATCTTGGAAATTTGATAAGTCATTCAGCTCTCTGATTCACAAACCACAGTCAGGAAAACTTATGAGAGTGTAGTGCCGTAGTTATTTCGTGAATCAATATTTAAGATGTCTCAACTTCGAGAAAATTTGGAATTTGGTGGTGTTTCCTGTAAACACAGGCCTTGAAAGTACTAGGTCAATATCATTATGACCTTGAGCATAATCTTTCGCAGCGAATTTCAGTACATGTTTATAACTGTGGAACTTCGTGTTTTTTTCTCGGTACCTATCATTGTTTTTTCCAGAATAACTTGTAAGCAACTGATTCAATCATGATGACGCCCAGCTAGGTCCGAAAAACAACTTTTTAGAAAATTTCGCGATGATCATGTCATAAGAACAATTCGAAACAAAAATTGAAATTTATATTTCGTATATTCTATATTTTGCGATCTTCGGATCATATCCTCACGAAATTCTGTACGAACCCTCAATCATCATTTTTCAATAAAATACTGGATATCGATTCAATCCAATGTGAATTTTTGGAAACATCGGAAAAATAAAATTCGATATATCTCCAGAATCATTGAGTAGATTTAACCTTTTAACCAATTCAGCTTTCGTTATTAAGGTATAAACTACTCTACGAATATCGAGTTTTTAAGTTGGTTTTTTCCGCTCACGATCGGCCGTGAGAACGAATTGTTGAATGAATAAAATCTATTTAATATTTCCGCCGATAACCCATTCAGAATTTTATTTTCGGAATGTCACCAACAACAAAATTAGATCAGATTAAAATCCAGTACTTGATGGAAAAATGACAGCACGAAGGTTCATGCCGAAGTTCGCGATGATGATATAATTAGAAGATCACCAAATGTGAATTAACCTGACATAAAAATATCTTATTTTCTATTTTAATATCAATGACGAAAGAAACAGATTTTGAGAATTCCTCTAAACTATATGTGTAATTCATATGAAGTTTCTGACATAGAAGAGGAATAATGGTCTTAAAACTTCAATTTTTATTGGAATCTTCATGCAATGCAGGGTGAGATGTTTCGTAAGTTTGGCTGTACTACCACTTTCAAACCAACAATAATTACTACTTTCGCAGTCACATAGTTAATAAAATCATTTCAGGTTAATAAAAGTTTGAGAGGTCAACAGTTGAAACTAGAAATACGGAAAAAACGACATATTAAAACAAAATTATTTCTTAATACCTATGTATTTGTTCGGTACTTACTAATTAAAATTGAATTTTATTTCAACATATAGTCTGTTCCGTAGTTAAAGTTTCAACTTCTGAACTCTTAATTTTTTATCAACCAGACTAAATGATTTTATTTACTGTATAAATATGCAGCCAGTAATTTTTGTTGGTTTTAAAATGGTAGTTTCGGATTTATTTTTTTTGAGGTTATTTCCCTGATATTTCAGGAACTGCCCAAACGATTGGATTGAAGGATGGCGATCAATTAGAACATAAAGACGCGCAACTATTTGCGAAATTTTGTTATTGCTTTTAATTGTCATAAAAATTCAATTCAATACGATTTCAACTTCCGGAAATATTTGGAATTTTTTTTTGAAATTTCGTGTTTTGTTTTCTCGGTATCGTTGTTTTTTCCGGAATAAGTAATAAAATTTTGATTCCATCATGACAAAACTTGGTAGCCTGTTCGAAAATAATGATGAAAAACTGTGTGTAGAGTTTCGTGAGCATCGTGTCATCAGAAAAATTCCAAGAAATTTTTTTTTACTATCTATGGGACTTCGATGGCTAAAAGCATCTCCTCATGAAAAAATGAACACAAGTAGTAATAATATTATAACCATAGTGGATACGAATATTTGATAAGGATTGGAACACCTTCAGAAAATAATAAATATTTCACTATTTTACAAAGTATTTGATCTTGATATCACAATAAATCGAGATACTTGACCGAAGTATCTCATTCGCATTCGATTCAATTTTCATCATCAATTTGTTTCGAGTAGACATTAGGATCTCTTCATAGCATAACTTATACAAATTCGACGATTCAACAAGTTGACCTTCTTTCTTAAACCCGTTCATACACCACAATCGACGCTATTGGTCCCGAAAATCTGGCAACAGCGCTGGGATTTCGAACGTTGGCTGGATATGTTTGCGTGGTATATGAGGGATCGGATTGGGGGCGAAGTGGTTCGGGTTTGGGAAACGTTATCTACTATACAACTTTTTTGTCTTAAAGAAATTCTTTCCCCTCTCAGGCTGCCTAGTGAGTTATATTTTAAAACAACTCATTTCCACTTTATATACTCGTCAAAGTCATTTGGATCATGTGGGTCTTAGGTAGCCTGTATGATATATCGGGACTAGATGCGTCTATTGGATCAATATATATATATATATATTTCTTTGGTAAAAGTGTACGAGTGTGAAGAAAACTAATATGCGTCGTATTTCAATCATAAAGCATCATATTCCGAGAGAGCCAATTTTACTTTTAAAACTTTTTATGAAGTTTAGACCTTACCTTCAAAAACATCCGCCAAATGGTTCAAACCATTTTCACTTAAAAAATGTTTTAAGTCCATATTTTTCACTCCACTCACCTAGTATTCTTTACGCAGTTTCGTAAATCGAGACTATCACAGTAACGCACCATCTAAGGTTTATGCAATACTGGGAGAATAATTTACGTGGTTCGCAGCCTGGAGGGGTTTGGCGAGGAAGAGGTGGCAATCGACAAGTCTCTTCATGTTGTCGGATTCGCGGTAAAATAAAATTCCAGGCGTTAATACACACTTATTGGTGTCTAATCAATAATTATTATTAATTAATAAATTTTTTATCATTCATATTTCAATGCACAATTGTTTGACATAAATAACTGCAGTTTGTATTTCAAATAAGATTTGTTTCGTGGGAATAAATGTTTATTAATAGCTAATAATCTTTTCGAACATTACTTCTCGATACAACATTTATTTCCTAGTAATAAACTTTTCTTATTTTAAATAAATAGTGCCTAAATAAATCGAATGTTTCTCAGAAATAAACTCAGAATCCAGAGTTTCTAATTATGAATAACATTTTCGAATAATTAATAAATCTTATTAATTATCAATAAAACTGTTCCAAATAAAGATATCTTAATTATTAACCCTTGCATTTCTCTCAGTGTAGACTCACATATATACCCGAAATAGTACATTCTGATTCGCTGAACGCGTTAGCACTTCCATTCCCCCCAAATGAAAAATAAGAAACAATTCAAAAGCTGTTTAGATTCCAAATCACTCGTGATGAAAAACTCCTTCCACTATGCACTATGGGTGGTCGCGTGATTGCAGTGTATCAAGGAACCTGACCATGATGTAAGCATGGTGGAAATATACAAGGTGTTTTCTTGCGCATCTATATACCCGTCCTTGTCGCTCGCTATGACCTCAGTCTGGTAAAATTCTTCAATAGTTTGAACGTTCGCAATGGATTTTTGATATATTATATAATCTTGCTGGTTCTGATTGATTTGAATACCTTCTGTGAAATAAGTATGGGATCCAATAAAATCAATATTTTTGAACTACGTGTGCGGATAATTACTAATATTGGATAAAGTAGAGGAAAGTTACTAAATTGGAATCGCTAGTATAGGAACCAAAAATAAATTTTTACGAGCGTTTTTCCTTTCAAAAACAATAAGTTAGGATAAGAAGTATTTTCTGAACCCCAGAAATTCTCTATTCTGAAAAAAGATGTATAAAACTGGGCGAGAGTGCTTAAAGATATTTAAAAAAAGTAGGACCAATATGGCTTTCATTTCAGAGTTTGTAGAAATATTTTTCAACTCAATTCTAAAAAGCTGATAGGAGAACTCTACTTGTATTCAGTTATTTTCATGAAAGGAATGAAATATTTGCATTTGAAAATGATATGACTATTTTAAATTTAGTAAAATTGTTCTCTGATATTGATAAGAGTTTTTCAACAAAGCGTCGGATAAAGTTGAATCAGTAGCATCAATATGTTAAATTGTAAATTTGTGAAGAAAAAAATAAGGTAACTTCAAAGGAAATCTTCAGTTTATTAGTCATCTGCATTCACAAAGTCTGATGCAATGCCTAATTATTCATGAAAAAAGGCTATTCCATGGACAGAGCCGGATCTAGGGCGTGGCGAGGGAGGCATTTGCCACAGGCGCCAACCAACTAGGGGCGCAAAATTATGATTTTTTTTGTTGAAATTATGTTGTTCACATCAAAGTCCATTCATATTTTAGAGCTGTGCTATAGTGCATGCACCTGTTGTACAATATGCGGCGACGAGTAGTTACCAATGAATTAACAGATGATAAATTTACACTTGTCGGTCGCCTTACGATGCCCGATCGCGTCCAGATGTTTGTTATTCAAACACAGATGACCTCAATTAGCGGCAAGTTCAAAGGGAGTTAAATGGTTCGAGCTAGCGGCGGTAGCGCTCCGTCTAGGGTCGGTTTCTTGACGGCATGACAAAGAGATTCAGACCGTCCACATTATTCGCCGAATCGTTCATCACACCGGCTTTGATAAGGGTAGTGTATTTCGATGACGTTTACGACCGATAGGCTTGATGAAATCACCCCAGTCGTATTAATACTACTTTTTTTCTCGCATGTGGGGTACTTCCATGCAGCGGCGCAGTTGGTGGCATCTATAAGAAAAATAGGAACCAGGAACTTATCATTATATTTTATATTATGTGCAATAACGCAAATAACGGGATCGTGCAAGCGGACCGGGAAATTATTCTTGCTGGAAAAAGTTAAAAAATGTCAATCAGGTATGTTTGAATGATTCAATTTTGAGTTGAGGATTTTTGGGCGTTCGGTCAAATCATATTCTGTCCGTGCACACGAGAGTCAATTCTTTTTGGAAAGATATAACTCAGAGACTGCAAAATTTACAAGGTTATGTTTGGGTTGGGAATATCTCGGCGATATTATCGTTCGAATTTTATTTGCGAGATCCCAACGTATACCCATTCATTTAAAATTGCGTTGTACCATAATTACACGAGTTTTCATATGTATAAGAAGTTACAAAAAAATCAAAATGTTGAGAAGAATACGATAAATTTATCGTATCTCTATTATTTTATTAATCAGCTTTTTAGCTATGGGTACTACAGAAATAGGATCAAATGTCGATCAAATGAAGAGTATGATTCTTGAGTTTCACTGAAACATGAAAGCTTTTACTGTCCTCCTGAGATTTGTCCAGCATTGAGACAATTCAGATATGAATATAAACGAGCGCGCAAAACATTCCGATTTGACGTCCATGCATTTTCAGAATATTATATAATTTTAGTTTGATATAACCAACTGAAATGCCGCCCAAGAAACTATCAGGATCGCAATCTCGGAAGATCAGGGACAAAAAATTATTAGACCAAAAAAAATACTAGTAATATCTCAAGTTACTTTAAGAACGATGCGGGTATTGTGTCGACAAAAAGTGGATTCACTAGCGAAGCCCATCATGTAGTGGAATTTCCTTCTACTTTTTCAAGTACCGAGCCTATCGTAAGAAAGTATTCCATTTCGGATAATTCGGACAAGGAAAATTTTTTTGACGAGGAATCAGGACTTTCTGAGGTTAAACCTGAACCCGTTGATTTTAATGACCCTACATCATGGCGAATTACAAAAAGTAATATTAAAATGTTCGTTATGACCTTTGTTGGCATGTGTGTTCTCTAATGTATTTCAGTTTTTCATTTATACTTTCATTTATTGTTTTTTTTGAAGCTTGAATGCTTATATATTATTTTGAGAATAAATTATTCTATTCGCTTCCTTTTTGTTTTCTTCATACCCTCATTATCGTATATTAATACGTTTGTGAGCTCTCTCCACTACCTCAAAATATACATGGGAGATTATAGTAATTTCTATACACATATTGTTTGATATACCTAAGAATCCAATGCTCGTTCTCAAAAGAATATGATAATAGTAAAATATCTTAGGAATAGAATAAATTCTATCATTCATGAAAAGTATGTAGTCCTTGAAAAAAAAAATTTTAAAAGCTTATTTTCTAGCTTAAGTTATATTGTTCTATGAAATTGATATGAGAGATTTTCAACAA
The DNA here is from genome assembly GCA_958510865.1 of Myrrha octodecimguttata. NCBI lineage: Eukaryota > Metazoa > Arthropoda > Insecta > Coleoptera > Coccinellidae > Myrrha > Myrrha octodecimguttata. Next base: position 20,873,550 of record OY294061.1, on the reverse strand, counting down.
AGCTTCAGATAAAGTTGAAGCAGTAGCATCAATGTGTTAAATTGTAAATTTGTGAAGAAAAAAATAAGGAAAGTTTAAAGGAAATCTTCAGTTTTTCAGTGATTTGCATTCACAAAGTATGATGCAATGTCTAATATGTCTAATTATTCATGAAAAGAGGCTATTCCATGGATATCATATCCCAAGAACGATTCAATTGTTGGGAGGGGATGTTGAAATAAAAATCGGTAAATTTATCAGATATTTTTTGCAATCGGTGAATTTTCTATAACTTTTTTTTACAATTTTCAAATCGTATTCTTCTATTTAGGTTTCGCAATCTAATGTACGTTCTAGTACGTGCCATACATAATAAAATTTCATCAGGGATGCTAACATTCAAGCTAATAAATTCAGGATTACGCTTAACTATATCGATTAGGTTTCTGAAAATAAATTTTTCTCTGTTCATAAAATCTCCATGGAAATGGGTGTACTCATTTTCCATAATATGAACAGTTTTCATGAGCCAAATGCTAGGATGGATCAAATTGCCTCTAGAAATAAACTGTATCCAGTCTGGACTTCGAGAAGTTTCCAGATTTTTAGTAGGTTTCCCTTAATTGAGAGATTTGATTTTTTTTTAAATCTATATGCAATATATCCATCCAAATATTTTAATCCCTCTTTTGTCACTGTATCACTGAATTTATTAGCATCAATATCTGTCAATAAATTTTCGTATGGGGTTGGACTGTCTTCATTATTTTGACTCTCCATGGAACCATCCTGTTCATTCTCTAATTTTAATAAAGTAGTACTCAATAAATCACCAGATAAACAGGAATCTGAGTCTACTTCCGTATTCTCATTATCAGTGAACACAAATAAGGAATGTTTTCCTAAAACATACCAACGCAATCTATATTTTATTTGAAGAGGTTCTGGATGGTCGTTGGTAGCACCCATACCTCTAATGTAGGAGAAAATATTCTCGATTATGTTCTGATTCAATCTGTAAGTGATGAGATACTCGATATCAAATTTTTCCTTCAAATAAAAAAATAAATCTATCAAAGAACTATTGCTGAATATCATACCCTTCTGAAATGGCAATAGTCCCTTATGATTTACAACCCTCATACTACGAATGACCTCAGTAGTTTGGTTTATTATGGCTAATTGTTTAGCAAGGTCTGTATCAAAACCATTGCATCCCGGATGATCACCATATTTTGTTTTTGCATTAAAAACTTCCAACCAATCATTTATTGAAGATAAAATTCACTTGTATGGCACCAATTTTTGTTTTTAAATAAAGAGTGATTTTCACACCATTCTAAGGCCTTTGCAACGGTGTTGGAAAAAAGCTGTGGTGCTGGCCTCACCTTCTGACGTTCAGTTCCTCTAACTTTTAGATGGTAATCAGTTAGCCTGAAAGTAATTTTTACATCCTGTGTGGAAGCAGCAACTAGTTCTTCAATACAAGATTTATTTACGAAGTTTCCATTCACTGTGAACACTCGATCAAGAAAATGATTCTCTGCGAGTTTCAGCAAATGTGGAACATCAGCAAATACAAATACTGAGTCATTTTCCTCAACAGGGTGTTGAAAAGAGCATCCTTTGTCAGAACCCACGTCTATTTCTTACCAAAGTCTTTGGTTTGTTGCACGCCCATGTCAGAAATAATGGCAAGAACCGTATAGTTAGAACAATGTAATTGTTGAATAATGTCGAAGAAAATAATATTCGATAAAGCACAGTCGAGTTTATAAAAAATGGGTTGTTTCCACGGAGCAAAGAGTCCTCGAGCCATTACAACTTGGCAAGTTTTATGAGGACCCAAGACTCTCTCCTTTTTCGAATCAATACAAATTCTATTCGAAATATAAATTTCATCAAATGCTAATACACATATTTTATCCAGTTTCTGCATTGAAAGTTATTTTTGCTCCATCAATTTTAGAACGGTTTTCAGAATACCTTGATCCAAATTCATATTTACAGCCCATTTTCTCAAAGTACTCAAACCTGGAAGTGGATAACCTGTTCTACGCAAGTATTGATAAGCTTTGGGACTTACTCTTCCCAACGATATAGCGGAGGCAATGTCTTGTGGTATCCATCTGAATGTTTTTTGTGGATCGAGTGCTTTATTTGCCCTGGACCAAAATGTTTGCCCAGAATTGACTTCAAACCATTTAATTCCTCCTCCATAAATGGATTATTAGACTTCAACGTATCTTTTTACTTTCTCAACTCAGAATTCTCAGTTTTGAGTTTTTCGACCAGTTCGTTTCTAAAATTTTTAAAATAAATTTTTTAAATACCCATATACTTTTAGTTATGGTTATATCCATTATCAATAATTATATGTACTTACAGTTCAGATACTGAAGAATCCTCAGATACTGAAGAATCCTCAGATTCTTCTGCTGAACAAGGGAATGGACTGCTGACAACATTCATATCCACTTCATTTGCTTCATCATTACTCGAAGAAGGACCAGCTTCATTCAAAAGTTCATTCAATATGATTTGGTGCTTTTTTTTCTCCTGCCGCTTCAAATATCTTTTAGCTTGAGGAGTATCCAAAGATTTTTTGGGATCATTTAAACATTCAGTTGGTCTGGCATCAGTTTTCAGGTCCCTTGTATTTTTAGGCATATAATTCAGAAATCTATGTTTTTATGTTATGTTTATTATTTTCAGAAAATGCAGAAGGATGAAAATGCCTCGAACAAATACGAGCTAAAACAATAAAATATTTAAGAAAGTCAGTTCGGTGGCAAGGTTGAATATCTTACCATTTCCGGGGTTAAATTTCTTTTTTCGCTGGCAGGCATTTATCCACTGCTCGCGAAGTTCTTCATTTTTTGAAAAACCATAATATTGCACGTCAGTATCTTTAGTTTTTATAGAATAATTTCCACAACCGTCCACAGCACAGGCAGGCATTTTAGAGCACTTAAATGATTTTCACTCGCAAAAAATACGTTAAAATTTGCAACAAACAGCTACAAGTGTTCTAGTCTAGCCTTAAATGCAAATGAATCACCACAATACCTTTAGAAAGGTCGAAAACTTCGATAATGAAAGGTTGAACAGGTACAAGAGCTCGGAATTATTTCTCTGAGTGACGTCATGCGCCAACTGGACGAAAATAAGCCCAAGTTGTGAGCACACCTTTATATTTCCACTATGGATGTAAGTAAAACATGGTGTGCTCATCTGCTCATCTGTGATCGTTTTACCAATGATGACGTCACATTCTTCATTCAAATTCAAAGCACAGAATATATATTTCCTTGTATTTTAATCTTGCTGACGTCACTTTTTTATCAGTTGAGCACACCATGTTCTTTACATCATGAACCTGACTAACGGCCGGTTTCACAAAAGTGATTGCTCGGTCACGACTCGATTGCCAATCAATAGTAAATTCAGCGCTTACAGTTCATTTTCAAACTATTCATCGAATTCGGACTGTGCTCAACCAGTTGATCAGTCGCCAAAAGTTTTGTGAAACCGACCTTAAGAATTTATTTTGGAGTTGATTCAATTCGAAAGTCAAGAAGCCTTGTGGTTTATCAGAACCTAAATGACTAATCGTAGTAACAAGTAGGTACTTTTCTCGGTTTTCCAAGAAACAGAGTCTCCAGAGCAAACAGTAGTTCAAATAAAACTGGGTGACTTTTGGGGGCCATAATTTTTAAGAATGAGCAATGTTGCAATTTTTTCATACTCAAGAATCATCGGGAGAATAAAAGCTGAAATGGAGTGAAAATGGAAAAATAAATAACATTGCGCATTCTCAGAAAATAATTGAGTACCTACATTCCGAAAAAAATTTTTATAAAAATAATCACTGGGCAGGTTCCTGAACTTGAGATATTAACGAGGGTTTCGGAAACTTCAATGTGGCTGTGTTGCCGAAATCCACGAAGCCTTAATTTATCAGTCAACGGTACTGCTTGCCCTTAATAACCAGATAACCATATTTTTATTGCTAATTAAATGCTTATGATATATAATTAATAAACCTACTCAATGCGAACATAGTAATTGATATATACGACGATTACTACATTTCTCTTTCTTTTCGAAAAGAGAACTGCTTGGATAATCTTCAACGATTGTAATATAAAGAAATAACCTTCAAATCCTACATTTACGTGGACTTGTGCGAACCTTGATAAAAAAGTAAAACTACTCGAACAATTCAATATCCTTCGTTTCTGGCCAGAGTTCACACCCATCACTACGATTTTTTTCAAGAAGGTTAATTAAAATAGCCAAAAGAATAAATATGAATTTTTTTCGAAAAAATGTGGAGTAATGTCTAGGTTTCGAAGGCTACGTTGTTTTGTAAGCCATCATTGAAAATATAAGAGGTCTGAACGCAAACGAGGGAGAACATTGAAACATTAAAATTAGAGAAATGAATATTAATATAATTATAATATAAATATTCAGACGTGTACTCGAAATATTATTCAATAGAGGATGAAGATTTTGAAAAAGAGTTATGGAAGTGAAAGTATCCATTAGGTATATGGTTATCGAATTTAAATTGAGTGCACCTTGATGCAACATATTCGAAAATTAATTTCGTCATTGTCAACTACCTGTTGCCCAGTTCCAGTTTGAAAAATTTCTAGCATTCGGTAACACACGTGATTCTTCTGAAATAATTGGTAAATATTGAATATGACGTTTGTAAAATGATGTTCGCGATTATGTACCCAGGGCATGAGTTTTGATTTTGATTTGATCGCGACAGCATTCCATGTATAACATATAGAAATTATGCTTGGGAATATAAGAGAAGCTGTAGAGTATGTAGTATAAAAGGCTAAGTTTTCGCAGTTATTTTGCCACTTCATCAGAGCATCTAAAAACAATTACGCACGTACATTACAACAATCACTGATTACACATTCCTGACTTACACACTGTTGGATTATTTAAATCAAAGGTATTATCTCTGTATTCGGATAGACGCATCGAACATTCAAACATTCGGTAAAAAGGCAGTTCGAACATTTATATTTAATTCAATAAAGTTTTTTCAGGAATTTGGACAGCAATTTATTCGAATCACTTATTACATCGCCAACGTTTCGAACCTTTCTTGGTTCTTTTTGCGCGCATGTTCTAGGGGAACATCGTGCTATCCTTTTGTTCCAATGTCTGTAATTTTGGATGATTGAGCCGAAAATAGTCTCAATCGACTAGGTTCGACTCACTGATGACGAATCCGGTGTCAAAAATCGATTCTGTCCGGCCGTAGACACAATAACTGTCGACAGAAGCAAGCTAGCAACTTGAAACTTTCAGGATAGGTTGCGCATCAGAATGCCGCGGTTAAGTTCGTTAATGGGCCAAATCGGTCGAATAGTTTCCAAGTTATAGACACTTGAAACTTTGAAGTTATTTATTTTTTATTTCAGAAAATACTTGAGCGATTAGATTCAAACTTGGCAGTTAGGTGGAGTATTACGACGCGCAACTTTGAGCCGAATTTCGTCAGGATCATATTGTTAGTAAATAAAAAATTTTTTTTGGAAGCCATTCATTGTATCGAAAAAAAAAGTTCCACTCACACTTTGAGCTTCATATTTCACAGTAGTGTACCAAATTTCAGTTCGATACGATCATAAGTTTTGGAGATATCAGGAAAAAATATGCCAAATTTCGAGGTTTTCTTCTCGATATCGTTGATTTTTTCGGTATAACTCGAGAAATACTGATTCAGTCCTGATAAAACTTCACAGCTAGTTTTGAGATGCTGAAGGACAACTTTATGCGAAATTTTCGTGATAATCGTGTCATAAGAACAATTTGAAAAAAAAAATTTATATTATATGATTCTCTTATCATATATATCATCCTCATTAAATTCTGTATGAAACTTCAAACTGTTATTTTTCGATGAAGTACTGGATTTCAATTCGATCAAATATGTATTTTTGGAAATATTGGAAAAATAACATTTTGATTGGGTATATCTACGGAATCATTGGTCGGATTTTACCCATTCACGAATTCGGCCTTCGTAATTAAGATCCAAACCTTCTCTACAAATATCGGGTTTCTAAGTTGTTTCTTTCGTAAGATATTGTGTTTACTCAGTCGGTCGTTAGGCTGACCATTAACACAATAACTTCCGGAAGAAACGACTTAGTAACTCGATATTTGTAGAGTAGGTTTGGGGCTTAATTACGAAGGTCGAATTCGTGAATGGGTAAAATCCGCCCAATGATTCCGTAGATATACCCATTCAAAATTTTATTTTTCCAATATTTCCAAAAATACAGATTTGATCGAATTGAAATCCAGTAATTTATCAGTAAAAAATTTCAAAAAGCACTGCTGTGAAGGCAGCAGCTTTTGCGTGCATGTTCAAATTCGTTGCTGAAGCGGTCATCTACATTGAACATGCGCGCCAAAGTTGCTGCCCTCACGGCAGTGCTTTTTGAAATTTTTAATAATATATTTTCAATTAAGTAGAAAAAAAATGGAGTCCCTGTACGTAATAGCTCCATCGGTCAGTATTTTCCCATAGGGTTAGAGGGATACCGTACCAATGCAATTTACATGAATATGGTAGGGAAAACATAGCATAATAATTGATTCGCACAAAAATCTTTCACCCATGAAGACTCGGTTAATAACTGTGTGTGGAGTTGGAAAGCCCTTTTCGATTTTCGAAAAAAAATGTGCTGAAGTGCGTCGTTGGGATATCTTTTTATTTATCATTCTATATGGTTCTCAACATATTTCACAGAATGTTTAGAATAGACCAGCCCCATACTTCTGTGAAAAAGTGAATTTCATCGGCTGAAATAGATTGTGTTACACGTATATACTGAGTTCTGTCGTTCGAATTTTTCCCCTTGATTTTCCAGATACTCAAAAGCTGAAAAAAAATTCGACCCAGCACTTTCGTAATGCAAACACACTCAGAAAATCGTGCTATACGTGATCTTATTTGTGCCATTGAAATTTCATTTCGGAAGAAAGGTGACCAAGGACTTTCGTTTTCTTTTGTCGAAAACTATGTTTTTTCTAGTTGCGCTACATTTGTGCAGACTGACAGATGTCCAGAAAAACTTTCAACTTTTTCCTCAAACGGTGAATTTTAGATAAAATCGGTAGGTGTATGCCGGGTGTCACAGGAATCAAAAAACTATAATTTTCAAGATATCTGATTGAAATTTTGTACATTGATACTACAGATTGTTTCCCATCGACTGAAGTAATTGATGTGTGTCTATGACTACCGGCTTAACCAGAAGTGGACGTAATTTTCTATTTTATCCTGTGAACTGATGTATATTTTTGCATTCTCGAATTCTACGTTTAATTTGGAGAGTAATGCCGTCAAGAAAAAAATGAAACTGAGAAAAAAAGTAAATTTAATCAAAAAAATTTTTTGGTTTTGACTTCGGTTCATTCCAATATGCTAATCATCAAAAATTATTTCCAGTAGAAATTGACCACTTGCACTTTAGTCCCATGCGAGGTGTGAACCTTCTGCTCTATATCTATTTATACTGGATCTACGTTCATAAAATCATAGAGAAGGGCGACAAGATTGATAATTTAATCATAGCATAATATAATTCCGACTGTCCTTCAAAAATGGTTAGAGTTAAAGGCCTATTACACTATCCAATCTCAAGGACCCGGCATATCGGGTGTTTAATCTGCCGGGTCATGTTTTGCTTATTACATCACCCTAGATGCCGGCCGTTTATTATATCCGTGAATGAACGATCCGGCGTTGCGTTGATACTGCCCTGTATGCTAGGCGGTAAGAAGCTAGTCAGATCGGGTCCATTCGATCGCACTAAATCAGGATCCTACCTGCCAGTTCGTTATTACACTACACGGTCCCTGCCTACCGGGCCCGGGATATTGGGTAGTATATTTTGTATTCATGGTAAATTGAGTCATTTTAGAGCAATTGAAATCAGGGATCGCCAAAATTTTTTCGGTGCTCTAAGCAGGAAAAAAAAGATTTCGCAATCGAAACATATGAAGAAAAGCTGATGTTTTCGGTGAGATAATAAAAATATATTTTCCACTGTAACAATCACACACGTAATAGCGGAACGAACTCATATTGCAATTGGTCTGTCTACCGCTACTGCGACACAAATATATCAAGAAATCATGATCAGATAATTGAGTGTTCGATTTAGCCTCCATGTACGTTAAAGCCCCTCATGCCCTTAATATTAACAAAAAACTGATTAATTGTTTTGCCACCATAATTCCACAACACTATATTGAGATAATTCGAGTTTCATTTTCATTTCAGATGCTTCATTTGATTGTACGTATATTTCACACAAAAATAATCAACTTCATTTCCCTATTGGATATTTCAGGGAAAAATTGTTGGGAAATATATTTCCAAAACTGGCGCATACGAAGTTATCACTGCAGCTTTGATTCAACATGATCCGAACTTCGATTTCCACGAGAAGATCGGTGGTATGTTTTGTAAAGAAATAGCGCATCTCCTGAAATATACCAAATATGGTTACGTGAGCGTAACTTCCCGAAGCATTAACGAAACAGATAGTTTTAAATAATATTTTTCCAAAAAACATTTGTTAGTATCATCCAACACCAATAAACATTTGAATGTTGACCAGTTGAACTACGTATTGAAGGTGAATAATGTAGAAACCGACAAAATTTGTTAACACAGGCGGAATGAATATTCAATTTATGACAAATTATGTACCGACTTTCACATAAAAGATAATAATAATAATAATAATAACATCATTTATTCTCAGAATCACCATTATACAATTACAATAATGAAATGAAAACAAGTCAAAATCAAAAACAAACAACCAATACAGCAAACCACGGGAAATAATCGATTTGGAACTACCATTATGTTTTACAAAAATCTATAAATTCTTCGATGGAATATGGCTCACAATTCAATACAAACACAAATAGTGCCCTACGAAATGCATTGTAATCAGAAATAACTCTTATGACAATTGGCAGAGAATTATACAATTTTATACCCATATACAAAGTACTTCGTTCAGTGATCGAAAATTTATGAATTGGAAAAAAATATTCGTGAATTCTCCTTGTCGAGTTGTTATTTTTATATTCTTCCAGATAATGTGGATGCTTGCGAAAAAACAGTAATGTACGGTAAATGTACAGCCCTGGCAAAGTTAAAATATGGTTTGACTTGAAAACACTTCTACATGATGATCTGAATTTCATATTCAACATGGTTCTAATGGCTTGCTTCTGTATAATTAATATATGCTCAGCTTGTGAACTAGATCCCCAAAAAATAATGCCGTAGGACAATAGTGATTGGAAGTTTGCGTAATAGATAGTTTTTAATGTGTTCACATCCACTTGATTTCTAATAGCCTTCATTGTATATATTACTGAATTTAATTTAGATGCCAATATACTACAGTGTTCTGCCCAAGTTAGGTGTCTATCTATTGTTATTCCAAGTAGTCTAGTACTTGAGCTAGGTGATATGCTAGTGTCATTAAGGTTGATGCACTGTGGAAAAGTTAAGTTTGATCTAATATTGGCGAAGTACATAATATTTTATTCGAATTTAGTGTTAATGAGTTAGAGTTGCACCATTCATCAATCTTTGATACAACAGATGTTAGGCCTTCTGATACACTACCTAAGTTATGAGAAGATACAATAACATTGGTGTCATCGGCATATAAGTACGCATTTAGATCCCATTCACTCTGTTCTTGATAATCAGCTGTTTCCGACTCCACAACCTGCGGGATATGGACATCATCAACGTCTTCTTCCAAAACCTCTGGTAGATCATCATCGTAAACTATAAACAGAACAGGTCCTAAGATAGTACCTTGAGGTACTCCAGCTAGTGCGGTTTCTTCCGATGAAAAGAATTTTTCATTCCTTATGTCCAGAACTACAACCTGTTTTCTACCGCTCAGGTAACTCTCTATCAGATGTAAAGGTATGCCTCTAACACCCTTCCTCTCTAATTTCTGCAAAAGTAATTTGTGATTAACGCAATCGAAGGCCTTCGAAAGATCAACAAATAGCCCTGCTGGAATTCTTTCTTTTTCGAGAGATGAATAAATTCTTTGAGTAAATTCGAACACTGCCGTTTGTGCACCTTTACCTTTTGTGAAACCATGTTGATTGTTAGATAACACTTTAAATTTCTTGAAGAAGTTCAGTAATCGATTAGCAAGAATTTTCTCGAATATTTTTGCAAAAGATGTGATCAAGCTAATGGGCCTATAATTGGTGAGGTCTTCTGGGTCTCCTTTTTTGTGACAGGGCTTCACAATTGTTGTTTTCAGTGAATCAGGAAAAATTCCAGTTTTAAAGGATGAGTTTATAATGTAGCATAGTGGCTTGACTATATCTGATATATGATGTTTTATTACATTAAGAGGTATATCGTCGTATCCAGCAGAAAATTTATTCTGCATTCCTTTCACGGTAGAAATGATCTCATTTTCATCCACCTCAAATAAGTAAAACAATTTTGATACATTTCTCCTACTCCGAAAATCTGTATTAGAACCTGAGGAAAGCTTTGCTGCTATACTGGTAAAGTGGTTATTAAATTCATTTGCTAAACTACATATTTTATCAGTGTTGCCTTGATTCATAATTTTTGGAGGGTATTTAGCAATAGGCTTTTTACCTCGGTTGGTAACTTCTCTAATAACATTCCATACTACTCTAGTTTTATTGTCCGCTTTATCAATGATGCTTTTATAATGAATTCTCTTTTGGGAGCTCAGTGCCAGGTCATAGGATTGTTTAAGTTTTTTATAATAATCTAAAAATTCACTCCTATATCTAGACAATACAAACCATAAATCCAGTTCATCCTTAAGTGATTGAATTTCGCTAGTATTTTTGAATATACCCCTTTTTCTGATGTTTACCGTCTTGAGTGGAAAAGCCTTATCAAACATACTCTTGAATTGAACAAAAAATATATCCCACATTTTGTTGACGTCATTTTCAGGCATTAAATACAAATTGGACCAGTCAATGTCTTCTAACATTCCCTTAAGAATTAGATGATTTTCTTCTCTATATTGTCTAACTTTCTTTTTATTCTGTGTAGTGTTTTGACTGAAGGAAGTAACGTTAAAAATGAATTTCTGACCTGAGTGATCCGATAAGTGCTCCTCTATAACTGTAGTTTTACCCTCGATATTTGTGATAATGTTGTCTAGACATGTTGCAGTAAATTCTGTTCTTCTTGTTAGTTCTTTTGTTGTGAGTTGCAAGTTGGACGAATTCAAAATTCCTAGAAATGTCCTGCAATCATTCGTTGGGGATAAAATATCAACGTTGAAATCACCAGCTACAATAAGATTTACATTTTCTAAAAGACATTGATCTAGTAGTGTATTGAACTTCTCGAAGAAAACTTCAATGTTAGGTAACGTATTAGGCCTGTAGATACACACTATCAAAAATTTGCTACCATCAATAACTAATTGGGAAGCACAGCATTGAAAACATCCAGGTTCATTTAAAATGTTAAAATCAGATCTCTGCGTATGATCCATACCCTCCTCAACAAAAATTGCGCATCCACCATGACGACCTTTTTTTCTACAGTAGGAAGAAGCCAAAATAAATCCACTAGGTACATAACATCCAAGTTCTTCTTCCGATTTCCAATGCTCTGTTATACAAGCTATATTCACATTATGATTTGATAGTAAACTTTGTAGCTTCAAGAAAGAAGTTCCAATTGCCTGAACGTTTTGATGTAGGAGACATATATGTTTATCTATCTTACTTTTTGTTCCAGGGGTCTCCGGAAAAAATTTTTGAAGTTGAATTCTCTTAATATAACACCAGCTGGCCAGAAATCAGGCTTGCTAAGTTTATCTAATGTAGCATCATCCGGTATTCCAACACTGAAGGCAGAATTTTCTCCTTTTGTAGGAAGTTTTTTAACTTCCACAATTTCTGTTACTTGTAGGTCCGATATATACTCCTTGATGTCAATTTCTGAGATATCCGTACCTGCGATCCTACCCACATATAACCATTTCTTACGAATAGCCCCTTTCAGTTTAGTATTCACTTCAGATGTTCCAGTGCATGTAACCATTTTCGTTTGTCTATTCCTATACTCATCCAAACTATTCTCCATCGTTAAATTCAAGCGTGGTCTTTCTTTATTTCTTCTACTCACTACAGTGCTCCATTGTTGTTCATCATTATTTTTATTAGTATCATTATTTGAATTTTTATATATTTCAATAGGAAGAAAATACATGGCGAGTTTTGAAAGAAGCATCTTTTATCAGTATAGGTGTAGATGACAAGAAATCAAACTCGGATATTTCGCTGGATTCTGCTATTTATAGAATCGATGAAATCAATATCGATATTGGATCTTCTGTAATTCGTTCGAAGAGTTCAGAAGAAAATTATAGAACGACCAATGCAACGGAGGATATGAAATCATCGAATTCATTCGTGTCTCCTCAAATTGAATGCAACGACTCTAGTCCAGAAGAGATCGTTGAATCTTCTGATTCAATTGGGAACAAGAGTTTTTTACCGGAAATACGTGACGTGCCTTGTGAGATATTGAATATTTCGAATCCTAATACTGAAGCATGTATTCTGTCGCTACAGGCAGAAAATACCGCAGAACTAAATGAAGATTTTGTTTCGAAGAGTCCAGAAGAAAATTATGGAATGACAATTGCAACGGAGAATATTAAGTCATCCAGTTCATTCGTGTCTCCTTTAATTGAAAGTAACGAGTCTAGTCCAGAAGAGATCGTTGCATCTTCTGATCAAAATTAGTATAAAAGTATCTCACCGGAAATGAGTGATGTGTCTTGTGGGTTACTAAATATATCGAGTCGTGCTACTGATGCATGTATTCTGCCACTAAATGCAAAAAAAAAATGCACAACCAAATGAAGATACCAAATATACAATTGACAACAAATGTTTTTCCTAATGATCTGAAGACGTCTGTAATAACTCCTATTCACAAAAAGGGAGAAATTAACTTAATAGAGAATTATAGACCTGTCAACATTTTGAATGCACTAGCTAAAATTTTTGAAATTATATTACATCGAGATATCCAGAATCGAGCTAATATCAAAGTGAATCCAAGTCAACACGGTTTCGTAAAGGGAAGATCAACTGTAAGCAATCTTTGTGCCTTCACAGAAAGTGCAGCGGAGGCCATACACAGTGGCACCCAGCTTGACACAATCTATACAGATTGCGAAAAGGCTTTTGATAGGGTAAGCCACTGCGTGCTTTATGGAAAGCTTGCTGAAGGTGGATTTTCCGAGAACGCCTGTGATTTTCTCAAATCATATTTGGATCAGAGGCAACAGATTGTGAAGGTTACTTTTTCACATAGTATAGTTCAGACATCAGGGGTACCACAGAGTAGTGTCTTGGGTCCTCTGCTTGTTTTGATATTCCTGAATGATCTTCCTGCCTGCGTGCAGTTTTCTGTTGCGTTGCTTTTTGCAGATGATTTTAAGTTGCTCAGAAAAATTTTAAGCATACTCGACTGCAATCTTTTGCAGGCTGATTTAAGTGAGGTCGAGCAGTGGTTCAGTAAAAATAAAATGTCTTTGAATGTTTCTAAGTGTAATGTCGTCAGCTTCACTAGAAAAAAAAACCGATAGAATTCGAATATAAAATCTGCACAGAAAAAATCGCACGAAAATCGGAGGTAAAAGACTTGGGAGTTGTATTTCAGTCAAACTTGAGAATAGGCAGTACGCAACAAGTAAAGCTTTCAAGGTATTAGGTCTATTGATGAGAAATGCAAGAGAGTTTAACTGTGCGACAACTTCTCTTTTATATAAGGCACTTGTAAGACCACATCTGGAATATGCCTCGGTAGTATGGATGCCTGTAACTGCCATCAACGTTGACACCATAGAAAAGGTACAGAAAAGATTTCTCAGGTACTTACATGTAAAAAAATATAAAGAATTTCCATTTATGAAATCCTATCGCTCTATGTTAATTGAGTTTAGTTTTCAATCTTTAGATAATAGGAGAAAAACAAAAGCTGCGATTTTTATCTCTGATGTTGTAAATAGTAGAAATTATTTTAATTGTGATTTTCTGAGTTATATTAATTTCAAGGTTCCAAACTTAAATTTAAGATTGCATAATAAGAACATATTTTTTGTTAAACCGAGTGTGTTATCCCCTATTAACACAATGTTAATTATCTGTAATGAATTCGTCCAAAAGTTTGATATAGACATATTCAATACTGGTGTAAATGAGTTGAAAGCTCTTTTGTGTGTGTAACTGTTACCTCTCTACATGTGTAATTACTCTAAGTGTGTATATGTGGAGGTTAAATAAATAAATAAAAAATAAATAAATAATCGGAATTATAGACTAATTCCGTCTTCAAACTCGGAATTAGTCTATAATTCCGAGTTCAAAGTCGGAATTAGTCTATAATTCCGAGTTCAAAGTCGAAATTAGTCTATAATTCCGAGTTCAAAGTCGGAATTAGTCTATAATTCCGAGTTCAAAGTCGGAATTATGTATAATTCCGAGTTTGAAGTCGGAATTAGTCATAATTCCGAGTTCAAAGTCGGAATTAGTCTAATTCCGAGATTAAAGTCGGAATTAGGTGGAAAAATTTTTGTCGACAAAGAGTGGCCCTTCTACGCCTTCCTACTTTTCCAATACCTGGAAATATATAGGGGAAGATTTTTTCCGATGGTAAATTGAACGTGAAGTATTACCCCGAATTTAAACGCAACAGGATTAGGAAATATGTGAATAATGTTTGTATTATAGTGTTCAAGTATGTGGAATATTCAAAGAAAAATGGTAAAATAAGTATTTTCGCAGTATGAAAATGAAACAAATATACTTGTAAGAGATTCAAACTAAGTATCCAGAATAAAATAGTTGATGTTTATAGCTCATCCATTGATTATCCATTATCCATTATTATTATTATTATTATTATTATTATAATCACTCAAATTTCTACCAGTCAGGTGAGAGGCACGAAAAGATTAAAAACGAGTAATAAAATACTTCAAATTATAAGAAGAAAACTCTTCTAAAAGCTAATCGGAAAATCTTAACTTCAGGAAGACACTTACAGAATATCAAATCAGATTGCGTGTTAAGGAAAATAAAATCAGAAGCTGCTGCACATCTCGACAGAGATAAAGATGATTTGATTGACATTATTCTCATGCAGAAAGATCATCCCGATTTCATAAGGGAAATTAGTATTCCGTTCAATCTCAAGCTCTATGCTATCCAAACCATGGTTTGGAGGAGTTTGAAGTTTTAAAGAGCCAGAACAAAAATAATGTACTACCAGTAATTCACTTTGATGCTACTGGGGGAGTAGTTAGAAATCCAATGCAGGATACTAGGAATTTTTTTTATACTGCAGTTATAAGGATTGAAAATTCTGAGAGAATATATCCCATTCTCTCAATGATTTCGTCAGTTCAGGATTCGAACTCAATATTCAATTTATCAAATGATTTTCGATTCTTCTGTGAATCATTTAATTATTGGCCTGTATTTTCTGGTATAGTGATTGACTGTTCTTTCGCTAATCTACATGCAATTTGCAAATCTTTCAATAGAGGTCCTTTACTGGAATATTTACAAGTATGCTATGACATGAATGTCAATGGAAAGCAGCCAGAGAAAGAGAATGTTGTAACAGTTCAAATTTGCTGTTCACATTTCATGAAGATGCTATCGAAAGACGTCGATATAATGGCTACAAATGACATGCAAAAACTATATTTCAAAGATTTATAAGCTGCTGCCATTTTGATGAATAATATAAAAATATTCGATAATTTCACAAAACATGTCTATGTATTATTAAAATCTAAGAATATGAGCATACAAACCGATAATTCCCAGTATTGGTTGCAAAATGTACTGACAAAGCGTCCAAGAAAAAATAATGGTACTGATAAATTAAATCATTGCGAATTCCCAGAATTTTTTTCTGAAACAGTGCATTCAAAAAACAAAGTTCTGCTTAAGTCGAGTCCATATTTTAAAAGATTCAGTCGGATAATTGAATCGGTAACAATGGGTATTCAAGGGAATAGTGAGAATATATTTCACAATGAAAGATTCTTCGATTTGATCTTGACAAAATATTTGCCATTGTGTTCCCTTTGGAGTGCAGTGATGCTTACTGATCAAGGATCTGTCAGCGATTCTGTAGTGGAAAATTATTTTGGACAGCTGAAAAATATAAGATTGAATTTTCGACAGAATTTGAAGTGTTCGCAATTTATTAGAAAATTACGAGAAGATATATTAGCTTTGAGTAGTGAATGTGATTTAGGAATCCGAAGGACACGTTTGACAAAGGGAGATCCCACAGAAGAACAATTCTCGCAAGAACAATGGGCAAAGAGCGAAAAGAGAAAAAGTGGTACTCATTTCGATGTCAAATATCTCAGGAACCCTATTGTTCGAGAACTTAATCCTGATGTTGTTTTTGCTGAAGATGATGACGAACTACCCTTATGTGCATATTGCGGACTCGTTTTAATCAACGAATCGTCTGATTGGGTTAAATGCGATATATGTCTACGATGGATACACCAAATATGCGATAGAGGTAACAATTTGAAACGGACATACGAAGGAGTTTTTCACCTTGAATTATGCGTTTTACCACCGACAACTACATCTACCAAATTAAAAAATCTGAGACTTAGGGCCAATTGCACCGTTTTCGTCTTAAGCTACAGTTAGTTAAGCAACGATAAACTTATTAAACTCTGCTTTAAATATTCGGCTTGCACCGAGGCTGAATGTAACTAGATTAAAATTAATCTAGAAATCTGGTTACTTTCTCATGAATTGGTACTTGTGACTAGCTTCATGTTGTTTATTTTAACCCTAATTGGAGAAATATTTTAATTCAAAAGATGAAACCCATTATTATGGGTTACTACTACCATATTTCCATAAGTTATGAAAAATCAAGATGCATCTATTGAAAAACCCAACGAAAAAATATATATGACAGACTTTATAGCTTCCATAAAAATATTGCGTGTAATGTTCCTGACTTGTTTATTATCATTAAGATTATAGGGATCTCTTACCACAGACCTGTGCTCTTACCTCTGCATCAGGCTTTAAACCTTATTCAAATTTATAGTCATATACTCAAGTAAACTCATATTTTGTAATATCTCAAGATTTAAGTTTCTGCATGGAATTACAATCCTGGCGTTTGTAAGATGAATAAATGAATAGTATTGATTTATCCGAAACAACTTTCCGATAAGGAACGGCTCACCTAAGAGTAGACTTTCTGTTAAATTATTATAAGTATATTATGAATTGAGTTAATTTTTGGTCGAAGATAATGAAAACTCTGATGTGGATCCGCAGACTAAAAAGTATTCTATATAAATATTGAAGTATCATGGATGGATTGACAAAGGTGTACGTTTGAAGATTGTCTAACACGAGGATGCAATTTCTTTCACATTAATTCGTTTGTAGTTATATTTTGAGTCCAATTAATATATAATAGAGGATAATGATAGCACAGAGACAGCACCTGCACAATAATGAAGTATTACATGATAGCTTTCCACGTAATATATCACTGAATGAAATAGTACTGAAGAATCTTCATGAAACTATGTTTTCTCATTCCAAATATGTCTTCGATTTCATTCTGCTATTCGCTCTTGGAAATAAATGAGCATATCATTGTAACTTTTTCATTTCAAATAGTTGAAGGCTTATAGAAATACCATTAAGTTTACGAACTCAATGGAAATACTGGTGTTAATTCTTCATGCTTTAAAACATACGAATCAATGCCTACTGATGCCAGTTTCTCCCTATATCATTTTTCATAAATATCATCTGAAAATCAACCACTTTTAATCAAAATTTGATTATCAACTCGTAGGAGTTCTCCATCAATGTCCAATGTAAACAAAAAAAAACGTAAACAAACTGGAGGTTACGTCCAGAAAAATGTCAAACTTGTACGAAATCGCTCGAAAGTAGGGTTAGATTCCGAAGCTTACCATTAATCCTTCTTTTAAACCCCCAAATTCGTAGGCTTAAATATAACAGTCTGTTAAGGCCTTTTAACGAGGATTACGTGACGGTGCAAGATAATTTTGTACCAAAACCTTGCTTATGGACCTAATCTATGGTTTTGTAATACGGTGCAATTGGCCCTTATGTGTTTATCGTTTCTTAATTTTCTGAATTTAACCCGTAACTGGTGATCTGGGGTTTAACAAACCCCACGCAAAATATGAATTGTGGCTGTGCAGTTTTGGGTGGGGCTTAGTCGTTGAGATTCTACATAGCTTTCAACACAGACCAACAAGACAAATCACTTCATCGTTTGCGGGAATCGCGTCTCTCCGACCTTGAGAAATATAACAGACATAACCACACTTTCTTCTTCCTCGAAACAGCATATCAAATTGAATACTTGATTTTGGAATATCTAAAATCGAAATGTGAAAACGGATTTGTCGGGATTCAGGAATCACAAAATCAAAATCAGACTAAGATTTTTCGATGAAACCATTTGAAAAGCAAATTTCCAACACCAAAGCGAGTGTTTTTGTCACATCTTAAACTCCTGTAGAAGAATTCGGTTGGAGTAAATGAAAATTTTGGAAAAATGTTATGGAAAACCCGTTTACCTTAATCAGAGAATCTTTGTAGTTTCACATCAAATGAGATTCATTTCAATATAAAATCAAACTATGAATAGACCAACTTTGTTCGATTCCAATCCTAGTGTTTGTGCAATCATATACAATTTTATTAGACATCCCATCGTTTTAATTGAATAATGGAGGTTGTAATGCTTTTACTTCAGTTGCGATTCCTTTATATTATATAAAATGAACATTATGGATGAGTCCACCTAAGTTCGATTCCAATTCTTGTTGTATATTTAAAACATATAATGAGGCCTGTACTCATAAATAGAACCTCAAAGATGACTCAACAATTGATTTGGTTGTAAAAAAATGTTTGGATTATATTCTTAAATGGAACAGATACGAAATTATTCATCAATTAATAGGATGAAAAATTCATTTCAGTTTGTTTACATGTTTATAACCTCTTCAAGCGAGTCCGAAAGCGGCGAGAGTGACGTAATCCTATTCCTGCAATCTGATTGGCACCCCAAAGCACCCCAAACGCCTTCTAAAATTCTGATTAGCTCGATTCAGGGTCATATCTGCGTTGACATAGATTTCCTAAGTAAATGACGCGAGTGGTTTATCTGGTTGATCTGTGCTTTCAATCAGTACGCTCTCGATTCCGTTAGTTACGCACGTGTCGAAATTACGCTTCTGTTTCGTGGAATTCAAATTCTATTCATATTTGAGGTTTGCTAAACCCCACCTCACGAATTATTCAGCAAATTATTATATAATTGAGAAAGAATAAGAACAAAGTACCGCAGGAATTTTCGCAGGGACAAAATAAGGAAGAGAACTCTGCCGTTTATGGATTCACCAATGATCTGACCTTAGTCTCTTTCGTACCAAAAAAAAACAAAGCTGTTCTATTAGTTTCCTCCATGCATCATGACATATGTGCTGATCCCCAGACTGTCAAGCCAGAAATGATCATGTTCTATAATGAAACAAAAGGAGGATTTGATGTCTTGAACGAAAAGTGTACCGTGTATTCCACGAGCCGTCGAACCAACCGTTGGCCATAAGCAATTTTTTTCACATTGCCTTATATTAGCCTCGTTAATGCCTACGTATGTCATTATAGTTTTCCTGGACATCCTGTCGAAACGAGACTCGAATTCATAAAAGGTCTTGCTTGGTCTCTCGTGGAGCCCCATCTAAACATGAGGCTCATCAACAGCCGCCTACCTCGAGAGCTTCGGCAAAATATAGCACGAATTTCGAAAAAACTTATTTCGAATAAAATTTCTCAACCTCTCACGAAGCAAGTAAGATGTGGTAAATGTCCGAGAAACCAAGATAAGACAACCAGATATGAGTGTGTTGATTGTCAGATCCCTATCTGCGGTAGTTGTACTGTAAACCACTATCATGACTGGCGCAGTCATGATAGTGGCCCCAATTAGGCGTTAATTGGGGCCTGTTGATAACTGTTTTCCCAGAATTTTTTTAAATTTATTTTCATTTCATTTTATATAGTATATTGTTTATATAGTATATTTATCCTGATTGTACAATGATAATTATCTTGAGTGTATATGATTTCCTTTTTTAATATACGAAAATGTATGAACATGTCATTTTGCCCCATTTTTTCCAACATTTCGAATTCAATTTGAATAAAGAACCATATTTCATATTTGTGTGAACTATTAGTCATAAACCATTCATATGAGAAACAGGCCATCCAAAAATGGTTCGCAAAATTTTTTTTTAATATATGTCTGAAATTACATAGTTTTAAAATTGGGGTTTATCAAACTCCACCTCACCAGTTAAGTGACTAAAATTCCACCTCACCAGTTACGGGTTAACAGAGTTAGAGATAACCGAATTGGAAAGAAGGACTAGAGATCGAAGAAAATGTGATAGATGGCAAAAAGAAAGAAAAATCAGAGCGATTTCGTCATACTTTGGAAGAATTTGTAAAGCTCGAGGAACATCATCTTTTGAAAATATCGTTAAGACGATAAAAGAACAGAGACATATTCGTTCCGCTGCAGTGATACACGGTACCTATATCATATGAAAACCAGTCAAGAGATGGCTATATCGAAGTGACGAAATCTTTTTGCCAAATGTCTGGACTGGTTGTTCATAAAGAATATCCATTCCTAGCTGCATCCCCAGATGACTTGATAGGTGAAGATGGTGTAATGGAAATTAAATGCCCACCATATAAGGCCCCTCTTATTCAGATCCTTCAGATTATGACTTCGATTTTTTGGATAAAAATAATTTGAAGATCAACGTAAATCATGATTATCATTACCAAATTCAAGGAATTATGGGAATAACTAAAAGGAATTGGTGTGATTTGGTCATTTTCACTTTTGAAGGATTGAAAATTGTGAGAGTAGTCAGGGCAGATCAATTTTTTGATATCATGTTGAAGCGATTGGAGTTTTTTTATCATTTTTGCATATTGCCCAGCATTATTTTTCCTAATGAAATAATATCGGATAGAGAGAGAAAATGGTTTGGTGGAAGATATTCCCTATTATAAAGCACTGAAAAATGAACGAGGATACGTTGTCACCGTAAATTCAAATGTGACTTTTAGCATTTCTCAGATTATGATTGACGATTACTTGACTCTAGATGACGGTAAATGGTTAGGTAGTTTCATAATAGAGCACTATATGTTCCTGATGAATCCTATAGATGAGAAATTTCAAATAATATCTGTGGCAAAATCATCCATAATTTTTGGCGATGAACCGCTCACAGATTTTTTCATTAGAAGTATCGATCTAAATGAAAATGAAATGATTATACCTATTATGAGACATAATCATGTGTTGGTCATTTCTAATATGATTAGCAAGAAAATTACTCTACTTGATCCGGTTGGAAACGAACATATTCTGCAACCATATTACATGGAGAAAATTTCAGTTTTTTTTCGAGTGAAAGGATACCGAAAACTTCGACACAGATTACATAGAACATGTAAATCAGACAGATGGATATATCTGCGGTATATTCCTGATATATTCCTTCTCGAAGTTTGTAAAGCGAAGAGCGTTAGCGACAGAATTCTATCCAAGTAAATACAGGCAAAGTCTTGAACATTTATTACTGAAAAATAGTTGTGACATGAAATTGAATTGTCTTTACTGTTCAGCAACAGTTGACTTAGAATATGATACATTGAGATGTGAGATATGCCGAAGATATTTTCACGAGAAATGCTTACTAACGTTGAATGAGCTCGAGCATGGCATAACAAAAGACCATAAAAAAAATCAATGGTATATGTGATTTGTGCTTTTTTAACTGAATTGATAGTAAATCACAAGTTAAATTCATATGAATAAACAGTAAATTATTACTAATACAAATATATGGTTTTGGTTTGAAATTTCGTTTTTCCAATATAAAAAAATTGAATGGAATGCGAAGAAGGGCTCAGTTGACGACTGGCATCCTCTTCAAACCGAAAGCCCTTCAGAAGATTCAATTTTCAGGAAATCATCCATGACGCGATCGAGATGTCGGCTTTTGGAATGCAGAAATGATGATGTTTTTGTAATTATAAATCAATTATTACATATTGCAATATACTCTCAATTAGAACATGCATACGTAGCGATATGATTTTCTGATTGTTTAGGTTGTTTAATGCCACTCTGAATTACCGTAGATTCCTCATAACAAAGAGATAGGAATGAACCAGGTTGAATTAAACGAGGGGTTCATACCGCATACCAAAAATGATCAATAATTTTAGGGAATTAAGGGAGCTCTTTGACTTCTTTCGAGTTTCAAATTTTGAAAATTTTGGGATCGGGGGGCTGTTTCACCCCCTTCGACAGGGCCGAAGGGATTTTATTTTATAATGTAGATTCCTTATGATGATACCGTATAATTTTGAACCTGGCTTCTCATCACGGTCGTATTGAAAAAATACTGTTGAATATTTAGGGTTCAGGGGGCTGTTTCACCCCCTTCGACGGGGTCGAAGGGATTTTCTTTTATAATGTAGATTCCTTAATGATGATTAGAACATACCGCATCACTTTCGACCTGGCATCTCAACGCAGTAGTATTGAAAAATGGGTGAATATTTTAGGTTCGAAGGGTTGATTCACCCCCTTCGACGGGACCGAAGGGATTTTCGTTTATACTGTAGTTTCCTTATGATGATAAGAACATACCGTATCATTTACAACCTGGGTCCTCATTGCGGTCGTATTGAAAAAAGATGTTGAATATTTTGGTTTCGGGGGGCTGTTTCACCCCCTTCGAAGGGGCCGAAGGGATTTTCGTTCATAATGTAGATTTCTTATGATGATAGGAACATAGATAGTATCATTTTTAACCTGGATTCTCGTCGCGGTAGTATTGAAAAAAAATGTTGAATATTTTAGGTTCGAAGAGCTGTTTCAACCCCTTCAACAGGGCTGAAGGAATTTTCGTTTATACTGTAGATTCCTTGTGATGATAAGAACATACCGTATCATTCACAACCTGGCTTCTCATCGCGGTCGTATTGAAAAAGGTGTTGAATATTTTGGTTTCGGGGGGCTGTTTCAACACCTTCGACGGAGCCAAAGGGATTTTCGTTCATAATGTAGATTTATTATCATGATAAAAACATACCGTATCATTCACAACCTGGCTTCTCATCGCGGTAGTATTGAAAAAAAATTGTTGAATATTTTAGGTTCGAAGGGCTGTTTCACCCCCTTCGACGGGGCCGAAGGGATTTTCTTTTATATTGTATATTCCTTATGATGATAAGAACACAGCGTATCATTTACAACCTGGCTTCTCATCGCGGTCGTATTGAAAAAAAATTTTGAATATTTTGATTTCGGTGGGCTGTTTCACCCCCTTCGACGAGGCCGAAGGGATGATAAAATATACCGTATCATTTTCAATCTGGCTTCTTATCGCGGTCATATTGAAAAAAATGTTGAATATTTTGGGTTCGGAGGGCTGTTTCGTCCCCTTTGACGGGGCTGAAAGGATTTTCGTAGATACTGTATGATGATAAGAACATAGCGTATCATTTACAACCTGGCTTCTAATCGCGGTCGTATTGAAAAAAAATGGTGAATATTTTGGTTTCGGGGGGCTTTTTCACCCCCTTTGACGGGGCCGAAGGGATTTTCGTTTATATTGTAGATTCCTTATGATGATGAAAACATACCCTACCATTAAGAACCTGGCTTCTCATCGCGGTCGTATTGAAAAAAAATTTTGAATATTTTGATTTCGGTGGGCTGTTTCACCCCCTTCGACGAGGCCGAAGGGATTTTCGTTCTTAACGTAGATTCCTTATGATGATAAAATATACCGTATAATTTCCAACCTGGCATCTTATCGCGGTCGTATTGAAAAAAAAATTGAATATTTTGGGTTTGGAGGCTGTTTCGTCACCTTTGACGGGGCCGAAGGGATTTCCGTACATACTGTAGATTCTGTATGATGATAAGAACATATTGTATCATTTTCAACCTGCCTTCTAATCGCGGTCGTATTGAAAAAAAAAATGCTGAATATTTTGGTTCCGGGGGGCTTTTTCAACCCCTTTGACGAGGCCGAAAGGATTTTCGTTCATAATGTAGATTTCTTATGATGATAAGTACATACCGTATCATTTTCAACCTGGCTTCTCATCGCCGTTGTATTGAAAAAAAATGTTGAATATTTAGTTTCGAAGGGCTGTTTCACCCCCTTCGACGGGGCCGAAGGGATTTTCGTTTATAATGTAGATTCTTAATGATGATAAAACATACCGTATCATTTTCAACCTGTCTCCCCATAGCGGTAGTATTGAAAAAAAATGTTGAATATTTTAGGTTCGAAGGGCTGTTTCACCCCCTTCGACGGGGCTGAAGGGATTTCGTTTATATTGTAGATTCCTTATGATGATTAGAACATACCGTATCATTCACCTGGCTTCTCATCACTGTCGTATTGAAAAACAATTTTGAATATTTTGACTTCACGGGGCTGTTTTATCCCCTTCGACAGGGCTGAAGGGATTTTTCTTCATAATGTAGATTCTCTATGATAATAAGAATATACTGTATTTTTTTCAACCTGGCTTCTCATCGCAGTCGTTTTTAAAAAAATTGTTGAATATTTTGATTTCGGGGGGCTGTTTCACCCCCTTCGACGGGGCTGAAGGGATTGTCCTTTATAATGTAGATTCTTTTCTATAAACGAATTCCCAAATATTCTCTTCTTACGTGTTGGAACTATTCCTCAGGAAAAAGTGAGTCAGTGATTGAATTAATTTTTTATTGTTATTTTCAGAAGAGCTCTTATTTTTTGTTGCAATACTGTGAAAATATTTCATTCCTAATTTCGTTGATTATATTAAATAGGAAAATATTAATTATTCCATAAAACATAAACATATGTACTGCTGCATTTATTTAGTAAATGGACTCTTCAATTACTGCATAATATCGAGAATTGTTTTCATTATGAAAAATAATAATTATTTTTGATTTTGAAAATGAATGATTTGCATATAAGATGAATTGCTTCATTGCCACCAAGACCCCACATATAAAGAAATCCAGCGGTTTGTGAAAATTTGATTATTTTTTGAAAAAATATTTACATCTTGATAGTTTTTTTCAATGACATGAACAGGTTTGTCAGAAACATGATGAATCTAGTGATTTTATTGTTTTGAAAATGAATTTTTGTAGGAACTGAAATTCATCTTCAGATGTTAATAGATATTGATCTGAAATTACTCGTTGATAGATATTACGAGTATTTTGTGGTTAATTACCACTGATTTTACAGTTTAGAAAATTTTATTTATTGAAACATATTATCTTTATGAATAGCTAGTAGCACAAAGGATGCTGTGAATCTTCCGCTCGTTATAGAATTAAATGCTGAATATTTTCAGCATGTTGGTGTTACAATGTGCTATTCATAAAGAAATTAGGTTTGAATGAAATTAATTTTCAAAACGTTGAAATCATTATTATAAACAGGTTTTTTTCTGAAATAAACATTGATTAATAATCACAAAATATTTGTTCGTTACTTATGATAAGTTATTCACGTTCAATATTCGTTAATATCCGAAGAACAAAATTTATTTATAGTTATGCCATATTAGGCATAGACCACAAAATATTAATTCAATATTGATAAATGAATAATATAATGAAATAAATGTATGATCACCTTGAATAAGTCTTTATCCATCAAGGCGTGCACAAATAATTTGTTTATACAAAACAAATGTTGGATAAGCCATATTTCAATAACGGATTAGGTGACTGTTAATAATTTTTACTCCATGTTACCAAACTGTTCTTTCAGTGCAGATTGTAGTAAATGCGTATTTATGTAATTCCTTCTATTCTATATTTAAAATGAACGAACACCAAGTAACGGACTATCCCATCCACATTACAACTGGTCTGCGATTCCATCCAACCAATGAGATAGTTTGCTTAGAAATAGAGGGAATGCCACTTCTTTGTGATTGGTTCCAGAGATTAATTTCCCTTCGCGCAGGTTCTGAAGGGGTAGGTGAATTCCTGTTGCTGCTGGACATGTGCACATAGAGATCTTTTTTTCGTATTCGATAAGTGTTTTTTTGTGATGATAATAATTTGTTTTTGAAGATAGTTACTTAGTTATAAAGATACAGTGACTTTGTGTTTAGGTTAGTGAGTGGGTGTTTCTGAGACAGTGACTTTCAGTTTAATAATAATAAATTATTATTATTTCTATTCCAACTTCTGAGAATGCAAGTAAGAGCTATTGAAAAAATTACCTATCAACCTATCTATATTCTTCTGTCATACATTCAGTCTTAACCGATTTCTTGGAGTCTCACAGATTCATGTGCATTGATTCTCATTATTATCTTCTTCGTCACAAAATAAATTTTCGGCCATATTCGTCGTAAGTGACAAAAATTATAAAGTTATATTAAAATAAATTTTTATTTTGAACTGCACTGAGAATAAAATCGTCCGAATTTACAGTTTCTTCGAACCTATTTCATCAATAACGCACACAGTTTTCATTCACTGATAACCTAATCGATCCACTGGGATGAGTAAAATGAGTCTTCTGATATTGCCCATTTGCTTCCAATACTTTCATCTTTTTCTAGATATGAGAGTCAAGAAATTTGCAGGTAATAAATTCGTAATAACCAAAATTAATTTATTATTCATAAATAATTAGTTATTCTGTTAAATTCGGCTTTATTCGGTTTTATTCGTTTTTGCAGTTTATTTATAATATGAATCAATTCGTCGAATGGCGCCAATTGTATTGTCGCCACCAGTATTTTCAAAGGAACGCATAATTTTCCGATTCATGGCTTCGTGCATTGTCGAAAGACGGAGTGAGCGGGAGATTCGAAACTGGAATCGTTATCGAACGATTTTGCATTAGTGATGTATGTAATCGAAATCATCCTAGTTGAATTATTGGCTTGCCTTGTAACGTTACAAAACGCTCCACTGTCGATTTCAGTTCCCATCGCGAAAATACGTCATACTATTAATTTCAATTCCGATCTCAAGCAAAAACGCCTTACTGAAATTATACGATCGGTCGCTAAAAAACGCATTCGCTTTGACAGTTGAGTGTGTGTTTCGCATGCGCGACCCTAATTCGGTCTAGCCGATGGAAAATTCTTTCTTATTCGTGCATAAGAGGTTGGAGAGTAAACACCTTGCTAGAGTTTAACGAATAAACGAACTTCGTAATCCATTAACATCGTGGAATTTTGAAGTTTTATTGTTTCTTATAAGACGTCTATTCAAAAGGCGGTAAGTACTACGTATATCCCGACCAATATTTTTTGGTTTTGTGAATGCCAAATTGTGATTTCTGATTATTTTCATTCCATGCAGGTTACACCGCTTAACATTTTCCTTTGTATGAAATTGTGCATTTGATTTCTTATCTCATTCTTATTATCGAATAACGTGCTCTTATTCCTGAGTTCTAGATATTTCATCTCATATTTATTAACTTGTAAATTGTTTCAATAACGTCTAGATTCGCTGGGAATGAGATCACGTGTTACAAGCACTATCTTATAGTTTTTAAATTTGCAGTCTTTGTACCGGGGCTATCGCCCACTGAAACATCTTTATGCCGGGGCTGTTGCCCACTGAATTATCTTTTTACGGGGACTAATGCCCATTTGAACATTCTACTACCGGACCCAGAGTTGAACTGGATCATCTTAATACTAGAGGCAATCATTACTGGATTATCTGAATACTGGAGCTGATTATGACTGGAATACCTTTATTCCGAAGCTAGTTATTACTGGAACATCTTAATTCTGGACTTTATTCTGGTTGGAATCTCTTGAAACTAGACTACCTGCATAGTACCTGTATTTTGGAGGATCATACCACCGGATCCTTACTTTTAAGATAAGTGCCTCTTCGAATCGCGGATCTCAGATTCATTGTACCTGATTTTGTGTTTGTAAATAGTAATTTTTAATTGTAAAGTTGAAATAAATAGATAGGGAGTAAGAGGTTGCATCATTACCGCCAGATTAACGAATAGGGATACATTCAGGAGTTAATATAATTTCAGCCTTGGTTAGAACAGTCTATATATTTTGAAATATTCTTATCACTAATCACTGATAGTAGACGCAGTAATGTCCAGAAAGTTAACAGAGCCACTTGCACAGAAGTCAACTCACCGTACTAATGAACGCCTTTAGCCAGAAATACGTATTTACGGTTATTCTACCTGAGGGATATGTCCTTAAATTCCTATTCTTATGAAAAATCCCCTCATTAATCCAATTTCATATTCAATCCTGGATACCGATGTTCATGCAGGAAGCTATAGCTGCCTCCGTGGGTAACGTTAGTTGTTGCTCTGGAATTCAGAGTCTTCTAACTGAGACCACAAATGTGCGGCTGGCTTCTCTTGTTGACTCCGTTTGTTTGTTGCTTTTTCCACCAAGTGTTGCTCATCTTCCACACTTTTCTCACCGTATTGATGAAGGCCTTTAGCCAGAAATACGTATCTACGGTTATTCTACCTGAGGGATATGTCCTTAAATTCCTATTATTATAAACAATCCCCTCATTAATCTAATTTCATATTTAATCCTGGACACGGATGTTCACGCAGGTATATAGCTATAGCTGCCTCCGTGGGTAACGTTAGTTGTTGCTCTGGAATTCAGAGTCTTCTAACTGAGACCACAAATGTTTGGCTGGCTTCTGTTGTTGACTCCGTTTGTTTGTTGTTTTTTCCACCGAGTGTTGCTCATCTTCCACACTTTTCTCACCGTACTGATGAAGGCCATTAGCCAGAAATACGTATGTATCTACGGTTATTCTACCTGAGGGATATGTCCTTAAATTCCTATTCTTATAAACAATCGCCTCATTCATCCAATTTCATATTTAATCCTGGACACGGATGTTCACGCAGGTAGCTATAGCTGCCTCCGTGGGTAACGTTAGTTGTTGCTCTGGAATTCAGAGTCTTCTAACTGAGACCACAAATGTGCGGCTGGCTTCTGTTGTTGACTCCGTTTGTTTGTTGTTTTTTCCACCAAGTGTTGCTCATCCTACACACTTTTCTCACCGTACTGATGAAGGCCTTTAGTCAGAAATAAGTATCTACGGTTATTCTACCTGAGGAATATGTCCTTAAATTCCTATTCTTATAAACAATCTCCTCATTAATCCAATTTCTTACATAATAATATATATTGGAAGGGTCGCATCGAAAATAGCTAAGATTGGCTGAGTTCACAAGAAATATTTCATATATTCAAAAGCTTTTTGACATTCTTCTGTCCAAATAAATTTTTGACCTTTTCTTAACAAATTATGTAATGGCTCTAGAATGAATGGAATTTTTGGTACGTATTCGTTATAAAATTTTTCCTAAGAACTGTCTAATGTTCTTTTGATTTTTCGGTATAGGAAAATTTCGAATTGAAATAAGGTTGTCCTTTATTGGAGAAATTAAGTTGTTCGTTATGATGCGGCCCAAGTATTGCACGGAATCCAATGCAAATGAGAATTTAGAAAGTTTCAGTCTGAAACCTTCTGTCATGACCTCTTTTAACAATTTAGATAAGTGATCTAAATGCTCTTCAAAAGATTTGGAAAAAATCAATATATCGTCTATATAGTTTACGGTAAAATTTGATAATTTGTGTTTCCTTATAAGAAAACACAAATTACTTGAGTAATATTATATATAATATTGCTCGAGATTCTTTGAAAGATGGCTGGGGCAGTTTTCAGGCGAAATGGAAGACAGGTTCATTGACAATGACAATATTCAATCGTTGCTACAAATAAGATGAGTAAAATTCCTTATTCGAAATATCATTATAAATATACTAATAAAAAAAATTGAAATAATAATTCCTATGAATGTACCTATACCTAGTCAATTTCATGCAGCAGGAAAATGTCCGGCATATGGTAAAACATGATTTTATTGTTGGTTGCTTGATGAAAAAGTCGAATAAACAGCAAAATTGTATTAAAAGACTGTCATCTAAAGAAAGACGTAATAAAAAATTTCAATTTGAATAATATGAATTTAGATCAAATTTCTTCGGATGAAAGTACTTTGAATGACTTGTATTTGGTGACAAATAATAAACAAAATGTGATTGGGACTATACAGAAAATTCATAAAGAAAAAATCATTTTTGAACATAAAATGTTGGTAAATTTCCTGGGGAAGCCATATAGGTTAGATTTAAAAGAAAATAGTAATCCTGTAGTTCCGCACCTATAAGAATACCCAAATGTTTGATGCCTAAACTTCACGATGGTTCGAATGAATTACAGAAAGACGGAATTATAAGTAAACAGTCAAAACCTACTGATTGGGGACATAATATTATTATTGTTGAGGAACCTAATGGATCCCATAGGATATGTTTGGATCCTGCGGATTTAAATAAACGTTTAAAGAGGGAACATTTCCAGATTCCTTCTTCCGAGGAAATACTCAGTATAATTTGAACAGAATGAAATATTTCTCCATTATGGACTTAAAAGGTTCATTTTATCAAATAGAACTTGATGAGGATTCAACTGAAATATGCACTTTTTCAACTCCTTTCGGAAGATACAAATTTAATAGGTTACCATTTGGAATAAATGTAGCTACTGAAATGTTTCAACGGCGAAATAATGAAATTTTTTGAGATATTTTGGGTAATGATACCAACAGAGTAGAAATACTACTCCTTCACAACGTTTCGCCCTTTGTTAGGCCTTCTTCAGGCTCAAAAACACAATAATCAGTGACACATCGAAATTCAACAAACATAACGCTACGTAATCATTGAACGAACATGATACAACAATAAATAAAATGAAAATGACAATATGGTAATGATATCTATATTGATGATTCAATTATTGCTGGTTTTTCTGAAAAAGAGCATGATGAAAAACTAGTGAAAGTTTTAGAAATAGCGAAGAGATCTGGAATTAAGATATTAGGGTTCATAGTTTCCGAGAAGGGTATTTCTATTGATAAGGACCGCAGTGAATCAATTAATAAAATGCCAGAACCTTCAAACAAAAAAGAGTTAATGAAATTTTTAGGTTTAGTGAAATATTTAGGTATAGATTCATACCAAATTTATCTCAATCAACTGCACCGCTCCGTGAACTTACACATAATAACGTAGTATGGAATTGTAAAGAAAATCATTCTAAAGTGGTTCGAAAATTGAAAAATTTCTCAACAACATCTCCAATTCTTCAACATTAAAATTCTGAAAAACCTTTGATGATACAATGTGACAGTAGTTCACAAGGATATGGTGCCTGTTTGTTACAAGGTGACAAACTAGTAACCTTTAATTGGCAGCTATAGTTTTTGCACTTGAAAAGTTCAATTATTACGTTCATGGCAGGCATTTCGAAGTTATAACGGATCATAAGCCTCCACAGAGAAGAATAATTTTGTAAAATTAACACGTGAATCGTTGGTTACACGTAACCAACGATTTACGTGGTGATTTTCCAATGGCTGTGTGAATTTGACATCATATTCACTGTAAGGATTACAGTTGTTCTGTAATCATAAAATATGTATTTTCACAAATGTCAAATCACCATAAAAAATGCATTTCAGATATTTTCGGTTATTTACGAGATCATTTTCACTGTGACTAACACTTTACAGATTAGATTTTTCACATATTTTGTGATGTCATGAATGTATTTTCGCAGAACTTCTGTATTTTTCTGATTATAATCTGCGATTTGCTGTATTTTTACATATGTAATTCAGCTAATATTTTGTTTTCACGGATGTGATTTTCTCAATGTTTCGTATTCTCAAAAAGGTGATTCAAGTAATTTTCTGTATTCTGACTAATGTTTTGATCTTTCAACAAAGTAGTTTTGTGTTTTGACCATTGTGTTTCTGAGAATATTGATTTATTTTTACTGATATAATTTCATCACTATCATGTATTATCACGAATTTTAACAATCATATAATAATACATGGATGTCACTTCGAATATATTTTAAAGGGCAATAGAATAGTAACTCAATTATCATTCTTCTAAAAGAATTGGGGGATGGGACGATGGGTGAAACAGTTGAATTATGAACGAATAATTAAATTATTTGAAGTTTATTTAAAGAAAAAACATTTCACTGTTCAATTGGATTGAGTGGTGGAGTAATATAAAAAGAATGATCAAACAAAAAAACTAATTGTAGGCATGGAGTGGTACCTGTCTCAATACCCACAATCACTTCTCTCAGGAATTCTCATTCAAAAGAAATTCTGGCAATTAACCTATAAATAACGATAATGATGCAATAGAAATTGAACAAAATATCAACAAAAAAGAGATGAATTGAGATTCATCGTCAATCATGGATAGTTACATCAATTTTCATCTTTCACGGCACAGCTGATTTCCGGAAAATGGTGAACTTGTCTGATATTTCACACGATTATTATGATTCTTATTATTTCACGAAAAGAATATCAGTGAAAAGTTTTTGCATTACTCAAGAAATTCATTGGTAAAAAACACTCGTTATATCCGATAAAAATATGTTTAATTCAAATTCTGGAGGAACGAGAAAATTAATTCGAAAATGAATTTTCATCAAGATGACACGATATATTAAACGCAAAATATTTCGATTTTTTATTCTCACTTGACGAAAATATATTATTTATTCAACATCAAAACTAATTATGTATCCAAAAATTCTGACTTATTCCAAGATCTCATATTCGTTCTCCATCGATTCAGAGGAACAATATTGAAAAATTTCAGATATCTACCTATAAGACAATCTGATTCGCGTGTCAGATTAAAAGTATCACTCTGTATTATTTATTACATTTTTTATCACACAAAGGTACTGAGATACTTTTCATCTTATACGCGAATCAAATTCAGTTTTGAATAATTTTTTTTGTTCTTCAGGAATTTCCATTCGAAATATTGTTGTTCTATGAAACAAATGATTTTTCACTTGGCACAAATTGAATTTTTCGAGTACGGGCCTGCAATTTTTCATTATATCTTTCTCATAGAGGATGAGCGCATCATGATGAGACTCTAAAATATCGGATGAATTTCGTACATGTAATCGGAAATATTGTAGATTATTATTTCCAAATTTTTTTTTGGAGATCAGCCTGAATGTCTGAAAATAATATCCTAAGGGAACATTTGAACCCCTGATCCTCATTATGTTTTTAGTGCTCTAGGTTAAGCAATGTCCCTCACGTCACCAGTCAACCTATTCAACAAATATAATAACGATCAATATTTGTAAACATACATTAAAATAAAGAACCTTTATCATAAAAAATTACCCGGAGCCTTCACCTCGGCAATTTTTGTTTTTGATGGATTTCCCTCTTCTAGCTGGGTATATTTTGAAATGGTAACGTTGTATCAATTTTTTCGGTGTATTCCAATTGGAATACAAAATATAAAGCAAACATTAACGAGAAGGATTCCATAAATTCCATATCCTTCCAGTATTTCAATTTTTTCAAACACAATGGAATATTTGTCACCTGAAATATAGCAAATATAATAAATATTTTTTCCACACTTAACCAAAAAATACATAAATATAATGAAAATGTACTGTCAATGAAAGTTTACATTAAAATCAGCCCAAAGACTGTTTTCAACAATAAAATGGAACGCAATAAGATAATCTATGATTCCGATAATTATTCGATGAACAAATCATTGCATAATGAATAAGTATTCGATGAAAATTCGTGCTTTTATATTACACCTCATTTACATACTGGCCGACTACAAACGATTACTGTACTGAACAGTACTGATAAGGAAAATTTTAACACTTTGATTCACTCTATTCATTACTCGATACTGTAAATCATTACGGATTGTTGTGGAAGTTCAGAAGTTTCTGGAATTTGGAGGATTGTTATATACACTTGTAAAATGGATTGAAAAATGATCATACCTACAATGTTGAACGTTGTGTTCTTCACATTATTATGCTGGAATATAATATGGGTTATGCGACCGGGAATCATTTGAGGAATGAAAATTATTCCTCTTCTATTTGTCAAGGCTACAGAATGGCCGAGATATTCAAGTCAAAAAAATAATTTTTGGTGTCTGGTACAAAGCTGCGTCCGATTTAGAACTTTTTTCCTAAAACACGGCCCAACAAACAGTCCTTCCTTCAATAAAATGTTTTATTTTCGACATGACATTTTTCATCTGAAATGGAGAATTTAAGTTCGAGAGATTTAGATTGTGAATTGAAATACTAAGTAGCAATTCCTCAGTTCTCGAGCAAGTTTAAAAGCTGCTTTGGACCGGATGTCACAGGAATCGGGCTCACAATGTCAGGTCAAAATTTTTCAGCTGTAAAATTCAATAGAAATTAATGGAAAATTCCATGAGGCCAACTGGCAGATATTCTGAAAAGAAGTTGCGTTGTAGGATAATTCAATGAACATACAGAACATATACGTACGACCTATGTCTAATTCGAAAACACGATACAATGTGACAGTAGTTTACAAGGATATGGTGCTTGTTTGTTACAAGGTGACAAGCCAGTAGCCTTTGCTTTTAGGTCATTAACTGACTGTGAAACTTGGTATGCCAACATCGAATGTGAATTGGCAGCTATGGTTTTTGCATAAGCCGTCACAGAGAAAAATAATTGTGTGAAATTACCACGTAAATCGTTGGTTACACGTAACCAACGATTTACGTTGTGATTTTCCAATGGCTGTGTGAATTTTACATATTCACATTTTAAAGTTATAACGGATCATAAGCCTTTGGTGAATATTCTAAAAAAAGATATGAGTAAATATCCTCTAGGCTACAGCGATCAGTTTTCAGGCTTTTGAAATATGATTATTCATCGAAACACATGCCAGGTAGAGAAATGTTTACAGCGAATACATTATCTCAACCGCCAATAAAAGATGATTTTACTGATGAAGATGAAAGTTTGTTGATCCATAATATTTTAAAAAACTTACCCACTTCTGATCTGAAAATGAATCGAATCGCTGATGCAACAAAAACTGATGCTATATTAAAATATTTGAATGAATTGATAGCGGAATTTGAAGAAGATTAAAGATACCGAACTGATCAAATATTTCTCTATAAGGGACCATTTGTCCTGTTATAATGGTCTATTTTTTCACGACGACCGTGTTATAATTCCGACCTCAATGCGTGAAGAAAATACATGAAGGTCATTTAGGACTGAACAAATGTAAGCTCAGACCAAGGGAATGCGTATTTTGGCCTAATTTATCCAAACATTCGAAAAATAAAGTATTGAATTAGGAAGTTTGCAATACATTTAGAGAAGAAACCCCCAGATTACCAATGAAACCGCATGAAATACCCAAGAGACCGTGCACAGAACGAAAAACGTACGTGAATATAATCAAATTCAGCCTTACGACAATGTATTTGGTCATTGTTTAATGTTCGAGTGAGGATTGTATCAACCCCCCAAGAGCATTAAATTCATCACCGGCATTTGATAACCGTTAACATTGTATCATTAATACCACGTCACGAGTACATCGATCCATCAACAGCAGTCCTTTTTTCAATGGTCCCAGGGCATTGAATTCAGGCTTATCGGTCATTGTATCAATTTATTTTGGACATCAACTAATCACTCAAGAACATTGACGTGATACCAGAAAACATCAATCTGAAGGCGTGTTGTTGTGTTTTGGATTTAAACCAAAATCAAATTTTTTAATATAAAACAATATTGAACGAAATGATACCTCAATACACATATATAAATATATTTGCAGACTTTTGTTTCCAACGAAATTTTGTAGAATTAGCTCAGATTTGTAGTTTTCTTCAATATTTTCAGATTTATGAAATATTTTGGTTCGAATGTAATATTTTTTAGGGGATTGTGTTTTTTTTTGATTCCATTGATGTCAGCAAGTTGTCTTATTTATACTTTTATATTCCTCTTTGCGAGTTCTCAGGGTCATATAACTACCTTCATTCCTTTTCATATCGAATTTTGATGGTAAAGATGCATACTTGCATCATAATAATCAAAGAAGAATAGATCAGATTATAAAATCTTTCTCATTGAACAAACTTTATTGGGAACATGACTATTGTTCGAAGTCACTGAAATAATAATAAAGCAATTGCTATCATCTGAAAAATTTATTCAAGTTTCGTTAGAAATTCACATAAATCATGGGTTCTTGAAATATGAATGCTAAAATTTGAAAGCAAAAAAATAATAAGTTTCAATCAATTACCGAAACAGCATAGGTACGCTCTCTGTAGGTTAGCTTAAATTGAAAAGATAAAAATGTTTAAAGAACATCTCCATCGCTCTGACAATATTGAAAAACTTATACCGTCGAAGTATGTGCATACTTCTTGAATTTTCGGAATATCCCCACCAATGACAACACGGGGATTCATGGCTTGTTTTTTCGAATTAAAAAACGGAATCCACTTCCTGTGTTGGTCTTCCAAGGTATGAAGAGGCACTCTCGAATTGTGAATTTCATGGTATAAGATCTTTCTGTATTGTATTTTTTCACCATTCCTGAAGTTCCCAAATGACAAATTGTTGCTGCATCTCGTCTATCTAAAAACAAGGCATTTTTACCGACTTGTATAAAAACAAAGCACTCCTGCAGGAGAATTAAGTTTATATGAAATTCATTTATGACTCTCAAATGATCTCAGAACTTATTCCACTTGGCTAGTCTAAAACAATTAAATAAAAAATCGGTATCAAAACTAGATAACAGAAAAGATTTTATCTATGACGTCGGGAAAACAAAATCATTTTTTTACTATAAATTTTACTCACCTTCTAAAATTCTCGTCAGAAATCATAGCACAAATTGTGATCAACTTCAAGCACAAAGGAAAATGTTCGCGTACCCATATCAATCGATGAACGCGGTGATTGTATTGAGGTTCGCGTATATCAATTGATGATCACCATGATTGTAGGTAATAAGGACTCAGGACATCGTTTGATGACCTAAAGCATTGATGATATAACCCCAGGGCATGAATCAATCACGCTGATACATTGATGTGATGTTTACATAGCATGGATCCATTACAATTGGCATTATCACAAGGTTTCGTGATGATCGCCCGTATTGATCACTTCCAGGAAGTTAATTCAATGTATTTGTTACATTGTACTGAGGCAAATTTCCTTGAATTGATGTAATGTAATGTAATAAAAACATTATAATAATGACCATGCGTTCATTATAACGATCAAAATAGTTATTGGTCAATCACTGAAGTTCATTGTTCCGATCAATTTCTGACATTGTCCCAATGTAAAGTACATCATAGTAATGTCCATTCGGTTAATCACCTCAGGTGATTAATATCAGGCTCAGTATTATTTTCTGTGTGGTCTAAAATTGCGACCGATATATTTGAATTTCAAGGTAAAATATATCTTGCTGTAATGGATTATTATTCAATGTGGATTGAAATGAGATCCATTCGAAATAAAACTCCCACAGAAGTAATCAAAAATTTTGACTAAATTTTTTCATGCTTCGGCTTTCCTTATCAAATAATAAGTGACAATAATTCGTTCAGTTCAAACAATATGATAAATTATTTTTCTTCACATAATATATTACTCACAACATCTAGACCTTACTATTATAGAAGTAATGGATTGGCAGAGAAGGCGGTAAATATTTGAAAAAATATGTTGAAAAAATGCAATTTTGAAAATGCAAACATTTATATGTATTTGTTGAGGTACATAAATATTCTTATTCCAGACATTGGCTTATCACCTGCACAGATAATGTTCAATAGAAGATTGAAGGATAATTTGCCTTCATAAAAATCAAATTATAATCAAATGAAATAGAATTCTTGAAAATAGGCAACAAAAGCAATCTTCGTATTATAACCGACATACAAAAAACATATAGGAAGGAGAGAACAATGATTGAATTTGGTTCAAATATAAAAATGGTTGGAAAGAAGAAGCCATGATCTCATATTATGTTGAAGATGATTGTAACGAAACATTCAGGAGAAATAGACAACTGTTACGGTACTACCTGTATATGCTGAAACACTCATGTCACGCGGAGTATAATTTCGCGACACATGTCAGCTGAAAAAGGTATGTATTTTCCTATGTGGTCTCTCTCGATGAGCAAGTGTCTTCGATTTGAAACTGTGCAATTTTTCCAAAAAGTCTGCAATTTTCTTCTGGGCGAGAGTTTCTGAAGCAGTGAATTCACGTGAAAAGGTAGGTGGTACTGTCTTTTCAGTGACTCGTTCGATTGTCATTAGTTTCGGTAAAATTTAAGTTAAGTTTCTGGTTTACATTTTCATATACAATTCTTTTTTTATTTTTCGAATACAGTCCTTTTCACCGAAGTAACATTTGGTCCTTTTCGTGGCCGAATAATTTCGTGATTGTTTCAGCATTTCTTTCAAAATTAATTTCAGTTCATTATTTCTACGTAGTTAATAATTATTTCAGTTTTTCATTCATATGGTGATAACAGCCGACATCGTGTGTGTTGATCAAGGTTTCGAATTCATTTATCTCTCGCTAATTCCTTCTGTGAATTAGGAAAGGTAAATAAATATTTCAACGGTTCAATTTAGTGAATAATTTTCATTTTTCTTTCGGTTCTGCTCATTATCAGAGTATCTATCTTAAAACTTTCTTCTGTTTCAACATACCTCAATTTCAACTTCATATACAGGGGGAATCTGATGACAATATTTTTTGGTTATTTCACGGTCTTTGCAGAATACTTCAATTGATAAAATTTATAAAATTGATAAAATGAGTGTCAATAAGTTAAGACAAAATAAAGCTCTTCGTCAATTACACATTGATAACATAGAGGAAATTCTAACTTTAGCTCAATCAGCTGTAGATGATCAAAGTTTACACACTAGGTTCAAATTACGTTACAATGAATTGGAAGAGATTTATGACAAGTTTCAGGAAATGCATAGTTCAGTAATTTCTTTGCTTGCTACAACTGAAAATCCTGATTTTGAAATTGAAAAGCAAATCAGAAGTTCTTGTTTGGATAACTATTTTACAATAAAGACGATATATACTAGAATGTTTCCTGAATATGATGTGGTTTCAAATGTAACTCAGACCAACAATAATTCTTCAAATTTTAAACTTCCAAAAATCTCTTTACCTTCATTTGATGGAAATTATAGAAATTGGCCTACATTTTTCGATATGTTTACGAGCCTTATTCATAAAAATACTAGATTATCTGACGTTGAGAAATTTCAATATCTTCTGAGTTCATTATCGTCACAAGCATCGAGCGTTTTGAAAGGCTTTCCGCTAACTGCTCAGAATTATGAACCTGCATTCACAGCTTTAACCGAGAGGTACCAGAACAAGCGTCTTCTCGCAAATGCGTGCTGGCAAGAAATTATTAATGCGCCGAAACTTCAAAATGAATCGGCTAATGGGTTGAGACGATTATTGGAGGTGTTCTCAGAGAATCTAGCCGCACTCAAGTTGTTGAACCTTCCAACTGATCAATGGGATTTCATACTTTTTCACATAATGATTCAAAAATTAGACACACCTCTCATTAAACGTTTTGAATTGAACGAATGTTCCACAGAAATTCCGTCATTTGCGAATCTGAAGCGCTTTTTATTGAATCAGTGTGTCGCTCTTGAATCAGTAACATTTTCTGTTCCTCAGAAGACCACTTCTATATCCAAAGTACAATCTCCCACGTCCTCTAATAATAAAAAAAGTTCCTCTTTCCTTTCTCAAACTGATGTTCGTGTTAATTCCCAATCTAAATTGATTTGTAATTACTGTAAATCACAACATTCAATCTACAAATGCCCTTCTTTCCTCAGCAAATCTCCTTCTGAAAGATTTGAAATTGTTAAGCAAAACAATTGGTGTTTCAATTGTCTGCATTCTGGTCATGTACTCCGTTCTTGCTCCTCAAAATCTTCATGTCGCTCCTGTGCTGGCAAACATCACACCATGATCCATTTGTCCTCACATCAACCATCATCTAATGAATCCCCAACTTGTTCGTCGAATTTAGTGCCTAATAACAATAATACATCCAGTTCAGCACAAGTACTTGCAAATATACAACCATCCTGTTTCTCTGTTCTACTTGCAACAGCTCGAGTCGAAATAAAGGATGGATTTGGTGGCCATCAATGTACCAGAATTTTATTAGATGCTGGTTCTCAAGCTAATATTATTACTGAAAGTTGTGTAAATCGTTTAGGATTAAAAAGTTCGTATTCACATTGTTCACTTTTTGGCATTGGAGGAAATGCTTCGTCGTCTAACCGAAGTGTTGACTGTACAATAAGACCAATAGGTCAAGTTAATCCATCCTTCACTTTCGATGCGTTGGTATTAAACAAAATATGCTCAAATATGCCAAATTCCTATCTTTCTAACAGGAAATCTTGGAATTTCATTTCTGATTTGAAGTTGGCCGATCCGAAGTTCCACACTCCCGGTCCTATCGATGTGCTACTCGGTGCTGAAATGTTTCCGTTAATTTTCAAAGAACGCATTATGAAGGGCGATGTTCCGGAACCGTCCGCAATTCTGACAGTTTTTGGTTGGGTTCTCATGGGAAAGGTGAAGTCTCCTTATGAGACTACTACAAATTCGTTCCACATTAGTTTGGATAGAGATAATGGTCTGGATTCAACATTGAAAAGGTTTTGGGAAATCGAAAAAGTTCCTCAAATCAAAACAGCGTCTGCTGAGGACGAATTGTGCGAGCAACTTTTCGTGAAAGGCGTTTCTCGCGATCCATCTGGTCGTTACATGGTAGCTTTGCCCTTCAAGGATGAGGGTACTTTCTCATTTGGTGATACATACTCATTGGCACTACGCCGTTTTACTAATTTAGAACGTCGTCTTTTAAGATCCGAAACATTATATAGAGAATATAGCGAGTTTATGAAAGATTACGAGATGAGCGGTCATATGTCTTTGGTATCCACTGAAGATTCACCTCAAAATTCATACTATATTCCTCATCATTGTGTAGTAAAACCAGAAAGCGTTTCAACAAAATTAAGAGTGGTTTTCGATGCTTCGGCCAAAGTTCCAGGATATTTTTCGCTAAATGATTGTCTTCTGACCGGTCAGCCTCTACAAAAGGACTTAATTGCTCTTTTGCTTCAATTTCGAAGTTATAGATTCGTTTTTTCGGCCGATATCAAACAAATGTATCGACAAATCTTGTTGAAGCCTGAGCACAGACATTTCCAGCGGATTCTTTGGAGGTTTTCGCCGTCAGAAATCATTAAAGTATACCAATTAAATACGGTCACATATGGAATCTCTTCTGCTCCTTTTCTGGCCTTGCGAACGTTAATACAGTTAGCAAGGGATGAACAAATGAATTTTTCTCGGGCTTCTGAGGTATTGAGTTCGGATGTGTACGTGGATGATGTTCTCTCGGGTGCTCAAGATATGGTGGAGGCTTTAGAAATTCAGAGGGAACTCATTCTTCTTTTGCAGAAAGGAGGTTTCGATCTGCGGAAGTGGAGTAGCAATTCTCCAGAGTTACTGGAAAATATTCCAGCTGAATATCAGCATCAGTCTTCGATTGAATTCGGAGCAGATTCTGCGTTGAAGATTCTAGGTTTGAGGTGGCTGCCATCACAGGATTGTTTTT
Source organism: Myrrha octodecimguttata (assembly GCA_958510865.1). Lineage (NCBI taxonomy): Eukaryota > Metazoa > Arthropoda > Insecta > Coleoptera > Coccinellidae > Myrrha > Myrrha octodecimguttata. The sequence goes on along the minus strand of OY294061.1, from coordinate 20,831,611 downwards.
CGTACTGTGTTGAGATAGAGCAGAGACCTGATTGCACAAAACGATCTATATTATCGGACATTTCGCGTATCTTCGATCCATTGGGATTTCTTTCCCCATTTTCTCTCTTAGGTAAGCACTTGCTACAACATATGTGGACTCTAGGAATCCATTGGGATGAGCCAGTTCCCATGGACGTACAGAACAAATGGATTTTATGTAAATCTGAACTTTCGGAGCTTTCCAATGTCAAGATTTCTCGTTTTATATTTCAGGAATCCTTCGTTGAATGCGAGTTACATGGATTTGCAGATAGCAGTGAACGAGGTTATGCTGCTGTTATTTATTGTAGGACAACTTCCGCTAATAAGTCCGTTAGAACTTCGTTCATTTGTGCTAAATCTAAGGTGGCACCAGTAAAAAGACTTTCGTTGCCCAGATTGGAACTCTGTGCTGCTTTACTTTTGTCCAAGTTATTGTCCTTTGTGTTAAAAATTTACAGTGAAAAAATTACTATTAATAGGTTTTTCGCTTGGTCTGATTCAACAGTCGCGCTCACATGGATAAAGTCATCGCCGCATCGTTGGAAAACTTTTGTTAGTAACAGGACAGCGCAAATACAAGGGTTAGTTCCTCCTGATCGTTGGTTTCACGTTCGTTCCGAGGAAAATCCTGCGGATTGTGCTACTCGAGGACTTACACCAAATGAACTCAAAAATTGTTCCTTATGGTGGGCGGGACCTGCTTGGCTGGGGACTGGTGAGATATATTCTGAGGGAGAAGATATGTTCGCCGGTACTGATAATACGTTGATTTCGGACGAGGAAAGAGTTATAACTTTGGCTTCGTTTGTGACGTCGGGAATCATTGAAGAATTAATCGGGAAATATTCATCTCTTTCCAAAATTCGAACAGTTTTAGCCTTTATTATGCGATTCATTTCTAATTCGAGAAATCCTAGCTTCAAAAGGACTGGAATATTGTCTTCTTTAGAGTTGAAGGATTCTCTTGTTCAATTGATTAAACATGTTCAGTACACTGTTTTCGATGTGGAAATCGACAATTTACATAAGAACAAACCTCTTGTCAAGCATTTCCGTAAATTAAATCCTTTCATCGATGATAAAGGAGTTCTCAGAGTTGGCGGTCGGTTAACATATTCGGGTTTATCCTACGATCATAAACATCCTGCCTTATTGCCATGTAAGCATCGCCTAACCGATCTGATTATTGAACATTTCCATAAAGTTCATTTACATCCGGGACCTCAAACACTTCAATTTCTTCTCTCTCAGCTGGTTTGGATACGTGCTATTCAACGAGTTGTTTCAAAGTGCCACGTTTGTTTTCGATACAATCCTAAACCAATTCAACCCTTGATGGGTAATCTTCCCGCTCTTAGAGTCACTTCTGTGAAACCTTTTCAGTGTGTTGGTGTGGACTTTGGGGGCCCTTTTTTCACTACTCCCTCCAAATCTAGAGGCATAGAATCACAAAAATCTTATGTATGTCTTTTTGTGTGCTTTACAACAAAAGCACTACATTTAGAGCTTGTTTCGGATCTTTCCTCTCTGGCCTTTCTTGCAGCGCTCCGAAGATTCATCGGTCGTAGAGGTCGTTGTAATAAAATTTTTAGTGACTGCGGTACAAACTTCAAGGGAGCTTATCGTGAACTTCTTCAACACATGAAAGAAGCTACTGAGGAAGAGAGAATTGAGTGGAATTTCAATCCTCCTTCCGCTCCTCATTTCAGTGGATTGTGGGAATCAGGAATGAAGTCAGTTAAATCTCACTTATTTAAGGTTATTGGAGATCAAAGTTGACTTTTGAAGAATTTTATACCGTGCTGGTTCAAGTAGAGGCGGTACTGAATTCTCGCCCTCTTTGTCCTATGAGTAGCGACCCTAACGATGTATCTGCCCTCACTCCTGGGCATTTCTTAACTTTGGCTCCTCTTACCACCTTTCCTGAACCTGATCTTTCCGGAACTCCTATGAACCGACTAACCCGGTGGCAACTTATTACGCGCCTTCATAGAGATTTTTGGAAACGCTGGCACAGTCAGTATCTTAATACTCTGCAACAGCGGAGGAAATGGTATACAGACGAGGGATGCTCAATTTTACCGGGTATGCTCGTGCTGATTAAGGATGAACAATTGCCTCCTTTACGTTGGCGGCTAGGAAGGATAGAAACCCTTCACTTCGGTGAGGACGGTAGGGTTCGTGTTTGTACTCTCCGTACATCTAGCGGTACTCTGCAAAGACCCGTGGTAAAGTTATGCCCATTACCCCAATAATGGACATAATATATAATTTTTTTTGTTCGCTATTTGGTATATATATATTTTTTTTTTCTCGAGTTTCTCGGGGTATTTTGAGATTGACGAAAGTTTTCGATTTCATTTTTTTTTTCTTTCGGTAAATATTTTATATTTAGGTGGGCGGTTATGTTACGGTACTACCTGTATATGCTGAAACACTCATGTCACGCGGAGTATAATTTCGCGACACATGTCAGCTGAAAAAGGTATGTATTTTCCTATGTGGTCTCTCTCGATGAGCAAGTGTCTTCGATTTGAAACTGTGCAATTTTTCCAAAAAGTCTGCAATTTTCTTCTGGGCGAGAGTTTCTGAAGCAGTGAATTCACGTGAAAAGGTAGGTGGTACTGTCTTTTCAGTGACTCGTTCGATTGTCATTAGTTTCGGTGAAATTTAAGTTAAGTTTCTGGTTTACATTTTCATATACAATTCTTTTTTTATTTTTCGAATACAGTCCTTTTCACCGAAGTAACAACAACATTTTGTAATACATAATGATAATGCAGTTTGTGATAATATTGTTGAGAATACCTTATGGTAGAACATATGACTTGCGTAGGAGAAGTTTGATTGAAGAACCACAAAGGTCAGTTTATAATTAGATTGATTGGTTCATTATGTGAATATATGTATAGAGGTTAATATAGAGATTATGAATAGATAGTTATGAGCTTGAACAGAAGGATGTAAGGTATCATATGTTATGTAGTACTGTATATCAAATCATAGACGCAGGTCTATTGATTGTCACGACCTTGCACATATTGTGAAGACATCGATTAATGAATAAGACGTCGTGAAATAAAGATATAAAACTCTGAATGGTTCATATTCCTTTAAATTAAACTGAAACTATTACACTATATTCAATATTTTCGCTTTCACTGTGATTAAATATATATAATATAAATTTTCCTACCAAATCTTTTTACCAAACTGTGGAAACCGGATGTATTTCATACTCTCGCCACCAACACAAACGCCTCCAATCGACCTATCAGAGCGCATGACACTATTAATGGGAATTCGGCAATTGTCATTTTGAATTTATTCATGTTTTCTCAGATTATTATTTGGTTATTGATGAGTGCGTGAAATCTTTTTGTGTTAGCTTCGAAGAATCGTGTAGATCCTCAGATACTTTTAAATGAGCTTCTCCTGCATTTTGTTTGAACAGTGCATGTATATGGAAATAAGTGTTCAAAAAAAAAAGAATCCTATTTATACAAGGTATAAACTTCCTGATACTCGGAAGCATATCATTCTTTTCATAAACGTCTTTCAATAATTTTCACTAATCGAGGATCGAGTTATCAACCCCCAATAATTAGGTATGCATATTATTTTCACCATTGTATGTGTTTTATTTTTCTTGGTTCTTCATTGAATATACCTATATATGTGATATATGAACTGTCTAACAATTTTCATTTACTTGAAATTGAAATTTACTACTATATGCTTTTGTGGAAAAGTTCAGTTTTCAAATCTGATGAAATAAAATTAACCTTATTTGGATGAAACACCTGTTTTCTTATTGGAAATCCTACGAATTTAAATGAAAAAAACTCAAATTGAGCTGGTTTAATATTATGGCCTATTCAATTAGTTTTATTCTCTCTGAAACTTCAACTCTTGATAGGTCTCAGTCTGACTTAAAGTCTTGCTTGTTCTGTATATCAACTTCCATAAACTTCCCGCCGCTTTACCAGATTCTTTTGTATATGTGCGCAATCTGGAAAATTTTTATATATTTGAACAAGCTATCAAATGATGTAGATGTATCAGTCGATTTTGTGGAATAATTTCACATTGCTTACTCCTCGGTTGCTATAATATAGGAAAATGATAGTGTTGTTGCGAGCGTCCTCTCTCAGCTCTTACTCAAGTCGCGCGCGCAGTACCATCTTGCGTCTTAAGTACCCTACGTTACCTGCCTGTAACGGTTGGCCAACATCATCGGTTAACGTACAGGGGGCGCTAGCACGCACGCTGTCCCTGGTAGATCCTCTCAAGATCTCGGAAATACACTCATCCCCAACGGTCTGGTACACTCCCTTGTGATCCGCTTAAGGGGTGTCCGCTCACGTAGGCATGTAAACGGCTTAGTTTGGTGCATGCTCTGACGAGTTCCCCTAAACTAAGCCGGGACGAAACGTGACACTGTCCCAAAGAGGTTGAAGCTACCTTCAAAATCTTCAGTTTATATTAGCCAAAATTACAATGCATTGAATTCTTAGAATATATCCCACTGTAATTTATACGAAACATGATATGGTAGAAATTCATTCATCCCGATATTTTTTACCTTATATCTCCTCTGATGTAATTTCAGTTCTGACAGACAGTTGCCTTGACGACCGGTCGTAATTTTCCAAATAGCGCCAGTGGAAAAAACGAATTCTGCCTAATACCCCAACATTGGCGAAACAAAAGCGCATCCTTGAATTCACCTTACCTTCTGTGCATCCTACCTTCAAGCTACCTTTTGTGCTAGGGAGATTCTGGCATTTGGGTAATCGGAGATTCATCCCTATTGGCCGACGACGATCACGTGATCTTCGTCAGCCAATAGGGTGAATCTCTCGACCAATAGGGAAGAATCTCCGATTAACCATATACCCAAATTTCCCCACGCACCCATGCACTATTAGTGCATTGATTGTCAATTTTTCGTGTATAACGAATGTTCTAATTTTCCTTTTCATTATGAAGATGTTTTTTTTCTCCAATTTTCCTATGTCCATAAAGTTAGCAGAGGCACTCGCACGGAAGTCAATGAAAACCATCTCATTAATTGTCGTATATTTGTCGAGAATTTGTCGTGAAAGAAAAAAATTTGTCGCGCTTTTAATTTTTTTATAGAGGTGGCTCTGCTAACTAAATATTAAGTTAGCAGAGCCATTCGTAAATATGCATCGAATTCGATCAGAAATGTTATGAATAATTGTCGAATATTTGTCGTAGACCATCTAACCTGAAACAACCAGAAAAAAAATTTTTATAGCTTTTTTATAGGTTTTAATGAAATGTTCTGATTTCTCAGGAAATTTGTCAGATTCGGCAACACTGCATTGGTAAATTGATATTTCAGGTATGTTTTTCGTATCATTATTGACTGACATTGGGTTGTGTATGTTAAATCTTTCATTTCCCGAGATGAACAATTTTCGTTTCAATGCTGAATAAAGGAAATATTCCATTCTAACGGATATACATCGAAGTAAATTCGTTATACAAGAAAGTTAATTAGATGACCGTTTTTTCTTCCGGAAATGAGCTGAACGATTGAAAGAAGAGCAAAACATATTTGTCGTGAAAGAAAAAAATTTGTCGCGCTCTTCGTTTCTTTTAAAAGGGGTGGCTCTGCTAACATAATATTAAGTTAGCAGGGCCTTTCTAAAATATGCATCGTATTCGATCAAAAATGTTATGAGTAATTGTAGAGTATTTGTCGTAGACCATCCAGTTTGAAAAAAACAGAAAAAATATTTTTTTTATTGCTTTTTATAGGTTTTAAAAAAATGTTCTGGTTTCTTAGGAAATTTGTCATATTCGGCAACACTGCATTGGTAAATTGATATTTCAGGTATGTTTTCCGTATCATTATTGACTGATATTGTGTTGTATATGTTAAATCTTTTATTTCCCGAGATGAACAATTTTCGTTTCAATGCTGAATAATGGAAATATTCCATTCTCACGGATAAACATCGACGTAACTTTGTGATACAAGAAAGTTAATTAGATGACCGTTTTTTCTTCCGGAAATGAGCTGAACGATTGAAGGACGACCAAAATATATTTGTCGTGAAAGAAAAAAATTTGTCGCGCTCTTTGTTTTTTTTTAAAGGGGTGATGCTAACTTAATATTAAGTTAGCAGAGTCATTCTAAAATATGCATCAAATTCGATCAAAAATGTTATGAGTAATTGTCGAGTATTTGTCGTAGACCATCTAGCCCGAAAAAACAGAAAAAATAATTTTTTTTGGCTTTTTTATAGGTTTCAATGAAATGTTCTGGTTTCTTAGGAAATTTGTCATATTCGGCAACACTGCATCGGTAAATTGATATTTCAGGTATGTTTTCCGTATCATTATTGACTGATATTGTGTTGTATCTATTTCCCAAGATGAACAATTTTCGTTTCAATGCTGAATAATGGAAATATTCCATTCACACGGACAGGGCCGGTGTTAGGGGTGAGGCAGCGAGGCAGTCGTTTCAGGCGCCACTCTGCTAGGAGCGGCATTTCGGGCAATATCGGAGGGCCACATTTTCATATTTTATTTAAATCCCAGATTATTGAACATACAGTCTGGGGTCTGCTAATGCTGCAGTTTGAAAATGTGTAAACTTTCACCCTAACCGTCATAAAAGTCTATCTTATCATCCTTATAATTAGATTCGATGAAATATGCGGAAGCCACACGTGTCACTGTTAGTTTTATTACCGCACTTTATTACGCCGACAAAGGCGTACTGTCTTCGTCGGCAGGTTGCCACACACCCCTCGACGGAACCGACTCCCTAATCCCTACTGGAAGATTTCAGTGTTTTTTTTTGCGCGCATGTTCTATCTAGGGGAACAGCGTGCTATCGTTTTGTCCAAATATCGGTAATTTTCGATGATTGAGCCGAAAATAATCTTAAACTTCTAGGTTGGACTAGGTTGATGACGAATCCGATAACACTGCAACACTGCAATGCAGTGTTGCCGAATATGACAAAGTTCCTGAGAGACCAGAACATTTCATTAAAACCTATAAAAAAGCTATAAAAAAATGTTTCTTTCTGGTTTTTTCAGCTTAGATGGTCTACGACAAATACTCGACAATTATTCATAATATTTTTGATCGAATTCGATGCATATTTTAGAATTGCTCTGCTAACATAATATTGAGTTAGCAGAGCCACCCCTTTCAAAAAAAACGAAGAGCGCGACAAATTTTTTCTTTCACGACAAATATGTTTTGCTCGTCCTTCAATCGTTCAGCTCATTTCCGGAAGAAAAAACGGTCATCTAATTAATTTTCTTGTATAACGAAGTCACGTCGATGTATATCCGTTAAAATGGAATATTTCCTTTATTCAGCATTGAAACGAAAATTGTTCATCTCGGGAAATAAAAGATTTCACATATACGACCCAATATCAGTCAATAATGATACGAAAAACATACCTGAAATATCAATTTACCAATGCAGTGTTGCCGAATCTGATAAATTTCCTGAGATACCAGAACATTTCATTAAAACCTATAAAAAAGCTATAAAAAAATTATTTTTTCTGGTTTTTTCAGGTTAGATGGTCTACGACAAATATTCGACAATTATTCATAACATTTCTGATCGAATTCGATGCATATTTAAGAATGGCTCTGCTAACTTAATATTAAGTTAGCAGAGCCACCCCTAAAAAAAAAACTAGAAGCACGACAAATTTTTTTCCTTCACGACAAATTCCCGACAAATATACGACAATTAATGAGATAGTTTTCATTGACTTCCGTGCAAGTGGCTCTGCTAATTTTATGGACATAATTTTCCTCTATCAACCATGTCAGAAACAAAATTTGGCAAATCAGTTGAAATGTTCGACTATCAATAGATGTTCTTGCTTCTAGCAGAAGTTTCTCTTTTTTATCGCTTATTCTAATAAAGACCATTTTTGATATTTGAATGAATATGCGAATCATTTAGAGGACCAACTTTTACCTGCGAACGTTTTACAGGAATTCTTTCTCCATATTTCCCATTTAGATTGTATGGTCAATTTCATTAGTGTACAACGATACCAATCCATAGCACCTTTTACAAAGATTTCAATTTTTTTCATCCCCATATATTTTCATTTCGCATTCTTTCTAGAAGCCGGAAATCCATTGATCTGCATAGGCATTTCTTCCATCGAATTTATCGATTATGAATTTGTCTCCTATTACACCTATATTTCCTTCTACAGTTTGATCTTGCCTATTTTCGAATGAATCACCAGCATTCAACATATATTCAAGAATTTCTTTTGAAAAGATATCTCGAAATTGGAGATAACCTCCTTCATCCAAACAGGTAGCAATCAAATCCTCATTCAAATTGATCCATACCTTTCTGATTTGGTTTCTTTTGGAAATAGAGTTTTTTACTTTATTAAATGCTGAAGTCTTAATTACTTCCGTATGAAAACTTGCATCGGTAAACATCGGGAATGGAATAAGTACGGCCATCAACTGTTCCAATCGAAGTTATGCAAAGAACATTCGTCTCAGGATCTTCCGCCCATATATATCTTGAAATCAAACCTCAACTTGTCCATTTTAATGATATCAACAAGAATGTTGATTTATAATTCAATCTTGAATGATCAATAGAATTGTTGCTCTGAAACCAAAGTAAATTTTATTTCCTCATACAACTTATAACAAATTCTGATAACAACTCAAATCATTCCATGAAACCAAAGAAACAACATTCAATGTTGATTATTCAATCTTTTCTTCAATTTGACCTCAATAGACGACTTCGGCCCAAGTTGCCAACCCACTATTTTCTTCACAAATTTACTATCACTGGGGAACTGTTATTTCAGGACCAATTCGACACGATGAGGTTCGCGTTATTTATAAATATCCGTAAAAGATGCCTCGGCTTCTCAAACAAGATAATTCCTCCCAAATATAGGGTTTTGTTAAGATCATCTCTGATTGGCTGAAATTTAAGTTGGGATTCCTGATTTCATGTTAATAGTGTCGAATTTATATAGGATATGTTCCGCAAATCAACTTGGTTATTTCGGCTGCCGGTTTTCCATTCCTTTCCTTAATTACGGAATTTAATTGATGAAAAAACGTTATATTTGTCACCGCAGAACGGCGGTCAATGTTCTATGATAACATATCCATAGCATAGAATGATCCATGATGTAAAAAACATGGTGTGCTCATCTGAAAAATGGATGACGTCAGCAAGATTGTATTTTCTGCTAGATGACGTCATTCATTTTTCAGCTGAGCACACCATGTTCTTTACATCTTGGAACGATCTTTATCTATTTTATGATCTATAGAACAAAGAAGAGACAACAATCAACAATGAAAAAATTACTAGGTATGGTCTATGGATTAAAAGGTAAATAAAGATTGTTCTATGCTATGGATATGTTACCATAAAACATTAATTGTTGTTTTGGTCCATAGGATTAATATGTCTATGTTTGGGTGACAGAAAGATTGCTTTTTCATCAATCAAATTCCGTAATTACTCTTTTTTTTCAGGAACCAACCGAATATTTCATTTTTACAAAACGGAAAACCGGCAACCAAAATATCCAAGTTGATTTGCGGAACACATCCTTTAAAAATTTGACACTATTAACATGAAATCAGGAATCCCAACCTAAATTTCAGCCTAACAAAAACCTATATTTGGAAGGAATTATCTTGTTTGAGGAGCCGAGGCATCTTTCACGGATATTTATAAATAACGCGAACCTTCTCATGTCGAATTTGTCCTGAAATCCCCGTTCCCCAGTAATAGTAAATTTGTGAAGAAAATTATGGGTTGGCAACTTGGGCCGAAGTCGTCTATTGAATATTTCTTTCTATTCACAATTTCAATTATTTTAATACTGTTGTCACTTTGACATTTAATGTGATTTGATAAACGCACATATTAATCCTTACAAATATATAAGCTTTCGTGATTTTTCTCGATATCGTTTTTTTCCTATTTAACTCAAAAAATGCTGATTTAATCGGAATGAAACTTGGCAGCTAGTTCGGAAATGCTGATGGGCAGATCTGAGCAAAACTTCGTGATGATCGTGTCATGACAACAATTCGAAAACAAAAAAAGGAATTTTTTTCCAAATATTCAATACTCTGTGATCTTCTGATCATATTATCTTCATAATATTTTGTATGAATCTTTGAACTGTCATTCAAATTTTTTTTTTGGAAATATTGGAAAAATAAAATTTTGAATGGGTATATCTGCGGAATCATTGGGTGGATTTTACCCATTCACGAATTCGGCCTTCGTAATTAAGATCCAAACCTGCACTATAAATATCGAGTGTCTGAGTTGTGTGTTCTTCGGAAGTTATTGTGTTCACTGACGGCCGTCAGACCGAATTTGTGAATGGGTAAAATTCGCCCAATGATTCCGTAGGTAACCTCATTCAAATTTTTATTTCTCCAATATTTTCAAAAATAAAGATCAGATCGAATTGAAATCCAGTAGTTTATCGAAAAAAACCTAGTAAAGCACTGCCGTGAAGGCAGCAGCTTTTGCACGCATGTTTTTCTTCAATTATTTCACTCTTTATCAATCTCCGCATATGTCTTTTCGTCTTGAAAGTCCTCTTTCCAATGTGCTTCTCCATTATGAAACTCTCACACTCCCGAAATAGAACAAAATGCAAATTCTCATTATTCTATATGAAAACATAATTATATTTTCACCTATCTTACCCATCTCTAAGGAGTATCTATAACAACCAAAATTCTAGAAGCAATTCAAAGTTAATTTAATTCACAAAGACAATACTGTAGTAACTAGCGGATTTTGGTATGGTATGACTTCGCCATGTTCGCTATTTTCCCGCACTATTTCCTTAACCTCAATTATAGAACATCAATATATCAACCAAAGATTCACATGCGCCAGATTAATTTGCATTTTTAAGCATCTCAGTCTCGAAGATGGTGCAACTTACAGCCTCTGAAGTATATTCAAATACATAAAAAAAACCTTACAACTCGTAAATATCAATCTGAATATTCAGGCGATTTCAAAACTTTTCTAATTAAACATATCGGTGATATTTCCGAAATGTTACAATATAATGTTTTCATATAGGTACATTTGAGGTAATCATCAGTGTTTCGAATAGATTCGATTATAATAACAGTAACTCTGAAATGTTTCCAAATGTATCTGTTTTTAATGTTGCAAAAGAATGTTTGAAACATTCACAAATGAGTTCATTCTGAAACGTTAAATGTTTATCAAAAGAGTAACTTTGAAATATATGATTCTAAGATATTTCTGAAATTTTACAGTATAATGTTTCAAGCATTCACAACTGACGTCATTCTGAAACGTTTCAAACGTTCAAAATAAGAGCAACTATGAAATATTTCGAATTTTCAAATATACCAATATTTGAATGAGGACTTACTAAAACTTTTCTAATGTTTATAAAAACAGTAAATATTTTGAAATATATGATTCTAAAATATTTCTGAAATGTTACAGTATAATGTTTCAAAGATTAGCAATTTAGGTCATTTGAAACGTTACAAATGTTAACAAAAAAGCGAATTCCAAAATATTCAAATATTTATGTTTCCGAGATGTTTTCGAAATGTTCTATATTTTTTGGAACATTGCTGAAGTATATCAACACAATATTTCGAAAATTCTGAAAAAAGGGAATATTGAAATGTTTTATATACATCTCATGTTTACTGGGAACCGATTGAGATTTCGTAATAGCTTTTGCATTTCAATATTATTCTTCAAAATTCAAATACTAGGTTTAAATATTCTGAATCCCCGTAACTATGAAATTCCAACTTAGTATCTGACAACGTGTAACAATGATGTTTACCAAACTACCAGTTCACCTGTCCCGTAAATTCCAATAACGATATAAATATATCGTTATGGTTCTACTCAACAAATAAAACCAATATGTATATTCTTTATACAATGATAGAATCCTTCTAACCTGACAACATTTAAATAGGTAGTATGATATGTCTAATTAAATATTAGGTAAATCCAAATCGGGGTATCTCCTATCCTGAATTCAGAGGTAAGGAAGTACAAAACAAAGTAATAAATTACGGAGTGCAAAGTTGGGGATAAGAAAACGTATTTCCATCGTCCTGATTGTCGTTAACGTAAGGAGAAATAGCCATAACCACGAAAAAATAACGGAAATTTTTAGTTAGTTAGTGGAGAACTATATTCTCTGAAATGAATGTCCTCCGTGAAATTATATTCAATTTTCATTATATTCAACCTAACATTTGGAATTCATTTTTGCGGAGTTCTAGGGAAGTGAAAATCATTTTCGAAGATATCCTGATCATGATCGATTGCGTAGTTTGTCGGCCAAGGAATTACAAGGTAAAATAAAATCAGACATCGGTAATCAATGAAATTTCTAGATTTGAAGACCATAAAAAACTAAAAACTGAAACCTTCGAAATTCACAAGTATATAAGTATTTGATCATTCATGTTTCTGTTCTTTTTGTGGTAAGAAGGATTGTATTTAATATCATTGCATGCAGAATTCCAACCTGTGAGATAAGGCTCTTTTTAGCATTCCCCTAGCTAAAATTTGGTTTTGAGAATACAGGTATACGTACCTGAGTGAGGGCATCCAATGATCTGCAGTAATGAATAAAAGGGTCTGGATTTCTTTGAGTTCATAACAATATTGCAATTGCATTCACGATAAATTTGTAAAGAAAATAATTGGCTATTTTATGAATGTACCCGAACGTAGGTTTCGAAAAATAGTTTTCTTCCTCGTTCATTTTCTTGGGAATTACGGCTCTATTTCTAACACATGAAAACAGGGAAAGAAAACTGGCATGAAGTTCATCCATTGGGAAGTAATTATCAATAATAATAAGCATTGAAAAAGGAAGTAGAGAAGAGAGCTGAACGCTGAACTCCCTTAATAATAACCCCTTTCCAGCAGGCTGCCACCAGCAACGCAGCCACCGTCAAGGCGTCTCGGAGACGCGCCACTTGTTCCACTGTTCCTACCCCTTGCCCCTGATGCACCGACGGAATTTACTGGGCTTCATGCACTCTAAGCTGTGAATGTGAAACGCCAGACTTGTCTTATTTTGCGGCTCTGTATATCGTCTCGTTCTCCTGATAGTGCGGGCTACAGGGTTGCCAGATGAGATGGAGCAGAAATTCAATGACGAAAAATCGAGAGAAACCGTGTGATCACAAATTGCTCGAAAACACCATAATAAACTGAGCTGTTGAAAAATAGTTTCAACTAGCCCATTTATTGAAAACTGCTATAAGACAATATTTATTATAACATTAGTTCAAAAATGTCATAAGTATATACAAATAAGGAACTACTATATATTTCTGATACAGACATTATTAATAATAAATATCAAAATACTACGCAGCAAAAAAAACGTAGAAGGACCTACGAATCTTAGGCTACGACAGTTACACAATAAGACTGCGTAAAACTGCAAACGAATAAATGGATTGTAAGCAATGAAAAAATATCTTCGAGCGACAAAAAACTCGCAGATGACTCAATTTTTCGCGCAAGATATACCCCTCAATGTATTTTCCTATATGAAAAACTCTTTTTAGGTAGAGACACTGATAAATGTAACTCACAAATTCACCTAGGCGTTTCACTCGATAATTTTACTTGTAGACGACGGGGCTTCCTCTGAGAATAAACCCCTGTCATTATCATCACTAACTTACTACAGAGTCGGAGTAAATTAGTCGTTTGGTAATTTCATCAATAAATTTGACAGTATTCAGCTGGTTTGATTTAATTTGAATGCAATTGTTCATTCGAAAGTTTGTTCAAAAACCGTGAGAATTGTTTCCTCATTCCCGAGATCGTGAAATCGGAACCAAAATCGTGTAATCTCACGATTAATCTGAGATCTGGCATCCCTGTGCTGGCATGAAGCCCTAGTGCATCAAGACCCAAGTGGTGGGTGGTTGACTCTTCTTCCTGATTGGTCTTGGAGATTGAACGTTGAACCGCGCAAGTACTGTCTCTGTCTGCAGCTGCAGGACGTTGGAAAAATCTTCATTACCGTTTTTCATGCGACATAGTGCAGTGGTTTTGTTGTATTTAAAATCGTTTTTGGCTTATTTGAACTTGGTTTGTGTTTTGTGCTGGTGCAGGGAGTTATTTTTTAAGTTTGTTTTGTGTATGGTATAGAGTTTTTGGTGTTTAAGGATTTTTTTGTGTTTCGTTTTGATTTTTTTCCGAAGATAGTGACTTCATTGTGTGTTTTGAGTTAATACTTTATTTTCATTATAATGTGAGTATGAGTTTTCGAAAGAATTTCCTATTTAATATCTGAATATTGTAGATGTTCATCAAATTTCTGGATTATGTTAGATATTACAGAGATTGCCACATTCAATCTAGACAAATTCACGTAATTTAAGTCTGGAATACCAGTATTAGTAGGATTCAAAGGGAGCTTTATGGTGTGAACTTTGCTAACATGTATGGACCACTAAGTAACATTCCCTACACCCTTAAAATGTAAAATCAACTTGTCTAAAAATCGTCATGTGCAGGAAGTGTTGGGGGGGGAGGGGTGGTGCTGTTTCTCCAGGAATTGGCAATTTTTTTTCCATTCATCTTCATCTACGTTGATTGTCCTTTGGTCAGGCAAATTTCTATCAAACTATACGATTCAGAAATATTTTATTTTAATTATCAAAAACGTCGGATACCATGCGCTTATATGGAGTTCCTTATGATATAATCTCCAGCCCTGAAAATGCATGTTTACAATTCATGTTCATTTCGATTTTGCTCGAAAATTATTAGGAATATCGAAAAAATGCTCTGTATGAAAAGTGTTAACCGAAAGCATAAGATTCAGGTGGATCTTTCCAAATCTCAATAGGTTGAATAGTTTTCCCATAAAATAGGAAATTGTGTTTTTGAATCCCATTCGCCGTGACTGAACTTGTAGATGCGAGGAAGGCGCACTCTCGTGAGTAAACCCGTGTTCGACCAGAAATAAGCGACCTTATGCATCGAAGCGTTCGTAAGGTTCACTTTAAGGATCATTCAAGTGACATTCACGTTGTTCGCCCATTTTTAAGATGTCAATGTTTAAACAATTCATTTCTTATATGTATTTTAATATGCTTATACATATTTCCATGAGTTTCTGTTAACTTGTTCTTAAATATAGTTATTTGCATTAGTTGACAAATCAGTTCTGCGTGTGGATGAAATCGATTTTTCCTAAAATTATCCTTCGAATTCGATATTTTCAATATGTATTTGAATATTATGTACTAAAATATCATTTGACGTATCAGCTCTATGTGATATTATTTACATTTTTTCTGTAATTATCCCTCATTCGTATCTGAAAATTACCAGATTCTTGGATATGAAATATGAATCTTTAGCAAAGTTATACTTGATAAGTTGCCTTGATTTATCACTATCAGATGGAGGATAATTGACCGGAAGAAGTTTGGAAAAATATTGCAGTATACACTTATTTCCATTGTTCCATTTTTCAGGGCATACACTAAATTTGCTTTTCCTCACTCGAACTCATATTGAATCAACTCGATCAAAAATTGTCATTTTGTGGAAAATATACAAATATACAGGGTGAGTCTTTTAGTTGTATATTGATTTCAACCATAGATTCCTCTCAACAAATGAAACACTTTTTTCATTGATCATTTTTTTAGATTCGGCTCCAGCAAAAAGATACAGGTTGTCTAAATTTCCAGAAAAAATCAGTTTATCTTTTGTAGCTTTGTTATGGTAACTCTGAATGAGATGAACTTTGGTGTGAAGTTTTCTATTACTATTACACATTCTTCAATAATCTCTTTCATCCTACTTCCAACAGTTTCTGAGTTATTGACTCGCCGATTCATAAAACTATACGAAATTAGCATGAAGAATGCAGATACAGTTAATCTTATGTCATTATAAGAATCTACAATCATTTTAAAATACTTGATCATTCTTTATAATTTCTCCTTTAGTTATTCAACGTTGAATATTATGAAATCGAATAAAAAATTACCTTATATTTATCGATCCGCCCCCGATCTAGTAGGGGAAGTAAATTAAGCTGGGTCCACGTTTATCCGGACCATAGAATATACATAAATATTTATCTATTTCGCATAGAACTAATTGTGATATATGCTATTTCGTGATCATACCTAACCATAACAATCATAGACATAGAATAACATGTTATTATAAGTCTAGAGAATATTTTTAGGTTAATTGATTGATTTCATATAATTCATTTATAAATTTCGTGAAAAAAGGATAATTATGGAGTTTTCAATATGATAATGGGCGAGGATGGAATTGTGTATAATCATACAGCGGAATGAAATTCTATATTGCATGAACATCAAGTTGAAGATCAGTGTTTTAGTCCAGTGTAGTGAAATGTTTTCCTAGGGATAATATCGCAAAAAGCACCAAATCAAAAGAATTGAGTGAGTAAATTAGTTTTCTCAATCTTGTTTCTTTGAATTTCAAACTTTGGATTGGTTATACTCCAAAAGAAATCACCGTAAGAGATATATGTGGTGAACTTGCAAACAAATCGCAGGAGTGTATTAGCACATTGAGAAATATTTAAATGCTTATAACTTTTTGCCTGAGCCGGATCTGTAAAAATGGCAAATGAAAAAAGTGTTTTATTTGATGAGAGGAACCTATAGTTGAAATTAATGTACAACCCTGTATGTCATGTATTCGATATATTTATTATCTGTTGTGGAGTTACAGTTATTAGGAATGAGGGCAGTGGCTTTGTTGGATTGGTGGTGTGAATTTTAGCAGAATTTTTTTTTTCTCTACATTTCACCCAGTATACACAAAGATCCAGTTTAATTGGTCTTGATATATAACTGTTGATCTTCATTTTCGTGGTAAAGGATTATAAGACGTTTGCGTTTCAAAATATCAATGGCTGGAGTTAATCTATAAATTATCTACTCTTGGAGGAAGATGTGAATTCGTCATTTTGAAACACTTGAGAAAATGGGTCTTTCACTTTGCAAGCTCAATCATTGATCTGTTGAAAAGGGCGAATCTATAACTATCTAAGATTCTAAGACCTAATCTAAAATCTCCCTAAACGTGAGCACAATTTATGTATTTTGGTATGTCTCAAACCGATATTACAAACTTAAATTTTGAACTTATAATTTAACCAGGATGTCCACTTTGCAGCAGATTTTTTTTTATTCAACAAACTGATATCACAGTCTTCAGAGTCATTAATAGTTGAGATAAACATATGTGCAAAGAAATATTTTCTGTTTGTTTTATGGTTGTAGTAAGTGATTTTTCTCCTCTAATTTCCACACTCTCATCCAAGGTTGTGGTGTCAGAATATCTTAAATAAGTCAGTTATATCGAAACTTCCGTATGATCACAATAACATATACTTCTTGATTATATATCCTCTCAATTGTGCTAATCAAATATGTCGGAATATTCGAACTTTGGTATCAAATTTAATGAACTGTTGGTGTAGGAGAATGAATCGTACACCTGATCAATATAATAGGTAATTAAAAATGGGGGTTTTTCCTGAATTTGGTTTATTACTGTAAATGCAAATTTGAAAATAATAATTATGGGTTTGATTCATCATTTTCCAGAATCACCATAAAGTATTTAAAATCAAATTTCAAAATTGGAATTTTAAAATTTAAAGGGATTTGCCAGGCATGCACGAAGTGGCAACGGTGTTTAGAAGAACGGGTTGTTCTACTATAGAACAACGAAATATTCGTTTCCGTTTGCGATTTGTCAGTAATATGACAGTATGGCAGCCTGCGCTCTTCTTTTTCCATTCATTGATCGTTGTCTTCTACTCTAACCAAATCGAAGTATAGCTGTCTCTGTTTTCCTGAGCCAAGTAACGCATTTGCGTCCTTTTCTTTCCGAGAAAGCTGAATTCGACGTTGCCATATCGTGCACTCGAGACAAATCCCTTTAAATTTCGAAAACCCATTTTATTTTTCAGTTTTAGGTAATCAAACATTTGTTTAAAAATATAATATTGAAATTATATGTTTGAAATGTGATGTTCTGAAGGTTTTTCATGAACATTGCTGTATTTTCGTTTAAAGGAAAAACCCCCATTCTTCATTTGTTCATCCTCCAAATTCAAACCTTACTACACATTTAATTCAAACCTCCGAAAAAACGTTCATGTAATTAACTTTTTTCTATCAGAATTTAACGTCGGTGTATATTCGCGAGAATGAAATATTTCCATTATTCAGCATCGCAACGTATATTGTTTTTTTTGGAAAATAGAAGATTTAACATACAACCCAATATCAGTCAATAATGATACGAAAAATAAATATACCAATGCAGTGTTTCGGAATTTGGGAAGTGTCTTAAAGAACCAAAACATTCTATTAAAACCTAAAAAAGTTATGAGAAAAGGATTTCTTCTGTTATTTTTTCACGTTAGATGGTCTGCGACAATCATTATTCATAACATTTTTGATTGAATTCGATGCATATTGTAGAATGGCACGGCTTACTTAATGTTAAGTTAGCAGAGCCACCCCTTTTAAAGAAAACCTAAAGCGCGACATATATTTCTTTCCCGACAAATATGTTGTGGTCTTCCTTCAATCGTTCAGCGCATTTCTGGAAGAAAGAACATTCATCTTATTAACATTTTTGTATCACGAAGTTACCTCTGTGTATATCCGTGAGAACGGAATATTTCCATTATTCAGCATTGAAACGAAAATTGTTCATTTCGGGAAATAGATGATTGAACATACGACCAAAAATCAGTCAATAATGAAACGGAAACTCAGTAAATTTTATTGAAACCTCAAAAAAACTATAAAAAATGATTTTTTCTGTTTTGTTTTTCAAGATAGATGATCAACGACAAATACTCGATAATTACGTTTTAACTTTCTGGTAGAATTAAATGCATATTATAGAATGGCACTGCTAATTTGAATGCAATAGAATGTTCTGTTTTCTGAGGATATTTCACGACGTCGGCAACACTTATATTTCACGTTTATGTTCCGTATCATTCATTATATCGACTGATATTGGGCTGTATTTAAAATCTTACATTTCCGGAAACGAACAATTTTCGTTTCAATGCTGAATAATGGAAATATTCCATTCTCACGGATATACATCGACGTGTAACTTTGTGATACAAAAAAAATATTTAGATGAACGTTTTCACTTCCAGAAATGAGCTGAACGATTAGAGTATGATCAATTTATCTTTGTCGTGAAAGAAAAAAAATTTGATGCGCTTCTAGTTTTTTTTAAAGGGGGGCGTAATTTTTTGTCAAGCAGAGGATCTACGAATTTTTTAACGAATTCGAGAACTATGCTATGACGCAATAACCATTCTAACAAAAGTGTGTCATGTTTTTAAACTCCATAACACATCTTCTGAATATTGTGGGAGCAGAGCTTCACAATGGTTGATTATTGTCTCGCACCACTTCAAGATTATGCCGCTTGTAGTTCTCCATTACTAGATGTTCGAAACGAACAGAAAACAATAAATACCCATGGGAGGTCTATATCTAAAACAGAAAAAGGTTTTTTTGCGTTTTCTCACAACAGATCAAACAAATTTTCATATTCGTTTTGACATTCGGAACGTATGCATTATTCGAAGAAAACCTTTTTTTTTGCAATTAACGAAAAAAAATCTGAATATGAGAACTGAAACGAAAAAATGAATATTTCGTGCAAGTGTTTCATACATTTTCTTGGGGCCGTCCAATGAGTTCAACAAATCATTGTTTGTTATGTTATTTTCAATATTTGTTTCGTATAAACTCGGTCGGTGACAAATTTACGTCTGTGCATATATTTTTGAGAATGGAGGAATATTTCTATCATTCAGCATTGAAACAAACGTAAACTGTTAGTTTGAGGAAATAGAAGACTTAAAATACAACCCAATATCAGTCAATAATGATACGGAAAATAAACATGAAATACCAATATACCAATGCAGTGTTGCAAAATTGCGAAATATCCTCGTGAACCAGAACATTCTATTAAAACCGAAAAATGAAATAAAAGTGCTTTATTCTGTTTTTTTCACGTTAGATGGTTCACGACAAATAATCGACAATTATTTATAACCTTTTCGATCGAATTCGATGCATATTGTAGAATGGCACTGCTAACTTAATATTGAGTTAGCAGGGGCACCCCTTTCAAAAAAACTAAGAGCGCTACAATTTTTTTTCTTTCACGAAAAATTCTCAAATATTCGACAATTACTGAGATGTATTTCATAGACGTCCCTGCAAGTGGCTCTGCTAACTATATTGATATGAAATATTTCGTACCAACAAACAACCACCCCTAGCCGTCCGAAACCTGACAAACTATTTGGGATGTTTTTCGATTCCTTAATCTTTTGTGAAAAATCCCAAAAGCAGATAACATCACTATTCTGTTCAAAAAATTTATGGAAGTATTTCCTGAAAACCACGCCTTCTTCCTTCGTCCCGGGGGCCGAAAAATTATATAGGGGTTGCCGTTTATTCATTTTCTTCCATGAATCACATTATCAAATAAGTAGGCCAATTCTTGAATCTCGATCACGAATTGAAGAGAATGACAATTGCCATATGTTTGTGTCGATTTTCTAAGTTAAATTTAAACAAGTAGACATGATCTGCGCATGGAACCGAATGTCACTCGACAATCGAATATCTCCAATACTCCGTACGACTAGTTGCTAAGTCGAAGGAAACGGTGATAAGGTTATGTTTATATTCGGATTTGAAATTTCTCGATATCTTGCATTCAGTTTATTTCCTGAATATATTTGCTTGAAAACATAGTCGAAATGGCGAAAAGAACTCTCACAAATTTTGCAGATGCTCGGAAAAACTTATAAAATCGACATAAACATATCACAATTGTCACTTTTCAATTCTTCATCGAGATTCAAGAATTGACCCCCAGTCCTCCATTTTCTATAATTTATCCCACGAAATCATTCGATTTACCATAAAATAATATTGACCATACTGTTGTCTCGGACTGTACTTGTGGATGTGGATAACTACACACCGGTCAGAAAGTAATGATTGCGAACTTGGGATTACTCCGTTATCTGTGCCATGAAATTATGAAAGCATATTGAGATTTTACTGCTCGTCAGCTAAACAGCGCAGGGTTGCACAATAGATCTTTTTTTCGAAGTGTTTGCGAGGTTTGAAGACCCCTTCGCCCCTCCTTCAATCTAATCTATTCTGAGTAGTGTTCTGTTTCACTGATATTGACTAATTTAAATTTTCAGAATAGTTTTAAGAAGAGACAAGAAAGGCAAGGGGAAGTGTAGATGGAAGGTAAGTACCAATATACATGATGATTTATACATGGTCCAACAGACTTCATGTAAAATAATTACTTTAATGATAGTGCAACAAGTTTCCAACAAAAAATGTGCCTAGAATTTTTTTCCTGAACCTCCATGTTTTTCAGATATCCGTTGTTTTTTCCGTTGAAAAAGTTCCGCATGAAGCAGTATGTTGATATTCTTCAGCTAATACTACTTATCTTCGGATATTTATGGAAGATTTTTAAAGGGTATACTCCTGAAATCATCGAGCCGATTCTGCCCATTTATGAAACAGTGTAACCGTAGCATTTTGATACGCAACTTGTTAGGTGATTCAGAATTAATCATATTTATGTTACGCCAATGGAGTAGGAATTGGTATGGCGTTTAGCCACTTGAGACTTGAGAGCATACGCGACAAACCAATTTCATATTCATATAGTCACAATCTTGTATTCTAACAGTAAACCCTTACATTTCATTCACCCAAAAATGCAGGCATTATGCCTTGAAAAAATATTTATATACCCTATCGAACAAGTATATAGTCCATCATATCAAGTTCATGTGAATAAACAGCGTAAAACGAAATTTCTTTTTCTATTCCAAAAAAAAAAAAATACCCCAATCAACATTGGGCCTTCGAGCCGGACATAGCCATCAACAGTTCAGTGGTGCGGTTCATTGTAAATAACGCGATTAACATTGTGACGAAACAACTCTTTTCAATCTGTAAGTTCAGCAGTGAGAATAGAACAATCAATAACATTCACATGCTTCACATAGCTTGAACTCCGCAGACAAATTACAAGTGAAGTCTTTAAACCTCACTATATCAACTTCGCTCAGAAATTACCAGTTAAGTGACATAATCCTAGATAATCATCGAATCAACACTTGAAATTACCTTGCGTTATCGTCAGATATACTGTTAGTGGGGGTTTTTCCTTTAAACAAAAATGCAGTAATTTTCATGAAAAACCTTTAGAACATCACATTTCAAACATATAATTTCGATATTATATTATTTTTATAATGTTTGATGCTCTAAAACTGAAAAATAAAAATGGGGAGTTGCAATTAAAGGGATTTGTCTTGAGTGCACGCAATGGCAACATCGAATTCAGCTTTCTCGGAAAGAAAAGGACGTTAAATGTGTTACTTTGCTTAGGAAAACAGAGATAGCTATACTTCGATTTGGTTAGAGTAGAAGACAACGACCAAGGAATAGAAAAAGAAGAGCACTGACTGTCATACCGTCATATTACTGACAAATCGCAAACGGAAATTGTTTGGTTATATTGATAAAGAACACGTGTGTACCACAGAATAGGAATAAATATTTCATTATTCTATAGCAGAAAAAGCTATTCTACTAAACAGCGTTGTCACTTCGTGCACGCCTGGCAAATCCCAAACCCCAATTTTGAAGTTTGATTAATCAAACCCATAATTATTATGTTCAAATTTGCATTTGCAGTAATAACCCAAATTCAGGAAAAACCCCCATTGTGCAGTAAAAGTTTGGAACCATATACCACATAGCAGGGGTGCAGGGCGAGATCCTTACCAAAGGCAATCGAAACAGGATACCACCTCCTCTTTTAACTAAAAGAATAGCTGACGGCCTGACACGCGGCGAGAACTTTGGCCCGTATATGATTTATAATCTGCTAAATTCGAATACTGGGCGTTTTCACAGGGTCTTTTTCCAATTGTATTCATTCTCCCACCACAGGTTTAGAGCATTTTCCATTACAATATCGTAGAAATAGTCTTCGTCATCTGATAGTTCGTCACTAGTAATGATAAAGGCACGACTTTTTTTGTTTTAAGTCAGAAATTTTTACTAGCGAAAATTTTTTTAGGCTTTTTTGTGGGTTTTCACTCCCAATATCTGAAACAAAACTATCAAAAATTGAATAAAAATTGTGTTTTCATGAAAACTGCCCTTGCGTATTGCAGGACTAAATATATTTGTCAAGGACAGTTTCTTGTAAAACAGATTGCCCAATGAACAATACAGAAACAATATGAACGATAAACAAAGTGAACTGTGGCGTTTCCGAGTACAAATCTGATTCCTTCATCCGACAAAGGAGAAAATTTGAAGAATTATTTTCTTTCCATTTTTCGATTTGAATTGAGACTTTTGTCAAATTATTTCTGCATCTGCACATGAAAGTGAGGATGTGTGTGATTATTTCTTACGTCCTACAATCCGCGAGAGCGTTTTTCATGAAGAAGTAATTTTATTCAATTTCTAATGTTCTGTTTCAGATATTGGAAGTGAAAACCCAAAAAGAACCTAAAAAATCATAAGAAATCCTCCCAAAATACGCTTAAATCGATACTCAGCGAATCTTTGTCTTAAATGTTTATGGTAATTTTCACAAGTAGATCTCGAATACATGCACTGAAAACTCCCATGATTTATACTACCTGTCAATTAAATGGCTTATATATATATTTACAGGGTAATGAATAGTTTTATTTACTTTTTTCATCAAAAATAATTCATCTAGCGGTAAGACTTCGGTTTACTGGGTATCAGTAATGTGAATAAAATATGAAAATCGTGATTTTGGGCGCTCACCCGATTCTAATGCTACCGTTTTTGTTTTGCGGAAATGCGCTGTTGTCAAGTTGGTCACTACGGATTAATGGAAGTCTGATGTAGAGATAGTTGTTCGTAGTGGACATCATTCCAGCGAGCTAGGTGATTCATTATATGTCATTCGAAATTTGCTGGAATGCGCTGTTGCCAAGTTATGGACACTGGTTGAAGTAGATTTAACGAAATTCCAGTTCCAGAATCTTTATAAACATGTGAATTTTCACGGATCTGTAAAATTTTTATTTTCACTAAATACGCTGCTGCCAAGTCTTTCACTTCGGATTGAAGGAAATCTGATGTTAAGATAGTTGTTCGTAATGGACATCATTCTAGCGAGCTAGGTGATTCATTATATGTCATTCGAAATTTGCTGAACGCACTGTTGCCAAGTTATGGACACTGGTTGAAGTAGATTTAACATAATTCCAGTTACAGAATCTTTATAAACATGTGAATTTTCACGGATCTGTAAAATTTTTATCTTCACTAAATACGCTGCTGCCAAGTCTTTCACTTCGGATTACTGGAAATCTGATGTCAGGATAGTTGTTCGTAGTGGACATCATTCCAGCGAGCTAGGTGATTCATTATATGCCATTCGAAATTTGCTGGAACGCGCTGTTACCAAGCTATGGACACTGGTTAAAGTAGATTTAACGAAATTCCAGTTCCAGAATCTTTATAAACATGTGAATTTTCACGGATCAGTAAAATTTTTATTTTCACTAAATATGCTGCTGCCAAGTTCTTCACTTCGGATAACTGGAAACTGGATATCGAGATGGTTTGGACATTGTATTGTTGAGCTTGGTGAATTTCGATAATGTATTCGAAGTTTGCGGAAATGCGTTGTTGCCGTCAATGTGATATGGAAATGCGCAAAGTGGACATTATTATTACATTATCTCATTATTAATAAGTGGACATATTCTGTTGAACTGAGCGACTATATATGATATTCTTAGTTATCGGAAATGTGCTGATTCTGACATGGAGGTAGTTTCTAAGATATTATTCAATTAAAGTCGGTGAATCTTTATGTCCAATTCGAAGATATAATCGAGTGTTGGTTCAAGACTATCAATATGGATCTGCACCTCATTTATGTGATATAATTTGAATCTTTTGGAAGTTTGCTGTGATGAAGTTCGTCACCTCGGATCATTTCATCAAACGAATTTACCTTTGTTAAGATTTTTCATCATATTTCCAACAATTGATATCGTAGAAAAAAATGGAATTTCTGTTAGATGATATTGATCTCAACCTTCATTTTGGTGGAATAGTATAGCTTTGATTGCCAGCATCCAACGCCCATTTATTTCTCTCGCACTTCAAATTTCCCGCAGTTGAAGCTTGGCCTTATCAATACAGGGTCTTTCACGAGGAACCTCACCCATATTTATACGGGAAACTACTGAACGTATTTTCATGAAATTCAGCACTTATAAGTATTTCACGATGCTGATGAAATCTAAAATATTTTCAAGGCATGAGCACCTCCGGTTTTTCCGGAAATGACGTCAACTTCCGTTTTTCAAATTAGAACACCATTTTTTTATTGCAGAAATAGATTCCTTAGAAAATTTCAATTTATTTTGATGTAACATTTTTCAGTTTTGGTTGGAAAATTCTCTCTGAGCGGGAAAATTCGAAAAAAAAAATCGAAAATAGAGCTCCGCTGAAAAAATCGAAAATAGAGCTCCGCTGAAACAAGAATAACTTCGAGGTTTTTGGATGGAAAATTTTCATTTTTGGGATTTTTCAAGATGTAACATTGATGTATCCACTTTAAAAATCGAAATCGCGATTCATGATAAAGGGGGTGAAAAAATCGCTTTCAAAGTTAGGGATGACAAAATCGTGAAAAATAAATTTTTTCAAATGAGAACCCCATTTTTTTATGGCAGATATTGAATCAACGTTAAAAAATAATGTGAGTGTATGCATCAGACCCTTGCCCTAAAATGGATATTTTCTGAGTTATTCACAAAAAACTGTTTTTCGTCTTGAATTTTCACCTATTTCTTTTCCCTTCACGCCAAAAAGATGAAATTTTCAGGAACTGTTATTTGAACCATGCTGTAGATTTTTCACCCCTTCTTGAAACCGACTTCAAGTTACTATTAGGAGAACCATGGCAAACTCTCGCAGTTATAACTAGAGAAGATGCTCAAAGTTTTGACCGTTGATTTCTAGACATTTATTTATACGTCTCAGGAATGCTTCGTGCGTTGCTTTTCTTATTTCATCGGGAGGAAGAGATCTGCAAAAGTGTTTAAAAACCAAATTGAGTTTCAAAACTATGAATCTAAAAATCTAAACAAACCTGAACGCATTTCTGACTCGTTCTATGCAGTCCTCTTTATCAGTCAGGGGAGTTGAGTAGACAATATTTTTTATCCTACCCCAAACATAATAGTCTAAAGGAGTTAAATCGGGAGAACGTGGTGGCCAAGGATGTGGACCATTGTTCGCCAACCATCGATCTTCAAATAGCCTGTAGAGGATATTTGACACATTGAGTGAATTGTGTGGAGGCGCGCCATCTTGTTGATACCATAAGTCATTATGGTTCTGTACTAGCGGCTCAATTATTTGAGTCAATATGTCAGAATATCTATCTCCTAAGGGAGAACATTCTTTAAATAATGCAAACATGTGTAGTGTTTTATCTTACCAGTTAAAGTCCCATCATAAATGTGAACATCGGAAATTGCATTATTCTTGATGGCGCAAAAAACATTGAAACTCCAGGTCTCTTGAAAGTTCCATTGTCTGAAGTGGTGGTTGTTCTCTTCATCCCAATAATGACTGTTATGCCTATTGAAAGAACCATTCTTTGTGAATTTAGATTCATCTGTCCAAATTATACAGTCCAAAAAGTTTTCATTCTCTTGAAATCGAATCATCATAGCTTCGCAAAACTCTGTTCTCCTGACGAAATCAGTTTCCTTCAAATGCTGTACCCTATTGAATTTATATGGGTGCATTTTATGTTTTTTTTAATATTCTCCAAACACTCGATTGAGATAATCCCAGATCAATCTTGGCATCTTTGAGAGAATTTTGAGGATTCACACGAAAATATGCAAGAACTGTAATTTCGTTGTTCTCATCTTCTACTACACTTTTTTCTCTGTGTGTAGTTTTCTTAACGAAAGATCCGACATTTCTCAAGTTTGTCATGGTTCTGTTAATGGTATCTCTCGTTGGTCTGGGTCGGTCAGGAAACCTCTCAATGAACAGTCGAATCGTTCTATCTACAACTTTATTACATTCTCCATGAAGTAGAATGAGATTTAAATAATCTTCATTGGTAAAATTAGGCATAGTGATCGATTTTATAACTTAATACGAATTATCACCAAATTAATAGTAAACACAAAATGCTACTGAATAAAGAGGAATTTGGCAGATGTTATTAATGATATCTATCATTAAAAACAAATAATGTAAAACATGGTAAGTTTTTGCATATGGTTCATAAGGAATTATTTATTTATCACTGGAGAGAAAACTGATGGCCGATTAGTTGAAATAAAGAGGTTTTCGATACAAATTCGAATCCAATTTCGCCATCTATTTAGGAACAACCTGTAACTTTTTTCTCTTGCATATTAGGGTAGTAAAATCTAAAACATGGTTTAAGTAACAGTTCCTGAAAATGTCATCTTTTTGGCGTGAAGGGAAAAGAAATAGCTGAAAATTCAAGACGAAAAACAGTTTTTTGTGAATAACTCAAGAAAATATCCACTTTAGGGCAAGGGTGTGATGCATACACTCACATTATTTTTTAACGTAGATTCAATATCTGCCATAAAAAAATGGGGTTCTAATTTGAAAAAATTGATTTTTCACGATTTTGTCATCCCTAACTTTGAAAGCGATTTTTTCACCACCTGTATCATGAATCGCGATTTCGATTTTCAAAGTGGATACATCAATCTTACATCTTGAAAAATCCCAAAAATGAAAATTTTCCATCGAAAAACCTCGAAGTTATTCTTGTTTCAGCGGAGCTCTATTTTCGATTTTTTTTTCGAATTTTCCCGCTCAGAGAGAATTTTCCAACCAAAACTGAAAAATGTTACATCAAAATAAATTGAAATTTTCTAAGGAATCTATTTCTGCAATAAAAAAATGGTGTTCTAATTTGAAAAACGGAAGTTGACGTCATTTCCGGAAAAACCGGAGGTGCTCATGCCTTGAAAATATTTTAGATTTCATCAGCATCGTGAAATACTTATAAGTGCTGAATTTCATGAAAATACGTTCAGTAGTTTCCCGTATAAATATGGGTGAGGTTCCTCGTGAAAGACCCTGTATAAGCTGTTCACCTTCCCAGTCCGCCAATTTATCCGCTCAGACATTGTACCTATGCATCTGCAATTAGATCTAGACAGAATTTCGTTATCACTGAAGTTGTTTCGACAGAGATTTTAGTGTCTATTTTCCACTTCGGGGATTATTAAGGGGGCTGTTGAGGGGTCACAAATTATTTCACTACATGGAACGTGTTTACAGCCCTCGAAATAAACGATTGGTATCAAAAAATCGCCAGCAACGGTCGTGTTAGTGATCACGATATTTTTAAGTTTATGGGGTGATTAAGGCAGTTGATGGGGGACACAAATTATTTCAATGAATGATTGGCATAAAAAAATCTCCAGCAACGGTAGTTTTAGTTTCTACAGTATTTTCCACTTTAGGGAGTTGTTAAGGGGTCACAAATTATTTCACTGTATGGAACGTGTTCATAGACCACGAAATTAACGATTGGCCTCAAGAAATCGCCAGCAACGGTCGTTTTACTGTCTACGTTATTTTCCACTTTGGGGGGTGATTGAGGGGGCTGTTGAGGGGTCACAAATTATTTTACTATATGGATCGTGATAGGCCTCAAACGATTGGCATCAAAAAATCGCCAGCAACGGTCGTTTTAGTGTCTACATTATTTTCCACTTTGGGGGGTGATTAAGGAGGCTGTTAAGGGGTCTCAAATTATTTCACTATATAGAACGTGTTCATAGGCCTCGAAATTAACGATTGGCATCAGAAAATCGCCAGCGACGATCGTTTTAGTGTCTACGTTATTTTCCACTTTGGGGGGTGATTAAGGGGGCTGTTGAATGGTCAAAAATTATTTCAATATATGGAACGTGTTCATAGGCCTTGTAATGAACGATTGGCATCGAAAAATCGCCAGCAACGGTTGTATTAGTGGTAACGATATTTTTCACTTCAGGGGGTGATTGAGGGTGTTGTTCAGGGGTGACAAATTATTATCTTGAATTAAACTCATTCAACTCACACGATAAGATATATTCCAAAAAACACCTAATTGTAGCGGCTTTTTCGACTCAGAAACGATAAAAATACTGTTCCAAAAAACCGTTGCTGCATTCACACCTGTTCTTCTGAATTCCTTTACATTACACTATGTGATGCAGAGTTTGTACCGCTTTTCATATTTTCCCCGCGACTTTTCTGGCAATAGGTTATATATCGATTAAAGCTTATGTTGGGAGGATTTCGTATAATTTTTTAAGTTTTTTTATGGGTTTTCAGTCCCAATATCTGAAACAGAACTATTAAAAATTGAATAAAAATTGTTTTTCTCATGAAAACCCTTGCGGATAGCAATATCAAACACTTTATCAAGCGCAGTTTATTTCGCAACTTCAGCGGAGCCTGCAATTACAGGTGGTGTTCATGAAAAATCATTACAAAACTTTTTTTTCTTCAATTTCTGCTGCTTCACGCTCACATACGATTATTATTTTGGACATTTTTCATCCAAGTGAAAGATGTCATTTACTCGTTGTCATGGGATACTCTGAGCAATGCATATTTGATTTATGGTTGACCATTG
Organism: Myrrha octodecimguttata; assembly: GCA_958510865.1. NCBI lineage: Eukaryota > Metazoa > Arthropoda > Insecta > Coleoptera > Coccinellidae > Myrrha > Myrrha octodecimguttata. Next base: position 20,801,681 of record OY294061.1, on the reverse strand, counting down.
GAAGAGCGAGCGTTTCTTTTATTTAGGCGTTTATAATCAAAAAAGAAACATTCCTCGTGGCCGTTCTTTGTCGCGATAATTTGGGCATGGAAAGATCTAGCGATTAGAAATTATCAGGCGGCGCATTAAATTGAAACTGTTAGGACAAATCGGCTGAACCGTTGCGGTGTTATACTTCTTTGTGTTTTCTTGTTGAATATCCTCGATGTCTCACTCATGTATTGCAAATGAAACTAGTTCGACAATAATGACGCGCAACTTCTCGACAACTATTCATCAGATTTCAATAGAATGACACAGAGCTCAGAGTCAATATATAACAATCGGTAAAATGTATGTAAAATTATGTGGCTTTTTTCCTCAGTATCGTTATTCTTGAAATAACTCGAAAAATACTCATCTGATCATGATAAATCTCGCTAACCAGGTGGGAAATGCTGGTGAACCAACTTGTGTGAAAATTTTGGTTGATCATGATATAAGAACATTCCAAATTTTTTTTTAATATTTTATATTTTTCTTATTCGGATTATATTATTTCTACGAAATTCTGCATGATCCTTGACCTTAAACACTTGGGGCAGATAAGGAGTGTTGAGTGGTAAATCCATGTTTCGCTGTGTATGTTGTGAACTATCAGATGATTACAGCGTTGCAGAAATTTTGAAGGATCGAGAGAGAAAATAGAAAGATGAAAAAAAAACATTAATAACCCCCAAAGATCAATAAAATGAAATAAGAATAAAACATCATTACCTTGAGAACTAATATCAGACAAATCCGTATTTTTCGAAAAATGTACTGAAGAGCTATTTAAAATTCTGACATCCTGTGAAAAAACTTTTCATATGTATCTGATGGTTTAAGAATACAAGACATTCTGAAGATCTTATCTTCAATAGAGATAACTTGCTATGTCAGATAAATACGTGCTTCACAACTGTGAAATTAAACCTAATCTGACAATTTCAAGTCGCCAAGTCTTTTCATTCGAAAGTTAAAGCACATACGGACGAACGGACAGAATTGAATTTGACCACGGATTCTTCTTCAGGGAGTTCAACACAATCGTTTAAGACCATTTTCGACTCAAAATTCGAAAATTACAGTCATTGGAACGAAACACTATCGCGCGTGAAAATCTAGTTGCCACATTCATCGACTTACGAGAGGCAAAATATACAATAAACGTGAATTCTGTTAAACAGAGTGGAAAAAAAGCTCATATAAAACAACAAAAAGTTAGGTCCTTTGGAGAACATTTCGGAACCAAATCCAGCCGGCAAGTACTGGATGTTTGCCGACGATACACTGCTTGTCAGCGATCGAGATGAAGAACTGTCCGAGAGAAGATAAAATTAGCATTGGGAAAAAAATTTAAATTCGCTCTCTGTCGATAAAACTGTAATAAATGAAAACAAAACAGCCTACATTGTATACACAAACCAGACGAAAACCCTAGAACCTTAAAGCGTCCTAATGAATAATAATGAAAAATCGAAGGTTGATCCATATACGTACGTGGGACTAACAATTATTGACAGGTTCAACTGGGACAATCATATTGAACACATTGTGAAAATTTTTTTTGAATTACTCGGAGCACTATCAATTCATGATAGACACCTGCAAGAAATCAATATACACACAGAAATTCAGGCGAGCACATCCATCAAAAATTCAAACCTAATCTGAATTCAACAGAATGTAGCTCTAAAATCAATGTTTAAACCTACCTTATATCATACAAGCTCGATGGAATTATTCAAAAAGTTTCCTATCCAGATATCAGACAAATAAAACAATTAGAAGTCTCAATTTTCATTCAAAATCAAGAACATATGATGGAGATAAAAGTTTTGAAATAGAAAATCAATTTTTTTTGCGAACAACTATGCAAATAACACGTAACGTAAAAAGGGTAAAAATGCACCGTATACGTCAGTATATCCGAATACGAGTACGATTGTTTTTACATAGAGTCAAGCAGCGTTGGGCAGGTCAATTTTCAATAATTTCTATGCCCATGAATTAGAACGAACGCGCAAATTTTATTTTTCTTCAACAGTTTTTTTTTTCTAGGCCTTAGGAGATCGCAGCGCGAGCGGCGTTCAGTGACGCCGTACGTGGCTGAGGGATGGAAGAGGGCGAACAAAAAAGGTAAGTTCTTATTGTACCTACATGGATTAATAAATGTACAAAATATGACTATTTCCATAAAGACTAGGCCATTGAGAACGAAACAGCTGCTCTGTATGTCTGCAGAACCGGATTATACAGGGTAAGAATCACTCTGTGAGTTATTGAGTTGTAAATTAATTTCAACCATAGATACCTCTTATCTAGTAGAATACTTCCTCATTTTTTCAGGTTCGGCTCAAAAAAAAGTTGTGAGCTGTTGAATTTAAAAGAAATTAATTATTTTTTTGTCGCTTTGATATGGATATTCCGAAAAAAATTAATTCTACTTTGAAGTTTTCTATAACTATTACACATATTCTTCCGTAATCACTCTTACTATAAGAAATTAGCTCGAAGAATGCAGATAAAGTTTATCTTATATCACCCTTAGAATCTTCAATTATTTATGAATACTTAAAATTATTCCCTATAATTTCTTTTGAAATGCACCGTTTAAGAGATATTCTACGTATAATTTTATAAAATCTGATATTTTCTGGATCGCCTCTGAGCTAGTGAAGGCTTCAAACTAAGCTTCGCCCACGTTCATCCGGACCACAGAATACACAGATATTGATCTATTTCCTGATTGAAGCACATAAAGAATAGGTATCCATGTCTATGGACCAGATTTTCATGGTTCCATAGAATTTCTAGAGTTCAATTGATTTGTTCAGGTTAGTTAAATGATTTCGTACAATTCATTCATAAATATGATGAAATAAGGATAATAGGTCACGAGCAGTTTTGACAGTTGGGAGAGACTGGAGGACCAACAATAACCTAAAATGCATTGTTTACTATGGGAAAATGCGATTTCTCCCAAGATTTCATATTCATTTGGAAATTTTGGATTGATATATTCACTTTTTTGAGAAGGATTGTATAAATGTGGTGTATTTAATATGAAATTATTCCATGATTTCTTGAACAGGCAAATAAACAGACCTTAGGTTACTTCCGTCAACAGTCTTTTTGTGTGTTGTAGAATGTTATAATATATAGGCACATTGTTACTTTCATATGGAGGTGAAATATTGCGAAAATATTTTGTGATATCATCGTGCTAATAAATTTTTCATTCCTGGACACTGCCAAGTATTCCTGGGTGTAGAAGATAGGAACAGTGTTTTGACACAGTGGATGGTTTTTATTTCCAAAATACGACTCAAGGGTGATCAAATTAGGCTAAAATGCCGATCAGTGATGATTTATATCTTTTCTTTGGGAAAACAAACAGGAATGTTTATCGAAAACTGACGATTTCAAGAAAATTCCTTACCTGGTATCAATAGGCATACCCAAACAGAACATTGTCAGTAGTAATACTGCACTTTAAGTGAGAATCAGCTATAAATTTGTCTGCATTGAATACTTGAATGTAAATATCTTTCATAAATCCTGTCTTGTTCAAGTAATAAAGAAATGCTTATTAAGAACTTATGAGTTTTCTAATATTCTATAACCGAATCGTTCGGTATGCCCTACCAAAATAACGTACATGATATTACTCGACTAAACATGAAAATCAAAATTCGATGTCATTGCATACCTGAATGTCATTGGTATGAATCAATCCTATCTAATTCAAGTTTTACTGATTGTGGAGACTAATCTCCATCCTATGCTCTTTGTCGAGGTAACTGACAAGTTGCAAAGTAACATATATTCTGTGAATTTTAGTTTTTGAGCGCAGTTCTTTATTAAATTAATCCAGAAAATATCATTTTCCCTTTCAAAACCGATAGAATTTTCTTATTTCTCTCTTTTAAAATGGATAAATTGAGTTCCTCTCATAGATATATTAAACTATTATATAGTTTTATAGGTCTATGGTTCCTCTCCACATCTGGTTAGTACCTACCATTCAAATGAAAATACTTCAACAACTCATTGGTAGTTTTGACCGATTTGATGTTGATTACTCGAGCTTGAATACCTGAATTTACTTCAAAAAACTTAGGTTTTAAATTGTATTTCCTGCCTTACTAAACCAAGCAACATGCAACAACAGCATAAACCAGCAAGAATTGTATTTAATCGAAAAATTCCATAAGTTTAGTAAAGCTGTAACTGTTACAAAATATCAAGTAATTTGGATATAGTTCCTTGATAATGCAATAGTGAATATTTCAGTCCAAAAGGTTCAAATTCATACAAAATCACGAGCCAAATCGCTTTTTCCCATAGTAAACAATGCATTTTAGGTTATTGTTGGTCCTCCAGTCTCTCCCAACTGTCAAAACTGCTCGTGACCTATTATGGAATTTTCAATATGAGATTACGCGAGGATGGAATTGTGTATAGTTTTATGGTGGAAAAAATTGGATATTGCATACATATCGAGTAGATCAGTGTTTCAATGGTCAAGTGTAGTGAAATGTTTTCATTACAATAATATCGCAAGATTGACCAAGTGGTGAGAATCAAGCGAGTGAAGGAGGTTTCTCAATCATATTTCTTTGAATTTCAAGCAATATATTAGTTATTCTGCAATATACAGATCACCGAAAGGGATATCTGCGTTGAACAAAGTGCAGGAGTGTATAAGCATATTAAGAAATATTTAAATGCTTATAACTTTTTACTTGAACCGAATCGGGAAAATGGCAAATGATAAAAGAGTTACATTTAATTAGAGGAATCTTCGCTTTTGAGGGGGATATCCATCGCGAGGCAATTCACCTGAATTACATTTCATCCCTAGCAGATGTGATCGTCACCCCTAAATTTTTAAATGAGGTATAATTTGCAATCTGAGGTCATTTAAAAATTTAGGGGCGGTGATCACAGCTCCTAGGGATGGAATGTAATTCGGGTGAATTGCCTCGCAATGTATATCATACATGGATACCATGTTCTTCGAGGTAACTGAATATTGAAGTTTTATTATTTGGAAACCGTCGTTCAGAAAACCGACGTTCATACTCTCTTCGAGCAGCTTTTCCATTTCCATTACAAAATCTGTAGACAAACAGCATGTCGGCATATTCATTATTGTCAAACTTTTGGGGCATTTCGATTTAAAATTTACTGCGTATCAACAAATATGAGTGAGATAGCAATATAGTTTTCGATTTAACTCTTATCGTAAATATAATAAGAGGTGATAGTTGAAACAAGATAGAATAACAAGACTTTTATTTCCAAACGAGCACAGAAATGCACCAAGTTAAAGGATAGCCAATCCGGCCAATTTTTGTGAAACCGTTTTTTCCCATATTTTGAAGGCTCTCAGAAGTAGTTATAGCACTAAGATTCTCGAAATCATGTTTGTTTTTCAAGACGTGAATGTGCAAATTTTCTTGTTCATCCCAAATTTGGATATCTCATCAACAAATGTTATCGTTTTCAGTGGTTAAAGTACTAGAAATTATCACAGATTTATCCGAATACAAATCTGTTCATTCGTTGTGCTTCAAGTTTGTGACCGAAAAAATAAGGGCCTAATAAGAGGCAGAAGATTCAATTAAATCGGAAAAATCAATAAATACCGAATGACACTATTTTTTGTTGAAATTTTGGTATGTTGTCTGAATATTCAGGTTTGACTAGATTTATTGAGTATCAAAATCGCATGCGCATGTACGAAAAATACTTTACCCCCTTCAGTTTTTTCTCCTTTCGAATATCCTATCAAATTGAGGGAATTTTTAGGTTTTTTTTTTGGATTGAATCTTATTTATCAATTTCTCCTAGGCCGGACCTGAAAAAAAATTAGTTACTATATCTGTATGAAGTAGTTATAGGAGGGAAAAAACGTACCAAGTATCATGAAAATATAGTATAGATATTTACAAAATCGATAGAACACTCTGTATCCTGAAAATAAAGAGATAGACCCTTGAAATGAAGGTTATTCTGACTCACCTCAGTGTCCTCTATCTACCCTTAACTTCCGCCCATTTACCGATGAATCACCTTGTATAATACCCGCGCTAAGTCGTTATTTCGGATGTTATTGTGATTAAGGGCCCGTATTATAAAACTTAACTGGAAGTTATCTTTAACTTTAACTGACAGTTAAAACTGACTGTCAAACCTGTCAGTTAAAGTTGAAGATAACTTCCAGTTAAGTTTTATAATACCGGCCCTAAGGGCCGGTATTATAAAACTTAATGGGAAGTTAACTTTAACTTTAACCGACAGTTAAAGTTATGCTCAAAAATGTCGGAATTATTAAAGTCTCATTTCTATCATAGACAAGAAATACTGTGATGATTTCTATGAAGAGGAGAATGAAATAGTTTGAGATTCTGTAATAAATCTAACCACCAATTTCTGGGTTGGAAAAGCTGGACTTTGGAAAAATACTCCCTTTCAAAATATGATAGGAATAAACAAATCCTTTATTGACAAATATTCGCACTATGTATCAGGGAGCTTAATGAATTGTGGTTTCCATAAAAATAGAATTACTGATTTGAGGGAGAGTTGCAATGATCAATTTTGAATTCTTATACTTTTTACAATATGGAAGGGGTGTTTGGGTATTTATTCGGTCACCTAACTAAAAAAACTACTTCCACTAATGAATATATTGGAAATGAAAGCTTAAAAGGAAAAACTTTGACAGTAATGAGATACATTCAATTCAGGAATTATATAACAATTACAATAAAATTTTTCCAAATCCAATTAGGTACAGAATTTTTTACAAATACTTCACTCTTCACCAACGGGCAAGCACTTCCAACTGACACTGGGAGTGGTAATAATCTCTACACTAAATTTGCAAAAATTGTCATTCAATTAAAAAATATGGTAATGTTTTGTGTGGCTCAGAGTTATCGAGCCTTGATATCTAGAATTTGTACAGCTACCAGCTTGACCATTACTATAAGAAAAGTATCCATTGCAATTGTGATGATTTCCTTTTATCTTGAAAGTTAAATAATGTGTATAAATTATTATGCTTCATTACGCATTTATAACTTTTATCTGTTATATTAGACACCGGAAAGAATAAATGCCAATGATTTTTTTTTCATTTACATCTTATAATAGTTGAACAGAAAGAGTAACTGATATTTTCATTACAATAATATGCCATGAGGAACTCTCGAGATTGGATTATTACTTGAGTGAGGTTCATAGCAGGCATTTTGATGTAAATAGATAATAAGTATGCAATTTTCCATGAGACATTTCTGATAATACAGCCAGTATAGTTGATTTGTGAAAACCCCTAAAATCTCCAGCAACTATCAAGAAAGAACAATCTGCATAAACTCTGCGTGTAATCAACACATTTGCATCACTAGCGTCACAGCACGATTTCTAAGAATATGTATTCCATTACAGGCGTGCAGAGTGTCCAGATAAGCGAAATTGGTTTTTGAATTCCGTATCTTCCCATAAGTTCAAATGGTTCAGCCGATTTCTAAATATCCTTTCTCAACAAGGATATTCAACAATTTTCATGGCATTATCGTCATAGTCAGTTAAAAGTTCTTCAAAAATGAAGTGAATATCTCTCAACGAGGATGTTCAACAATATTCATGTCATCTTCGTCATCGTGAATTAAAAGTCCTTCAAAAATGAAGTGAATTATATCTTGCTAACATGTTTCCGAAAATATCATAACAACAAACAAATCGAGGTTATATTCCCCTTATGTCAGCCGAAAAGACAGAGAATCTGTGGAAAATAACGATTTAACTTTAATTTTAACTATAATTGATACCCAAACCACCTGATAAAGATAACCCTGCAAATCTAACTTTAACTGGAAATTACTGCTTAATTTTCAGTTAAAGTTAAAGTTTACTTCCCGTTAAGTTTTATAATACCGGCCCTAAGTCGGCCTAACTGTCAACCGTAAAATGAGAATCTATTTAGGGACTGATATTTGTTGAACCGGTTCAATTACGAATCGAACCGAACTTTGAAACACTGTTGTAAATAACGACCCAAGCTTTTTGTCAATTATATTGAAATCTGATGAAAAGTTACCTTTGAAACATTTTTTCAACCAAAATTTCCCAAATTTTCGAATACTTTCTCACAGTTCTCTACCCCTACGAGCCTCACGATATTTTTTATTGAGTGATGCGTTGGTATCCTTTAAGTAACTACATAGTTTGAATCTGATCGCTCCTGTTTTTTCATAATCTTTTTACAGATTGGATCAGCTCAGAAGTTGCGCGTTGATATTCTCCGAACAATTACGAAGCTTCGATCTGATCGCATCTTCACCTCTTGAGATATTGAGGAAATAACGTCTAACGACGATATTTGACATTTTTTCACATATATCTCCGAAAGTACATATCGTATTGAATTCAAATTTGAAACATTATTGTTGAATATTGGTTTTAAGGTCTTTGATAAATTTCGTTGGAATCTGACCAACACTTTTAGAGAAAAAACAATTTTTTAACAAAAATTCAAAAATTTTCATCTTATAAATCGAACATGTCCATAAAGTGAGTAGAGCCACTTGCACGGAAGTCAATGAAAACCATCTCAGTAATTGTCGGATATTTGTCGGGAGTTTGTCGTGAAAAGAGAAAAAATTGTCGCGCTTTTAGTTTTTTTTAAGTTAAAGTTAGCAGTTCCATTCTACAATATGCATCGACTTAGATCAAAAAGTTTATAAATAATTGTTGAGTTTTTATCGTAAACCATCTAACCCGAAAAAAACAGAATAAATAATATTTATTGCTGTTGTCAATAGAATGTTTTGGTTTCTGAGGATATTTCGCAAAGTCGGCAACACTGCATTGGTATATTGATATTTCACGTTTATTTTCCGTATCATTATTGACTGATATTGTGTTGTATTTCAAATCTTCCATCTCCCGATATGAACAATTTTCGTTTCAATGCTGAATAATGGAAATTTGCCATTCTCACGGATATACAGGGTGAGTCTTCAAGTTGTACATTAATTTTAACCATAGATTCATCTCATCAAATGAAACCCTTTTTTTTATTCATAATTTTTTCAGATTCGTCCTGAGCAAAAAGATACAGCCTGTTTAAATTTCCAAAAAAAAACACTTTTTCATTTGTAGCTTTGTGCTCTAGTAACTCCGAATGAGATGAACTCTAGTGTGAAGTTTTCTTTGACTATAACACATATTCTTCAGTTATCACTTTCATCCTACTTCAAACAATTTCCGAGTTATAGACTCAACGATTCATAAAACTATACGAAATTAGCATGAAGAATGCAGATAAAGTTTATCTCATGTCATGATGAGAATCACATCATTTTAGAAAACTTGATTATTCCTTGAAATTTATCCTTAAAAACACCGTTTTGCAGATATTCAACGTTGAATATTATGAAATCGGATAAAAATTCGAAAAATTACCCTATATTTATGGATCCGCCCCTGATCTAGTAGAGGAAGTAAATAAAGCTGGGTTCACGTCTATCCGGACCATAGAATACACATTAATCACTATCTATTCCGCATAGAACTTATATTAGGTATATGCATGATGTAAAAAACATGGTGTACTCATTTGAAAAATGAGTGACGTCAGCTAACAGAAAATACAGAGAGTTTTATTATGTGTTTGAATTAACATGCAAATTCAAGGTACAGAATATATAACTCCTTTTTTTTCTGCTAGCTAACGTCACTCATTCTTCAGATGAGCACACCATGGGTATATGTTATTTCGTGATCATACCAAAGATCTAACCATAACATTCGTAGACATAAAATAACATGTGATTATAAGTATAGGATAACATTCTAGAGAATATTTTTAGGTTAGTTGGTTGATTTCATATAATTCATTTATAAATTTCGAGAAATAAGTATAATTATGAAGTTTTCAATATCAGAATGGGCGAGGATGGAATTCTGTTTAATCTTATAGTAGAATGAAATTTGATATTGTATGAACATAAAGTTGAAGATCAGTGTTTCAAGTCCAGTGAAATAAAATGAATATAAGCACCAAATCATAAGAATTAAGTGAGTGAATGAGTTGTCTCAATCTTGTTTCTTTGAATTTCAAACCTTGGATGTTATTCTCCAAGATAGGCGATTCTTGAATCCTGACCTGCGCATGGAACCGAATGTCACTCGACAATCCAATACTCCGTACCACACGTTGCTAAGTCGAAGGAAACGATGATGAGGTTATGTTCATATTCGGATTTGAAATTTCTATCTATATCTTGCATTCAGTTTATTTCTAGAATATCTGCTTGAAAACTTAGTCGAAATGGCAAATAGAACTCTCACCAATTTTGCAGATGCTCTAGAAGCCTTAGAAAATCGACATATACATATGACAATTGTCGTACCTATCAATTCTTGATAAAGATTCCAGAATCGGCCCCTTGATCATTCGAGATGTGATTAATAATAATTATTTCTTTTCTTACAGCTTCAAATTAGCCTTTTGTTCAACTACCTTCCAATTGGTGTTACATCTATATGATTCTCCGTCGATTTTTCAAGATATATCATGCTGTTCCAGCAATTAATTTAAAATTTTCACCCTCGAATTGGGATATTCTGTATTTTCCGCTTCAGCCCTGTTTTTGCCGTATGTTTTCCGATATGTATTCAAATGATTCAATCCGTGATCTGGGCCGATAACTTGATGAGTGGTATGTGCTTCTGTACTTCGAAGGAGCGTGATTTTTCCTCCAAGAGTCGAAGAAAACTTGAAACCATTTGTTTAGCTGGAATTTTTATCGATTGTCTAGGGGTTTGATTGATTTGAACCTCCTAGTATTTATTATCGTCTCACTTCTTTGGTTGTTATCAATAAAACACTAGCTTTGACTAGTTACTATATATACACCGACTTCATACGATTTTGAAGATTCACAAGAACAAAACAAAAGACAATTGCTGAAGTTCGAAAACTCGTATAGAATCGCGTCAAAAATCGTGACTTAACTTCTAAGCCTTCGTCTTATAGTCTGAACTCTATCGCCTAAGTTTCACGTCTTAATAATCAATACGTCTAACTTCAACCACGAACTGTCTCCTGCCAACCTAAGACGGGAACTCTATCTTCTCAAACTGTCTTAACAGAGTCGTCGGCGGGCCGACAAGCCTAAAACATCTTACTGATGCTTGTTCAAAATTATCGTATTTTATCGTACACATTATCGTATCTCATTGTTTTTCATCGTACATATTTGATATGAAGGAAATTCTTGCGAGAATATTATCATTTTCGGGTGAGAATGAAGGAAACAAAAAATATATCGAATAAATATAATATATTTTCCATTCATACAAAAGGGTCATTCAATCAATTCAAAATAAAAATATTTCAATTATCAGTTTGGTTTTCATCCATGAGTAGGATATAAGTAAAACAATTTTCAGGAATATGGAAAATGTTTTTAGCTATCAACTCTGATCAATATGCCAAGGTTTCGGAGGTACAATTATAACTCCTTCTTCAGGGCTAAAAATGATGACAAATGTAGGTATCAAACATTCTGCAAGAACAATCACAAAGACCATGATACCAACCTGAAGATTACAATTTGTTGGATATAATACATGTATGGTTATCAATTATATTGAACATTGCATGATATCAATTTAGGAAACACATGGCCACAAAGACATTGACAGAAGAAGGAGTAATAATTGTATCTCCGAAACGTTGGCATTTCGATTAAAGTTGAGAGCTAAATATATTCTCCTTATTGCTGAAAACTGTTTTACTTATTTCAATTATCTGTAATTTCCGGATAAGAATGGAAGAAATAAGGAATATAATAAATAAATATAATATATTTTCGATTTATACAGAAAGGTTATTAAGTCAATATGAAAATCACTAGGTAGAACTCACTGATGACGAATCCGGGGTCAAAATCGATTCTGTGCCTGCCGTCCGTAGACACGATTACGGTCGTACGGAGAATCCTATCGACCTAAAACTTTCGCGGTAGGTTGCATTCCAAAATGCGACGGTTAAGTTGGTTAATGGGCAAAATCGGCCAAACGGTTTCGGAGTTAGGGCCTTAAAGTTTTGACGTAATTTTGGCGATAATTCAAAAACTACTGGAACTAACCTGGCAGTTAGTTGGAGTACAGCAACGCGCAACTTCTCGCTGAATTTTGTTGGATCATACAATAAGTAAATCTCGACAAAAAAAATTTTGAAAATTTTTTTCGCGAACTGTCCATCACATTTGAAAAAAAATTCAGCGTTAACTTCAAGATCCATATTCTACAGCAGTGTACCAAATTTCAATTGGATACGGTAATTCGTTCCGGAGATATAGGGAAAAAATATAAAAATTTCGTGGTTTTCTTCCCGCTATTATTTTTGTTTTCGGTATAACTCAAGAAATACTGATTCAACCATGATAAAACTTCGCACCAAGTTTGAAGATGCTGAAACATAACTTTTTACATATGTAATTTTGTGATGATCGTGGCGTTAAAACAATTTGAAAAAAAATTATTTTTTTTAAATACATTTATGTTCTGTAATCTTCCTATCATATTAGCCTCATTAAATTCTGTATGAACCTTCGAATGGTTATTTTTCGATAGAGTACTGGATTTCAATTCTATGTAATCTTTATTTTTGGAAATATTGGGAAAATTAAATTTTGAATTGGTATACCTGCGGAATCTTTGGGTGGATTTTACCCATTCACGAATTCGGCCTTCCTACTTAAGGTCCAAACCTTCTCTACAAATATCGTGTTTCTAAGTTGTTTCTTAGGCCGACCGTAAACACAATAACTTCAGGAAGAAACTACTTAGAAAATCGATATTTGTAGAGTAGGTTTGGGGCTTGATTACGAAGGTCGAATTCGTTAATAGGTGAAATCCTCCCTATGATTCCGTAGATATACCCATTAAAAATTTTAAATTTCCAAAAAATCCAGTAATTCATCGAAAAAATATCTAGAAAAGCACTGCCGTGAAGGCAGCAGCTTTTGCGCGCATGTTCATGCAAATTAGTTGCCGAAGCGGTCATCTACATTGAACATTTATTCAAAATATTTATTCGACCAATTACTGGGTCCAAAAAATTATATCTTTTACGAATTTGTAAACAAGATGTTATTAGGAAATTTCGACATCTCTCATAAAAATCTAGCTCAAAGTCTAACTTAAATTTCTATATTCTGCATGACCGCAATTTCTTAAAATAATTTGTCGAAATAATTAATTTTTTCCTGATTTCCCGGTTCATATATAGTGGATCCGTACATGAAAATAACATCTCTTTATATTTTTTCTCATTTCATCATGTAGATTGGTTATGATAACTTTCTCGTGCTGGAAAAATTTGTTCAACAACCCATTCCAGAAGAAATATAGAAGTTTTATAGCATCATTTTTGAGGTAGTGCAGGATGTATTTGCTCACTTGCTAGGACCCTATGATCTACATAATTTGAAGTAAAAAATAATCTTAGTGGTTCCCACTGTTCAATTATTCTTCTTAATGCTATTAACAGCCAATAAAGATAACCACCTAGTTTGAGAAGGGCGATGTATTTTGTGGGGGGTCACTTTCGCAGAAATATTGAAATTCAACATGGCTTGACGTTTTACGCTATTCTTGAAAAAAAAATTATAGATATAAGCGAATGATAAATACATTTTTGCACCATAATTTTTCTAGCAACAGAATTATATTATCCAGCCATTGTATTGCACCCGTCAGATACGAAACCCATGACATTTTCAATGGGAATCCGTTTTGAAACAAACGCAGTTTCAATTTCCTTATATAATCTTTCTGCCCCTTTATTTGCCCTATCAGAATCATATTCGGTCCCATGAAATATTTGAACAAGATTCCAAAATAAACTCACAATTTTTCACATTTCCGGTGGAATACATGAACACAAATACAAAGTGTCTTAACTGAAGCAATATCAGTGAACTCATCAATTATCAATGCTGAATTTATGAGTTCTGAGTATTTGATTCAGCTCTTGAATTCTATGAAGCTTCAATGCCATAGCAATTTTGGAATCAGTAAAACATTGTTTGATTATATCAGTCAAATGGTCAGCTGCATTGATAGACATATCATGTCCAGCCAACTTGTTTTCTGCTGTTTTCATTTGCATATCCAGTGGCGTTTCGGCTCTTTTGAATGCATCAAGAATATTTGTTCTGGAAATCCCTGATCTAGATTTTAATTGGTACATTGCTGATTTCATATGATCCTTTATAAATGTCAACTCAGCAGTCATGACGACATTGCGAACTCGACAGTGGGCTTTCTGTAATCTATAAAAGATTTCCATTCAGATCTCAACGGAGTAACAAAAAAAAACTCACCTTAAGGAATCAGCAGTCAACCATCCTTGGTGCTCAGTCTTTTGTTCCCATTACTTCCGATTTCGCTGAAGTCTATGTCGTTTTCTCAATTTACTCTCTCCCCTTTTCATTTTCTTGTACTCGGGAGTTGCAGTTCTCGTGGTCGATGAATCAGAATCAGACATTTCGGAAAAAATTCGATAAACCTTCTTGAGAGAATGAAGTTTCTGAAAATATTATGACAAAATATGACAAAAATTTGAACCCTTCGCATTTTAAAGATTTCTAGAGACCAAACTAATTGGTTTGGAAAAATCCAAAATTGTTAGAATATTTAACTGGGGTGGTTTTCGGAGCACGTTTCCAGATAACTGGACAAACATTTTTATGGCACCTTATAACGTCGGCCAAGTATTTTTATTTATTTATGAGGTAATTCGTACTCCTCACAATTAGCAATTTTGATATTTATGAGGGTCATTTCGAAAATTACATCCAATTCATATTTTCTGTTAGTTCAGTTATGAGAAACGGAATATTTTTGTCTCTTTAGTGATAACAAGACGTCTTGTGTGTTTGAAAATAATAATAATAATAATATGGAAATAGTAGGTTTTAATCAGGACCTGAGCATTTCACTCATCCTCTGAAGAAACAATTTTTTTCATGGATCCGTTGAAAATTAGCACTTTTATCTCTTGAAAATCAAAAAATTACCCACACTATTCTAGCATATTGAGAAAAAGGCGTCAAATAAGCCGCCCAATCAGGGTAGCCAGAACATTTGGTTCAATATCCAAGATTTTTGGAAAAAATTCCCGATAAGTTTTTTTTATCACAATTTTAATTTTCTGAACATTAGTTGTTTTCCAAATATCTTCAGTAGTTATTTTAATACCCAAAAAATGAACTCTTTCAAAATCAAAATTTACCACTTCACTGGACCAAAATTGAGATCCTTTTCGTAAACTTCCGTAACTGAATATGCTGTCAAAGACGACGAAATGTGTAGATTATGATGGGTCATGAATGAATTGGGGAATTTTTCAACCCTGCAATTAGCAGATTCCGACGCAAAATGGAATTTGTTTATCTCAATCTGTTTATTCTCCTAATCTCCATAATGGTGAGAGGTAATTAACTGTCAAGCAAACCTCTTATCTTTTATTGGTCTACTTTTATGCATCTGTGAAACATCCATACTCTCGTTAGAATTATTGCCGAAATTCGTCGAAAAAATCTGAAAATCACAATTTTTTTGATTTCCTTTGAAGGTAGAGGAGAATTCGTAAGACCGCTAGCCTGGATTTGAGTTGAGTTGTCCAGGACCTGAAAACCCCTAATGATAACCCGTCAAAAAAATGAATCCACAAGAAAAAAAATACCCAAAAAATCGCAGAAAAAAAAATCCCGTCATTCTTGGGGAAAATTCCCTAATCTGGCTACCCTGCGCCCCATGAAACGAACTGTTTTTCTGTTATAGAGAATGCCGACAAAGTTGATGATTTATAGCATCTGTGTTGGAGTGAAACATTTGTAAAAAAGGAAGTTCTACTTTGCACTAGTATGAAAGTCATCATTAAGCCACTATGTATTGGGTACTGTATAATGAATTCGTAGAAAAACCTTTTGATTCTCTTCGCGCAATCTTTAATTTTCAGGATCTCCGGACACTTTAGCTTATATTATTGAATTTCAAATGAACGCTATTATCGTACATGCGGTAACGTACACAGTACAAAGCACCAAAATTATCGTACAAAGCGATAATTACCGTTTAAATGGCTACGCTGGTCTTGAATCTTCTCCTCGGCGTACTACCTCGATTTATCCCCACTCTTACTTGAACCGTGGGGGTCACCCCGAATCTTAATCCCCTACTACCTGCGTCTGATTGGACAGACCTTGACGGAAGACGGAATCGACTTACTGAGGATGAAATTAAACCAATCGGCTGGGGCGCATTTGGACCCCCGGGATGACTTTCAAGAACGCTATTAACCTCCGGCATTGAGTTTTGAAATATTTGAAAAATATTCGAAAAATCAATGCTTCCTGTTAATTTATAACTTCCCTTACAATTTCTTGAATTCATCGGAGACTTCTCTTGGTGACTGAGATAACTCGTCAACCTGTATCCAACAACATATATCATCTCTCGTGTACGGGACAGGATGTTTCCAGAAATCTCTCGACTTGCTGGCGTCTATGTCCTCTGAAATCTGCCTTAACCTGTGCCGTCACAGTCGCAACTTTCGTGAAATCCTTTGTTTACACGTAGGAAATTAACTTCTGTGTAGAATGAATTAAAATACTTCATATATACAATCAGGGCTGGGCAGTATTTCAATTACTTGTAATTGAAATACGTATTTGAAATTCGAATACGTATTTTGTATTTGTATTTCAACTACTCCTTGAAAATGTATTTATAATTGGTATTTCAAATACCTGACGCTGAAGTATTTCGTATTTCGATACTTTTGTCTTCGAAATACTTTCGAACGGTTTTATTCATTCTCCAACAAGAGGCTGTTTTTTGTTTAGCGATAAAATAGCTGAGCTGAATTAGTTGTACTTTTTTCACATTTTACGTAACACCTGAATGTATTTTGTAATTTGTATTTCAAATACAAATAGTTAAAATACTGTATTTCGTATTTTATATTTTAAATACCTACGAGAAAGTATTTTGTAATTTTCATCTCAATTAAGCCAAGCATATATTTTGCCCAGCCCTGTATACAATTAAAATCGTTTTTGAAGAAAAACAACAAAAAAAAGAACATTGATTTTGAAAAGATGAATTATTTTTCTGCTTGACTCCTCTCAATAGTAACGTTTCGTTTCCCTTTTCTCTGTTTCCACAGATTTTGGTATCTTATTCAACACATTTCGCTATTAAAAACCCATCCCAATTATTCACGAGGAATATATCTAATTCCATGTTATTTCAGGACAGTCCAAAAAGAAGGGGGCCTTGGCCATTCCTGAGAACGTGAGTATGAATTATGAAATTAAAGTTATATAATAATATTTTATTCTCACATAATTTCATCACTGTTTCTCACAGTAGTTCAATAATAACTATATAAAAGATTTCAATAACAAGAAATATTGAATATAATGGACAAGAAGGTATGTTCAATTATTGCAGTAAGCTGTTCGTGGGCATATAGCGTGTTACATAAAGAGCTGAGCCTATACGTACTGAATGTTTATGTAAAACGAATGAAACCATCAGTTTAAAAGTACGCTGATATGTGTGGTATGGTTGTAGCGGAAGTGAACCTGAAAATTGTAATTTCAAATGAAATTTATGAAATATATTGATTGGTATGATGATAAAACTAAAATTAATTGAAATAATCATAAGGCTAGGGTGAGACAGAAATATTTAATTTTTTCCCTTATTCTTGCTCATACACAAAAACGTGAATTTCCATAGACCCGTGTGTTCCTTCTTTTCTATATTATTCATTAAGTGAACAGTCTTTTACTTATAAAGAAGTAGATAGAAGCTACCAGTTTACAGTTAGTATTTTTCTAGATTTTCTTGTCAAATCATTCAGCCCTAAAGCTTCTTTTTTTTTGCAACTACATAGGAATCGAGGGTGCGAAGGAATGTAAAAAATATGGATGTGAAATATCAGAAAGACCTCGTGGTCCTCGTGAACTTGAATAAATTCTCTTGTCCCTCCCGGAGTTGTACTGATATTATGGGAAATTGAATATTATTGAAGAAATTTGAAGAAACAGCAAAGAAAGTGCTTGCAGGACACGAAGAAATGGGTTGACGTGAACGAGCCTATTTTGAATTAAGAAAAAAAAGTGTTATTCAAGATCACATTGGCCTGGAATGCTGATCAAACTGGTCCTAGTATTAGCTCAAAATCGAAGCTGGGACTTGTGCTAAGGGATGATGAGCAAATACAGGGTGGGTCTTCAAGCTGGACATAATTTTAATCATAAGTCCTCTCCCTCTCATCAAATAAAACAATTTTTACATCTGCAATTTTTCCAGATTCTACTGCGGTAAAAAGATATAGGCTGTTGAAATTTCTGAAAAATATAGTCTTTCTTTTGTAGCTTTTAGACGGTTACTCCGAATGAGATGAATTTTGGTGTGAAGTTCTCTATAACTGTCACAAATTCTTCAGTGATCACTTTCATCCTACTTCAAAAGGTTTGCTAGTTATAGGCCCGCCGATTCATTAAACTATAAAAAATAAATATGGAGGATGCAGATCAAATTTAACTTATGTCATTATAAGAATATCAAATTATTCCTTGTAATTCCTCATTAAACGCACCGTTTCGAAGATATTCAACGTTGAATGTTACAAAATTTGGTGCGAGAAATGACCTTATTTTTACAGATACGCCCTTGAGCTAGTGAAGTCCATTGTAATGAAATATTTTTGTTACAATAATATCGCAAAAAACACCCAATCACGAGAATGAAGTGAGTAAATGAGTTTTCTCGATCATGTGTCTTTGACTTTTGTTGCTTCTGCAATGTGAGAGTTTGAATTCTTTTGGTTCTCAGGAATCTGCTCGAAATTCAATATTTTTTGGTTTAAATCAATTGACACCGGCTTTAAGAGCATTTTATCTGAAGCCAACAATAAAGTATAATTTTGTATGACAGAAAACACTCGGATAGAATTCAAGCTCTTAGCATTCCAGGAATCGTAGCATACTCCAGACACAGCATGTGACAGTTTTTAGAATTTATCTTATTAGGCCATTTAGGGAAATTTCCTTCACACATGTGCTCTCTCTTTTGCACCAGCCAATCCGAGGTGTTTTTTCGAATCTTAGAAGGGCGTCGCTTGATTCGAAAAACCAATCAAAATTTATATTCTCCCTCTAAAATGTGAAGAGGGGAATTTTCTTAATTTGGGTTTAGTTAGTTTTTAGACACTATTCATTTGACCGTTGTACAGTAAATGACGATTCGCTTCCGAATTTACAAATAAGACTTATACGTTAATTCTTGTATTGTAAAAATCGTAACTTCTCATTTGAAAGTCGCTTCGACCTTGCTAGATATAGAAGGAAGATTCTATTGTGCAAATCACTTGTATACCATTTCGGTCTCGTTATCTAATACAGATACAAGAAAATACATTTTTGTTACGTGTTAAAAGTGCGTTTTTACTACACCTTAACAACATCTTCGTGTCATAAGTGCAACGATATTGATCAACTGGTCAATAAGTTCTTCAATTATCTGCTTATTTTAGAAGCATCAACATTTCTGATAAAGATCAGAAAATATTCGTCGGTCGTGTCTTCATTTTGATAAAGACTGAATTAATCAGGTGCGATTAATTCATCCACACGGAGTCTCTACTATTGAAACTCCAAAACACCTGAATAAACCAATTCAGGTCAAACAACTTTCAATTATTGGATTGGTTATTCTGCAAAAGAGATATCTGTGGTGAACTTGCAAATAAAGTGCAGGAGGGTACTCATAACTTTTAACCTGAGTCCAGTCTGTAAAAATGAAAAAAGTGTTTATTCGGTGAGAGGAATATTATGGTTAAAATTAATGTACAACTTAAACATTCACCCTGTATATCAACAGCGCATGGTATTCGGTGCCAGTAATAAAAAATATACCGATAGCAGAACTATGAAATTGGTATATTGCTATGGATTTCAGTCGATGCGATTATATATATGGTATTGTCTTCTGATGACAGAACATGAATGTTGTAAATACTTAAGTTGCAGTTGAAGATGGAAGTTCAGGAGATATAAAGAATACAGAGTATACATATATAAATCACTAGATTTCCTGTTCAAAAACGAGGATCCATCTGAATATCATGAAACGAAGAGCGCAAGGAATATGAAGACATCAATAATAATAACAATAACAATAATAATAACAAGAATAATAATAATAAACTTCATTTGATCATCAAACAAAAACACTTAATTGATATTCATGTTTCACAAATAAACCCGAAGAAGAAAAGGCAGAGGCTCACCTGTTTGCTGTACATCGCTTAACAATGTTCGAGTGGGTTTTTTCAGACCTGTATAACTGAACTGTTTTCACTGCACTACAAACATATTGGAAAAAAGTATTTTTTTTTTTGATACATTGAACTCTTGATTAGTCGGACATCGATAAGTCGAACTCATAGATCAGTCGAATAGTTTTTTCGGTCCCGATTCATGCGTCTATTACCCTTTGTATTTGCACCCTAATTAGTCGAAAACTGTTCTTGAGACTAGAGAGTCTAGTAGATGAATCGAACTGCTGGAAGGGTCCTCGTGAGAGCTTCCACCTCAATAAGTCCTACTCTTAAATCTATTAGTCGAATCGTTCGATCTATCGAATGAAATTGAAAATGATACGGTACGCAAACGGATCACCATATGTGATAGCCATCCTATGAATGTTAACGTGAACCACCTACACAACCAATTGTTCAGAAGGTAGACCGGCCACTGACATTTCCTAGAAACTTCTGAGAACATTGATTATGCCATTACTAAATTAATCAAATAGTTTCTGTAGTATATTTTTTGGAAAAACAAATAACGAATAAGAAAGAGCAATTTTTTAAACCAACATGAATATAGCCAAGCATGCTTATGAATTTGAATATGTAATAGAATTTTCGATGTATATTATTTGTTAAATGACATGTAGGAATGAACGCTTGTTTACCATTAACTACTCATATTTCTTGACTTTTTCTCTGAATGAATCGAACTACCGCCTCAATAAATGGAACGTTTGGTGAGCCGAACTATAGATAAGTTGAACTGTTTAGTATGGTCCCTGGGAGTCCGATTCATCGGGAGTCCACTGTACTTCAAAAAGGAGATCATGAAATGCCGAGTGAAATCCTCATAAAGATGGCGCCATTTTAATTGGATGAATACTAAGGATAGTTATAAAATGGAAGTAACATTTGAAAATTATCTACTTATACCACTACATCAACCCATCTTGAATCGAACACTGAATAAATAGTTTCAAAACCATCTTCAAGTTTATATTTATTTTCCTTTGATGCACTCACTCGCATCTTTGAACTCTCAGCAGAAATACTTTCAGAAAGCGTACTATAACAACGACTGACACCTGTTGTGAAAAGGTTTGGGGTTTGGTATACAACAAAAAACAAAACACTTTTCTGAATGAGCAATAATCCAAACTTCTTCATTTGAATGTAGAAAATTGTTAATCGATAAATGTTAATGGGACTTCAATCTAGTAATTTCAATATCTGGAATTAAAGGCATCATTCTGATGGAAATGTATTGTCTTTCATGTAATTTCCTCATATTTCAGAAAGAAGCAATCGGATTGAAACTTGGCAGTTAGTTGGAGCATAACGACGCGCAACTTTGAAATTGTATGGGTTCAATTGAAAAAAAAATTTTCAGAATTTTATTCGAAAAAATTTGTTTTTTTCTGAAACTATCTTTCATATCCGAGAAAAATTTCAGTTTTACTTTGAACTTCTTTTTTCACGGCAGTGTACCAAATCTCAATTCGATACGGCTATTAGTTTTGGAGATATTGGGAAAAAAATATGTAGAATTTCGTGGTTTTCTTCTCGATATCTTTGTTTTTTTCGGTATATCTCCAAAAAATACTGATTCAATCGTGATGAAACATCGCTGCGAGTTCGGAGATGTTGAGGGACAACATTGTGCAAAAGTTCGTGATGATCGTGTCATTAGAACAATTTGAAAAAAAATTCAAACTTTTTTTTCGAATATTTAATATTCTGTGATCTTCTAGAACATCATATTATCCTCTTTAAATTCTGCATGAACCTTCAAAGTGTCATTTTAAGTACTGGATTTCAATTCGATCTAATCTGTTTTTTTGGAATTATTGGAAAAATAAAATTTTGATTGGGTATATCTGCGGAATCATTGGGTGGATTTTACCCATTCACGAATTCGGCCTTCGTAATTAAGGTCCAAATGTGTTTTTTTTTCGGAACTTATCGTGTTTACGGTCCGGCCGTTAGGTTATTCAGAATATTGTATTTATCGGGGAGATGATTATGCAAAGAGATACTCATTAGCCTTGTGCCCGTACGCATAGTCCGATCTAGAACTCTCCTACCTGAGAAATTCTCCGCTGAGACAAGCTCAAGTATTGACTCATGCTTAGCAAGGGTCCTAACCTTCGGCAATTCTCGGCGAAGTTCATGGATATCGGTGATCTAGAATATTTTCAGGTTTTCATGTTTGTCGCACTGAATTTTGCAATTATATGACAGTATCTCTTCGATGTGTCAAAGAAGCTGCCCCATAAAACGAACCGTAATTCTTTTATATAAAATGCCGACAGAGTGTACGATTTATGGCTTCCGAAAAAGGGGGGTGTCTACCAGCATGATGGTCATTAAGAACAGGGTCACTATGAATGAAGTTCTGCAATTACTATTTTAAAAAAACGCAATTTATTCTGAAGCAAGTTTATTCAAAGCTGGTTGTAATGATAATGAATAATATAGTGCCGTTTATACGGAAGCTAATTCAGTTAATAATACTGGCATAGAAGAAATGCTCTTGCCTAGATATACTCCCAGAAAATCTTTAAGATTCGCTAGAGTGCAATCACATTGTAAAAAGGAATGCTTACGCCTATATTACATAATACCTCTTCTTTTTGCGCGCATGTTCTAGGGGAACAGCGTGCTATCGTTTTGTCCAAATGTCTGTAATTTTGGATGATTGAGCCAAAAATGGTCTCAATCGACTAGGTTGGACTCACTGATGACGAATCCGGTGTCAAAATTGATTCTGTCCGGCCGGCCGTCCGTAGACACGATAACTGTCGACAGAAGCAAGCTAGCTACTTGAAACTTTCAGGATAGGTTGCGCATCAGAATGCCGCGGTTAAGTTCGTTAATGGGCCAAATCGGTCGAATAGTTTCGGAGTTATAGGCACTTGAAGTTTTGAAGTTATTTATTTTTTATTTCAGAAACTACCGGAGCGATTGGATTCAAACTTGGCAGTTTGGTGGAGTATAACGACGCGCAACTTTGAGCCAAATTTCGTCAAGATCATATTGCCAGTAAAAAAAAAAAAAATTTTTTCGAAATTTTTTTACAAAAAAATTTTTTTCTCGGAAACCGTTAATCATATCCAAAAACAATTATACTCACACTTTGACCTTCTAATTTCACAGCAGTGTACTAAATTTCATTTCGATACGATCATAACTTTTGGAGATATCGGGAAAAAATATGTCAAATTTCGAGGTTTTCTTCTCGATATCGTTGATTTTTTCGGTATAACTCGAGAAATACTGATTCAGTCCTGATTAAACTTCACAGCTAGTTTCAAGATGCTAAAAGACAACTTTATGCAAAATTTTGCTATAATCGTGTTATTAGAACAATTTGAAAAAAAAAATTTCTATGATTTTCTCATCATATCATCCTCATTAAATTCTGTATGAAACTTCGAACTGTTATTTTCGATGAAGTACTGGATTTCAATTCGATCTGATCTGTATTTTTGGAAATATTGGAAAAATAAAATTTTGATTGGGTATATCTACGGAATCATTGGGTGGATTTTATCCATTCACGAATTCGGCCTTCGTAATTAAGGTCCAAACCTTCTCTACAAATATCGAGTTTCTAAGTTGTTTCTTTCGGAAGTTATTGTGTTTACGCAGTCGGCCGTTAGGCTGACCGTAAACACAATAACTTCCGGAAGAAACGACTTAGAAACTCGATATTTGTAGAGTAGGTTTGGGGCTTAATTACGAAGGTCGAATTCGTGAATGGGTAAAATCCACCCAATGATTCTGTAGATATACCCAATCAAAATTATATTTTTCCAATATTTCCAAAAATACAGATCAGATCGAATTGAAATCCAGTAATTTATCAGAAAAAAATTCCAAAAAGCACTGCCGTGAAGGCCGCAGCTTTTGCGCGCACGTTCAAATTCGTTGCTGAAGCGGTCATCTACATTGAACATGCGCGCAAAAGTTGCTGCCTCCACGGCAGTGCTTTTTGAAATTTTTAAGAAATAACGCTGGCTGAAATATGTTTGTGAGTTTTCACAGTGTTCGTAAATTTTTCAATAAAAATTTTATACAAAATATACGTTATTGTTACGATAATTGTCCGGTTGAAAACAAAATATATCGAAGATATATGATTTGGATGGATTTTCCATTTGAAAATTGTTTCTTGAATGGTGAAAATTATCAGACATTAGATTTGGTAGGGTTAGGTTTTCAATGGTTTCAGTTTCAACATTTGGAAGAGGCACAATGTGAAATAATGTTGGAAGTACATCATTAGAAAAACACTTAAAGCTATTTGTTAGATTACATGGAGTTTTAATTCAGGAAGATACCGTTCAGTTTACGGTATTCCGTGTGTTCACTACACAATTCGCCGATCTGCGCACTACGAATCGATAAGAATTTTTTCGGTGATAGCTTCAATAAATCGTCACTGCACTGAACACTTTGTCTCCTGCAGTTTTCCCCTCTTGTGAGAAATTAGTTCTTCCATGCAATGGGGTACTGGTCACAGCAAATTTTGAGGGCAGATCCACCAATCTTCCACTTTGGGCATTCTTGATCAATGGACCGTAAAATGTGTTATTTTTTGGTCAATAGGTACTTCGGCTGTTCGGTAGGGGTAACGCTTTTGTATGGGACATAGTGAAGGTAATAGGTGTCCAAGAGAATTGGAAAGGTCAAAGGTACTTCGATGATAAAGATCACATTTTAATTTCTGAATTTTACGGAGGTAAAGCAGATATAATAAAAGTCTTTCAAATAAAACAGATGTCTCATGAAATCAGTTGAATTTATAAATTTATTAAATAGGTTTTGGGGTAAAATACTTCCATGTTATAGATGGAGTCTTACAGAACTAACTGCTGTATTAATTTCAGTTAGAATTCTATTAATAGATAATTCTTCGAATTGCACGAGAATTAGTCGATTAATGTCATTTTGAACTAATCGATACTGGTTATAATTTTTAATAATTTGATTCGTAATATCAGAATATTTTGATTTCATAGATCTAATGATACTTATAACTTAATTTTGTTCTGTTTTCATTGATTGAAGTTTTTTCTCAAATGATTGAAAATAATTCAAGTAGAGAGATTCATATTCACTGTGTGCCAAAAAATACCTTTGCTATGTGACCACCTACTTTTACTAAACCTCGTTTATGACGGGTAGATTATAAAGTATTTAGGCAGGATTCAATTTTGCTTTAATTGGTTTTTTATGGATTCAACAAAGTAGTGAAACCATGATATCATTAAAACTGATTGAAAATATTTGATCTACTTAGACAAAATGATCATGTATTATTTATTTTACTTATGCCCGTTAAATTATAATGATACATCAGAAGGTGCTTACATTCACTGGCATGGGTTTTTCCTACGAAAAATGGGAGAACGTTAGGTTTAATTTTCTGAATTTTGAGTGATTAAGAAGTAGAAAAGAAAAACAGGGTGAAAATTAGATGAAGGGTTTTCATTTTGTTTTTCTGAAAAGAGAGAAAAAATAGAAATCATTACTTTCTCTGTTTTATTTCATTTTTATGATTAATTTTTGGGAATCCGGGTTTTTTATCACGACATCGTCTAAAATTTTTATATTAGTTTTCTTGAATTTGGGGTCAAGCTTCGCCTTTTTTGGTATGGCTAAATAAGCTGGTTTCG
Organism: Myrrha octodecimguttata; assembly: GCA_958510865.1. Taxonomy (NCBI): domain Eukaryota; kingdom Metazoa; phylum Arthropoda; class Insecta; order Coleoptera; family Coccinellidae; genus Myrrha; species Myrrha octodecimguttata. Next base: position 20,775,554 of record OY294061.1, on the reverse strand, counting down.
CTTCAGCCAATTATTCCTCCTTATGTCTACTTTGATTGGTTTGTTCTAATTTAGACTTTTGTTTATCTGTTCGTGACTTCAAATGGTCTGGAATGTCCTTCATAATTTCGCGATCTTGCTTAATATATTATGAGATATTTTCGTGCGTTGATTGCTCAACAGTTGTATACGAAGTCGAAGAATGTATCGAATTATTGTAGCTCAGAAGCGCTCTATTCATTTTCTCTGTTAATGACATATTTTTGTCATCAAATACTCTTAATTGTTCGATCAGGGTGGAGCGAAATCTTTCGACTAAAGCGTAATAATTCGTCATATAATGGAGTGATATTTTGTGAGTTTCGCCCAAATCTTGTATAATTTGATTTTTGAATTGTTTTCCGTTGTCAAAAGTTATTTGTTCTGGATGCCATGATTGGAGAAATAACTGATGAGCTGATTGGTTATTTCTGTTGCAATTTTGCTGTTTAGGTGTTCTATTCATTAGCATTGTGTCAATGTATAAATGCGAGAATGGTTTCCACCTATTGGATTACTTTCGAGAATCAATTTTGTTGGTTGTCGTTCATACTTTTGACACTGACAAATTTCGCAAGAGTTAATATAAGACTGAATATCTTTATTCATGTTGGGCCAATATAAACGATGCTTTCTAAATTTTCTTGAAAAGCTCAGTGCTTAGTTTCATGGAATAATTTTATTTTCTCTTGTTGGTCTTCTTCTGTTTCGATATCTTCTAAAAGATAGTTGGAAATTTTGAGAGAAAAAGCATTCGATTTGAAAAGATTCTGTGATAAATTCAAAAATGATTTTTCCAATTCTTTTTGCTTGAAGTATATGCCTTAATTACTATTCGGTTTAATGTACTCTTTTGAAAATTTAGTGAAATCGTCTGACACATTTATAGAATTTATAAGTCTAACGCGACTGTTTTTATGTAATTCAAATTTTTCCACTTTGAATGCATTGGGTTTCTGAAGAATTATTTGATTAATCGCGGTATTCAAAGATCGTTCTGTATAAGGTATCTCTAATATTGGCTTTTCCGCATTACTATGAATGGTTTGAGAGGAAGAGGTATTTATTGGGTCTTCCGTGCACGATTTCGTATAATCTCTTCTAATGCTTTTTGAGATATTTCCAGATCTTCATGAGTAACCTGGGGAATAATCGAATCTAAATCATTATGTGAATTTCCATTTAGATTCAATTCATCTTATTTTATGCGCGAAATTGCATCTGCATTATTGTTGAATCCTTTTCTGTATTTGATCTCAAAATTGAACTCTTCTAATTTAATTCGCCTTCTCATTAGTCGTGAAGATGCGTCTTCAAAGAGAATAGTCAAGTCAAGGGTCTGTGATCTATGTAGATCGTAAATTTCCGGCCAAATAAGTAGGGTCTGAAATATTATGTGGGAAAAGTTCCTTTCCAATTGTGGAATATTTGATTTCAGCTTCATATAGTGTCCGGCTTGCGTCAGCGATAGGAAGATCGTTTGGGGTAGAGATGTGTTGTGACAGGATTTCTCCGGAGCTGTGACTCACTGTGACAGTTCCGTAGAAATCACAGGGCCAAATCACAGCTCCTTTTCGGAGTCGTGACTGGACTGAGTACGTATGATCTATTGCGATTTCGGCGGAGTCAGGAACGTCGGAACTACAGTCAAGAATGGTATGCGGGCTATGATTTGGTACCTGCTTCTGTTCCTACTTCGGACTTGAAACAAACAGCCAGATTTCTGTACAGTCGAAGTCCTTTCATGATGAATTATTGGAAATATGGAAAGGCTGAATATGTGTATAATGATATGGAAACTATAGTCTCAATGTTTGAACATCCAATAAGCATAGTTAACGGAAATATTTCAACTCCATACTGAATAAATTCATCCAATATTTTTTTATGATAATTTCACTTGAATGTATCATTTTAACAAAAAAAAATCAGTAAGCGCATGCATCATAATTTTGACAAGCATTTCCTTTGAGTATCGATTGAAAGCTTATTTTGGGAAGATCTGAAACAGAACTTTTAAAATTGAATAAAAATTATTCTTTCAAGTTTCAAAAAAATGATAATTATTGAAAATGCCTGCCGAAAGTATGGTAGAAATTCATTCATAAAATTTTTCACATCATTTTCAATTTCGAATACAACGATGGTCATTTTATGTGTTACTCTCAAGATTTTGAATACGAATATGAGATGCTTGATATCTTTGATGAACCAAGAAACAAGTACCCATGAAAATAGGGGGTATTTTGCTGCAAATTTATTTCTAATTCACTAATTTCCCACAATGAATAAATTATGATTTTTTAAAGTAACTTGTTTGCATTATTCAAACCCGCGTGAATTCGATTTCATTTTTTTTATTTGCCATTATTGATGTATAAAATGATGTTAAAATCTAATATGAAATGATAATTTAAAAAAATCACACAAATTTCATTTGCAATTGATGAAATAGGATTGATTGGATAGTTCTTATTCGAAATCCCAAATAATAAATGTGATTCTTTTTTAAAATTCAAACAATAAACCAGGTTTATTTTTTAATTAAATTCAATTCATCAGTAATTATCAAAGATCTCGATTTTGAAGCAATAAATTATAATCCTGTGCCCGTAACAAGCATACAATACCAAACCTTTCAACTAAACACAAACATCCCACCCATCATCCCACCCATTCTACAACTGAGTACCGAAGTGGAATACTTCGAATTACTTCCCTAATGCCATGCCGTCAACGAGACGACGGTCCGAGAGCAACAAGAAAGAACGGTGAATCTGGAATCGGAATCAGTCAACGCCGTCCGTGAACGTCTCTTCCCCAATGCCTGTGTTAACTGTGAAGTGATTTGAATCGACGCGAGGAACCGACCGCTCCGCCGGCTGGCCCTGTGACCGAAAATCACGTCGAATTGGTAGGATTCGGAACTGGGAGTTCCGGTGACAAGCCAGTCACAGGGCCAAAATCACAGGTACTGAAATCACAACACATCTCTTGTTTGGGGGAGTTCCTTGTTATAAAATGGCGCCTACTGCATATTCGGATGCATCGGTTGTAAGGACAAATGGTCTGTTAATATATGTATGTTGCAGAATCGGATAATTAATGAGCATATTTCTGCTATCATGAAATGCATAAAGATATTCTTGATCATTAATATTCAATTTAATATCCTGTATCAATATGAAATATGAGAATATCATCCATGTATACTATGTATATTTTATTGATAATTGGTTTCAAAACGTGATTCATGAAACGTTGAAAGCTTGAAGGGACGTTTTTCAATCCAAAGGGCATTTTCAAAAATTCGAAATATCCTTCGTCTGTAGCGAACGCAGTATTTTCAATTGACTAGTTCTATTTGGTGGAAGCTCGCTAAATCGGGAGCACTAAAATACTTAGCATTTTTCAGTTTATCCAGAAGTTCATCGATATTGGGTATAGGAAATTTATCGTCAATCGTTTTTTCGTTTCCGATAATCAATAGGCATTCGCCATTTTCTGTTGCCTGATTGGTCATTTTTCTTACGAACATTTACAATGGGAAATGACCAGGAAGAAATACTCGGTCCAATGATGTTTTCACTAAATAAATCTTGGATCTGATTTTTCGCTTCTTGTTTATGTACCTCTGGGTATCGATATCGTCTCACATAAACTGGATTTTCGTCGATCGTTCTAAAATTATGTTTAATTCTGTTTGAGTCATTCAAAGGTTGATTTTTCAAGTGAAAAGCTTGTTTGTGACTTCGAATAATTTTTGTCAATTGATTTCGAAAATTATTTTCTAAGTGATCTAATTTAATGGATAGAAGTTCATTTTAACTGATTTTTTGCAAGAAAAATTTTTGCGTTTTGATTCCATTTCCTAACTCATGATTTTGCCAATCAAATTTCAATCGCAAGTCCTTCAATAGGTTAGCACCTATAACAACATATTGTGTGTGGAATTTATAAATAACAAAGGGATACGTATTTTCTAAATGGGTAAAGTAGAGAAGCAACTTTGTATTTACTATGGTCTTTACCAACAGCTGTTTTGAAATATGTGTGTTCTTCATAAATATTTTCCGGGAAAAGATTATACGCTAAAGCTCGGTCAGTTATACTCATCGAACTTCCACTATCGATTAATAACTTACAGGGTGGATTATCTAATTTGATAAATGGTTACGATGCCAAATGCTCTTTCGTGAAATTGAGGTCATTTGATTTTGAAAGGCTAATGTTTGAAAATTTTCATCTTCTTGTTCGTCAGTCTCAATTTCGTTTTCGGAAAATATTTCATTCGGACATTCCAGATCTTGACTTCGCTCGAACTCTTGATACTCTACGTTTTCCGTATTGGTAAGTTCTTCAGGTAAAAATTCTGGGGGTCCAATTTTTCGGAAAATTTGTCGATTATTCGGGGGTTCTTGTCGTAGGCACGTGACTACTTGCTGGTCTTTTTATGGGGTAATTTCTTGTTCTAATAGACATTGGCTCCGGTTTCGGCAGATTTGATCTCTGATTTGGATTTGGTTCAAATACCTCACAGGGCTTTCCAAATACTTGACTACTGGTTGCAAATTTGTAATCGGGTGTTGGATGAAATTTCAATTGAATTGGTTGGGACGTAAATTCTCGACTGGGTATAGCGCACTGATAATGATTTTGATTAGTTTGAACGATGTTTGAATTTGGCAATGGATTTTTTGTAAAAGGTGATTTTGAAACAGGTTGCAAATAGAGTTGTTCTCTCTTTATTTCTCTATTTTCCTGCAATTTACACGTATCATCTAGAGGTTTTGGTTGGAGATCTAGTGAATTCCTAGAATTTTCATCTACGTTATAAAGTACAGGAATTCTAATCTTATCCGATAAATTTCTGTAAACATTAATTTCCCAGGGGTTTAAACCTAAATATTGTATTTGGTAATCATATTGTAGTTTGATGTTTTTAACTGTATCGATAAATTCCGGCAATGTTTCTTTCGATTTCTTTTTCATGTATTGATACTCACTTTAAAGAACATCGAAATTAATTTTGAAACCGAACTTGCTGTTCAATAATTGTTTCAATTCTGGCCACATATTGCAGCATGGTCCCGAATATACTATTGTTCTAGCTTCTTCTATCAATTTTCATTTAATTGTAGCAAAGCAATATTGATTTATTCATTCATTAGTTGTGGTTCGAAATTGGCTTACGAAATTCTCTGCTTCAATTATGAATGATTGCGATTCATTTGAGTTTCCATTAATTTTAGGAAAAAAGTCTCCAAAATATTTAACGGTACTAAGATCTATGACTACACGGTTCTCGTTAGATGTCGACATTTTTTGTTTAATTATAGTTTTAAGTTGAAGTGAATTGAACTGATTCATAAAGGTATCAATGATTGAAAGATCTCTATTCTCTTATGTCTCAAGTAGTTATGAGACAAGAAAAAAAATTTTGAGCAAGAAGAAAAAATGTGTTCCTTATCTTTTGGTCCAGGGATAGGAAAAACTGGGATATTTGCATGTCACTGCTTCGCGTGCAAATGCCCTCAATACGCACATTCCTGACACGTTGCTCAAAACTAAGATGCATAGAAGGTGAATTCAAACATTCAAAGATTCGCTTTTGTTTCGCCAATGCTGGGGAAATCGCTAGAATTTGATTTGTACACTGAAGGTGGCACTATTTGGAAATTACGACTACAGTGAATATATTACCACAATGGCTCCAACGGTGGTTTGCTTTTTTATTGGTTGATCGCGGTCACGTGATACAAATCCGCCATGTTTTGTCCGACGTCAAAATAACTGCTGTTTTGAGCATAGAATACGTAACCCAAAATGGTTCTAAGGTGGACGCCAGCGGAGAAAAGAAAAAGAGGAAGACCTAAACAAACATGGATTGGCGGAGTACACAAAGCAATGTCTGAACGGAACTTACAGCCAGGAGACTGGGAAGATAGAAGAGGATGGAAGCTGGGAATCGGAAGGCGTTGAACGCTAAAAAAACCGATATATATATTTATATATATACGTAACTTTATTCTACTCTATGCATCTTGGTCCTAATAAATGCGGATATGTTCACGTTGATTTGAACATTTTGATAGTATCTTCTCTCTTCTCCTGAAAGAGGTGTCTTGATTGTGAAAAAAAATTGACGACTTTCTATTATCCAAATTCATTTCAAAACGCCTGGTTGTGCAGTTGGATGTTTTGTTCTCTTCTTATTAGAATCATTTATGGAATTTTATATGGAATTTTGCAATAAACACCTACTGATATGAAGTAGCGAAAGATTTATTGTGTTAATATAGTTCTTACCCCCACTTTTATTCTCTCCTTATTGGTAATCAGTCCGAGAAGTTTTTCATGAAACATCCACAGATATATGATAATTCCATAATCAAATATATCACTCATAAGTTAAAATTTCTCTGTAGTTGCACATATTGGTGTCTTGACTAGTTAATTTTTAAAGCAGTTATTATTCCTTTTCAACAATAGCTTAGAAATAGTTGTAAATGCAACAGGAACTAATATCAAAATTCATCAATTAATTCTGAAATCAGAACATTCTATAAAAACTTAAAAAAAGCTATAAAAATATTTGATTTTTTCTATTCTTTCACGTTAGATGGTTTACGACAAATACTCGACAATTATTTGTTACCTTTTTGATCGAATTCGATGCATATTGAAGGGTGGCACTGGTAATTCAATATTAAGTTAGCACAGCCACCCCTTCAAAAAAAAAACTGAAAGCGCGCCGAATCTTTTTCTTTTTCGACAAAAATATATCGATCGTCCTCCGAACATTCAACTCACCTGAAAGAAAAAACGTTCATCTAAATAACTTCTCTCTATCACAAGGTTAGGTCGGCGTATATCCGTGAGAATGGAATATTTCCATTATTCAGCATTGAAACGAAAATTGTTCGTTTCGAGAAATGAAAGATTCACAATACAATGCAATATCAGTCGATGATGATACGAAAAATAAACATGAAATATCAATATATCAATGGAGTGTTGCCGTATTCGCGAAATATCCTCAGAAAACAGAACATTCTATTGAAATCTAAAAAATCTAGAAAAGCACTGACGTGAAGTCAGCAGCTTTCACGCGCTTGTTCACATTGCGAAATGGTGACTTGGAAATTTCAGTGAAATTTCAATGAAATATAAAAATGAAAAAAAAAAAATTCTTTTCGAATTTTTCAATGAAAAATTTCTCTTATTGACACTGTCCATCTTCCAACTAAGTTTCATTTTGATCGGATAAATATTTTTCGAGTTATTGGAAAATCAAAATTTTAAATGGGTGTACTACAAAAACCATTCGTCAGATTTTGCCGATTATTGAACTTAACCGATATATTCAGGATCTTAACCTAACCTGAAAATTTCAAGACTCTAGGTCCTTCCTTTAGAAAGTTACAGCGCACACGGCCGGACGGACAGAATCAATTTTGGCCACGGATTCTTCATCAGTGAGTTCAACATAGTCGTTTGAGACCAATTTCAGCTCAAAATTGGAAAATTACAGACATCGTGACGAAATGACAACATGCTGTTTCCCAGAACAAGCGCGTAAAAAAGCTATTCATAACTTTTTTGATCGAATTTGATGGATATTTTAGAATGGCACTGCTAACTTAATATCATAAGTATAGCAGTAGCAGTGACACTCCTTTAAAAAAAAGCTAAAAGCGCTACAATTTTTTTTTCTTTCACGACAAATTCTCAACAAATATCCGACAATTACTGAGATGGTTTTCATTGACTTCGGTGCAAGTGGCTCTGCTAACTTTATGGACATCCTCCTGATTCAACCTGTACCTGGCTTCAAGATTCTGATTTCGTGTCTCAGCAATACTATTGCAAAACGACTAGTATTTTTGCAATAGATGGCAATCAATCTTTTCAAATATATCTACGAAGTCAATAGCAACATTACGACAGTAACATTTTCGATATGCAGAAAAAGTTTTGGATGAACATAATTCTGCTGGTAAACTGAAGACTCTGCAGGTTACTCAAAAGTTTCATCAATTGGAGTTCGTTGAAGGGATAACCTGATGATCATGGTAATTGATAAAAGATTATTTGAGTTCGAACAATCTCTAATTCGGTAGTATAAGCTAGCTATTAGCTAGCTGCTATTGATCATTTATTGCGTTGTATTCCTCATACATTCATTTATCTAATTTTATTGAAAATTTTATTGTACTTGTATTAATGAATTTGATCTTCTTTCAGGTTATCAACGCCATTCTAGAGCGCCTAGACTTTCTGGAGAGGTATGTAAGAATGTTTTAGTTGACTCGGCATTTTTAATAATACCAACAAACCGTTCTGGTAGGTCAGGATCCTTCTTCGTCATATAATGAAAACACTTATCATCAAAAGTCTTAGTCACCCTTTGTAAATTATATTTCGTTGAACGCAAGCAGGGCATTTCTTGAGTATATCTTTCCTCTTCAGCAACAGAATGAAATGAGAACAGTATCCTGGCAGAACATTTCTTTCATTCCAACATATGCCGATGTTATTTTGATAAATCAGTTGTAAACTTATATCGAATGTTGATTACATAATCATGTGGAAATCCATCCCTCAGTTTCAGAGGAATAGAAAAGTTGCGAAGGAATGTAGTGGACGTGGAGTTGCAAAATGTATGTAGATGATAGATATGGAGCTGGATTCATTATTATATCCAAAGCAAATTTGCCTTCTCTCTGGAAATTAATCTTGATGCACTTTATCTCCACAACATAGAAACTTCACTTCATATTAAGTTAACCCACTATCCACTTATCGTCGCGAAATCACAGACAATAAAAAACGAATCAAATTATCCAGAAACAAAAGTTAGACGACTTGGTTGGATTTGAGATTAATCTAGAACTTGTTAGTACTCGCAGCCAGGGGTATTGAGAACAGGGTAAAATTCCTTCACGCTGTTGTCATAGATCATAAAATTCAGTAATTGGGTTAAGGCAATTTCGGATCGATTTGGTTCATAAAATGAAAAATAAGAATATTCTTACTATGGAGTCATTTTCAACCGAATTTAGGTTCTGTATTTCCTCTGTATATGCATAAACAGTATGTATGTATATTTATGTTTGTACCTGGAAGTCTGAATTAGTAACGCTAAGAACAATGTAGGATATGTGGCATCTCTGTAAGCATTTACGACACGAAATACGCGGTTTTGATTCTGCTGGTGTGAATTTTGATTCAGCTTGTATCAATTCTGATATTTTGCTCTTCAGGTGCAAGCCTTGCTGGTATTCTCTTTGATATAAGGGATTTGAAATAACACTATGTTATTCATAAAAGTGATACATGAATGCAAATTTAAATAAATTAAAATAATCAGATGAAATCTTGAAAAAACTATCAATTCTCTGAAATGATTATTTGAAACTTCCTCGCGCTGAGCTCATTTTCACCAAAGATGTTATTATTTTGATATTTTGTGCGTTTTGTTCCATAACCTTTCATTATATCTTAATAAAAATGGTGGGATTTCGAATAACTTTTTCCATATTCTTGATTCAGCACTTGTTTATAATATTTTGTATCATAAGTCACATAAACAAACACCGTATTATAATAATTTCAATAATCCGGATAGGAAATTGAAATGTTGGTAAATTATGTCGATATTTTTTTGAAAGTATAAAATCGGCATTCACACCAAGATTTTTTTTAGAGTGTAGTATAGTTTAGAAATCTCCATAACACTGAAGATATTCAAATAGATTATCTCTGTCAATAAGGAAGGAGACCAGGGGGCCGATTCATGAATCTTTATCAAGAATTGAAGAGTATGACAATTGCCATATGTTTATGTCAAATTTTTAAATTTTCTCGAGCATCTGCAAAATTTGTGAGTTCTGTTCGCCATTTCGACTATGTTTTCAAGCGAATATTCATTAAATAAACTGAATGCAAGATATCGAGAAATTTAAAATCCATATAATATAAACATAACCTTATCACCGTTTCCTTCGACTTAGCAACGACTGGTACGGAGTATAGGATATATAACATTCGATTGTCGGGTGAAATTCGGTTCCATGCGCAGGGCAGGTCTACTTGTTGTTCATATTTAACTAATAAAATCGACTCAAACATATGGCAATTGTCATACTCTTCAATTCTTTATCGAGATTCAAGAATCGGCCCCCAGGACTTGAGGCGATGTATGTATCATCTTCAGTAGCAATTTCATTTGATTGTACGACATTCTGGCTAATTTTTGGCCACTTTCAAGTTGAAAATTCAAACAAAATGACCTTTAATTACATGGTGAGATCTAATTATGCACAACATACATTTCTGGTAATTCAACGTTAATCTGGACGATGGTCAGGGTTCAGTCGAGCAGTTGAAGAATCCAGACCTCAGCGCGATACGATGTCTAATAAACGACTGTTCTCCCTCAATGTCAAAGTATGTTCTGGGTTCTGCATAGTGATGTGCCAGATATCCGTATTCGCGGACATCGGAAGAAATAAAATGATCTATATCCGTATCCTTACCCGTCATTTTTCCGACGAATCTAGAACAGATCTGATTAAGTTATATTATTAGACTTTCGAAATTCTCAGAAAGGGTGACCCCGGGTTTCACAAAGATACGGTGATCGTCCGATCAAATTTGATCAGCCGATCAACGAATTTGGATTTCACAAAACTTTCCGCAGCATTCCGTGAAATACTTCGATCAGTTGATCGAGGAATACAGTCTGGCAACCTTGCATTCCTGCGGCTCCGTTCAATGAAACCACAGGAGTGGGATGAAAATTGGTTTATGTTATCATGTTTCCGTGCGTGAACGTGAAAATTGCCTTAGTTTTTGAGGCGGTTTATGTATCATTTCATAACGAATTCATTCATGGTGAGGTGATTGTTGAGCGAATTTGATGATAGAGAAGAGAGAAGAAATTGGAAGATGCTCATTGTCACAAAATAAAATGTAATGCGAAATTTCTGAAAACATTTCGAAGGCAATATTGGATAGAAGTAGTAGGATTGTTCATGTCCATTTCTAATAATCAGTAGTAGAATCTTGGCAATATTGGACTTATTTTTGGGGAAGATGAATCAAACCCAATTGAATTTCGTCGACGTTTCGGACATTTATTGTTCAATATTCACATATAAAACAGCGGGGTTGCCCTTAATCATGACTAAAAATAAATATAGCAGGTGGCAATACAATATCATACAATCTCCTCTAGGTAATTACCTTAATCCATTTAAAATATTTAAAAAATCACATATATATAAAATCATTAACATGAGTCCATGCTGGAACAAAAAATCACTAAAACCTCACTTCAAATCTTTTCTCGGAAATACCAAAACACATTCACAGAACGTACACATTGAGTAGACTAAAGTCGCCAATTTGACGTCTGTCAGCGGTTCCATTTGATGATCCACAATTGACTGTGATCCACAACAGAGAAGATGAATTACATCAACATACCTAAAATATTGTGCTATCTTACAATGAAGTCACACAATTTGCATATTATCTAGGGTACAGAACATAAATTAAAATAAAATAATAATAAAATCATGTTGATGATTTTATATATATATATGTGATTTTTTAATTATTTTAAATGGATTAAGGTAATTACCTAGAGGAGATTGTATGATATTGTATTGCCATCTGCTATATTTATTTTTAGTCATGATTAAGGGCAACCCCGCTGTTTTATATGTGAATATTGAATAATAAATGTCCGAAACGTCGACGAAATCCAATTGGGTTTGATTCATCTTCCCCAAAAATAAGTCCAATATTGCCAAGATTCTACTACTGATTGGATAGAAGTTTTTCGGAATGAATGTATTGAAGTAGTAGAAATCGCTATTTATATTGAAATTTGTTTTCAATTCATGTGAATGTTGATTTAATTTCATCTGGATACTATGTTCAAAATTCTTCACAAAATAAATTCCCATTGTTACACAACATATGTAGAAAAAGTAATTAATCAATCCATCAGGAATTACAGACAGTATAGACAATACCTGGTTTCAAGCATCATTATATTTTCAAATATCGATTAGTATCATGCCAACATAAGCGCTGTACTTCGAATGGCCAAAAATGGGTTCTTTCAATTTCACAAGTACATTGACTCCTGATATGTTCCTGAGCTATATCTTTTCGAAACTCTATTGTGTACAAATATATTCAAATGAACTTTACTGGGAACGTAGATATCTGTTGAAAGGGCTATATTGCAGTTGAAATAAACAATCAATATTTCGCCAAACGATAGTTCACAATTACAATACTGTCGTGAGTTGATCTTACCAAAAATAACCTCAGTTATCGTAAGGATCCGCTGAAGTAAACTGGAAAAGATTTAGCAACTAATAGCTTCCATCTCGCATTGCTCGGTTCAAATTCTATACCAATTTCAGACAATTCCATAACTCTGATGAATTTGTATTCATTATTATTTCCTTCTGATGAAAAAAAACGAAGTAGGCAGGTCTCGCGTACTCCAGGATCGGACGCACATAGTACCTATAAAGCAAACTGAATGTCCTCTTGTCGCAGCCTTGGAAAGACTTATGTATGCGAAAAGCCATTTGCTTTGCTCTGTTGGTTATACTCGATATATGTTTGGACCAAGATAGGTCCCCTGTGACAGTAACGCCAAGATCACAATGATGGGAAACAGGTGACAGAGTTATACCATCTATCTTATAATCTAGGTGGGGATTGCTTCTTCCAATATGGAGAACGTAGCATTTATCGATGTTTAAGGGAAGCAGCCAAGTAGAACACCATTCATCTAAGGCATTTAAGTAATCCTGAATGGTTGTATGGTTGGAAAGAGGATTATTATATAGCTTGATGTCATCAGCAAAAAGGAAGTCGATTTCAAAATACGTGGCAAGTCTGAAGTGTATAGCAAAAGAAGGAACTGCCCCAAGACCAACCCCTGAGGCACGCCCGAGGTCACTGACTTATCTGTAGAAGAGAGAGCATCACCCACTCTTACGTGAAAAATTCTACCTGATAGAAACGCCGAAATCCAATCCAGAAGCTCTCTGAAACCCAAATGCTCCAACATTGAGAGAAGTCTTCTGTGCGGGACCCCATTAAATTCTGTATGAGTCTTCGAACTATTATTTTTTGATATTTTTCAATTCGACCCAATCTGGATTCTTGGAGAAATTGGGAAAATAAAATTTGGAATGGGTATATCTGCAGAATCATTGGGTGGAATTTATGCATTCACGAATTCGGCCTTCGCAATTAAGGTCCAAACCTACTCAACTCAAACAAACTCAATAACTTCCGGAAGAAACGACACAGAAACTCGATATAGATGTACCCATTCAAAAGGTCATTTCCCCAATATTTCCATGAATACAGATTAGATCGAATTGAAATCCAGTATTTCATCGAAAAAAATCTAGAAAAGCAGTGACGTGAAGTCATCAACTTTTCCGCACATGTTCAAAGGATATCACCGAAGTGAACATGCGCGCAAACGCTGCCGACTTCGAGTCAGTGCTTTTCTAGGATTTTTTTTATCAACACAGTGTTCAATGAAATCTCCATGTGTAACGCATAGAGAAAAAAAGATTCTCCTTAATCAATTTGTAACCGCACTCGTTCAAGAGAATGGTATTCTTGAATAGGTCCAACCAAATATTAGTTTGATTTTTCGATGAAATACTCTTGACCCATGTGAACAATGATACTCTTGACACAAGCGGAATCATGTTTGGTGGAAATGAGAAATCGTACAACAATTACTGAATATGTTTGCTATATATATGATTCATATTTTCATTCGGAAATACCATGGCTTTGATACGAATGTGAGATTGCTCATTTTTGTATTTGAAATATTTTTCTAGAAAATTTCATCAACAGAATAGGTATAATATGTTCGCTGCAATTAGCGACCCCCAAATACTAAAAATGTATGGTTTCTTAAGAAGCCTTCCATAATCATTTTCGAAGATATCAATCATAAATAAGGTGCAAATGGAGGATCACCTTCTTACGTGGAAGTTTTTTGGGAATAGGGTTTCGAAGATCAAAGAGCAGAAGTCTTTTGAAATAATTTGCTTGGTTACTTTGTTTACTCTGGACCTCCAATCTAAAATTGAATTTTGTAGTCTGGAGTAGGTATACATCTGACAATGCACACATGCATGTAGGCATGTACCCACATATTTCAATTCAAACTCTGATCTCGAGTAATCAAACTTATTCTTAAAACCAACCTTTTCTTCTTGACTTTCGAAACTCTCTTGCCGAAAAACTCCCTTGATGTTGATAAGTAGTTCTCCATATATACCAAATTCATAATGCACCATCAAAACACAATCGCACTTGTTCACTATTCACTATGGCGGCCATGGCGTTGTTTCCTATCTGAATATCCATATGTTCTGCGATTCTACATTCGATACTCGTCTTCAGCGCTAATACCGCTTATTGGTTGAGGCGGTCACGTGTACGTGCTTTCGACATCAGAAAACATTGAACAAGAAATGATAATCTTGATCCAAGAGAACTATGATTAGCTGAGATTATTTTCTAAAGTATAGAGAACGCATGTTTTGGTTCAACTAAATTCGATTCAAGAAAATTCATGTAAACAGGCAAACAACGGAATGAACTGGGATAGGAGTTTATTGTTCAATTTCAAATCATTATTCTTGGGGGAAGATTATTTAATTCAAGAATATGTTTGTATTTGATTTGAGAGATCCTTCCTCTTTGTGCGGCCATATACCTTCTAGTGCCTTTAATTCTATACTATACTAATTGAATAAGGTGACTTTTACAGTTGCAAATTCAAGATTTCACAAGACGAAAATGTGTTATTTGTGAAAATATGCATCGAAATATGTCTTAAATAAGTTAATCGTAAGTTTCAAACGATCTGGATGCATTAATTCAATTGATAAACTGACACAGGAAATTCAAGTGAAGGAAGGTGAACAAATATGAAAGTTATTCTTGAGAGGTGTATTGGGACGAACTATTCTCGGAAGGTGTATTGAAACGAATAATATAGAACAAGTCTCCAGAACCTTCCTATATTGACCAACTTAAAATGTAAGGAAAATTTCAACCAGGATTAATAATTGCAGTGTTCTGTTATTCAGAAGGAAATCCAGTGTTGAATAAGATTCACCTTTGCATTGAAATGTGTCTGAATGAAGTAAATCCTGAGTTTTATACGATCTGATTCAATTAATTCCATTGATAAATTGACACGGAAAATTAAAACGAATAATATAGAACAACAACAAGTATCCAGGTCCTTCCTATATTGACGTACCAAAAATGAACTGGAACTAATTATTGCAGGGTTCTATTATTCAGAAAAAATCCAGTGTTAAAAAAGATTTACCTTTGTATGGAAATGGGTCTTAAATAAGTAAATCTTAAGTTTTGAACAATCTGAAAGCATCAATTAATTCTATTGATGAATTGACATGAAAAATTTTACTGAACAATGTATAGAACAAGAAGAAGTCTCCAGGTCCTTCCTATATTGATGTACCAAAAATATAAAGAAACTATGAACCAGGATCAATCATTGCAGTGTTCTTTTATTCAAAAGGAAATACAGTGTTGAATATGATTTACCTTTGCATGGAAATGTATCTGGGATAAATAAATCGGGAGATTTGAACAATCGGAAAGCATTAATTAATTCCATTGATATGGAAAATTGAACCGAATATTATAGAACAAGAAGAAGTCTCCAGGTCCTTCCTATATTGACGTACCAAAAATATAAAGAAACTATGAACCAGGATTAATAATTGCAGTGTTCTTTTATTCAGAAGGAACTACAGTGTTGAATATGATTTACCTTTGCATCGAAATGTGTCTCGAATAAGTAAATCTTAAGTTGTCAACAATCTGGATGCATTAATTGATTCCATTGATAAATTCACATTGAAAATTCACTTTTCTATGAAGGAAGGTAAGCAAATGTGGTAGTTATTCTTGAGAGGTGTATTGAAACGAATAATATAGAACAAGAACAAGTCTCCAGAACCTTCCTATATTGAACAACCTAAAATATAAAGAAAATTTGAACCAGGACTAATAATTGAATTGTTCTATTATTCAGAAGGATGTCCAGTGTTGAATAAGATTTACTGTTGAAATGTTAAATCCAACCTGTTATTTGGTTTCATTCCCCATGAAGAAAAATAGTTTTGAATTTGTGTGAGCAGTATTTAGTGGTTTGTTGTTCCTGATTAATCATAGTGATGAGTCCAAGATATCATCACTTTAAAATTATCCTTGCCAATGTGTTAAGAAAGATTTATATTATAATAATTATTTATGTATGTTTGGATACAAGCTTTTAGATCAATTAATGGAAGGGATTGGTTACAACACCAAAATGCCCCAATAATTATTATTTTTGGCTTAAGATAATTACTATATGTAATTCATGAAACATTTCTGATTCTAATGTAAACGTAGATATTCTAAGTAATTCTGGAAACAATTATATTCAATCAGTCTACTATTAATAATTATGATTAGATAAAATAAAATTACATTCAATTGTTAATTTTGTTCAACTATGCATTCAGATCACATATATGGAATTTGTTTTATATCATTTCTCACATCTGGGTTTCGAGATGAAACCAAGTTACCGATCAGGGTTATCACATACAGCGATTGATCGTCGTAATAAGTTAATGTATGTGAATTGATTTTACTCAGTTATACATCATTTCTTGAATTGATATATCGAAGAGAATGTCGAATATGTATGACATTGTTTAGTTTCATTTTTACTTGTGATCATATTATAAGAACTTTATTCGAAATATCTGTCGACATCTGAAGAGGTGTTTGGAAACTACCTCGGGTAACAATTGAACGCAGTAATGAAAAAATATATAGGAATTTTATTTCACACGGCTGCTAATTGGATCCTTGATTGAAATCTGCAGCAAAATGTATTGTTTTGTTTGTAGTTATGTTATGGATGACATCTTGATGTCATGATTCATTTCTATATTTCTATCTTACCCACTGATGAACGTTGTATAGTTCTATGGATTTAATTCTCATTATTAAATTCTATGCAGCTCATTGAAATTTTATTTGAATCTAGAGAAGTTAAGATATGGGTTTGCAAAAACTGATATGGTAATACTAATCTAACATATCTATGGAAGTTTATATTTGTGTTAGTTATAAAAATAGTATTATATGTATATATTATAATTGAAGAAAGAAATATGTGTTGTCTGTGGATAAACCATAGATTTTCATACCCGTTAAAAGACTGGGAATTTTCCGAACGATGTAAATTTACCCGCACTAATTTATTCAGTGCTGATCGTCGATGTTTTTGTGTCAGTGTCGTTTTCTGTTGATTGAACTATAAGACAAGGAACAAAAACTGTAACAGGCTAAATCCTTCAATACAATCTAAGATGAGTAATGAATAATCCTTTCAGTGGGAAATCAGTATCGAGAGTATATATTTGATATAACATCGGAAGAAAAATAATAATTTTTTCATATATATTTTTTTGTAGCGAAAAGTATCAGAACGGATAGTGAGAAGCAACCGTGATGATTGTTCCTCGAGAAATGACTTCTGTATTAGTGCGTATTGTAAAATTCTGAAAAAACCATTAAACCTTATTCTCATTCCTACTAAGCCAAACATCTTACTTATTTGTGTTATGTCCTTTGGGTAGAATTTTTGTATGAATATCAATGTGAATTAATATTGTATATTATCGCTATGATCTATTATGATAGTATAAATGTTTCTATTGAATAATAATTGAATACGGAACTATAAATCTTTAAATTCTCATCCCTTCATGAGAATATGAACATTTTCCATTTATTGCGATTTGAAATTCGTACAATATGATTATTTAGGTTGGTCAATATTGATATTCCATTACTTATTCAATGAATGAATTAACCTCAATCGTAATTCATAATATGTTAAAGAACTCTCAAATATGCGAAACATTGCGCCTCCTGATGAAATACATTCCTTCAAATTTTCATCAAAATTAGGACATCAATTCCAATATCGCAACCTTCTTTATATCATGAAAAATTGCAAAATTTCTTTTCTATCGTTACTATTTCGTTAACTACAGATTTCGGATATGGAAGTTTCTGAAGAAATTTGGTTGGAGGATTTAACAGTATTACAAATATAGGAGAGCAGTGTGGCTTTCTCTTTTTTATTTTGTGATCATCTTATAATAATGATTATTAAATTGGATATTATTTCGTAATAGATAATTTCAAATATACACAGATGACATGCAGGTACTCTTAAGTGTTTTTTAAAATTCAAATGATGGGGAGTACAGTTTCTGTGGACAATCCATTGAATTTATCGATATAAAAAGACGAATATATCGACAAGGTGGATCGGCTGGCTCACTAGCTGTTAGGAATAATGCTTCCGCTAACAGCCTCTTCAAATGGTCAGTTCGTGAGAATTCCTGATTCCCGATTAGCTCTTGTTTAGACTAACATCGTTTCGCTTTGCTTCGTTTTCCAAAAATCCAATTGTCCTACTCACTTTAAATTATAAAGTATCATTGATTAACTCCTGTGAAGTTAGTGCAATTAGTGTGATAACCAGGTAAACATCCCATATAATTTATTTCTGCTCAAACTACTCATTTTAATCGCTTATTCACGTTCACATGAATATGGTGCACGTGTTTGAAATGAAACCGGTCGTTAGTAGGATCGATTAGATATCGATTGTATTCTGCTAGGATCATTTGCCTTTGATTATTCTCCCTTAAAAATAATGTTGAGCATTATTCGATTCTTGATAGCACTAGTTTCTCTCTCTAATAGGCTTTCATTCATCACATCTGATTGATCATCGAACATCTCAAGTTTATCACTGCCATCTTTCTTACTACAATCGCCAGCCGACTCATTGTCGCATCAAATTGTTATGGAAAAGAGAGTTTTTCCCATCACACAGAGAAAAAGGTTTTCCTTAATCAATTTGTAACCACATTCGTTCAAGAGAATGGTATTTTTGAATAGGTCCAAACAAATATTAGTTTGATTTTTCGATGAAATACTCTTGACCCATGTGAACAATGCTACTCCTGATTCAAGCGGAATCACGTTTGCTCCAAATGAGGAATCAAACAACAATTAATGGATATGTTTGCTATATATGTTTCATATTTTCATTCGAAAATACCATGGCTTTGATACGAATGCAAGATTTCTCATTTTTGTATTTGAAATATTTTTCTAGAAGATTTCAATTTCTTTCACCGAGGGAATATAATATGTTCGCTGCAATCAGCAGCTTTTAAATACTAAAAATGTATAAGCCTTCCATGATCATTTTTGAAGATATCCATCATAAATAAGGCGCAACTGGAGGATCACCATCTTACAAGAAAGTTTTTTGGGAACAGGGTTCCGAAGATCAAAGAGCAAAAGTCTTTTGAAACTATTTGCTTGGTTACTATGTTTACTCCAGCCTCCAATCTAAAATAAAATTGTGTAGTCTGGAGTTCACGATTGTAGGTATACATGTTACAATGTTTGTGCATAACACACTTGCATGTAGGCATGTACCCACACATTTCAATTCCAACTTTGTTCTCGAGTTATTAAACTTACTTTTAAAACTAACCTTTTCTTCTTGACTTTCGAAAGTCTGTTCCCGAAAAACTACCTTGATGTTGATAAGTAGTTCTCCATTTGCACCAAATTCATAATGCACTATCAAAAACACAAACGCACTTGTTCACTTTTCACTATAGCGGCCATATGACGTTGTTTCCAATCTTAATATCCATATGTTCTGCGATTCTACATTCCATACGCGTCTTCAGCGCTAATAACGCTTATTGGTCGAGAGAGTCACGTGTACGTGCTTTCGACGTCAGAGCACATCAAATGAGAAATGATATTCTTGATCCAAGAGAACTATGATTAGTTAAAATTGTTTTCTTAAGTAAACAGAACGTATATTTTGGTTCAACTAAATTCGATTCAAGAAAATTCATGTAAAAAGATAAACAACGGAATGAGTTGATAATAGATGCATATTGTTCAATTTCAAAATTATTATTCTTGGGGGAAGATTATCTAATTCAAAAATATGTTTATATTCGATTAAAGAGATCCTTTTTCTCTGTGCACAAATCGGAAAGCTTTGTCCAAAGATATGACTTGGCATACTTCACTCATAGCTTAGTATTCAGCTTGACAGGTGGACGAAGTAACATAGGATTGTTTGTGACTTCTCTATGCTGTAACATCACCAAACACTTCAATCACGTATCCTCCTGTCGAAGTTGAATTTCTATGATCTCTAAAACTCGCATCAGTGTATGCTTCTAGAGGTTTTATTTCAGTAGTATATTTCGAACCTGAATTACCAGTTCCTCTTAGGTATCTGAAAATTCTCTTTACATCTTTCCAATCATCTTCGGTGGGTGCAAGTTGTTTTCTTGCCAAATAGTTCACAGCGAATGATATGTATGGACGTGTACCATTTGTCAAGTACATCAAGCTTCCCATTGCTTCCCTGTATGGAAATTTAACCTTTTTATCATCTAAATGTTCATCTAATACATCTGAATTATTTCGGCTCTGAACCTGTTTAGTTACCATGGGAGTATTTTGTGGGTTTCATTATTTTTACATGTTGAATCGTTCTAAAATATTCAACGTATAAATGGATTGACTCAACATTATTTACGTACTTCTCAACTTTATGTCGTTCAATTGTTATACCTAGAAAACTTTTCGGTTCTCCAAGATCTTCATTTCGAATGCACTACCCAAATGACTCTCAATATCGTGGAGTTTATCTCTATCATTGCTGGCTAGTAGAATATCATCTACATATATACCTAACCAGTATTGCCATTCTCTAATCCAAGCCCCTTTATTTCTTCTGTGATCCTCTGATTCCATCTTTCTGAACTAATTTTTTAGACCATATAAAGCTTTATCTAATATACACACTTTTGTCTCATTAAATTAACTATTTCACTTCACTGTGGAAAGAATACTGATAACAAAACAGTGTGTAACTACTCTCTTATGCACTCACACTTACTACGTCTAACGCTCGTTTCGGGAACCACGTTTCCTTCGTCCAGAGACATATCGGTACTGTCAGTTACAGTAAAGATTTGTCTCTGGGCGAAGGAAACGTGGTTTCCGAAACGTACGTTAGACTCAGTAAGTGTAAGTGGATTAGAGAGTAGTTTCACACTGTTTTGTTATTTGTCTATTTAGTTTCGAGATCTACATCTAATCCATCAGGGATTTCCGTGTAAATCTCTTCATCTGATGTTCCGTTAAGGAACGCAGTTTTAACATCTAATTGGCACGAATATAAGTCAAGCTTGTTGATTATTGCAAAGGCAGCTCTTATGACAGGCAGTCTAGAAAAAGGTTCTTGTCTTTGAATAACAAGTCGTGCCTTGTATCGTGTTAACTTATGATTTTCTCTTTGATACCCACGAATCCATAACATTGGCTCTTTTTCCGTCTAATTGAACTTTATTTTTATCGACTTATCTCCACACTCCATTCAGATTCATTGAGTAAATTTCCTCTTGGACCGCTGCTTTCCAAAGTGAACCTTCTCTGGAATTTATAACATTGCTATAATTAATAGTTTCTTTGTTGATTGTGGCAAAGAGGCATCGCCTCAATTCACCTTCTTTATTTTTTCATCTGAAGTGTTATCTAAAACATGTATGTATTCAGCATAACTAGTATCATCCAAAATCTTTCGATTATCATCTAAATTTCTCTTAAGCTAGCTTCTTGTTAGTGGTTTTTCAAGAAGCTTTCCCTCTATACCTTTCGGTAATTCTAAATGTTTTGATTCCGTTCTTGGTCCATCTCTATTTCTCATTGGAACATTTTTTACGTCTAATTCTCTCTCGTTTCTTCTCGAAACCCTTTCATCCAACCCCAGTCTATTGTATCATATAAATTCTGAGAGTTATCTCTCACCTCTAATGGATGTTTTTGGGAAACATCTTTATAGACGAGTTTCTCGTTAAACTTTACATGTCTTGATTCGAAGAATTTCTTCGAGCTTGGTTGTCACATCAGGTATCCTGTAGAAGTGTATCCCTCAAGTACAGCCTTCAGTGCCTAACGGCCAACCGCAAAAAAAATAACTTCCGGAAGAAACGACTTAGAAACTCGATATTTGTAGAGAAGATTTGGGGCTTAATTATTAAGGTCGAATTCGTGAATGGGTAAAATCCGCCTAATGATTCCGTAGATCTACCCATTCAAGATTTAATTTTCTCAATATTTTCAAAAATACGAATTGAACCAGTACTTCATCGAAAAAAAAATTGGAAAAGCACTGCCATGAAGGCAGCAGCTTTTGCGCGAATGTTCAAATTCGTTGCCAAAGTGGTTACCCCCGCTGAACATGCTGCGCGCAAAAGCTGCTGCCTTCATGGCAGTGCTTTTCTAGGTTTTTAACTTTGAAGTTTATGATCCAATTCAGTTTCTCAAAGTCATAGTTAGACTACTTGTTACATATAAACGCCAATAGTCAGGGTGTATTGTTGGTTGACGTCCGGCAAAGCAAATTTCCTACACTTTTGCAATTACTGTTAATGTTATTCTATCCTTGATTTTATCTGACCCTGCTTATCTTATTTTTGCGTCAAATGGTAGCCTCGGTCCAATATATCCCTATACAATTCAGTAGATTTGTTTCAGCCGCTTAAGCTGCAAAACAGTATAGACAGAATTAAATTGAACTATGCTTCATCCTTACCCCTTCATCTTTTCTGGAACAGCCTTTCAGCTATAAAAGTTTGCGAATCAAGTTAAATCGAAGATAAAATTGCGTAATAATTCAAGGATTATATCAGCATATCACACTTCACTTCACTTGCCTTGGCCGAAAATGAAGAGACGACAAATGAAGAATTTTTATTCGATGGAATTTACGTTTAAAACGAATTTATAGAAATTCGAGACTGTATACCCTGTGAAAGTGATTCGCGAATGATATAATGGATATACGACTGAAATACATTCCATGCAGGGTGATCACCGAAAAACTTCAATCCATCATATCTTTTGAACGGTTTTACCGAATCGATAGAAATTTTCAGGGAATATTGTCAAGTGCCATCTCATTCCTAATTTGGAGAATCCAGGACCGCCTTTAAAAATTTTTGTTGTTTTTGTCTCTCGCAACAATTTCGCCCTGTGTATGTTTGATAAGAAATATTGAAACTATAATGATTATGGAGGAAAACTGTCTAGATATTTTACCTAACCTCATTGTACGATTTTCAATAAAATAATGATTTCAGTGATTATTTTCGCTTAGCGCTCAGCTTCAAATACCAATTTTGTTATTGAATTCATCCAATGACAAAATCATTGTTCATTTTCTCAATTCAAAGCGTTTTCCAGGATAAGGAGCAAGAGTAAGTACTACCTTCATACATCATACAACATTTTCTTGAAATTCAGTGCCGTTTCCAGGGCCGGCTTATTAAAATTTCTCAATTTAATTAGTTCTTCATAAAACTTTCTTTACCGATAAAGCAAAATCTACAAGACTACAAGAGATGATGTTGTCAATTTGAGGAACACTCATATTAATAATAACCAATTGTTAGTAGTAATGTTAAATTCTGTTTTTAATTGATTTCATAAAAAAATTTTTCTTCCTCGTTCATGTTTGGTTTCATTTTTTTTTACCAATGATGGTTCATGTCTCATTTTATGGATTCATGAAAAATTGTATAACAAAAAAGTAGGAGATATTACATTAAGCTTCTTTTAAATATATTTTTTTTTCTTTGATGTATTCACTACCCATCATCATCTAAAATTTTGAACTTTAAGAAAACAGCTCAAGCCTAACAACCATCAACGACCAATTGAAAAGGACAGACAGGAATACAAAATACTGAAGGGTTCGTAAAAGCGATTAGTCTCTTCTTACCCAAATAGAAAGTTAATAATAGAATATTTCAGGTATCTAGCACGTTATAGTTCTATTAACGATTTCAACGTCCCGATTGTTGCTCTGAGTTTAAGAAAGGCTAAGGGACATTTCTGCATAATTTTGTGTATTAAGATCTGTAACAATAAATTGAAAGTTTAGGAAATTTTAAGAATTTTCCATCTCAGAAGTGATCATTTCTCGATAAACGGCCAAACAGGCTGTTCCAAAACTAAGATCAAATTGAATTGAGAAATTTCCATAAGCCGATCCTGGAAAAAGGAATGAATTGAGAACATGTTTATTCTTGCTCCTTATACTGAATTCAATGAGAAAATTGTTTTTTGAAGCTAAGCGAAAATATTCACTAAAATTCATTATTTAATTGAAAATCTTACAATAATGTTATGGAAAATGTTTTAAGCAATTTTCCTCCATAATCACTACGGTTTCAGTCTTTCTCATCAAATGTAGAAAAAACACATGCACAGGGTGAAATTTTTGCGAAAGACCAAAACAACAAGAACTTTCAGAGCCGGACCTGGATTTTCCGAATTATGAACGAGTAGGTACCTAAAGGTCCTTCAAGACAATATTCCCTGAAAAGTTTAATCGATTCGGGATAACCATTCAAAAGTTATGACGGATTGAAATTTTTGGTAAAAACTGAAAATCAGCCTGTATAGAATTGATGAAGAGAGGAAGGCACTTTTAAATGGTCATCAGATAATTACCTGAGTAGTCTCTTCACATGGTAGGAATGAGTACAGTTCCTCCTGACTCACCCTCTATATCATATCCAATGATATCTATCTGTTTTCACTGAAAAAGCATTGAAGACCACTACAGCATTATCGATTATGCGATCACTTTCGTGATCCCTCTATATTGTTGTGATAAAAATATCATTAATATTCTTCACTGAGCATGAGCCTAAATGTTTCAATTTCTCTGTAGGTGGCGCATAGAAGTCATCACAGCTGGTCTGGGCACCTGCAATTGCGCCTCCATCCAGCCTGAGCCTGCGCCTCAAAGCGAGCAAATCCAGGTGAAGGTAAGAATCTATTCAACTCATATTTTGTGAATAACTCACATTATCGTGCGCAGTTTTTGTAATGAAAATTTGTACGATGAAATCTACTCAGATCAAAAATTCTATATGAGCACCGACTTGAAGTTAGCAGGAGAAATGAGCATGTTCAAATTCGTTGCCAAAGCGGTCTTCTTTTCACTTATTGACCGCGCTAAATGCACCTTCACCTTTCAATGGAAATATCAGGCGATCTTCTTTTCATATGGTCCACATCAAATTCTCAATGAACTTTCAAACTATAATTTTCAAATCAAGTACTAGATTTCAATGCGACCCAATCTGTATTTTTGGAAATTTCAGCAAACGATTGGTAACGAAATTGAATGACATGATCAACACAAAATTCTGAACGAAGCTGTGCAAGTTACCAAGTTTCATCAAGATAAGGCCTGTATTTTTTGAGTAATTCAGGAAATAACAAAGATATCGTGGAAAAAACGAAACACGAACTTCGACATATTTTTTTCCCTATATCTCCGAAATTCATAATCGGATCGAACTGGAATCTGAACACTGTTTTGAAATAAAATATGTATTCGAGATTTGACTAAATTTTTTTTAAGGAAAATTTCTAATTTTATATTGACTTGTTCTAATTACACGACCATCACGAAATTTCGGCCAATCTTGTGCATCAGAAAAAACCATGAAACTTGACAAAATTTTTTCCAATATCTTCATGAATTGGAATCGCATCGAACTGTACTTTGGTACACTATTATAAAATTAAATATTCAAATACACTGCAAATTCTCTTTAATATCTGATAAGTTGTTTCCGAGAACAAGGGTACGTTTTTATTTTCATCGAAATGATAAATCGATTAACCTCCATCTCGCTCTTTCTTGGTGGAAAGCAAAAGAAAAGAGAGAGGAAGATACATCGATTAATCAGTTCGATAAAAATAAAAACGCACCCAAAATTCCAAGTAAAAATTCTATAATTATTACGCGCTTCTTCTGGGGAACAGTCTTTCTCGTTTCGCCGCAATGCCGAAAATGGGTTTAAACTATAAGGTTGGAATCCTCGCAGAAGAATCCGTGTTTATAATCAATTCTGTCCGTCTCTATATGCTCTAACTTTCGAAGGAAGAGTCCTAGCGGATTGAAATGTTCAGACTAGGTTTGGAGTCCAAATATTTCTGTTGAGTTTGTTAATGGCGTTAGTGGGTGAAATGAGCCGAACTCTTTCGGATTTATACCCATTTGAAATTTGAGGTTTGTTCTCCAATATGTCAAAAAGTACTGATGCGATCAGTTTGGAACTTCGGGAATAGTTGAAGAATATCAACGCGCAACCTTGTGCGGAATTTTGTAAAAATTTGTTTGTTAAAAAATTAAAAACACATCGAGAAGTTGTCTGCTTCTTGTTGAAAAAAACAGTTTATACCGGAGACTATTAATCAGCTTACAATCAAATTTCGGCTTGGGATCAATATTTTCTCAGCTATGATAAAAATATCGTCCACAAAGGCACATTCTGACATCACCACTCTCTTTAAGTTTCTGAACCCAACTTGTAATTTCTTCGATCTCTTCGTGCACTCTTTCAGAATTTCATCCATAAATATTGTGAACAACACAGGGCTCAAACTACCTCCCTGTCCTAAACCTACTCTGGTACAAAATTCTCCAGATGTTAGGTTGTGGCTGATCATTCTATTCCTGTTCAGTTCATAAACATACTTAACAAGTCTTATAATTTTCTTATTCATTTCCCTAATTTCTAGAATTCTCCATAATTTCCTCCTTTGAACTCTGTCAAAAGCCTTCACCAAGTCCACAAAACTCATGTAAATCCTCTCATCTTTTTGTTTCGCTCTCCCGATTAGTACTTTCAATGTAAATATGTGATCTTGTATACTTCTTCCCTTTCTGAAGCCGCTTTGCGTTTCCTCTCGGTTAAATCGGCGAAATGGTTTTTGTGCTACAGCCATTTGAAATTTTGATTTTTCAATAACTCTAAAAATATTTATCTGATCGAAATGAAACTCGGCTGGAAGATGAACAGTGTCGATAAGAAAAATTATCCATGGAAAAATTCGAAAAAAAAAAAACTTGTATTTTGATTGCATTTACTATCCTCAATGTTACTTCAGTATTATCTATTGATTCCAATACCGGGTTCCTGCTAAGACAGTCTGCATCAGTGTTGAGTTTCCCTGGTATATTTAATATTGAAGTCAAATTGAGACAGGTAATATGTTATATCACCTAACTCTTCGTCTGTTTTTGATTTCATGTTGAGGTTCTCTAAAGGTTTATGGTCTGAATAAACTACAAATTTTCTTCCAATCAACCAGTGTTCCCAATATTTTACCGCTTCTTTTATTGCCAAGCATTCCAAATATATAGCCTGTTCCACATTTTGCGCCTCATTTAATTTTTTTGAGAAATAGGCCACAGGTTTCTCCTTTCCATCCTGCTGTGTTTGTTTCAGTATTGCACCTAAACCTTCTATCGAAGCATCTGTAAATATCTCAATAGGCAAATCTTAATCGAATATTTCTAGCACTGGTTGGGAACATAATAATTTTTTTCTTTCTATGAATGACTTTTCACAATCCGCAGAACAATAAAATTTTACATCTTTTCTCAACAGTCTATGTAATGGATCTAGTATTGTTGAGATTTTCGGTATAGATTCGTGGTAAAAGTTTATTTTACCTAAAAATTGCCTGATATTCTTCTGTGTTTTTGGAGTAGGAAAATTTTGTATTCATACCAAGTGGTCTTTGATTGGTCTTACTGTATTATTTTATATTATATGACCGAGATATTTGACTGACTTGGATGCAAACGTGCATTTTTTTTAAATTTCAATTTAAACCTCTTTCATTAGGGCTTCTAAAACTTGTCTTATATGCATGATATGATCTTCAAAAGTTTCTGAAAATATTAATATGTCATCTATAAGTGAAGTTCTTCAGATTATATTTTCTTAGTATACTTGATAAAATTCTTTGGATGCTTTCCATCCACTGTTTTAGTATTTTTACTTGAAAATATTCCTATCAAAAATTTTGCTGATATTTGTTCTTAGATTTTCTCTTCATCCTTGTCTTGTGTTGTTTCTATCAGCTTTTCTAATATCTCTTTCAGATTGTGACCTTGTGTTTGGTCTATATTCATTTTATTCATCTCCTCTAAATATTGATCTTCAAATTGTAAATTTCCATCTTCATCTATGTATGTCTCCTCTAATTATTTTGTCATTGTTATCAACACTTATCTTATCTGATTTCTTCTCTTCAATGAATTAGCTAGTTTTGTGTAATTCCTTGTTTTTCTCAGTTCTACCTGATCTCCTGTATATCTAAATTCTTCTTTCAATACATATCTTTTTCCATCCTCTGTACAAATTGAGTTTATGGCCATTACATTGGTTTTAGCATTTTTTGGTGAGGCCACTACCATAAATTCAAACTGTAGTTTCGACATCATAAACAAAATTGCTGTTTTATAAGGATGTCAAATCTTTATTGATAACAATAAATCAGTTTTGTTTCTCTCTGTAATTCGAAAGTTTATTATTAATTACAAAGTTACCTGCAATACGAAAAAAACAGCAATAAAAGTTAATTATTATCAGTATTTCGATTCGCTTGATTAACTATCTATTTTTGATTAACTGCTTTGACGTATCATTCTAGAAACTTCAAAATCTGCGAGCCATCTTATCTATTGTTCCATCTGGTGAGTTCAATATGAAGGGCGGAAAATTTAAATGAAGAAAGTACTTTCTTTACATATATTTTCGTATATAATACATCAGAAAGGAGAGATTCAAACGAGCAAACAGGCCACCCGCCATTTTCTGTTAAAAAGTGGATATTTTGGCGTGAGACTTTTCGATTGAAAATCAAGGTCCTTTTTTTCGATAATTAGTAAAAATGAGGTGAGAAAATGAATGTTTGAACCAAAATTGTGTATTTGTAACATAAGACAGTAAGTTTTCACCAACTTGGTTATTTGAAATTTTCACATAAATTTTGAGGTTATGTGAAGAAGGTGTGAATACAAAAGTTGTAGATCTTTTCATCGCCCACAACTTTGCTATCCATTTTTTTTTTCATCGGTAGTTTTTCCAGAAATCGAGATAAACCGTGTTTTAGTCATTTAAACCCACCCCCTTCTACTTCCCCACCTCAGATCGTCTCTGAATTATTTTTTCTATCATATTTGTCATATTCTCTTTTCACCAGTTTTTAAGGCTTCAGCCATGGTCTAATAGGACAATCCGATTCCTCAACCTTCATTGATCTATGAAATTAGCTCGCTTGTGTGATTCGTTATTACTTCATACCACCTAACCTGATCTATCCATCAATCTATGTCATCAGTCCCAGCTTCTATCGGGGGAACTTCATTCATCAAAGCAAAATATCCGCCAGAAAATGATGTCATTCTCCTGCTATATTCATTTCTTGTTCAGATCTTAAACAATTTAATTTTTTTTTTCAGATCGAGGACGATCTCCAGGAAGAGAATCGCCGTCCAAGTAAGTACTGGAATATGCAAATTTATAGAAATTAAGTATACCGAAATGGCGTATTACGGCATTTCGGTATAACGCATTACGGCATCTTATATTAATTTATACATTTCGTTTAGGCTACTCAATGGAATACATTTTATAGCTTAGGTATATTGCCCTATCAACTATATTCCACAGAACGTATCCAATAAAAATGATATGTGTAATATTGAATTAGGGTTCAATCGGAGCTAGATCATGTCACTTCTTGTGAACTTCTTGTACGAATCACTTGGTAATATTCCATATACCCTCACGATGCGAAATCGACTTATCAAAAAATAGTCGTGTCCAGGGGGTGATAGACATTTTTCCAAAAAATTGGCAAACTTTTTTATTTCGCTCGGGTTCATCTATGTTGGGCGACTTTCATTCAGACAAATTTCTATCGAAATATACGATTCAGAAATCGGATACCATGCGCTTTTATGGAATTCCTTGTGATATAATCGCCTACCCTGTAAACGCATGTTCGGTGTTATGTTCATTTCGATTATGCTCAAAAACTGTTTCGAATGTCGAAAAAATGCTGGTGATGGGCCAGAAATAAACGATCCTCCGTATCGAAGCTTCCAATAAGGTTCAGGGTTCAGTGTAAATTCATGATCATCCAAGAAACATTCACGTAGTTCGCCCATTTTTAAGATGTCATTGTTTGAATAATGCATTTCTTATATGTATTGGAATGTGTTTATACATATGTTATTAGATTTCCATTTAATTGTTGATAATTATAGCTGTTTGCATTTGTTGACATATCAGTTCTGTGTGATTCAAATTAATTTTTCCTGGAATTATCGCTCGCGAAATTTTGTATATATATATTGCAGCATTATATGTGGATATATATTTGATTTTATTTTGTTAATTGTAAATAAGCATACATTTTATTCGCATTAGTATTTTTCTGAAAATGTCGTTCATTAGTATTCGAAATGACCAGATTCCCGTGATCCTGGATGCAGAATCTGATTTACAACTAAATTATACTTGGGGAATCAGCCGTGATTTTGAGGATCAAAAATTTACATCAATCCGATTCATATATCAATATCAGATAACCGGAAGTATTTCGGAAAAATTGCAGTATACCTACTTCCATTGTCGTATTTTTCAACTAATAGAACATTTGCCACAAATTAGAATTGCCTCACACATACACATATTCGACCGGATCGATCAAAAAATCTTATTTTGTGGAGAATATATGCATATACAGGGTGAGTCTCTGAGTTGTTCATTAATTTCAACCTTAGATTCCGGTAATCAAATAGAAAACTTTTTTCCTTCGCCATTTTTCCAGATTCAGCTCAGGTAAGGAGTTATGTGCATTTAAATATTTCTCAATGTGCTAATACACTCCTGCACTTTCTTTGCAAGTTAACCACAGATATCTCTTACGGTGATCTTTTTGGCAGAATAACCAATCCAATTTTTGAAATTTATTCGAGAAAACAGGATTGAAAAACTCATTCACTCATTTAATTCTTATGATTTTGTGCTTTTCGCGATATTTTCGCAAGGTTAACATTTTAAAGCACTGGACTATTGAAACCCTCACTTTCCACTTGATATTCTTGGGATGTTCAATTCCATTGAACCATAAAATTATACACAATTCCATCCTCGCCCACTCTTATATTTAACACTACATAATTATTCTTATTTTCATCAAATTTATACATGAATTATATGAAATTAATCAACTAATTTAAAAGGGCCTTTTTGTACGAGGGAGATTTGGGTATTTGTGGACCGGAGATTCATCCCATTGGCTGACGACGATCACATGATCGTCGTCGGTCAATAGGGAAGAATCTCCGATTACCCAAATACCCCAATCCCCCTAGCACAAAAGGTAGTTTTAACACATCAATTGAACTCTATGGAAAGTCAGGTTCATAGACATGAAGACCTAGGCTCCATATCTGTGGTCTGATCACGAGATAGCATAGACCTTATATAAGTACATTAGTTCTATGCGAAATAGATAAATATTTCTGAGTATTCTATGGTTCGGATGAGCGTAGACGGAACTAAATTTGCCTCCTTTGCCAGCTCAGGGACGGATTCATAAAAGTGAGATAATTTCTGGAATCTTATCAGATTTTATGACAATCAACGTTGAATATTTCCAAAATGGTGCGTCAAGGAGAAATTAGAAGGAATAATTAAGAATTCTAAAATTATTGAAGATTCTTATTATGACATAAGATAAACTTCATCTGCAATCTTCATGCTGACTTCATATAGTTTTATGAATCGTTGAGTCTACAACTCGGAAACTGTTTGACATAGGATGAAAGTGATTACTGAAGAATATATGTCATTTTTTTTTAGAAAAATTCACTCCAAAACTCATCGCATTCGGAGTTACCATATTGAAACTGAAAAAAAAAACTGATTTTTTGGAAATTTAAGCACCCTGTATCTTTTTACTGGATCCGAATCTGGAAAAACGGTAACTGAAAAAAGTGTTTTATTCGATGAGAGGAATCTAGGGTTGAAATTAATGTACAAGTTAAAGACTCACCCTGTAGATCATTCGATATATAAATATATCGAATATCGATAACACATAAATTTATCTGTTATGGAGCTACAGTTATAAGAAGTGGGGTCATTTGCCCTGTTTAATTGGTGTTGGGAATTTAAACAGCATTCTTCCTCTCTACATTTCACTTAGTACATATAGTCAAGTTGGCCTTGATACATCACTGATGCTGATCCATATTTTTGTTTATTAATGGACTTCAAAACAATTTCGTTTTAAAAAATCCATGGCTATAGTTAATCTATATACTATCTACTACTTCAGCAAGGGATGAATTCTTCATTTCGGGACATGAGGCAATGGAAGCCTTGGGTCTTTCACATTGCAGGCTCAATTGATCTGTTGGAAAATGCGACGCCATGGTTCACAAGATACTATGGTCTACACTAGTGTATTAATAGCTATTTGGAATTGGGATTAAGATTTCCCGAAGCGAATGCATGCATTTTGTATTTGGGCTTAACGTCAACAGACATATTAAGAACTCAAATTTTGAATTTATTATTTAAAAATGATACTTTTCTGCAGTCGTTTCTTATATTCTGCAAACTTGCTAGTGATATAACAGTCTGTGGAGTTTGAAACAGCTCACATAAACATTTGTGCAATGAAATTTCCAATTTGTGGTGTAAAAATATCTTTAAAATAGGCCAGTAACACCAAAACTGCTGTATCATAACAATCGACTATTCTTCTTGAATATATATGTATAGCCTCTCATTCGTTCTAATCAATTATGTCGAATTATTCGATTATCAAACTTTGTGGGTCTTTGCTAATGATTTATCATGCAACGTAGAATTTTCTCTGTGATCTGAAACATTCATCAAAATTGATGGACTGTTTGTGTAGGACAATTGCTTTTCTTTGTTTCCTTTACACAACCCTCTCGAAATTCTTGAATTCTGTCCGATATTGTGAATTTTTCATGATGGGTGTAGTACCTATAGCCCGAAATCGATTCGTTTCGCATTGAACTACATTTTGATGATACAACAGTCTAAGAAATGAGGAGATAGGAAAGAAATATATCGAAGCCGCCTAAGATGAAACCTATATCAATCCAGACATGATCAAAAAAACTGCCAGTAATATTTTGAGACAGATAGGCATTAAAATTCAACGAAGCGGGGATATTTTGAACTCCTTGGGTGATTCAGTTTTGAGATTCTTAGTTCTTAATTTATTTAATTATTAATTCTTGTTAATTTCAGATACATTTTTCAAAATAAGTGTTTTTCTGGAGATTTTTCGAAATAATCCTTCGAAATAACATAAAATACTAATTTTCAATTAGGAAGACAAGGAATTATTTCAATTCCATCACGAACTTCGAATTTCATGGCAATTTAGTGGAATGTCAATATTGCATCAAATCTTTCCGTGAAATTTTCGAGGAGCAATATTACGTACTGAATAAAAAAAGAACTGATTCGAATTGAACATTTTCTACTTTCTTCAAATATTGAAATCCAATTTCGAAATTTCAATATAGGGCGTTGAATCTCAGCTTGAGAAAAGCCCCCACATTTTTCTAATACGGACCTGGAATTTTTAAATTATGTGAAAATGAATCGATTGTATAAATTTATCATACGTACCAAATATCAACGGATTATACTGGGTGGTTCCAAAGTTATGAGCAATTGAAAAATTTGTTGAATACAAGAGCACCCTGCATCTTGGTTATGGAACTGATCAGATCTACCATATAAAGGCTTTTTGGACTCGTCTAAGGTTACCCTATGTTCATTTACCAATGAAACACCCTCAGGGACGGGCCTTCCCAATGTTGAACTGAGTTGGTTAGGTTAGGTTTTCAAAGCAGTTGGCAAATTTTCAAAGCAGTTGGCAAATTTTCAAAGCAGTTGGAAAAGTTTCGATGGATGGGGTTGAAATACATATTTCCAAAAGAATTGTGAGATATGAAAGAATTTGAATCTTTGTGATGATTCGTGTTGACATAGCTTCAGGGTTTTTAATCCGATATGTATAGCCTGCAATAAATAGTATTCATCCCAATACCAAGCGTTTGAAAAGATGAAACATTTTTCCCCTATTGCGTAAACCCGCAGCAGGTACCTAGTTGTAGATTTTTCAGTCACGTCGCATGGACTGTGTCATCAAAATCCATCTGGTATCATCAATTTAAGCTGTTCCTATTAATCGTATAGTATTCATCATTACGCTCTGCGTACATTGTGTTATAGTTTTGCGAAACAACAGCGTGAAAAAAAAAGAAAAATGCACCGAAATGGATTCACTTTGGCTCAAAGTTGTAAATTAGGCACTTCCTCTTCGAATGAGATTTTTGCGCGCATGTTCTGGAGAACAGCGTGCTATCGTTTAGTCCAAATGTCTGTTACTTTCTAATATTTTCCCGAAAATATTCTCAAACAACTAGATTGAACTTACTGATGACGAATCCGTTGTGAAAATCGATTCTATCTGGCCGGCCGGTCTTCCGTCTGGCCGATTACACGATAACCGCCGAACAGAGCAAGCTAGCGGCTTGAAACTTTCAGGGCAGGTCGCGCATCGAAATGCGACAGTTAGGTTCGATAATGGTTTGAAACGGCCAAATTTGTTCGGAGTTGTAGTCGCTTGAACTTTCGAATTTATTTTCCTGATTTTTCACTACCACAGCGATTGAATTCAAACTTGACAGTTAGTTGGTGCACAACGACACGCAACTTTTGAGGAACTTTCGTTGAGATAGTACTGTGAATTTATAATTTTTTTTTTCTAAATTTTTTTTTTCGAAACAATATCATAGGTATTAAAAAAAAATTTCGTTTCTTGAGCTCCATATTTCACAGCAGTGTACTAAAATTCAGTTCGACACGATCATAATTTTTGGAGATATTGGAAAAAAATTATGTCAAATTCCGTGGTTTCTTTCTCGATTCTATTCTTTCCGGAATATCTCGAAAAATATTGCTTCAATCATAAGGAAACTTGGCAGCTAATTTGCAAAGGATGATATTCAATTTTGTGCAGAATCACGTAATGATCGTATCATTAGAAAATTATAAAAAAAAATTTACCCAATTATTCAATATTTTGCGATTTTCTGATCACATTATCCTCATGAAATTCTTTATGAACCTTCGAGCTGTCATTTTTTGTTACAGTACTGTTCAATTCGATCCAATCTGTATTTTCATAATATGTATTTCCAAAAATAAAGATTGGATCGAATTGAAAGCCAGTATGTACTTGATTGACAAAATGGCAACTTGAAGGCTCATGCAGAATTTCGTGAAGATAATATGATTAGGGGATCACCAAAAGTGTGTTTGCTGGGGTCAATACGTTAAAGGATTACGGTTTTAGCAACGAATTTGAATATGCGCGCAAAAGCTGCTGATTTCACGTCAGTGCTTTTTCATCTTAATTTCTATTTTAAGTATTTCAATAGATTTTGGTCGTCCTTCAAACGTTCAGCTCATTTTCGGAAGAAAAGACATTGATCTAAGTAGCTTTTCCATATCGCAGAGTTTCGTTGTTGTATATTAGATGGTCTACTACAAATACACGACAATTATTTATGTCCTATTTGATCGAATTACATGCAAATTGTAGAAAGGCACCGCTTACTTAATAATAAGTTAGGAGTTCCACCCCTTGAAAAAAACAATGAATGCGCAATGAATTTTTTTTCACGACAAATATATTTTGGTCTTCCTTCAATCGTTCATCTCATTTCTGAAAAAAAAAAAACGTTCATCTAACTAACTTTTTGGCATCAAAGAGCTACATCTGTGTATATTCGTGAGAACGGCATATTTTCATTATTAAGCATTGAAACGAAAATTGTTCGTTTCGGGAAATAGAGGAGTTAACGTACAACCCAATATCAGTCAATAATGATACGAAAAATATCAATTTACCAATGCAGTGTTGACGAGTGTGCGAAATATCCTAAGGAATTAGTACATTCTATTGGAACCTAAAAAAAGCTATGAAAATTATTCTTTCTGATTTTTTACTCGACAATTATTTATAAACTTTTTGATCGGATTCGATGCATATTGTAGAATGGCACTGCTATCTTAATATTAAGTTAACAGAGGCACACCTTAAAAAAAAAATTTGAAGCCCGACAAATTTTTCTTTCACAAATATTCGACAATTTCTGCATACACAGAACAGAAAACCAGAGACTCACTACTAATTGGTATACAAAGCCGACCAGCTCAGGTATCATATTGAATTATTTGTCCACACATGCAATTAGCTACAAAATCAGTGCTATCAACAACTTACTTTACAGAGCAATCAATTTGAGTGATCCTATATATCATGGCAAAAATATAAAAAGAGTAAAGAATATACTTCGAGACAACAAATACCCCAAATCTTTTGTTAACAAACTCGTTCCTGAACTCGTACAGAAGATCAAAAATAGAGAAGCTAGAGCACTGTTGAAAAAATAAATCATTCCTCAAGGTACCATTCATCCCAGAATTGCCACAAAAAATTAGAAGAACTCTCAAAATGGAACATAAACAATTAGTCTTCTACAACATGAAAACCGTTGGGACGATTTATAGTGAAATCAAAGATCATAGATCAGGGGTGATATATGGTATCCCTTGTTTGGAGTGTAGTAAAATATATGTCGGACAAGTTAGACAATATTTACTAAGTAGGATCAAACATAATAAATGTGATATTAGGAATGTAAAGAATAGTGAGAGAACAGCTCTAGGCTCACATTATTTCAAAGAAGATCATAGGTTTGATTTCGGAGATGTCAAAATTCTGGATAATGAGAAACATTCCAGAAAAAGGAATATCTTGAAGATGATTCACATTAATATGAACAACTGTGTCAATTTCAGGTCTGATTCAGAACACTTTGAATTTGAATTTGTTTATACCTTATGTTAGCGCTTTACCGTATTTAATATACGTAGAGCTAGGAAGGACTGTATTTTGAATGATGTTGCAAGAGCAGACAGAATAAACCGACCCTGTCAATGAGAAACTGAGTATAAGATGTTCTTACCAATAATAGCCAATGTTGTTGGGGGGCTTCCTTTTCTTTGCAGGCCTGGAGGGATCCCTCAATGAAGGCAAACCAATCTTCATGCACTTGATACGAGTTCACATATATCCAAATCCAACTCAGCTATCAGTTATAACACTTCAATAAATGTGTAAAGGAAATGCAAATTCAGTGGAAATTAACTGAATTAGCGTTAGTCAGCAAATTTTGTGAATATCACTTGTATATTGAAAATTGCGTCTTTAACGGGTTGCGTAATAAGGAGAGACAGCGGTTCGATCAAAACTTCTGTTTCATGATATGCATAGATCGGAGGTAATTTCAATTCTTCCCATATAACGGGAGGTCCACGGAACCACAAATCATTCTGTATGAACTCAGACGGTAATAGCCCTACGGATCCTGCATCAGCAGGATTATTTTTCGTGGAGACATAGCACCATTTAGCGTGAGGGATTTTTGATTTAATTATTGAAACCCTGTTTGCTAAAAAAATTTTGGAATCTGACCACGCAAATATTCCGCTGAAAGAAATCTGACACTGTAAGGTCTCTATGACGTACGAAACAAGATTTGCTATAAACGCAGCAGCACATAACTCTAGACGAGGTATGGTTATCTTCTTTGATGGGGCAACCTTCGTTTTAGAGCACAAAAAATGACAATATATTCGGTGTTCATATATAACACGAATATAAACAAGTGCGCATTTACCTTACCGTACCTGAGGCATCGCAAAAACCGCATGCAATTCATATTCAGCTTTATAATTTCCTTCGAACAACTTTCTTGAAATTTGAAGGTCTGATAATTGTGTAACCTCTAATTTGTATCTATTTCACAAGCGAAATATTTCGGCAGGAGGCTCTTCATCCCAACCTATCCCGGCGGCCCAAATGCGCTGAATTAAGATTTTAAGGAAAAATGTGACAGGTCCCAAAAACCCGACGGGATCATAAATCGTAGCTAACTCCGACAATAAATGACGTTTTGTGCATCTTCGCTCAAGAACACGCACAGATAAGTGAAAACAGTCCATAGAAGGACGCCACTGCATTCCCAAAATTTTCAGTGAAGCATCCTCTTCGGCCGATTTGAAGAACTTTTTCCTCAAGGAAAGATGCGACGCTAGAAGATCATCATCCAATATAGAAATTTTATTTGCGGAAAATTTTCTTAACTCAAATCCACCCAACTTCAAGAAATCAATTAAATGCGATTTCAATTCGCGTATGCTCTGATGGTTTTACCACCGCTAACAATATACGTATCCCGCTCAAGAGCCGGAACAGCTAGAAGAAAATTGGTTCCTTCATCTTTCACCAGCTGTTTCAGAATTCAAAGTGCCAAAAAAGGAGCGCTTGATATGCTATGAATCACAGTGCGCAATCTAAAATCTTGAATGTTTTCGTCATTGGAAAATCTCCAAACGATGCGCTGGTAATCTTGGTGTTCCTGACTTACCCAGATCATCCGGTACATTTGTTTTATGTCAGCACTTATAACGTATTCATGTACCCTAAAGCGCAGTAGTTAGATATAATATCTCTTTGAAGTTTTCGTCCTATTAATAAGTTGTCATTCAATGATAACTGCGGAGGGCATTTACTGGAGGCGTTGAAAACAACCCTTATTTTTCTGTTGGTTCCCTCACCTTTAACGACACCATGATGCGGTGAGTAATAAGAATGCGGAGGAACTACATCGCTTTCAACCCGTTCCATATGACCTGCGTCTAAATATTCACGCATGAAATTCCGATAGAGGGTGTACAGCTCGGGTTGTTTCAAGAGTATAAAATGTTCTTACCAATAATAGCCAATGTTGTTGGGGGGCTTCCTTTTCTTTGCAGGCCTGGAGGGATCCCTTAATGAAGGCAAACCAATCTTCATGCACTTGATACGAGTTCACAGATATCTAAATCCAATCTAAGCACTGTCTCTATCAGTTATAACACTTCAATAAATGTGTAAAGGACATGCAAATACAGTGGAAATCAACTGAATTAGCGTTAATCAGCGAATTTTGTGAATATCACTTGTATATTGAAAATTGCGACGAGAGTTTTTTTAACACTCACTTGGTGCGGTTCTAACAACGAATGTTTCTTCACATTTCAAAAGAAAAAGAGTCATTACGTATGGACGCATTTCCAATATTTCGGAACATTTTATAAGTCATTAACCCACATAACAAGAATCCGAATTGTGTGCTGCCGATACAACACCTTAGGATTTCTAAATTTTATAGAGGTAATATATTGTATTGTTTGTATTTAGTGTGTAAGTAATATCAATTTTTTAAAATGTTTTTAGGCCTGAAGACGAAAGTCTTGCGAAACGTCGCTGAATATATAGCTTGGTTTCTTTCCTGTCTTAGTCCCACAAACTTCATTTGTTTTGATTACTGAGATATATTGTCTTCCGTACAAGTGTCTCTGCTAACTTCATGGACATGAATATACGTGAAAAGATGACAGCTTTCACAATTAATTTGAACATGCGCGCAACTGCTTACTTCACGTCAGTGCTTTTCTAGAATTTTTTATGGTTTGCATGTAATCTTCGTTTATTGACGAATTTTTTTTTATTCCAGAACGACGACGAGCTAAAGCCTCTGTTGGACTCAACACGGCGTTTTTGGGGGATGATAGTCCTACTACACCTTCTAGAGATGTAAGTGTTGATATGACCGATTTCGTTTTTACGCGCTTGTTAACAAGAAACAACGTGTTTACGTTTTGCCACAATCCCTGTAATTTTCGAATTTCGAGACGTAAATGGTCTTGAAGGAGTAGGTTAAGGATAAGGTCGAATTCAATTCTGTAAGGCTGTCCGGCCGGCCGTATATACTCTAACTTTCGAAGGAAAGTACCCAGAGTTTAGAAATTTGTAGGTTTGGTTCAGACCCTAAATTTCTCGGCTGAGTTCGTGAGGTCAGCTGTTACTCGATATCTCAAGAAGTATTGATGCAGTGACGATAACCAGATAGATAACCACGACCAAATGCATTAAGGTCATGTAATCTCTGTACGAACCGATATTCTTCACCTTTACCCATACGACTTGGAACCTCCATTTTGTTAACAACGTCATTGCGGGTCCAGATGAGCCTTAGTGAGAGTATAAAAAAACAATCTAAGAACTACAAATAATTAAATTCAATCACCAACATGGGTGTATTAAAAAATCAGATACCTTACTATCAACTGCAATGTTTTACATTGCGACGCTTACGTTTTCTGGTAGATTTTATCTACTTTCCTACGTCAGCGATTTATTCTTGATGAATGTACTACATATTTTGGAAGATGAGACTCAAGGGATGTTTTCACAATTTAAAAATCAATACCTTTCCTCGAACATATCTCGAAAAAATGGCGGATGAAATGTTATGTTCATTTCTTCATCATGATAAATTTCCTACTAAAAGTGTGTTCTTTTGAGCTTTGTCGAATTTGCACGGGTAAAACTGAATACGGTGAATGTATAATCTTGTCCTCTTTCGAATAAGGGTATACTAATCGCCGTACGTATTGTCGTTCCGTAGTTGAACTATCTTTCAAGGAGCAAGTTAGGAATGTTCACAAAAAAGACAAAACAAGTGATTTCTGAAGAACCGTGAGGTTTGACGAAAAAGTTATTAAGATATTTTGTTGGAAATACTCTCTTTCACCTCCTTGGATATTTTACATGAACTCTGATACACCCTGTATATCATTACTTCTTCGAGTTGTAAAAAAGAATACATCGGACAACCAAAACAATATTGGAAAAACGGAATGGAACAATACAAGTATGATTTTTGAGGACATTAAAAATGAAGATTTAACATACCTTTGTTCCCATAACTTCAGATGAGATTATATAGGGTGAGTGTTGCATATTAATTTGAACCATAGATTCCTCTCATCAAATGAAAGAGTTTTCTTTCAGCGATTCTTCCAGATCCTGCTCAGGTAAAATGTTAGAAGCCTTCAAATATTTCTCAATGTGCTAAAAGACTAAACTTTGTTTGCAAGTGCAAAGATATGTCTTACAGTGTTTCGTATCTCAAAATAACCAATCTATTGCATGAAATTGAAAGGAACGTGATTGGGAACACTCATTTACTCACTTAATTCTTATGATTTTGTGCTTTTTGCGGTATTATTGTAACGAAAATATTTCACTACACTTTGCCATTGAAACACTAATCTTATACTTGAAATTCATAGAATACCTAATTGTTTCCACTATTAGATAATACACAGTTTCATCTTAAGCCACTCTCCCATTGAAAATTCTG
This sequence comes from Myrrha octodecimguttata, assembly GCA_958510865.1. Lineage (NCBI taxonomy): Eukaryota > Metazoa > Arthropoda > Insecta > Coleoptera > Coccinellidae > Myrrha > Myrrha octodecimguttata. Next base: position 20,734,036 of record OY294061.1, on the reverse strand, counting down.
TAATCACCCTAATATTCATTCAATTTATAAATGAATAATAGGAAATCATCCTGAATTCCTATGAATTGTTTGTATGGAAAATCTGGTCCAAAGACATGAAGAAATATATCATTTAACGTGGAATATCTCGAAAACGACGCGTTTCAGGAGGAATCATATAATAATAATATATTACCTATATAAATGATTCTCATAATGACTTAAGCGGAACTTCATCTGTATTCTACATGCTAATTTCTTTAAGTTTAATGAATCGGCGAGTCATAACTAGGAAACCGTTTTAAGTAGGATAAAAGTGATAACTGAAGAATATATGTCATTGTTATAGAAAATATAATAGTGATGCCCACGAGACTAACGAGACGAGACTCCTTAAGTCTCGTCTCGTCTCGTTTTTGGAAGTGTGGGCTCGTCTCTAGTCTCGTCTCGTACCCCTAGTCTCGTACGCATAGTCCGATCAAGAAGTCTTACTTGAGAAATTCTCCGCTGAGATAAGCTCAAGTATTTACTCATGCTTAGCAAGGGTCCTATCCATTATGCAAACCTTCGGCAATTCTCGGCGAAATTCATGGATATCGATAAAATCTAGAATGTTTTCACGTTTTCATGTTTGTCGCACTGAACACTTGCTATTATATGACAGTTTCTCTTTCAAGTGTCAAATAAGCCGCCCCCATAAAACGAACTGTAATTCTGTTTTATAAAATGCCGACAGAGTGTATGATTTATGCCATCTGTGTTGCTTCCGAAAAAGTGGAGTGCCTACTAGTATGATGGTCACTAAGAACAGTGCCAATATCTATTAAGTTCTGCAATTACTATGATGAATTCGTTGATAATCATTTTCATTTCCTGAGAACAATCTGTTTATCGAAAATCATTTGAGCAGTTTCATTGAACGCTTTCGTATCTTTGAACACTTTGGATGAATTGAATTTCTTCATGGTAGCTTTTCTGAAATTATCGCACAAAACGATATAATCATACATGCGGTATCGTACATAGTACAGAACACCAAGAGTATAATAGAAACATCGACGCTGGGTTGTGAGAAGTCACAGAAAACGAATAATCTTCGCTATTTTGTGATTATGCTTTGCTTGAGCACGCCTCAAGGTTCGTCGTTCGTAGTTGATCAAGCATGCCACCAAGCACTGGCGAAGAAGTGCTCGGCTGTCAAGTGAACGAATAATACGAATATGGGATGGACGCGTCGACTTAGGACGATCTCTAGTACGTAGTATCGACTATGCGTACGGGCATTGGTCTTGTCTAGAGTCTCGAAAAAGTCTCGCAGTCTCTTGCCACTGTATCTTATTTCTGTTTGAGGAAGTAACCTGCTTCTTTTAATAATAGTTATGCGAAAATTCTCTGTTAAGGACAGTTTCGAAACAATGTTTGGTTTATGGTTGGGGGGCTCTATTGAGACTATACTGGGTGATATGTCCGATTTCACTATTATTAATAACTTCGGTATGACCTATTCGATTTTGATGAAATTTTCAGTGCTGGACAATATGAATGAGCACCGATTAAAGCTGATTTTGGGAGAATTTTGCATAATTTCTTAGGTCTTTTCTGGATTTTCGCCCAGACTTTTGTCAAATTCAATTCGGAAAAAGTCTCACAAAACGAAAAATCGAAAGTAAATAATTCTGCTAATTTTCTTGTTTGTCTGATGAAAGAGTAAGATTTGTACCTACAGTTCGCTTTGTTTATCGTTTGTATTGTTCCGGTATGGTTCATTAGGCAACCTGTTCCTTCCAAGAGACTGCCATTGACAAAAGTTTCAATCATGCAAACTGAAAGGGCGTTTTTCCATAAAAACCAATTTTATTTAATTTTTAAAAGTTCTGCTTCAGTTATTGGGAGTGAAAACCCAGAAAAAACCTAAAAAATGATGGATGAGCACATTCAAAAATTTTAATTTTTTTTTCCAAATAAGCGGTTGTTATTATGATAATTTCGGATTGATCGTGTAGGATGAAAAAACACCCTATGAATTTCCGAAATTTCGCTATCCGTTCCAGATTCTTCCATTATAAGTCATTATTAGAGTGTATCTAGTTTTTTTGGCACACCTCCAGTTTTCCGAAAAAAATTCTTGAAAGAAAAGCAATTTTGAAATTCCATTCCAACTGATTCTAGTTTTATTGATAACTTTGGTATGGCTCATGCAATTTTGATCTGAGTAGTTCAATATGAACGAGTACATTCAGTAATTTCAACATGTTTCCCAAACCAAAGCGATGTTATTGTGATCATTTCAGATTAGTTGTGCAGGGAAAAAAAAACAGATTGTACCTTGCGTTTCCAAAACTTTTCTATCCATTCCAGATTCTACCATAATTTGTCAGTATTCCGGCGTTTTCAGTTTTTTTGCATACTTATACAGGGTGATTCATTAAGGGTGGCCACCGGCCGTATCTCGCAAACTGTTCATCCTATAACTTCCGGAAAAAAATTCTAATGACAAAATCGGCCTAAGGAAAATGATTAAAAATATTTTCAAGTTCGTAGTTCCCCACTAGAGGGCGCAATCTATCACTTGTAAAATATAATCTCATTTTTTACGAAATATTCTCCAGCTAACAGTGGTAAAGAATAATAAAATAAGAAAATTGTCTTCTTATTCAACAACTTTTGTCTCAGTAATTTTTCTATATTTCCTTTTTTTTAGTGATGGAATGGAAAAACTTTTCTTCACAAAAAAAACACTCTGACTTCTGTATGCGTGAACCGATTTTTACGAAATTTGATTTCATTCGAAGGCCATTAAAAGCAGAAAAATATGACAACAACATACCGGGTGATCCAATTGAAAACTACAGGCTGTTTTATGTCACTTCATCCTATTTGCGCGTTTTACTGGAGAACTTCAAATGCAATGCTATGATTCTAAACGACTGAGAATAAGCTAAGCATTATCACCTATTGACTTGTTAAAACCGCAGACAGATATCTCCGGTCACTCCGAAGATATTAACATTTTTGTAAATTTTGATAAGTGTTGATCAACCCTGCGAGCTTGAAAAAACAAGGAAGTGACTTTATTCGTCATGACAAGGCAGCAAAATACTAAACACACATGAAATAACAATAATACGATAAAATGAAACAAAAATTAGCAACAACGAAAATATTTGAACAAAAAACAACCCTTTTACATAATCATTTCAAATATTCAAAATGTCTACCATTTTTTTCTATGCATAAATTTAGTCTTTCTTTAGTTGCTCAATATGAGAAAAAGTTTCAGCTGCCTGTCGAAATATATTTTTCATATCCTCACTTGTAGTTGGTGGTGTTCGGAAAACTAAGTCTTCTTTCTCCCCCAAAAATAAAATCTAATACTGTGAGGTCGAGTGATCTTGCAGGAAAAATACTCCCTCGTCCAATCCACCTCTTTGAGAAGACGGTATCTTAATATTCCCTAACATTAGCAGCATATAATGCGCCGGGCAACCATCTTGTTGATACCACATATCTATTCTGTCTTGAATAGCAATATCATCTAAAAGAATTCGAAAATTTTCCGTTAAAATTTCAAGCACCTTTATCCCGTTAAGATACTATCGAAGAAAAATGGCCCGACAACTGTTCCATCAAAAATTCCGCACCACACGTAAACACTCCAGCGATTCTGATTATTGACTTATTTTTGCCAATATGGGTCGTTAGATGATCAGTAGTGGCTGTCGTGTAAATTTACTTTACCATTACTAGAAAAAGTAGCCTCGTCAGTCCATAATATTCTATGAAGTAAGTTAGATTCGCCGTTCAGCATTTTTTTCAACCAATTGCTAAAGTCCTTTCGTCTCTTTCAATTCTTTGTGCAAGACAACATGATACGGATGCGGTTTAGGATCCTTTAGTATCCTTTGAACTTGCGAATAATTCGATCCCAAATCACTTGCAATTTTTCGGATGCTTGAATGTGATTCAGCATAAACACAAGCCAAAACTTTTATGATATTATCCTCATTACGGCTTCTACGTTTTCTATTTTTTCTTCCAACATATTGAACCTTCCAAGTTTGTCGCACTCTTCGTGTCAATCTTTTGAATACTTTTCTGGAATGACGACGTCTTTCAGGATATCGTATCGGGTATTCCCTTTCAGGTACTGCATTTTTAAACATTCAGCATGAACATTAAGCATACCATATGCTTCTCCGTTTGAATAATGAGGCCTCATGAACTAGTAGTTTGCAATCGACCTAAATAAATTTTACAGCTATAGAAACCGAGAATAAACAGTAACGCCAAAGCTTACTGGATCTAGATCAGCTTGTTTTGTGAGTGGCATACATTTTTGATAAGTTTTTTTTTTTCATTTGATTGTTTAGCTGATGAAATAACTCAATTCCTCCTGAATTTCACAGGGTTGATCAACACCTATCGAAATCTGCAAAAATGTTAATATCTTCGGAATGACCGGAGATATCTGTCTGCGGTTTTAACAAGTCAATAGGTAATAATGCTTAGCTTATTCTCAGTCGGTTAGAATCATAGCATTGCATTTGAAATTTTCCAGTAAAACGCGCAAATAGGGTGAAGTAACATAAAACAGCCTCTAGTTTTTAATTGGATCACCCGGTATGTTGTTGTCATATTTTTCTGTGATCTGCTTTTAATGGCCTTCGAATGAAATCAAATTTCGTGAAAATCGGTTCACGCATACAGAAGTCAGAGTGTTTTTTTTGTGAAGAAAAGTTTTTCCGTCCCATCATTAAAAAAAAGGAAATATAGAAAAATTATTGAGACAAAAGTTGTTAAATAGGAAGAGTATTTTCTTATTTTATTATTCTTCACCACTGTTAGCTGGAGAATATTTCGTAAAAAATGAGATTATATTTTACAAGTGATAGATTGCGCCCTCTAGTGGGGAACTACGAACTTGAAAATATTTTTAATCATTTGCTAGGGGCCGATTTTGTCATTAGAATTTTTTTCCGGAAGTTATAGGATGAACGGTTTCCGAGATACGGCCGGTGGCCACCCTTAATGAATCACCCTGTACATTATATTCTTTTCAAATCCGAAAATCATATACAATTACTCCGATTCTGTGTAGAATCTTTCAAGTCAGAAAATCACTGAATTTATTTTTTTGCACACCTCCTTTCTATAAACTATGAATCAGCTTACGTTAAGTGATTTAGTTCAATAATTTAATAATTTACGCATATAAAGTGTGTTTTGAATTGAATGATTTCATTTCAAATATGAGCTATTAAATATGAACTACGCATTCGGAAAGACTATTCTAGTACCGTGTTGCATTTTTGAAATATACAGCTTCACCGCGGGTTTGAAGCTACTGATGGATTCTACTTCTACCGATGGATTTCGTCGACGGGGGTCATATGGCAACGTGGCGCGGTCGAAGCCAGGATGGTACGTCGAGGCGCTCGGGGCTACCCGTAACTGATCTGCTTCCTACGCACCACTTGGTTTGTTTATTTCTTATACGCAGTGAATGGAATGGAATGATGCAAGTTCGGGCGTATTATGAATATGTATCGGGTGGAAAAGTGCTAATAGAAATCAAATAATTTCAAATATCAATTGCTTATGATTATGAATTACCACAATGCATTTTGGAAGTCAGTGCCGTAGTAGGTAGTGCAAAATATGGGGAACATTCATTTTTAATATACTTGAATAATGATATCCATCAGTTATCATGACAGATTTAGCGTTTTCAATAGCAACAGTTTAGTCCTCGCTGTTGGATTAACAGTGACGGTCGACTGAAAATTGAGGGTAGGAAAATTTTGGAACTAGAAGAAAGAATTCTGATGAAGGCACAGCATGGGTTGGATAGAAATAATTTCTCATTTACTTGCCATAACATGTTAAATAGCCGAAAAAAGTGGACGGCGAATTCTATTTTGTAGAAGGGAAAATTTCAAATCTGCGTCTAGACTTATATAAGCGATGTCGGTAACAAAGACCGATTGAATATCATTCCTTATCACTTTCCTCAACATTTTCAGTTATCACATTCCTCAACATTTTCAAAAGAAAGTGTTCGCCCATAGGATGCCGGAGACGGCGGACTTCGTTTCGGACGATGGAAAATTCCAAATCTGCGTCTAGACTTATCTGAGCGATTTTGGGAACAAAGACCTATTAAATATCATTCCTTATCACCTCCCTCAACATTTTCAATGGCCAGAAAAGAGTAGTCGCCCATAGGATACCGGAAACGACGGACTTCGTTTCGGACGATGGAAAATTTGAAATCTGCGTCTAGACTTATCTGAGCGATGTCGGTAACAAAGAACGATTGAATATCATTCCTTATTATCTTCCTCAACATTTTCAATGGACAGAAAGAAGTGTTCGCCCATAGGATACCGGAGGCGGCTGACTTCGTTTCGGACGATAGAAAATTTAAAATCTCCGTCAATACTTATCTGAGCGATGTCGGTAACAGAGTCCGGGTGACTGTTTTTTTTACTGTTATGATTATGATGAGGAAACATTCATAAGAGGTGAAAAGTTGAAAAAAATAGCGATGCGTATCTCACTAGTAAAATAAATTCCTCCGGCAAAAATTTGGAATAAATTGAGAGATTTTCGAATTTTCCACCGTCAACATGAAGTCCACAGTCCCTGCTCTCCTAACTGCATTAAAGGTTTTCAAAATGATGAATAAAGTGATAGGAAATGAAAACTGATTGAAGTCAAAGTTTGCCATTCTGTCATATTTGAAATTTCCCTTCCTGAAAAATGAAATATCCTGTGTTCGAACACTTTTTTCCGACTACTGAAAATTTTGAGGAAAGTGATACGGAATTATATTCAATCAATCGGTCTTTGTTACCGACAGCGCTCAGATAAGTATTGACGTAGATATGAAATTTTCAATCGTCTGAAACGAAGTCAGTCGCCCCCGGTATCGTATGGGCGAACACTCTTTTCTGGCCATTGAAAATGTTGAGGGAGATGATAAGGAATGATATTTAATTGTTCTTTGTTTCCGACATCGTTCAGAAGAGTCTAGACGCAGATTTTAAATTTTCCAACGTCCGAAACGAAGTCCGCCGCCTCCGGTATCCTGTGGGCGAACACTTTTTTCTGGCCATTGAAAATGTAGAGGGAGGTGATAAGGAATGATATTTAATTGTTCTTTGTTTCCGACATCGCTCAGATAAGTCTAGATGCTGATTTGAAATTTTCCATCGTCCGAAACGAAGTCTCCGGCATCCTATGGGCGAACACTTTTTTCTGGCTACTGAATATGTTGAGGGAAGTGATAGTATTGACGTAAATTTGAACTATTCAATTAATTGAACCTCCCCCCCCCCTATGAGAATCGAAATCCTGAAAAAAAATTACGCAACATGGTGCACATGAAATAAGCACATAATTTTGAATTAGTAATTTCCCAAATATTGCAATTAATGACAACGAGGTGATTAAATATTGTGTACCTGATTTATTGGTTCTCAATCGTTAATACCTGTTCTATTACAGTTTTTGAATGGGCAAAAATATACGGTTTGTTCCGAAATTCTGGGATAGAATTTCAATGGGGGATTCTACGTTCCACAATATTTTTAGTTTTATTAACGTAGGCCCAAGAATGGGATAGGGATGAACCGCCCTTCAAAGGGGGCGATTTTATAATAATTTTTCGCCTATAGTTCTGAAAAAAGTTGATGTAGAAGAATGAAAATTTTTCAGATTGCCCAATTTCTTCAGGATGTATCTGATTATTGAATCTTACCTTTTTTTATTTGTTGTTATCGTTATGCTGTTGATATCAATTATTCATGCAATTTTGAAATTTATGAGAATTAATATGAATTATATTATCATGAAAATGAAAAAGATGAATATGATAATTATATCGAAATTTTAATGATGCCATTTCATTTCATTAGGACAGCAAAGATGGAGATGGTTATTTCAAAAACAATTTTGTTGTCATGAAAAGGACTAACAGATAGATGAACATAATTGAATTTGAACAAGACTTTCATGTCCTTTTCGAACTAAGAATATATAGAATGAAGAAAATTACACGAAATGCGATACAGTCCTGATAATTTTCGAAATATTTTATCTTATCGGTTCTATCGACCTCAAAGTACATTCAATTCAATTAATATTTGAATTTTCATCGATTAAAGTTTGTTGAAAATAAAAATCAATTCATCATCATTTAGCTGATTGAGATAAATCAGATGGATGCATTTACGATCCATCAAAACGATATGACACCCTACGAGACTTTCGTGAGCATCACTAAAATATAACACCAAAATTCATTAGATTCGAAATGATCATAAAAAAGCTACAGAAGAAACACTGTTTTTTTTTGGAATTTCAACAGATCGTATCTTTTTACCGGAGTCGAATCTGGAAAAATGGTAAATGAAAAAAGTGTTTTATTTGATGGGAGGAATATACTGACGTGAGGCCAGGAGCTTCTATGCGCTTGTTCAAAATCGTTGCCAAAGGAGTCATCTGGATATTCAGGTATTGATCTCTTTAAGCGCACCTTTACTTCGTTATGGACTAATTTGGAGATCTTCGTTCTATTTAGTCCTCACGGAATTCTGCATTCTGCATGAATCTTCAATCAAGAACAATAATAAGTTCAGTCCGATCCGATCAATATTTTTGGAAATATTGAAGAAATAAAATTTTGAATGTCCACCAATTATTGGACGGATTTCACACATTTGCAATTAAGGCCCTTGATATTGTTTCCCAAACCTTCTCTGTAAATTTCGAGTCTCTGAATCATCTCTTCCGAAAGTTATTGCGTTTGCGGCCGGTCTAACCTACGATCGTATACCTTATAAATTCTGGTAGGATCTTCTGATAGACTTCATAATGTTAGAACACGTTCGGCGTTTCATTTCGAAACCCGAATTAGCGAATGGCTGAAATCGACCCAATGATTCTTCGGCTATACCTATTGCAGAAATGAAGATAGGATCCCATTGAAATCCCGTACTTGATTGAAGCTTCGTGAAGTCTTTCGTGAGGACCACATGATTAGTAGACCTCAGAATATGATATATTTAAATTTTTAATTCTTAATTGTAAGAAATTTTGTAAAAATTTGCATATTTCCCAACTAGTCGCCAAACAATTTGACAGATTTCTTACCAAGGTGTCCTAAGATCAATATTGGATCAAGCTGAAATTGAACACTGTTCTTGAAGAGCGACTTCAACGTCTCTGCAAATTTTCATTGAATTCTGATGAAAAGTTTCCGAAATAAAAATGTTTTCATGAAAAATGGAAAATTTTCGACTAATCTGTACTTGATCAATTTTATACTTTTACTATAGTCACGGAATTCTGCAGAAATCTTCGAGTTGTTATTCTATAACCAACAATATTTGCCTATTTCTAATCGCGTCAGTTTTTCTAAGATATTGGGGAGATAAAAAATAAACTCAATTTCAAATAGTCCCGGAATTTGACTTCTTCCTTACCCAATATTTTCGAAAGTAAATCGTCAGATCAAACTCATATTTTGAGCCCTGTGCCAAATCACAATGGAATATAAAGTTTCCGAAAAACAAATTTTTTTTCAAGAAAATATTTTCTTCACATTTTTCAAACGAATCAAATATTTTGCATACAGTCGTCCGTTCGTATTCTAAAACTGGTTCAGAAGTTTCAATCTGATCGCGTTGGCATCTATGGAGGTATTGAGGAAATATTCTCGAAGTTTGACATTCTTTTTTTCCAATATCTCCATGGATTTACATTGGATTGAATTGAAATTTAGAACACTGTTGCATGTAGCACAAACATGAAGGGTTTCTGAACAGAGGTTATTTTTTATTTTTTTTTTCAAAATCACTTAGAGATTAACATCTTATTCTGAAGCAGCCTGCATATAGCATTTTCAATTTTGTCAATTTTTGTGGTTATACATTCCCTCTTGGTGTCAATACAATCGAACAAGTTCCGCACGAATGAAAATTTGAAAAAACTCGTGAAAAAATGTAATAGGTTCAAGAAATAGAAAAATTTAAATTGTTATTTTTCCATCTAGAGCGGAAAGTTGTACTTTCCCGCGTGGGTAATCCAGTGCGGGGAAGAAACTTTCCGCTCGAAATAGGAAAAATATTTCTCCCTCAACTGTATGCCAAAAGTAAGTCCTCCTTAAAATTTTTCACATTGGTTCTTGATTTCGCACTAGTTCAAAAAATTGGTATATTGTGTCTCGTACCTTTCTTCAGATTTTTCTGGCAATAAATCCAAGCATGCTGTCTTAGCTGCTTCCATAATGTTTTCCGATAGCTCATCAGATAAATACATTTATTTTCTTATCTCGTTTTAATATTTAGAGAATTTTTCAAAAAGGATGAACTAGTGGTCGCCTCGATCTACCTAGCGGGCAGATTCGCCTTTTATGTAGTTAAATTTCAAATAATAATATGAAAATTATCGAAAAAATATTTTGGACAGTAAACTTGAAATTTCTCGATGATCATAGGGCCGGGATCTGTGCCCTCCACGGAAAAGTCGAAGCTAACCTAGCAATTATATGTTTTTCAGATACATTTTTCAAGAAAACGAAAATGAATATTCTTGAAAGGGCATCATAAATGAATGAAACGATCTTTAATCTTGGAAAAATAACCAGAAAAAGCATTTAAGCTCGTACACAGCGGTAGGATTCAAGTTAGGAAGAATGTTCCAAACCAATATGAATTATGCTCCAATTTTGGGAAATACTCGTGTTTGATGATGAAACAGAAAAAGAATCAGATCTAACTTATACTCTACCCATTTCAATTTTTATTATATCCCTTATTTCCTTGAATTACATGATAAAAGGAGATATCGGTCATCGGATAAATTCATGAAATTTCCTTCGTAAAATCACCCATTTCTTCATCCTTCTGCTTGAAATCAATGACCTGTGCTGTGTTCTTGCCAGTTCATGCGATATTTGCCTGTAATTCGGCGGTTTTCTATCAAATTTTTGAAATTAAGTGACCATACAATCCCACAAAATTTCGTTAAAAGTTGCGCGTCGTTATGCTTCAACTAACTGCCAAGTTTCAATCTAACCGCTTTAGAAGAAGAGTACCAGAGAAATAACCTCAAAATGTCGAATAATAAAACCCCGAATCCATTAGGCCGATATTGCCCTTTACCGAACTTAACCGCGGCATTCCGATGTGCGAAGTAGGTACTCTCAAAGTTTCAAGTCGCTAGCTTGCTCGACAGTTATCGTGTCCACGGCCTGCTGGGCGGACAGAATCGATTTTGACACCGTATTCGTCATCAGTGAGTCCAACCTAGTCGTTTGAGACCATTTTTGGCACAAAATTCGAAAATAACAGACATTTGGACAAAACGGATAGCAAGCTGTTCCCCTAGAACATGCGCACAAAAGTTTGAATTTCTTTTCAAATTGTTGTAATTGCACGATCATCATGAAATTTCGCACAATTTTGTCCATCAGCATTTTCAAACTAGCGGCTTAGTTTCATCATGACTGAATTAGTACTTTTTCAGTTTTTTGAAGAAAACAACGGTATCGAAGGAGAAAGGCACGAAATTTGACATATTTTTTTTCTGAATATGATGAGCAAGGTAAAAGTTTTCAAAATAAATATTGAAATTTTTTTTTGATTTGCTGACAGTACGATCTCCACGAAATTCTTCAAAAAGTGGCGCGTTGTTATACTCCTACTGACTACCAAATTCCAATCTAATAATTTCGGTCGTTCCCGAGTTATCACGAAAATAACCCCAAAATTTCAAACGGCTCTAACTCCGAAACCTCGTGGTCGATTTTGACCATTGATGAACTCAAGCGTCGCATTTCAAAATGCAACCTTCCCTTAAAGTTGCAGGTCGATTTGATTCTCCGTACGCCCGTAATGGTGCATACGGACGGCCAACCGGCCGGCACCGGAAAGAATCGATTTTGACTCAGGTTTCGTCACCAGTCCAGCAACCTAGTCGTTTGGGACCATTTGCGGCTCAAAATTCGAAAATTACAGACATTTGGACAAAACTACCCATATAGCTCGCTGTTCCGTCGAACAAGCGCGCAAAAACATGAAATTCGATAATGCGAGAATTTATAAATAAAGAAGTCAAGTATGCAGTAGCGTCAAATTTTTCAAACAGGTAGAACCTTCACAAAAAGGTTCATAGAGAACCAGGCCTCATTCAAATATCGAAAAAATAAGTAACTGTAATTCCGCGATCCCGCCAAACACAGCTTCACTTCTTTGTGGACTAATTGGGAGATCTTTATTTATTGAGTTACGAAATTCTACATGAATCTTCAAACCATAATTTTTCAATCAATAGGAATAGATTTCAATTCGATTTAATGTGTGAAACTTAAAAGATGAAATTTGAATGTGTATATCTACCAATCCTTAGGCGGATTTCACTCATTCACGAATTCGGCCTTCGTAATTAAGGTCCAAACCATCTCTACAAATATCGAGTTTCTAAGTTTTTTCTTCCGGAAGTTATTGTGCTTACGGCCCGGCCGTTAGGAAAGATTACAGAATATTAAATATATAATATTTTCTGGCCACGAATTTGAACCTGCGTGCAAATGCTGCAGACTTCACATCGGTGGTTTTCTAGAATTGTTTCTTCATTTACCTGTTAATGGTCGTGATAGATTAAAGCATAAATTCGGTACAACAAAAGCAAAGCATATGTCGCATAGCAGGTGTTGATTGTAAGCTTGAAAATGGGCAAATTTTAACGAGAATAACTTACGAAAAATGAATGACAGTACTTAACTTAATTATATTCTTTCAAATCTGACAGTATAATATTCCAAAGATAGGGAGATTATACAAACTATTCCCAACATACAAACTATTCTCAACATTCTCCCCCCTTAACAATTTTATTGAATAATGAAATTGTTGAACCAGAACACTAATCAATATCCATAACGTTTTGGTGCGACGACTAGACGTCCTGCTCTTGTGACTGTCTTTTCTTCATGCCTATTGCAAGCTTCTTCGTTACTGGCGGTGTCTAACTCATCTTCTGCAACAGCTAAATCTCTCTTGAGTTCTTCTACCCTTGTCCTCAATTTCTTCACTTCAGCTTCATACTGTTCGGCTCTTCTAGATGCATGGGCCAGCTCACCAATCTTGTCTTGTACAACCTTTTTCATTTTGCTTTGAGAATCTCTCAGTTCAGCAATTTCCTTATTTTTATCCAGCAATTCTTGTTGTAAATGCCTGACATCTTCATCAGATGTTTGCCAAGGTCTTCCCCTCCTCTCCATTCTCTCTTGCATATCTCTCAATTCTGTTCTTAACTTTTTATTGTCTCTCTCCAAGGCTAATTTTTCTGTTTCGATGCGTTCTTTCTTGCCCCATTCAGCTGCATTTTCAGCCTGAAGTCGCTCCAACTCTGCCCTTAGATCCTTGATCCTTCTATCCATTCCTTCTCTTGAATTAGCTTCATCTTGGAGATCTGCTTTCAGGAGTCTCACTTCTTCTTGATGTTGATCCTGCAGGCTTATTAATTCTCTTGCTGCTTCTTGACGTAATTCCCTCAGTTCGTCATATTTAGATTTCATTTCTTTGCAAACTGTAATTGTGTAATTACTTGTCAAAGCATTATTAACGGTTGTGTCTTCAGTTTTGTCTTTCTTACCATTCAATTGAGGACACATTATTGGATAATGTTTTCTGGTACAAATCACACATTTAACGAAAGATCTACAATGTTTACTGGTATGATTTGGTTTTAGACAAGCAAAACAACCTTTTTTGATCATGATGAGGTTCTTTTTCTCATCAAAAGTTAATTTTTGCGCTTTCAGACAATCTTGACTTGTATGAGATTTTTCGCAGAAGAGACAAAATGGAATTCTCTTACCGCCTTTGTCCCTTTCCTTAGAATTAACAGAGTATAGGGCTGCTGCTGTATAGAGTTCACGCTCACCTGACGGCTTTTGGTCCCTAACAGAAGTATATTTGAAGTTGTTCTTCTCCCTTCGAAAACTCGCTTGAGCCAAAGTAATTCTTTCTTCAGATTCCACCTCGCCTCTCAAAAAATCTAATAATAAAGATAAATTATCATTTTCTGGAAAACCTTGTAAAAGTGAAACTTTATTTTTATTTGCATTTCTGTGTCGTTCCCAAACTTTCAATAGGTCCTCTGGTAATGCAGACTCTACAAGAGGAAATATAATTGCGGCGTATCTTTCTTTGGTGACTCCTAGTGTTTCTAAAGCCCGTAATTGAGTCTCTAATTTATCATATAATTGAGAAAGTGTCATACTTGTATCCTTCATTGCCTGTTTCAATACCAAACTCAACAACTCTCTTACATATACTTCTATGAGGAACTCATCCCTAGCGAATCTGGTTTTCAACTGGTCAACGGCAATTTTGTAATTCGCGCCTGATGGAGGAAAGCTCTGTATCAGTTCTCTAGCGGCAGATCCTTCTTCTGTTGACTGAAGTAAATACTGGAACTTGTCTTCTAGATCAATATCTTCATCGTCATGGATTTTCTTGAATTGACCCCAAAAACCAATCCAGTTCCTTACATTTCCATCAAACTTCTGGAACTCAATCTTCGGAAGACGAAATTTTCTTTTGTTGTGTTCACTGTAACTACGAGAACTGGATTGATCCTCTTCTTTTTCTTTCTTGAGGAAGAATTCGCACTTACATCTATATTTTATTAATTCTTCCCGATAGAACTCAACTTGATTATATTCTTCTTCAAAAGTTGAGTCATCGAATTCTGCAGATGATATGGACGTTCTTATATTTTCATCTGCTGTGAATAGTCTATCGCTCTTGTCTTCTAATTTTCTTAACACTGGTAGCAGATGTTGCTTACTTGTGGCCTTATCTAGAATCATCTGGTCCAACTGTCTGCAGACTCTTGAAAAATCTTTTCTCATCAATTCCCGTTCCTTCTTCATAACTTCCATTTCCTCGCTTATAATGTCCTGTCACGGTCGCCAAAAATGTTGATTGTAAGCTTGAAAATGGGCAAATTTTAACGAGAATAACTTACGAAAAATGAATGACAGTACTTAACTTAATTATATTCTTTCAAATCTGACAGTATAATATTCCAAAGATAGGGAGATTATACAAACTATTCCCAACATACAAACTATTCTCAACAGCAGGCATGAATTGAGACCTTGCTGTTTGGCAAGAAATTTTGCCGACATCTGCTTGCATGCCGGCAAGATGTTAATTGTGAATGTAGCTTGATTCGTTCGTCATTGCTATTTCTTCTCACTTCTATTCAAACAACCTCAACTATGATAGGAATAGATACTCGATGTATTTAAGGGAGAAACATGTCCTTTCAATGCCTGCTTCCATCGGAAAAAACCCTATCATTGATCAAACCAAACTATCGTTTGTAGATGAATAAATTCTTTTGCTGATATTCAGTTTTTGTTTAGACTAGACATATCTCGACCAGATGGATCTAAATTAATTCATTCCCTAAACACTATGATTTTTTTTTCAGACTGGGGCCCTAATTGAGCATGTGGTGAACGCTCCGAAAAGTAAGTATGAACCTAACCAATTTTTCTCAGGATGGTCCTGAAGTACAGAACTGTACTAAAAGACGTGTTTCACTGTGAGCATGGAATTTTAAAAGTGTATTCTGGAGTATAAAAATGTACATATATTTGTGATTATATTTTGGCACGATTATTATGAATCGATATAAATCAATATAGATTGATATACATTTCTCAATGGAATAACTTTTGAAGATCTAGTATGTTTCTTTATGAAATATCCGTGACTTTTTGTTGTAATATTTCATTGAATAAATCACTAATAGAATTAATGCAAATTCTTGCATTGAGAATGCGGAGATATTCTAGGCTACGAACAAAGTATTCTGTTGCTAATTTATCCAAATGAAAATGTGCAATAATGATTAATAGTTATGAATCCATTGCTCAGGAACTTCCAGAAAAATAAAAAAATACAAATTGTATTGCTTTTTATCCTTTTTGATGCCGATATGATATCGTTCAAAAAGGGTCTTGTAAATGGTGTTATGTTCACACAATTATCTGGTTAAAACTGTGGAAGCCATAAGAAAACAAATTGAAGAACAAAATTTCTGCACAGGAGTTCGTTCTTTTTGGGTTTATAGGCGTTGTAAGAAGGTTTACAGAGACATTGGTATTTTATGAAAATAGTTTTGTAAATTTTTTTTAGGTTTTTTTCTAGGTTTTCACTCCCAATATCTGAAAAAGAACTATTTGAAATTGAATAAAAATTGTTTTTTTATGAAAACGCCCTTGCAGTTTTCTGAATTAAACTTAATTAGTCAAGGGCAGTTTCTTGGAAAACAGATTGCCTAATGAATAATGCCGGAACAATACAAACGATGAACAAGCGAACTGTAACGTTTCAGAGTACAAATCAGACTCTTTCCTCAGACAAAGGAGAAAATTTCAAGAATTATTTTCTTTTGGCTTTTCGTTTTGATTCGATACATTTGTCAAATTTTGTCGTTTTTGATCAACAAGTGCATTGAATTTTCTCAGATGGATTTCTTCAAATTAATTCCTATATGAAATATTCATACAATGAAAAATATGCCAGAGTCATCTATGGAGAAATAATGAATCATTTCATCTTCTAATCACAATATATCCTGTTGGAGTCTTACCTTATTTTGTCTGAGAAAACTTACTATTTCTTTCATTAAGGCAAAACCGAACTTGTTTCAGATTTTTTGGCTTCCATTACTTTCAAAAGGTAGTTTGATTATAAGAAATTTTGCAATAATAATAATCGATACCGTAAACGTTGTTATAGTCTAAAATCCCGCTGCAGAGTTAATGCGCTCAACGAGTATTTGCTTGTAACCAATTTTTTACTATATTCCTCAATAGGAGAATAAATATCTACGAGGTGACTCATCAAAATGTGCCGAATCATATTCAACAGGCAACAACCCTTATTTTCGACTAGATTTACTCGGGCAAGCCAACGTCATCGTACACAGAAAAATATCACCTTTGATTCGATATATAAATTATAGATGTACGTTATGAACGTAAAAAGTAACGAAATAATATCTGTTCATTCCTGGCTGCTGAGAGGCGCGGTCAATTGCGCAACGGCAGTCGTGATTTTTCGAAGTCTTCATATATATTGCTATAAGGTGGATGATATCTTATTTGAAAAAACAAGTGAATGCAATTTCTTCCAAAAAAACACTATATTTTTTTATTCAAAAATACTTGCGGCCACATTTTGATAGGCAACCTTGTAGATATATATTCTCCCATCAACGAATGTATGTAAAAAATTCGTTTCGAGCACATACTCGATGAGCGCACTGATTCTGCAGCCGCATCTCTTACTATTAGGCCATTAATAAAACAAATTGTAAGTCGGGCACTGTTCCTCAGAACAAGCGCGTGAAAATCGGCGTCTCGACGCTGTTGGCAGAAACGCGGTGCATTTATGATAATAATAATAATAGTTTATTGATCCCAAAAGACACAGTTGTGTATGGGACAGGTCAAAGATACATTAAATTTTCATGATATAACAGAATGAGCGAGGTCATCATCCAAGAATTCCTTAGTACTATGATATGCTTTCTTCAAGAGAAGAGATCTCACACACTTTTTGAAATCACGTCTAGATTTAATTTTGATATCAGATGGTAGATGGTTGAATAATCTCAAATTTTGATGTTATATGTTTGGGCAATGACCACATTAACTTGTTCCTTGTTTTATAGTCATGATCACTTGAGAGTTTCACAAAATCAGCGTCATTGTCCTTTAAGAAACGCAAGGTTTTATAAATATGAATGCATGGAGTCGTTAAAATGGCATGCTTGACAAATATGGGCTTGCAGGAACTTCGTGGATCTGCATTGAAAATCATCCTCAAAATACGTTTCTGGAGGAACGACAGGAAACGTTCATACCATCGCAGTCAAGAATAGGGACCCTGATTCTGTGTATCTTAACAATACAATATCATATCTTCTGAGACTGCACTTCATTACAACCACATTTGAGCAACGAAGAGCGTGCGAGTTAATTGAGAGATATTGCAGGTTCAAATTTGTGTGACGTTATTAACGCAAACGTTATTTTTGACATATAAGCATGCGCATATTCAGGTTCAGAATAACGCGACGTTAATAGCGTTATTCTATATCGGAAGGAATCGTTAAGCTTCGGGCTCTTCCGGCACCGATCAGTGTAATAGAAAAGCTGTTTGTTGATATGTTTTTCGGAATTAGTAACACAACTTCCTCAGATTTTTCAAATCTATTTTACAATACCTCTTACACACAACTGATATTAGACATTAAGATTTATTAGTGCTATCTAAGCAAAATTTTTTCAGTAATAGGTATTCGTTACTTTTTCACGAATTAAGAAACACTTTTGGAAGCAACATGAGGGGTTGGAAATTATAAATAGTTTGAACCATTCCGATTATATGATTATGATATATGATTATATTGTGTAATATAACTATTTCCACTTCTTCTGCATTAGCAGTTAGTAC
This sequence comes from Myrrha octodecimguttata, assembly GCA_958510865.1. Lineage (NCBI taxonomy): Eukaryota > Metazoa > Arthropoda > Insecta > Coleoptera > Coccinellidae > Myrrha > Myrrha octodecimguttata. The sequence continues at coordinate 20,715,506 of OY294061.1, read as the reverse complement.
CACGTGAAATTTCCGATTCCATTTTGTCCAGAATCAAAAAACTAATGCAGCAATGCAAATTATCAAGCTTTAGGAGTTTAAACGTGAGATTCAACACAAAAATCTGACGTCTCACATAACCTAACCAAAGAAACTGATAACTAACGTAACGGTATCGAATACTTTTAGCAATACGTCTACTTCTGGAACGACCGTTAAATCCACGTTAACCACCAAAACGTTATATATAGCGCACCGTAATAACATAATGCTTGCGCTATTCAAAAGTTGCAATATCTCTCTAATAACAAGAATCACCGAAAATTATTAGCGCTACACGATCTAGACTGAAGTGAACAATATTGTGGTTCATGGGGATTCAACTAACAACCTGTATTATAAAATGAGTTATGGAATACTGAGTTGTTAAATAACGACATATACAGATTGTCTGGCGAATGGTGAGATGGCGGCTAGTACACGATGACGAAGTATCTGTTAAATGTGCACGTTAAGAATACAATTTGTATATGAAATTTCCTCACGACTTCAAGCAGCTCATATTCGACAGATTTCGATGATAACATTGGTTTCATCAAATCAGATGGAACAAATTTATGCGGCACAGGTATTCCCAGTCGATCGTACAATCGTAAACTTAAACGAGACATGAATTCCTCAGACATCAGTTCTTTTTCTTTAACATGGATAGATCGGTCATCCATCCAGATATTGACCCCCATCCACCCCTACGTGATGTCCAGATAAAATATTTTTTTCGCTTCTAACCGCAGAATTGTTAAGAAAACTGGCATGTCATTATTTCACAGTTCATAGTACCAGATTTCAATTGGATCGGATGTACGTTTTCCGAAAGATTGTCAAAAATTTATTTCTGATCGGGTGTCCATGAAATCATTGGGCGAATTGTTCCAATTAATGGATTCCATTTATATCATTGAGCAAATCAATACTGTGAATAAACATTTCTAAAATGAACAGCACACGGATAGAAAACCTTGATTTATCAATAAATCTCTACCCATGATAAGAGCTAATCATTTCATCACCCAGATCATCTACAAAGAGGAAAAAGCCATTCGGAACTGGTTTCGCAGTTCGCATACGGTTAATCAGCTACCGCACGAATATCTAAATTCTAAGTTACTTCTCTCAGCAGTTGGTATTCACGATCTGTCTCCTCAAATGTCACCTAGTTTCGAAATACTCATCCGTTCAAGTTGAACCTAGAACTTGAAATTAGGGGTCGATACTGAGGATCCTGCGATTTAGAAAATACGAAAAACTAGTTTTATATGGATATCGAAGAGGAGTTGGCAGAGGTGACACCTGCTCTGTCTATGGATTTGGAGAACACAAAACACTCTGACTTAAGCTTCCTTTCGTGCGAGGGAGATTCGGGTATTTGGGTAATCGGAGATTCTTTCCTATTGGCCGACGACGATCACGTGAACGTCGTCAGCTAATAGGGTGAATATCTCGGTCAATGTGATGAATCTCCGATTCCCGAATCTCCCTCGCACAAAAGGCCCCTTCAGGGTACCTAAATGCATTGCTTGTTTTTTTTTTCACGTTGTTCGGTCAACGGGAAAAATTAGCGTTTCCTCACGTGCTCTCATTACGTCAGGAAATGAAAATAGAAATCTGAACAATCCGATTTGGTGAACGAATCTGGACGCATTCTTCAGTTTTGATATCTGGATTCAGATATTTGCAAACCATAACTCTAATTTTCCAATTTCCGTGAAAAAAATTTCGGTTTCAGACAACCGTACAAAATATTGAAGTGAAGAGCCGATTTGAATATATACAATTTGGGTAGAAAACAACCTTCATTTATGGAACGAAAGTCGTGCATTGATTTTAAATAGTACTATTTCCCAACTAGCACAGATGTTCTATTACATCTATGGGATGCTTCACTATACATCCTGAAGGTAGTTTCTTAATTCATCAATTTTTTTTGGGTACAGCTATGTAGGCTGTATCGTCGTACGCCTCAATAGTCATTCTCTTATGATTTGCTTGTAATTTTCGTTTATTGATGAATGTTTTCTTTATTATAGAAAAGAAGCCGAGACGTTTCAGGAACGGAACTGGAAGTTCTCCATTCAAGGCGTATGTCGAGGATCTTCCAGCGACGTCTTCAGTAGAGGTGAGTGTCGTTATGACTGATTTCGATTTTTTATTCTATGATTTGAATTATTCTGCTTACAAATTAGGATATACTCGGTTGAGTATAAGTAACGAGAGCTTGCGAATTATCTAATAAATTCTAATTACACATTTACAAGAGAAATGGAATCTATTCCAGATAGGTGAATTCAAGATTTAGCGATTTTCGTCGTGAAATTTCACATCAATATTCAAGCTGTCATTATTCAGTCAGACACTAGATTTAAATTCGATCCTTTCTGTATTCCTGGAAATATATAGGGTTGAATAAAAATTTCGATTGGGTATACCTACCGAATCATCAGGCGGATGATTCTCAAACGTGACTAGGTTGGACCCAATGATGTCGAATTCTGTGTCAAAATCGATTGAGTCTGGCCGACCGGCCTGCGTCTGTCGCATGCCTAAGCGACAAGTAAATCCTGTACACTTTTGTGCGTTAGTTGAATTTGACTTGCAGCCCCGCGATGAATTCAACAGACATGATTTCTCTGCTAGCTCACTAGCGCCTAATGAGACAATCATTTTTATTGAAAATTTAAAAAAAAGTATTTACATGCAGTGTGGAACTTTTATGACCTCGTTTCAATCCGTAGCCATTTCCTCAGGAAATATTGCATGAACCTTTATGCCGACATGTTTCGACCAATGTCTAAATTTCGATTCTGGTCGTTTCTTTCTTTGCGGATTACTAGAATAATTCCAAGCGATATATTTACAGAATCATGGAAGGTTTTTACCCATTCACAAATTTCATCTCTAGAATCAAGCCCGAAACCTGCTCTAAAAATTTAATTAAGATTTAAGGAGGAATGATTTCCGAATGTGAAAAATTCAGTGAATGATATCGCAAATATATCCAGGCGAAATTGTATTTTCCTAGTATTCCCAGAATTACAGACCATTTCTCAATCCTCCCAACGTTATTATCCTCCCAAAATGTTTCAATGGTTTGTACTTCGGCACAAATAATTAATTGTCCAGTCTCAATCTGATCGTATCAATGTATATTTTTTCGTGATATCGAGGAAATAACCTCAAAATTTTGAATTACATTCTGAAACTGGCTTATTGACGAAAACTGTTGAGATATTGGAAAAACTATTTGAAAATGGATATTGATTAATATTGAAAATTTCAAAGTCATCTCAGAATGTTAAAGCACATATGGCTGTGAATAATTGAATTCGAATTGAATTCGACCACAAATAATTCTTTAGTGAGACCAATCTCTCTCTTATATCAAAGTACGAAAATTACAATGAATAGCTCTCGAAACTAGCAATTCCCACTAATGCTATATGTACATTTCAGAATTTACTTTTCAGCATCAGTTATAGTTATCAAAAACACGAAATATTCTGTTGGCTCGAAAAACTTCTCTTTTATGTGGTCAAAGTCAACGTGCGTTAGTTTACTCACTTCAACGTGTAATTCATATGAATTAAGATCGGGCATATACGAAATAAAATGTCCAGACTGCGCTAAATCTTACATCGGACAAACAGCGAGGAACATCAATACGAGATTCAAGGAACACATGAGCCATATCCGTAACAACCAACCTGACAAATCGGCGGTCGCGAATCACGTTTTAACAACCGGTCATTTAATTTCAGAAGAATCCGTAAAGCTATTAAAAAGCTCGGGCAAAATTTACTCAAATACTCTTGAAGGTATACATATCGTCACGTTAGAGTTACATGTTGTATGTAGCATTTTTCTCGATTTTCCGTTTTTGGTATAACATTGTTGTATCTGCAAGGGATCATGACTCTACGGAGTCTTAAGGTTTCATCTCATATCCTGAATTGTATACAACGAGAAAAACATAGTTGTTTCGAAAAATATCATGAAAATATTGTTGTATGTGACACATACAACTATGTTACAGCCACAAATGAATTATATGTATGTTTACGATAGTACATGCAAATTTTTCATAGTTTAACCAGTACTTTATGAGAGAAAACTCAATTTATATAATTTAACGGCTACATAGTCAACTACAAAACAGGTATACTGTGCTGAATGGCATGAAATGTTATTCGGTAAAGCCGGCAATGATTAAGCTAGACCTGCTTAAGCACTAAGTGATCTGCTTATAATTCTGGAAGATGTTGTTGCTGACAATAAAACTTTGAAGAACTCAATTATTTGGAGCGTACCACAAAATCTCAATTCTCTAATGTGATATATGCAATAGCATATTTTTCACAACTGAACCCCTCAATTGAAGGTATAAAACTATGAAATGCCCAACAAAAAGACATTCATGTGTTCAGGAAATAGATTCCGTGCATATATGCTATAGCTGCATTGAGAGAATTCTAGACAAAGTCGAATATTTTCCACCAGAATCACCCTTAAGAATTCTTCAAAGAGTTCATTTTGGCTGGCCATACAAGATTATAGAGATGCACGCAGATAACTTCAGATATGATAAATCCTGTACTACTGCTTTCAATTATAAGGTCCTACCTGTTTCAGAAGTAAAAGCTTTCAAATATACAACTTGTTTCACGGAGGTAGAATTTGAGGAATACAGTAATACACCAATCACTAAATTGGAAAAAGTATCAATAAGGCCTTTACAAAAACCAGATCACTTGTTATAATGGAATCTGCGAAAGTTTAAACCGAGGTTTAAACGAAAATAAAACTCTATCCGGAGCAAAAATCAAAGCAATCAAAATAGGTACCCATGGATGCCGCATCAAGTATAGATAAGGCCGTAGATAGAGGAAAGAGGAGATACCGCATTCCCCTTCATCCTCCACTCAATGTTTGCAGCCAAAATCTCTCGTGTTTGTTGTCAAATATTTGTTTACATTTCTCCACAGCGATTATTGGCGTACGTATGCATCATAAGGTAGAAAGGGATCAGACTAGATGATTAAAAAGTAAAATAACTTATTTCCGCTTTATATATTTATTTTCACAACAATTGTTTCGTCATGATAACATGACTTCATCAGGTGAGTATGGTAACTGACTACATTTTTGGGATACAGTTCTTTAAATAGTCGAAAAATATGAAAAAATATGGTGCGAAATACAAGAAATTATGGGAATTCCTGGGATTCAAAAAAGGTTGAGTAAGGGAGATTTATTCAGGTCCGTTTGGTCGTTGAGGAGAATCTGTTTTTTATTGTACCTATTTATCTCCATTGCTTCCAGGAAGTTCAATTTTAGGGTCTTATTTTCCACGTGCAAAATTTCGAAATTGCTGTCGAAATCATGACCAGTCTCCAACAAATGTTTTGCATATGTTGAATTATGAGCTTCGTTTACGTATGCTTTCTGGTGTTCTCCTATCCTAGTCCCAAATGATCTTCCCGTTTGACCAACGTATACATATGGGCAAGTACCGCAGTTCAACTTATAGACTCCAGACTGGAGTCTATAAGTTGAACTGCGGTACTTGCCCATATGTATACGTTGGTCAAACGGGAAGATCATTTGGGACTAGGATAGGAGAACACCAGAAAGCATACGTAAACGAAGCTCATAATTCAACATATGCAAAACATTTGTTGGAGACTGGTCATGATTTCGACAGCAATTTCGAAATTTTGCACGTGGAAAATAAGACCCTAAAATTGAACTTCCTGGAAGCAATGGAGATAAATAGGTACAATAAAAAACAGATTCTCCTCAACGACCAAACGGACCTGAATAAATCTCCCTTACTCAACCTTTTTTGAATCCCAGGAATTCCCATTATTTCTTGTATTTCGCACCATATTTTTTCATATTTTTCGACTATTTAAAGAACTGTATCCCAAAAATGTAGTCAGTTACCATACTCACCTGATGAAGTCATGTTATCATGACGAAACAATTGTTGTGAAAATAAATATATAAAGCGGAAATAAGTTATTTTACTTTTTAATCATCAAGATGAATTTCCGACAAGTAAAGACTGAGACAATCAAGTATTTGGGATCAGACTAGTTAACGAAATGATAATATAATTGAATAAAAGCTATGAATAAAATTCAGGAAGTGGATCGAATAGCAACTATATTCAGATTGCTGGATAACGTCTCATATCAATGCATCCAAATAATTGAATGGTTTCTAGATAAATTTCATGGTCGTATATTGTTTATTTTTGAAAAGAGATAATTGTTTGGTTTATTGTATTAATATAAGTATATTGAATACGAAAAATCCTCTGAGCTGATATCCAAGTAATAAATAATAACTTTAAATATTACACTCCTCTCTTGGACAATACAATATTTAATAAAAACCAAGTGTCCAATTCACCGAGGAAGAGACTATGCTAACTACTTCCTTTCAGTCTACAGATTCGGAAGAGATTCATAATATTATTGAAAAATTGTAAGGAAACTCCTCTCCTGGTGAAGATCAAGCCACAAGAATAGTCCATTATATTGGTGCTATGAGAAGATTTGCTTTATTTTTGAACAAAAGATCCAAGGACCTATTGAATAACTCATTATTATAGCGCCAAATCTTACGTATATCATACCTTGTTGGGAAAACTTCCTAAACGACCTATTGATCCAAAATAATATGCTGATTAAGGATCATAAATAAATCTTTGAACAAATAAATATTGGTATCATTTTGTATTGGATGAAATTGTACATTTCAGGAGCAGCTTTCTGTTATGACATAGCTTCTGAGTTTGTAAGTAAAATAAGGACATTTTTAAACAGTAAACTCAATTTATGTTTAGACACCATTTCTAATAGTGCCCAAATAGTAACCTGAGGATGACGTTAAACAAAAACATAAATTGACAACAATATATGAAACATACGGATCTATCTTTGGTCACAGTTTCTTACGGTGCTCATACATGAGGATGGCGTTTGGCCGAAATATGTAGTTACATTGACAACAATATATGAAGCATACTGAGTGAGGAATAAGACTTTCCTTTCATTGATCCTATTGATTATCCACCCCTCAATGGATTTCCGTCAAGTGATAGGATGAATTGCTTCTGAAATTAAAAATCAACGGGTTCGTACAAGAATTATTGACGAGTTACGTTACTTTTTCGGCACGCTGTATACGAATACAGAGAAATTCAGTCTCTCACTAAGAATAATGATTTGAATTCCAAATTTGGAATTCAGCTTGTAACTTTGAGTTTAGATTTTTACCGTTGTCTTGGTAGTTATTGAGTTTTCGTGAAATTCAAAAATCATGTTGGGTGATGTGCGTGCTTTTTTGAACCGAGAAGTATTGCGGTTTTTCATCTAGATCATAGGCGAGTTCAAGAAGAAAGGTTTTAGCTATGATATGAGCTAGTATTTTTTGTTATCCCTTGAAAAATTCATATTTCTGGATCATAACTTTGACTTCTGTCGACCGTGAATTCTTGAAGATATTCTAAATGGAATATGTATCACGTTGCCTGTCACAATTTATCCTGTGATCAAATCATAATTACTGAAACATTCTCTCTTATATATATATTCTCAAAAGAATATATATATATATATATATATATATATATATATAATAGTATTAGGTTAAGGGATGTCGATCAATCATAAACAAGATATGTTTACTCTTTATTCATATAGCCAAGCTTTCGAAACCGATTAGTTTCTTCTTCGGGGCAACTGTAAAACAACATCACATTTAAAATTAGGAACATAAACAATCTACATTTACTCACTGAATGCGAGGTTAATCTTTAAGTCATCTACACTAAACAATTTCAAAATAAAATACATATAAGTGGCAATTCAGTCATCTAGGATAAAAATTTTTCTACAATTCAATCAAAAATTATTATGTTATTTACGGTAACTGTCAAAGTCACCCATCTACTGGACCATCGAAAAGCGGTTTATTCGAATACTCTAGAAGATATGAATATATTGGGCTTAGATTTTGTGTATCTGTTTTTTTGTTGATTTTACTATTTTGTTTTTTTATATGGATCATCTCCAAAATACATCTTTTTCTATAATTCATATTCATATCTAGAATTTTCACATTTTCCAAATCAATCCTGTGTGAATATTTGTTGGCATGGATAGATAGAGCACATCTTGGATTGTTAGTTTTGATGTCACTTTTGTGTAAGGTCATTCTATTCTTTAGCCATTGGCAGGTTTGTCCTACGTAGGTTTCGTGACAGTCTGCACATTCCACTTCGTACACCACATTAGATTGTAGGTTTTTTGGTATCGGATCTTTTAATTTTGAGTACAAGTTTGACACTTTCTTTTTACACTGCGGTACTATTCTTATGGTTTTATGATCTTTGAAACACTTTTTGATCTTGTTAGTGAGATGGGGTATATTTGGGAGGGTTCGATATTTGATAAGTTCTTTTTCTTCCGCGTTGACTGGTTGCGTCCGAGTTTCCCTTGGTTTCTCTGATGCAGAAAACAGAAGTTTCCGTAACATTGTCTTTGGATACGAATTTTCAAGTAATAGCTCAAACAGTTTGTTTAAACTTCTTTCTCTGAATGTTGGATCACATATTTTAACGATTCTGTTCTTTTGTTCCCTTATGAAATTAATTTTTATATTTATGGGATGATCTGACAAAAAATGTATATATATATATATATATATATATATATATATATATATATATATATAAGAGAGAATGTTTCAGTAATACAAATTTTTCAATTTCAGACTCCCGAGACTCCAAACTCTCCAGAGAGGTCCCGAAATGTAAGTAAAAAAGTGTAATTTCTTACGATAACGATATTATCCATATATATGTGATTTCTTACATTGATCTGATATATTTCCACTTAATCGGATAATTTGAAAACCCACTCATAATGCAACTCTGAACTCCGTAAATTCCTGAAAACGACAGAATTTATTTCATACCAAGTTCTTGCATTAGAACACTTCGAATGCATTATTTGGTTGAATAGTAGATACTTTTTATAGCGTTTATTCAATACATGTTCTGTAGGCCTAATGGATTGAGAACATTTTGCGATGAAATCTTCATATAGGATGTTGGTAAATGTATAACACTCAAAATTTCCCTGAATGAAATCATAACAAACATAAAATCGATCTCTGATTGGGTCTTGAAAAGACAGACACTTCTAAGGAGCTTCTTTTCAATTTGTAGAATTTAGCCAGCTTTCCTCAAATTTTTTACCGCCATTACGTGAAAACTGCGTTGGGTAAGGAAAATATATCGAGTTTTCCAAACTCAAACCTTGGGGTATACAGAGTGAGCCTTGAAATGGTCGATCAACATACTTTCAGATTCAGATGAGAAGATGAAAGTTCTTAAAATTCTATTTAACCTACGAATAGGTTATTTCAATGAGAGAAATTTTGATGTGCAGTTTTTCGCTACCAAGATATTTATTCCAAAAAAATAATTTAGTTAAATGCTCACCCAATCGTGAAACTTGAGGAATCAGCTTGAAGGAATCAGGTAGAATTCATCTGAAGTACTTGTAAGAAGGTCCATCCTAGGTTTCACATAGTTATACGGTGTTTGTTCGTTCAACAGATTGCTCGAGGGTTTCGCACACCTCAATCACTTGGCCGAAAACATCGATCAGCTCTGATAAATCAGTTGTTTCGTCATTTTTGAAACTTATCCAGCTTCATTGGAAAAGGAAGGTTACTCAGAACGAGGCGTACTGCTAAGAAGTATAGCCTTAGTTGTTTTTTGAGTACTCAAAAATTTTCTGGAATTTTTTGTCAAGGAAACTAAAAATGATTTCGAATTGTTATATCGTTATTGTTATAATCGTTCTGCATTTCCACCATTTTGCAGACCCAAATTTTATTTTTTGCACGCATATTCTGGTGAACAGCGTGCTATCGTTTTGTCCAAATGTCTTTTATTTTCGAATTTTTCCCGAAAATGGTCTCAAACGACTAGGTTGGACTCACTGATGACGAATCCGGTGTCCGAATCGATTTTGTCCCGCCAGCTGACCGGCCGGCTGATTACACGATAACTGTCGAAAGAAGCAAGCTAGCAAGTCCAAACTTTCAGATTAGGTCGAGCATTAGAATGCGCCGGTCAAGTTCGTTAATTGGACAAATCGGTCGAATGATTTCGGAGTTGTGGTCATTTGAAGTTTTGAGATTTATTTACTGATATTTCAGGAACTACTAATGCGATTGAATTACTTGACAGTTAATTGAAGCATATTAACGCACAACTTCTCACGAAATTTCGTTGAGATTACTTCGCCAGTAAATTTTGAAAAAAAATTTTTTCCAAATTTTTTCTTTTCTGGTAACTAATCCTTGAATCCGGAAAGAACTACTGCTTATACCTTGAACATCATATTTTGAAGCAGTGTACCAAATTTTATTTCGATTGCACCATCACTTCTGGAGATATTGAAAAGAATATATAAAATTTCGTACTTTTCTTCTCAATATCGTCGTTTTTTCCGAAATAACTAAAAAAAATACTGATTCAATCGAAATGAAACTTGGGAGCTAGTTCGGAAATGCTGAAGGACAACTTCGTGCGAAATTCCTAGATGATCGTGTCATTAGAACAATTTGAAGAAAAAGTTAAAATTTTTTTTTTCAAATATTCAATATTTTGTGATCTTCTGACCATATTATCTTCATGAGATTCTGCATGAACTTTTGAACTATCATATTTCCATAAACTACTGGATTTCAATTCGCTCTAATTTGTATTTTGGAAATATTGAAAAAATAAAATTTTGAATGGTTTTATCTACGGAATCATTGGGCGGATTTTACCCATTCGCGATCTGTAACCGTCATTCTAACGGCCGACCGTAAACACAATAACTTCTGGAAGGAACAACTCAGAAACTCGATATTTGTAGAGTAGGTTTGGGGCCTGATTACGAAGGTCAAATTCATGAATGGGTGAAATCCGCCCGTAGATATACTCATTCAAAATTTTATTTTTTCATTATTTCCAAAAATACAGATAAGATCGAATTGAAATCCAGTAGTTTATCGAAAAAAACCTACAAAAGCACTGAGTGAAGTCGGCAGCTTCTGCGCGCATGTTCAAAGGTTATCACTAATAGTGAACATGCGCGCAACAGCTGCTGACCCAAATAATTATTAGTTGATGGAGTTGAATGGCCAATGAAATGGTATAATTAGATTCGAAATTGATTTTTTAATAATCAGAGAATATTTCCAAAGTCTTCCATTTCTGACTTCAACCTTTGATCAAATATTAAAATTTACGCATCTTTCAATTGCAGGACGAACTGCAAAAAACCGTGGAGAAGCAGATGGGTGAACTCTTGCAGTGCCTCCAGCAGGTGAGATTTCATTATAATGGTTCCTGTTGAACCCTTCGGAAAAAATTGTCTATTCAATTACTGAAAAATAAATTTGTAGTTCGTGAAAAAATGTTTTTTACGACAACTCAATTCAAATTTCAAGGATGCACTCACTTCTATGACATACACTAGGTAAATCGAATCAAAATTTAATTTTCATGATAATTCAAAATATAAATATCCGATCAAGCTGAAACCAGGCTACGAATTAGAAAAAGCGCGCGAAAGCTCCAGACTTCACGTCAGTGCTTTTCCCTATTATTTCCTTTCCTTCTTTGAATTTAAAAGAAAAAGCATTCACCGTCTATAGAAATCGATGTGCCTGACTTCGACCAATCGAACCGAAGCGACAAACGCTTCTTTCAAAAACGCCTCGTCTGTGTAATCTGTGATGTTTCAGCAACGAACATAGTAATAAGCATGATGTAAAAAACGTGGTGTGCTCATCTGGGCAAGATTTAGACACAAGGAAATATATACTGTGTGCTTTGAATTTGAATGAAAAAACTGACGTCATCATTGATGAACACGATCACAGATGAGCAGATGAGCACACCTTGTGACACTTACATCATGGTAATAAGTATACAATAAAAATATCTGAACGTAATCAGTGAAGATAGTCGAAATCACGATGTAAGCAAAACATGGTGTGCTCATCTGGAAAAAAAGTCACGTCAGCAAAGATTAAAATACAAGGAAATATATATTCTGTGCTTTGAATTTGAGTGTAAAATGTGACGTCTTTATTTGGTAAAACGATCACAGATGAGCACACCATGTTTTACTTACATCATGATCGAAATAGAACATGTACGTTTCGTGAATTACCAGAATATATTCACCCGGTCCAAAATTATAAAAGAGAAAATTTAAATAGTTATATAATATCTATCTTTCAATTTCAGGAAGCATCGCCTTTCCGGCCGGAAATGCAAGTGAAATTGCGAAATGTAAGTAAATAATTCAAGTCTTATTGTGTCGAAATAATGCATGAAGGTTGAAATGTAATTTTTTTACACTCATCAGAGATATCTATTGATAGATGTGCTCCCCAAAATCTTTTAAGGATAAAATAAATATTTCGCGGTAAAAATCTTGCAGTAAAGGGTTATTTGATAATTAACGTCCAATTGCTTGATAATTGAAAAGTTATTCGAACTTTGTCCCAACCAGTTTATCATTATATAATGTATAAATTAATATTAACTGAGCAGTATGGCTTTGGAGGAAATTGTTCAACGGAAGATAGTAAACGATTATAGTTTTTGAGCTCAACTTCAGGTCTCAAATGTAATGGCTATTTGGCTTGTTGAAGGCCTTCGACGCTTTGCCACATAAGATTCTTTTCTGGGATTAAGGGATTGTTGATGTGTGTAATATAATATATTTAGGTGTATTTCACAAATGTCACTTGGAGTGAGATACACATATACAGGGTGAGTCAAAAATGTTTACTGAACTTTCTGGGGGTGATGGTACATTGAAAAATAAGTATAACTTGAAGAATAAACTTATGGCCAAATGTATCGAGGAAGATATATCCTTCCAAAGTTGATGAAGTTTAAAAAATTTTGCCGCTTAATTGTTTCCAAACGGTGAATGCCACCAGATTGAAATGTCATGCATAAATGTTTGTTGTTGAAAAAAAGTTTTTCATTACACTTCTACATTTCTGATATGGTAATAAAGGGTGTTTTTAGAGGGTGAGACATGATTTTTTGGGACAACTTCTTTCGATGTATTCGTTTTGGTGGAAAAATAGGAGCATTCGATGGAACGAAATATATTACATGAGAAAGGTACTCTGGTACTCTCATCCAGATACAATAAATTGAAACGTTTTCGAAATATTTGAGTTTTTGAAGTCACATGATGTCAGCAGATTCATTCATCGCGAGATCATCGATATTTAATCAGGCCATGAACAATTCTGTTCTTAATTTCGATGATGTAACCTTTCTGTGCCGTTGATGAACAATAAGTACTCAACACTCAGTCTTCTCCAACAAGGTTTGGATGAGAAGAGGACGGATATATGATCTCCCTTACTATGCATTCTGAGCCATAAGTTTATTCATCGAAATGTACTTATTTTTCAATGTATCACCCTCTGAAAACTAGGTACACATTTCTGACTCACCATGTATGATTTGTGATTGAAATAATAAACTATGTTGTTTGCATTTGGAGGAGTACATTAAAGTATATTCTGGATCCACTTGTTGCTCGAAAAACTTGTTGAAGTTACCTTGAAGAAATGCAAATCTCTTCATCCGATCTGTTTGAAAACGCAAAATATGCTCATTACACTACAAAAATAAGACTCCTAGGTGATGACATAAATATTGAAGAATCACCTTATATTTCTATCGGCTATTTGGAATAAAATGAAAAAAAATCTTGTATCATGTAAAGGATCAAAAATGTTGAATAATGTGCAACTTGGGGATCAAAACCATAATGAAGCGCTGGACACTACTGCCTACTAGCCTTGAGCCATTGATATTATGCATTGGCTTAAACTGTTCATATTGAAATTTTATTTCATGCCTTATTAAAATTAAACTTGGAGTGGAATCTTAGAGATTCTAGTTGGTAATCAGAAAATCTAGAAAAGCACTGCCGTGAAGGCAGCAGATTTTGCGCGCATGTTCAATGTAGATGACCGCTTCGGCAACGAATTTGAATATGCGCGCAAAAGCTGCTTCCTTCACGGCAGTGCTTCTCTAGATTTCTTTTCGATAAATTACTGGATTTCAATTCGATCTAACTTGTGTTTTTGGAAATATTGGAAAAATAAAATTTTGAATGGGTATATCTACGGAATCATTGGGCGGATTTTACCCATTCACGAATTCGACTTTCGTAATTAAGCCCCAAACCTACTCTACAAATATCGAGTTTCTAAGTCGTTTCATCCGGAAGTAATTGAGTTTACTGTCGGCCTAACGGCCGACTGCGTAAACACAATAACTTTCGAAAGAAACAACTTAGAAACTCGATATTTCTAGAGTAGGTTCGGACCTTAATTACGAAGGCCAAATTCGTGAATGGGTAAAATCCACCCAATGATTCTGCAGATATACCCTTTCAAAATTTTATTTTCCCAATATTTCCAAATATACAGATCATATCGAATTGAAATCCAGTACTTCATCGAAAAATTACGGTTCGACGGTTCATACAGGAGGAAGATATGATAAGAAAATCACAGAAATTTTTTTTTCAAATTGTTCTAATGACACGATCATCACGAAATTTTGCATGGAATTGTCTTTCAGCATCTTCAAACTTGCTGCGACGTTTTATCAGGATTGAATTAGTATTTCTTGAGTTATACCGAAAAAAACAACGATATCGAGAAAAAAACCTCGAAATTTGACATATTTTCTTTCCAATATCTCCAAAACTTATGATCGTATCGAACTGAAATTTGGTACACTACTGTGAAATATGAAGCTCAAATTCCGAGTGGATTTTTTTTTGGATGTGATAAATGGTTTCCGAAAAAAAAATTCTTTTAGAAAAAAACTTTGAACTTCAAAATTTCAAGTGGCTATAACTCCGAAACTTAACATTAATAAACTTGACCACGGCATTTGTATGCGCGACCTACCCTGAAAGTTTCAATTCGCTAACTTGCTCCGTTCGACAGTTATCGTGTCCATGGCCGGCCGGACAGATTCGATTTTGACACCGGTTTCGTCATCAGTGAGTCCAATCTGGTCGTTTGAGACCATTTTAGGCTCAATCATCGAAAATTACAGACATTTGGACAAATCGATAGCACGCTGTTCCCCTAGAACATGCGGAACTATGTGGATGTTCATTAGTCTCGAATTTTCACAATGGAAACACAAACTTCTGATTTCATCATGTTTCCAGCCTATATTACTGGAATGAATATTGTATTTATTAATTTCGATCAATTGCAGTATTAGGCAAATTTAAAATGTCTAAATGGAAAACTGCTGTCTATATTGAAGTGAATTCTACTTGTAACTACTTCAAAATGTCTCAACATAGGTTTGTTCATTGTTTCCACATGAGAATGTTACTGTACACACTGACTTCCATTTCAGTGCAGGTGAGTGTAGTAGAGTGGAGAGTAGAGTAATTCAATCTGGTGGGTGATTCTATGAAATCAAAGATGACGCCCTATCCTGTTTTGCATATTACTGTATATTATAAATTACTCCCGCAAGTTCAATCCTAATCGGCTTCGAGACATTAATATTTATTCATAAAAACACACATAACCCCACACTATATCCCAGATTCTATGTAACTCCACAGAGTACGAAATCAGGAATTTGCAATCTGTGACTACACTTCATCACAAGATTTCAGAAACGAACTGAGTGCAAGTTTCTGTGAGAATTATCGAACGTTATCATCGCTGCACAATCTACATTGGTGTAGAATATTGTAGATCATGGAGACACATCGATTTTCCAGTTGGAAAAAGAAACAGAAATCTAGAGCTTTCCGAAGTTACGAACTTCCAAAACCTGAATGACCAAAATATTATATATATATATCAAAGTTTCTAATCCTTAATCACGTATTTTTTCTATCTCACAGGTCAACATTAAGAGAGGCGGGGGAGCAGCTCCTCCAGATGATAACGTAAGTTTCTTTCAAAATATAGCAGTCTATAAATGATATTATTTTAATACCAATTTTGGACACTGACGATAATTATATTCCAAATTGATCTAACTATTAAATTCAAACCAAACTACTCGATAAATCAATAAAAACCTAGAAAAGCACTGACGTGAGGTCAGGATCTTTACGCATTCGGGGCCATTTCGTCAAGACATTTTGCATGAACCTTCACGCCTTAATTTTTTAAGTGCAGACTTTCGATTCGATCACATCTGCATTATGGGAGCAAATAATGAAAGTCAGCAAATTTGTTGTCAATGCAGTATTTAAGGAAATCATGACGATACTGAGTTAATACTAGCAAATTTGACATATTTTTCCACAATATTTCCGGAAAATGATTTTGGATCTGAAAAATAAGATGAAAATGTTTTTTCATTTCTGATAGAACGATCCTGAGGTCGGTAGTCGATCACTTTTGTAGTTTCGAGATATTAAGTGAATAACCTCAAAAATCCTCTGCAAACTTAATCTTGATTTTGATGCGCAACCCGAGGCGCAACCTTCCCTGAAAATTTCGAATTTTCAGAATAAATAAACTGTGAAGAACCCACAATAAAATTTACAATGGAATTAAAAAAGAATAATTAACTTTCGTCTCAGTTGAGAGATATCAGGATCATTTCCAAACAAGTGTCTTTAGAAAGGATACACATACAAATATATATCTCAATTGTTATTCCAATCATTAACTCAGTGTAAGAGAGAGAGGTATCATTAAATCCTTCTATGATAGAGCATATGTAATCTTATCAACCCACGAGATTCGTCAACGTGAATTGAATTACATCAAATCGTTTCTTGAAGTAAATGGATATCCTAGAAAATGTTTAAAAAAACCTTCTTCGAATTTTCATAAAAAATCTTCTTCTGATTATCGACCAAATCAACACAACAACCATCATGAACAACCCAGTTTATTGAATCTGATACCTTATGTACATGCGGACTTTCAGAAGAAATCAAAAGCATTAGTGCTGAATTAAATATAAGAACGGTTTTCAAATCGAAAAATGATTTGAGATCCATACTACCTAAAACGAAACCCATTTACGAGAAACAAAAATCAAAAAATTGTGTTCATATAGTTCTTCCTGTATTTGTGCAAAGACATATTCTGGGGAAACCTCTCGACTGTTGGATATCAGAAAACGAGAGCACAAGAACAACCTAGGAATAGAGACATACAAGAATCCCAAATAGTGAACGATGTATGTTCGACCATTAGGAATCACATGATAGATAGGGACACTATAAAAATACTGATGTCGAAATTGGATAATTTGAATAGAAACATTAGAGTCCTCTTGCATAGTGTTAAATGGAGAGAGTAACTTTGTTCATGATTCTGTAGAGATGGACCCTGTTTGGCTGAATTTACTCAAAAAGAGGTAGAATTGAAAAAAAACTTTCAAACCAAATGAATCTGTGTTGCTGTGATTTCTTGAAAATGTCCATTTGACAAAGGTCTCAACTCAAAACGCTTTGTTTATCGTTTGTATTGTTTTTGTATTGTTCATTAGACAATCTGGTTTCAAAGAAACCGCCCTTGACAAATAGTATATTCCTGCAATCCGCAAGGGTGTTTTCCATGAAAAAACGATTTTTATTTAATTTTTACGCGCTTGTTCTAGGAAACAGTGCGTTATCACGATGTCTGTAATTTTAGAATTTTGAGCCGAAAATAGTCTTAAACGATTGGGTTCCTGAAGAAGAATCCGTTGTCAAATTCAAATCTGTCCGATATTAACTTCCGGAGATATAAGGAAAAGAACCTAAAAAAGCACTGCCGTTCGATGGAGATGACCGCTTTGGCAACGAATTTGAACATGCGAGCAAAAGCTGCTAGAAAACCTATATAGAAAAGCACTGACGTGAAACCAACAACATTTGCCCACATGTTAAAAATGGATGACCGCTTTGGCAAAGAATTTGAACATGCACGCAAAGCCTGCCGTTTTCACGTCAGTGCTTTTCTAGTTTTGTATGATTTTTTCCGAAAAAACATCGATATCAGGAAAAAAACACGAAATTTGACATATTTTTTTCAATATCTCCGAAAGTGATAACAGTATCGAATTGAAATTTGGGATACTGCTGTGGAACATAGAGCTCGAGGTATGCCCAAAATTTTCACCAAATGTAATGAAATGTTCGAAAAAAATTTTTTTTTTCGATTTACTGACATCACGATCTCAAGGAAATTTCGCGAAAAGTTGTGAGTCCTCATGGTTCAACCATCTGCCAAGTTTCAATTCAATAGCTTCAGTGGTTCCCAAAATATCAGGAATATAACCTCAAAACTTCAAAAAATCTTCTGTACGCCCGTAATAGTGGTGACGGACGGATGAATCGATTTTGAAACTGAATTCGTTATCAGTGAGTCCAAACTAGTCGTTTGTGATCATTTTTGACTCAAAATTAAAAAATTACAGACATTTGGACAAAACGATAGCACGCTGTATCCCTAGAACATGCGCGCAAAAATGCGTCAAATTGCGTTGTTATTTGGAATTTCAATTCCGCTTTTATCTAGAGAAGTACATGTGCAATCAGATTGAAACTTCGTAATCAGGTGGAGAATACCAACACGCAACTATGGTGCAAAATTGGTGTTGATCTAATAGTTAGAATTTGAACAAGCGCGTAGAAGCTCCTGACCTCACGTTAGTGGTTTTCTAGATTTTTAATAGTTCTATTTCAGATATTGGGAGTGAAAACCCAGATAAACCCTATGAAAATGATGCAGAATCCTCCCAAAATAAGCTTTGATCGATAAACAAACTATCGCCAGTAGATGAGGAAATTCTTCTGCTGATATTCATTTTGCGGGCATTTCTGGAAAACTCAATGATGACGTATCTTATGTTAAAATTCATTCTGTCCTGTTACGTGAGTACGAAGAATGCAATCGACTTGAAACTTTCGAGGAAGGTTGCATTTCAAACTTGATTTTGATCCGATTCCAACTTTCGCAGATATTGGAAAAAATATGTTTCGTGGATTTTCCCGCAATAACTCAAAAAATACTGATACAACCATGATGAACCTTGAACCGGTTGGTAAATGCTGATGCAAAACTTCGTGATGAATTTCATTGAAACAATTTGAAGAAAAACTCCAATTTTTTTTTCGAATGTTCGATATTCTACAATTTTTTACCATATTTTTCAATCGAGTTCTGGATTTTAATTCGATCCAATTCGTTATTAAATCCCAAAACCTCTTCCACAAATATCGAGTTCCTCAGTTGTTTTTTTCGAAAGTGATTGTGTTTACGATCGACCGCGGTGACGACCGCAAACACAAGATGACTTGAAATGATGACCGCTTTGGTAACGAGTTTGAACCTGCGCTCAAAAGCTGCTGCAAAGAAAGAATTTTGTGTTTACATTAAATGTATTCCGACAAGATAGAACTGAATTTTTCCATTTCAAATGTGATTTTTTTCCAGGCGGACGCCCTTCCGGTGCCAGTGGAGGAGTCTCCTTCAGGTAAGTTTGAAGATAACTGATTTTTCTCAGAGTGATCGTGAAGTACAGAGCTGTACGAACAGACTAGTTTCACTTTAGGGTCGTTCACTTCTTCAACGTCCCCCTACTATTTTAGTGGTAATAAACTTCTGTTTCAATTGATAAACGATGATAGCTCCTTTTCATTTCAACTTTTTTGGCGGAGGTACATTGTTGTACATTGCTTCATTATGACGCCCAAATCCTGGGAGAATATTCGCTATTCTTCTGTCAATAGCATTTCTAAAATGGAAATATTTATCAACCCATATACAGGGTGACATATACAGGGTGAGTCTTTGAGTTGTCCATTAATTTCAACAGTAGATTCCTCTCATCAAATAAAAACTTTTTCATTTAACATTTTTCCAGATTCGGCTCCAGTAAAGATATACAGGCTGTTTTAATTTTAAAAAGAATCAGTTTTTGTTTTTTTTTTCAGCTTTGATATGCCAATTCCGAATGGTATCAATTTTTGTATGAAGTTTTCTATAAATATGACATATTCTGCAGTAATCACTTTCATCCTACTTCAAAATGTTTCCGAGTTATAGACTTAACGTTTCATGAAACTATATGAAATTAGCATGAAGGTTGCAGATGTTTATCATTTTAGAGTACTTAATTATTCCTTATAATTTTTCCTCAAACGCACCGTTTTGGAGATATTTAACGTTGAATGTTATAAAATCTGATAAAAATTCGAGAAATTACCTCATTGTTATGGATCCGTCCCTGAGCTAGTAAAGGCACTAAATTAAGTTCCGTCTTCGTTTATCCGAACCACATAACACAGAAGTATTCATCTATTTCGCATAGAACTAATGTACTTATGCTATTTCGTGATCAGAGCACAGATATGGAGGTTGGGTGTTTATGTCTATGAACCTGACTTTCCATAGAGTTCAATTTATGTGTTCACGTTAGTTGATTGATTTCTCATGTTTCAGGTATGAATTTGATGAAAATAAAAATAATTATTAAGTTTAAAATATAAAAATGGGCGAGGATGGAATTGTGTATCATTTTATAGTGGAATGAAACTGAATACCTCAAGAATATAGTGGAAAATAATTGTTTCGATAGTCAAGTGTAGTGAAATGTTTACCTTGCGATAATCACGCAACAGCACCAAATTATAAGACTTAAGTAGGTAAACGAGTTTTTCAATCATGTTTTTTTGAATTCCAAACATTGGATTGGTTAATCTGCCAAAGAGTTCACCGTAAGAGATATCTGTGGTTAACTTGCAAAGAAAGTGCAGGAGTGTATTAGCACATTGAGAAATATTTGAATGCTTATAACTTTTTACCTGATCCGAATCTGGAAAAATGGCACAGGAAAAAAGTTTTTTAGTTAATAAGAAGAATCCATGGTTTAAATTAATGTACAATTTAAAGATTCACTCTGTATAGCCTCACTGAGAATTTTCATTACAGAAAATTAGAACCCAATGGTTGGCTATCAATCTGAACTTTGAATTCTCACGAAAATATTTGAGAAATTTCCTCTGCTAGAGGTAGCGGAAAATTGCATATATCATTTTATTTGAACCGCCTCCTAAAGGTTAACATACATTATCCTATCGGAGAGCCAAAAAAGTCTTTGAGTTTTCGTTTATGACTACTGATGATAGGCAGTTTTATGATTTACAGGATTTCTGGTCTATGCTTAGTTGGAATTGCACTTTATGATATATTCTCTCTCGGTTTGAAAGATAGAAAAACTCTGGGGGTGGTTATCTGGCATTTATTCACATTAACTCGTATGATACCTGTGAAAGTGTCCGTAATTTCTTTATACAATATATCCTGAGGATGTGATAAAGAAGGAACATAGCTTGTCACAATAATTCCTAATACAATTCATTGTGTTATAAATCATTAAGTATGACGGTGGTTCTGTCGAGGAGTCGAAATCAGTTTTTGAAATTGAAACGCAATATTCGCTCGTGAATGTTCTGGAGCTGAGAGTTTTTTCGATACATAGTATAAATAACGGTATAGTTGTTCGCAATATTCGTTTGGTTGTGTATAGATAATATCGTTCGCAATTATGGCAACGCGAATTTCCTCATCAGAAGTGCACGAAAGAACAGCGATATCGAGAGCGACGAGAAACTTGCAAAAAGGAAGATAAGCATAAGTTAGAATAATAAATGAACCATACGTACATAATATTTGAAGTCATTTCATGTCATTTCGAAATTATTTCATATTATAGTTCCAATGATATCCACATATCGAAACTTTATCATAGTTGGCTCTTTTGGAATCTCTTTTCAAAATCCGCAAGTAAATTGTTATTTTGGTAGGAAAGAGAAATAACTGATGTTTTCTTAAAGGTATAGAACTTTGAAATGGAATAAAACAAGGATGAATTTTTAAAATTCACATGAAATTGACATTATTCAAAAGATAATTTTTTGGCATTATAATTTAAATATAATTTCTGGAATATGACCGCCAAGGCTGGCTCGGACGTAATATAATTTGGAGGTGCATTTTCAATCACTTTTTCCAACATTTGTGGCCTTATTTCGGCAATAACGCTGCGAATGTTGTCCTCCAAGTGGCCGATCGTTTCAGGATTATCGACGTAGACCAGCGACTTCACATATCCCCACAGAAAATAGTCTAGCGGCGTTAAATCGCACAATCTTGGAGGCCAATTCACGGCTCGGAACGTGAAATTCTGCGGTAATCAAACGTTTTCTCAGGTTAATCAATTGTGGTACGAGCTGTGTGACAAGTTGCGCCGTCTTGTTGAAACCAAAGCTCTTCTGCATATCATGGTTGTTCAATGGAGGAACGAAAAAGTCAGTAATCATGGCTCTATAGCGGTCACCATTGACTTTAACGTTCTGGCCAGCATCTTCTTTAAAGAAGTACGGATCAATGATTAAGAAGACCAAACAGACAGTTTTTCTGGATGTAACACTGTCTCAACATACACTTGAGGATTATCTTCACTCCAAATACGGCAGTCTTATTTATTGACGTAGCCATTCAATCAAAAGTGAGCTTCATCACTAAACAAAATTCTCTCACGAAATTCTAAATCAACGACAATCTTGTTTTGGGCTCATTTACCGAATCTACGTCTGGTTAGGTGATCGTGTGGCTTCAATGATTGCACGAGTTGCATTTTGTAAGCACGCAAACCAATATCTTTCGTCAAATTAGTCCATAAAGTGGTTGGACACTTATCCAATTCCTGTGCACGATGGTGGATAAATTCGAGTCTTCTTCTACGCTACGCTTTACAGCAGCAATGGCTCGGCCGCGTGAAGTTAGCGAAAAGTTGATAAAACAAATACCGAAACTAAGTTGAATATTTAGTTTCGAATATGTTTCAATTTGTTATGTATGAAACTTTTCATGCACCATCATGGTTTTTCAATAAATCGCATTTCTATGATTTGGTGCTGACACTCCGCACCAACATTTTCCAGTTTCGAAAAGAATTTGATGTCAATAATTAGTCAGCAATTTGTTTCAATTTGTCTTGTTGAAAAAATCTCAATATTTTCAGTTGATGTTTTTATATTCGCATGAATAACATTTAGTGCCAACTTCAAAACTTTTTGGTTTCGAAAAAATTTCAGTCAATACTCGGTAACCAATTTGTTTCAATTTGTTTCGTTAAAATTACTTCAATATCTGTTTGGGTTTTCGAGTAATTCACGCCTGTTTTTAATGAAGCGTGAAGTTAGCGAAAAGTGTTCACTTCTTCTACTTTTTTTGCGCCAATAATTTGTGAATCTGCGTTGATCTAGTTCAATACTTCAATATGTATGTTGTATTATGCAGTTCGTATTCGATTCAATTATTGGAATGAATTAATGTATTAAGGCATATCGCCTGTCGGAGGAGTTCATATTAGGGAACTAATATTTGCGCCACTCAGGGGCCAATCAACTTCTGTCCATATTCCGAGATTTAACAAGAGCGTTAGGAATTCAAATAACACATCACGCATGTTCGGAAATAATTGTTCGTGGACCAATTAATATACATTGTCCATTTTGTCATGTGTTATGAGTCATGTGTGTACGATCTTTGTTCATATACAAAAGTTGAATATGGACCCGTTCCCAGGAAGATAAATTAGTGAACCGTAGAAATTTTGAAGCTACTAGGGGAGCCACAAAGTCACTCATTGTTCTGCCATTATTTCACAAAAGTTTAACCCAAAGATCAATAATAAATCTCGGACCTAAATTTTGCAATTCACTATCCAAATACTTAAAAGACATGCAGAATAATAAGTAATTCAAGATGAAGTTGAGAAAGTTTATTGCAGATCAATTTTTCGATCAATTCTAATCCTCGATCAAGAGATTCCGCCCCGCTCTCTCTCCCTCTGCTCTGTCTCTGCACCTCGTACATGTCATTGTGTGTTGGAAGAGAAATGTTTTGTAAAGTTTTAATTGTCCTCTTTGGGGAGATGCGAGGGGTAAAACAGGCAGTCAGTTTCCGGGGAGAACCTTTGAATTTCTATTTGTTTTTTTGTAATCATAAGAAAAAAAAAGATTTGTAACAATTCTTTTCTCATATGGATGAATAAATGAATTTGAATTTTATATCGAAAATAATGAAATATGTATTCAATAACTGGCACGAAACATGGATACTTCAATCCTTAAACGAACATAATCCAGTACATGACTCGTAAGGTATGCTAAAACTGATAAGATTGATTTGTATAATACTATGTTGTGAAATAATTCAAGTGTCACAATATGAGGAATCGTAATGAATGTAAACCAAATTTTTCGTAAATTTCATGATTCGCATGTAGACCTTGTAAATCGAATATAATATAGAATATAGAATATTTAAAATAATTGTTTTGAGGTTTCTTCTAGGTTTTCACTCCCAATTTCTTAAATAGAACTATTAAAAATCAAATAAAAATTGGTGTTTCGCCCTTGCCAATGGGAGTTTCTTGGAAAACAGATTGCCTAATGTTGAATACCGGAACAATACAAACGATGAACAAAGCGAACTGTGCCGAACAGAGTACAAATCTGACTCTTTCATCAGACAAACGAGAAAATTTTCAAAATTATTTTTTTTCGATTTTTCGTTTTGAGAGACAGAACAATAAGCAAAGTTACTCTCCTCATTAAACAAAATGCAAGAAGACAACTTAATTATTTTTTTTCAAATTATCGGATTCCGGCATCAGCATTTTAGTATTGTCCCAACCTACCATGTGATTCCCAATGGTCGAACATACATGATTCGTTATTTGGGATTTTTAGTATAATATGTTCGACCATTGAGAATCACATGGTAGGTTGGGACAATACAAAAATACTGATGCAATACAAAAATACTGATGAAGGAATCAGATAATTTGAGAAGCAAATTTGAAGAGTCCTTGCATTTTGTTAAATGGAGAGAGTAATTGGCTGAATTTACTTAAAAAGGAGGTAGAATTGAAAAACTTTCAAACCAAATGAATCTGTGTTGCTGTGTTTTTCAAAAATGTCTATTTGACAAAAGTCTTAACTCGAATCGAAGGAAAGTAATTCTTAAAATTCTCTCCTTTGTCTGATGAAAGAGTCAGATTTGTACTCTGAAACGTCACAGTTCGCTTTGTTTATCGTTAGTATTGTTCCGGAATTGTTCATTCGGCAATTTGTTCTCCAAGAATAAACCTAAAAAATGATGCAAAATCCTCCCAAAATAATACTTCAATCGATACTTAATATACATAATGTTTTGTTCTTCATTCTAGAAAGCCCGTCGTCCTCCCGAAGCAGCGAGGAACTGGGTAGAGGCAGAGGCGAATTGGAAATCGTATGTATCCATTTATGTAATCTAATTATTATATGAATCTTTATTTTACTGCTGGAATGATATCGTCAGTTCAAAAGTAGCTACAAAAGCTTGGGAAGTATTGAATTCATTATAATTTCATCTATTCAATAATTATGGGTACGATTTCTCTGAGGCCAATTAATAATATTATTATTCTTATACGTGTATTCGTTTATGAGTTTCACGTTGGTCTCTAGAATTGATTCCATTCTACGAGTCTGAACGCTGCGAATTTTTCACAAGGATTCATTGATTTTCCAGCATAGTGTTCGAATTCTTCCATCAGTAACTATTTAAATTCCATATATTCATATTCTCATTGCTGTCAGTGGATCTAATTAAATCTTCGATAATGAATTAATACAATTTTGAGAAATGCTTTTAAATACCGAATTTTCACGTCACATCTTATTTTCACTTCACATCTCATTTTCATCGTTCGATTGAATCCATCGCTTCGACTGATCGAACTGTAAGCGCACCCATTGTTTTTTGGAAAAAATTGATTTTTTCATTTCTAGAATATTCTGCCCATATATTTTGGAACGCCCGTAAAATATATTGCGCAGAAAAAAAAATTTTCAATTCTATCAAAACGAATCGCAATTATATATACTTCATACGGAAAAGAGCTTCGTCTAGAATTATTAGAAACAGGTGGGAGTCATAGTGAATCTTGTTCCGGTGTTCCAATATATTGTTTTCAGATTATCGAATTTCCATTTTTGAGGGACTTAAAATATATATCTAGAATTTCATCGGCATGAGAATATTGTGTACGTTTTTTCTTTTCACAATACTTAACTAACTCTATCCTGATAATCATTATGAAATATTACTTATATATTTTTTTTACTTTCCAGTCAACCGAATCCAGCGAGTCTTCTTATGTACCCAGTAAGTGTTGATAATAGTTTATTTAATGTAATAACTGCACTGGACATATGTTTTATGCCTTTAGCCTTTTCATTTCAGTCTTTCACGATGATATGCTTAAGAGATACTAATAGGCACCAGCTTTATTTTAATATGAATTGTGTTTTTCGTATATGCTTAACGCATATTGTGGGAAAACCACATGAACCGAGTGTTTCCAAAGTCGTGACGGACTTTTGGAATTGCAAAATCGCAGTTGCAGCGACCTGATACGACAAGAAGATGAACTTCATGCACATCGATCAAAGTACTCTGCACTCGAAAGTAGGAATCGAAAGATGCTCCTGCTGTACGTTGTTATACTGCAGCGATCCATCTGAAAGGTGACAAGTATCGAGATTCCTTCTGCGGTGTTATCCAATGTAAGTTGACCTGACGATCAGTAATAACTGTGAAACAGCTGTAGCCATTCTTTTTGGATTCGCTTCTTCGGGGTAGATGTTATGGTTGATTAGATGATTCTCTCAGATCAAGGTGGAATATTTGATTTATCGACAGATATTTGTGATTATGTAAGTAATGAGTAAATATGATTGGGGGAAAATGCTGTGCCTATTAGTGTTGTGGAAATGTTCTCAAATGTATGAAATAAAATTCTGAAATGACTGAGTCCTTCATGCTGAGATTGCATTTTAAAATAATTTCCAGGTGACCGTTCGACAGTTGCGGAACCATCACGCATTTCCTCGCCGTCTAGGTATATACCCCTGCGGTATAAGAGGAAGGCGGATGAAGATTCGGGAGACGAATATGAGCCTTCGTCCTGGAAGCGTTTCAGAGGTATGTAGAATAGAAGGTTATAAAATATGTGTGTATATAATTCAAAACAGTTGACATTGCTTGTAAACATATGAACTATTTTAGTTCACAGTGGATTGAATACTGATACCGAAACAGTGTGTAACTACTCTATAATCTATAGCTTTGTTTTGGTTCTGAAATTCAGAACTGTACTAGTAGAGTTCTAGAGCCGCGCAGAATAGATGATATTATTCAATGGGGAGGGAACTTTAGCTCTCAGAGATTCATTTAAGAAATATACATCCCGGGTGGAAACAATAGAAGTAAAATCCATTACAGTTTTGATGGAGGTCGTGGCGAAGGAAAAGTCTTCAATAATAAAAGTTTCATTCAGCAGATAACTATTTTATCAACAAATATCTCAATCATAAACCAAATCAACGCGACTTCGAAACAGTCAGGTTAACCTTTTAAATCGTTGACAGCCACTCTACGCTTGTGCGAACTATACTCAATTCTGAAGCAGTTCGGACTCTTACGTCCGTGCTCCTTTCACAGTTCTAGAACAGTTCTGAATCGGTTCTGAAAATAACCAAAACTGGATTACCCAAATCCTGAAACGGTACTGAAACGAACGAAAACAAATCGCAATTAATTAAAAACGTATAAGCTTTGTTTTGATTTCGAGTTCAGAACTGTTCGGAATGGTTCGAGAATGCACGATTTTGTGTTTTGGTGTTGCACTTGAAGCTCCTATTGCACGTTTCGACGCGATATGTCTCTTGAAGAAGAAACCTGCATTAAACGCATATAGTATAAGTTGATTAGAGAGTAACTAACTGTTTTGTTATTAATATTGTATGTACTGACAGCTTCGATTTGTGCTTGGATATAATTTTCTCATCAAGCCTCTAATTATCATTTATTCGGTTCAGGACATACGAGCTATTTTCTGGGTCGTTTTAGTTTGACATTGTAGCGTCCATTTTTTTAAATTCCAAACTACACTCATGTTTGATTGATTATTTTACCTAATTGTATTGTAATGAGGTACACAAATTCCAAAGATCAGCTTGTTTTCAGCAGTATTACTTAATTTATTCACATTGATGTGAGTTCAACATCATACTTGCATATTTGTTAGACTTCTGATTCATTGTAATTTCAGTAGTCCTGAAGGAGGAAACGTAAGTTTCTGAAAGCTTGGCTGAAGCAATAAAGATATATTAAATACCACCATTGACTGCATACCCGATCATCCATTTAATTAATCACAGTAATAGTCGAGATACTAAACCACTTCATAAGATAGTCGAAAAAGAGCAATATGGAATGTGTTCATTTCCACTTTCAACGAATTTCTATCCTCACGGACTACACTTCATCAGTCCAAACCTCATCCCACAAAACATTGGATTACCAGAGATATTACTGAACTGTCTCATAATAAGAAAATAATCCCTTGACGGTGTTTCCGTCGTCATAGTTGACAAGAGAACTACCAAATCCATAGATCGTACTATAATTCACACTAAGGACAAAACGAGTTGTAGCTAGACGAGATTTTCAGAGGAGCAAAGCAGGTTCGAAAAATGGAAAACATCATTTTCAATTTATTAGATTATGACGGATTTCCATGTGCATTCTGCACTAAGAGGTCCGCTGAAGTTATTGCCGACTAATTCTTTTGTGATCTCACTGTGGAGCCCGATATTCCGATGTTCCTATACAAATGGCTATCGGGGATAACATTCAACACAGCCTATAGTCTTGAAGAGCTTAGTTGCCTAGATTCTTCGTCTGCTCCTAGATCGAACCATTTGACACCTTTTGTGATGAAGCAGTGTGCATTCTCGTTGGCTCCCCCACTGTGTCTGATATATACTGAATCCTTCGACTCTGGCAGTCTACCAAGTCAGTGGATTGATGCATCGGTCTCCCTCATCTTCAAGTCAGGAGATAAATTACAGGCCTCAAATTACCGGTTCTTAAGTCTAACTTCTGTCGCATCCAAGGGGTGCGGAACGGTTATCATTATCACCTTTCCTTCTGCAGAATGGAGTACTTGCCGACTTCCAGCATGGGTTGATACCTGGAAGATCGGTACTTACCAATCTTCTGGAATGTGTTGATGACTGATTTATCTCTACATAAAATTGAACATTTTGGAGTAAGAGAAAAACTTATAGAATGGATCGGAGCTGTTCAGAATGACATGCTTTTATGAGATACCCTCCATCTGATAGTGCATCGATGATAGTTACGAGTGTAGTGCCTCAGGGAATAGTTTTTGGCACAAATTTATTACGCATTTATATTGTGGATCTCCATTTCCTTTTTCAGTCTCTGTACTCTCAATATCGAGTTGTATGCTGATTGCATGGCTGACCACGGCACCCTCCAGGAAAAACTGAACGTTGTCGATTGGTGTAGTATATGGCTGATATCTTTGAATAGCCTAAAATGCACAGTTCTTCACCTGAGAGAAAAAACCAACACCTGCCCTATTATCTTGGTGATTCTTTGGTTGAGTCGATTGATTTCCCTGTGGATTCTAGACTTAATGAATGAAGAGCTCATTGATCGGATCATATAACTGCCATCTTATCCGAGGCAACGAAGATGCTATACAATAAAGCATTTCCAAGCTTGAACCTCAAAATTGTTCCTTATTGTACAACAATTTCTTGGAATTAGCCGGGCGTGTTCACTAATACGACAAAAAACTCTTGTTCGGCGTCGCTCTATCAAAAAAAATGAGCTCCAAACTTAATCTTCGTAAACACAACCCCGAACTTTCTGAGGATACGTTTATGACAACAAACAGGCAACGTTTCTTGTCGAAAAGGATTTTTTATGTGCCTAGCGGTGGCAGAGGGGTTAATTTATTCAAGAGCAGATATGAGTCATGGTCAATTCGGGCTTGACAACCGTGATTTCGTGCATCTGTGCATCTTTGCATGATCATTTCTCAATTTTTGTTGATTATTGGACATTTATTCAATGAATTGAATCAACACAGGTCCAGGCCTCGACTCTATTCAGTTGTTAATAATTATAATAATAACTTATGTCCTATTTCCTGCTACCAATTTGTGCCTTATAATAATTAATTTATTTTTTATAGGTACCCCGCCGAGCCGAAACCTGCGAAGTAGGAAAAATTAGACGTGAGCATTTTGGTGAGTTGAATATTCGAAATGAACTCAGTTGGGGACACACAAAGCATATTAATCCTATAGTTTACTGATTTCAACACAAAATGTGTATTGACCTCAATTAGACCATTTTCTTTATCGGGTTAAAGCAACGAGATACAGCGATTGTAATTTACATAATGTCTACAAGAATCTCATAGAAAAACAACCCTTCCTTCTGAGCAAAATCATTTATGATGAATGAAATATTTAATTTTTGTGTTTCTTTTTTTAAACAAGAAACTGCTTCAGCATATGGTGCCCGTCAAGGTATTTTCTTGTTTAAAAACTGATATTCCGTGAGAAAACCCCGAATCCACCGGAATATTCAGAATATTTAAGTCTTCGAAAAGTGGATATATTCGAAATTTCACTTCCACCTTATTCGTTCGTGCTTTCGAAAATTCGCACTCGAATTCATAAAATATATTTATATACTGGGTGTGAATGAATTGTTGCGAGAAAACAAAAAAGTGATTCCTTGTCTAAGAAGTTTTTTTGACCAGCCCCTGCCTAGATTCAACCCCTTGAAGATGTGGCCCGGAAAGCAATTTTTAATATTTTTTTCTAGAACCTAATATGACAAAAAAATCAACCTAAGTCGTCATGTTAGGCGCGCGAGGAGGCACTCAAGAATATTTTTATAGTGTTGCCCTATGATTTCGAGAGATAGACAAAATCAACCCTTAAATTCATTTTGACTACTAGATGAATACAAGTGATTCCCACCCATACGAGTCATTCTACGTATCTGTTGATAATTTGTTCCCCAGAAAACGGTGACTAAGCAAAAAATTTGAAGGCATTTTATTCGTTCGAAACAAACGAAGCTATCTCAAATTTTTTTTTTAGATGGTAATAATGAATGGTGAAAATGATTCGTGCATAATGAATTTTTGGCGGTGATTTTTTATACCCCAGTGCAACATCAGGAAAAATATTTTTGTGTCTCCTTTCTCGCCTGAAATGTCCGCTCAGTTTCATTTTTCTGAGATATGGATTTGGCTTTTGAGAAACACTTCGAAAATTGCTTTACTGGAGACATCTTCAGGGGGATGTATCTTGTATGAATTATATGAAAGACCCTCTATACTTTTTAACCAGGAATCACCTTTTTCGCAACAAGTTCTTTACTCCATGTATATTCTCACTTCAGATGATATCTAAAATTAAGCCGAATTCAAGCTTATCGAATTCTTGAATATATTCTTATTTTTCTTGAAATACTTATTTTTTTTTCAGACATCACCTCAAACTTCATCCAAGAACTGACTCCAAAAACTGCGGCAGAGAAATGAGGGAAAAATATTCTCTCAAGAGCTGTTGATCAACTTCATACAACGTAATGTATACATTTATCCATCAAGTAAGATATTTCTCAGATATTCGAAGACTATTACTTCGAAGTTTGAATCAAGGAACAATCGTTCGCAGTGAATTGATTAATGAAAAAACAAACTTGGTACTCCATTCGTTCTCCCATTTATGCTCCTACGTTCAAAATGCCGCATCTTTTTTTTCGAAGGTGAGGGTTGTCGAGTTGTTACACTAATTATTACCTTCGTTTACAAAAACCATTCCCTAGTTTTCGAACATCTTCGAAAAGTGGAAATCAAAACAAGAATGTCATGTCATTTAATTCCGTTTCTTTCATACGTGTTGTATGAAATATAGGATGAGAAGCAAACTTTATATGACAGGAATGTGTTCGAATAATAAATATGGGCAATTTTGCACTTTTTTGGAACAGTGATATATCATTTTTTATCGAGTATATTATGATGATTATTGGAGGTTTGGTGGATTTTTGTAATTAGTGCTCTAGGATCTAGTTTGCTTTTGTACTGGCTTTTTGTACCCAGGCCCTACATCCTAATACTCTGATTGGTTCTATTTCATCATCTGTCAACTTCTTTGAAGTTTTATTGCTTATTGCAGTAAATGGACTCTTGTTTCTTATGTAACAAGCTGTACTGATGGTTTCAGCCCAAATTTCGTGAGGAAATCCAACATAAATCTTACCATATCCAACAGAGTGAGGTTGAGCCTTTATGCCTTACCGTTCTGTTGGGGATTGTAAGGAACTGTTCTTCTATGATGTATACCATTTTCTAAATAGGTGTTCATATCAATAGTAGTATATTCCCCACCGCTTTCGATGTGTAAGTTTTTGATTTTTCTATTATGCTAATTTTCACTTCTCATTTTATATATTTTAAATTCATAAAGTACTTTTCCATTCTTCTTCTAATAGCAATTTGTATATAACTAGAAAAATCGTCCGTGAACGTGACAAAATAATTTACCCAACCGAGAGATGGTTTGGATATCGTTCCTACACCTGTCTGAATAAAATCTTTAGTACTGTTGTAATTTTTGTTAAGCTTACCTTCGGTAAAGGGTTTTTCCTTGAATGCATATTTCACACCTCCGTCCAGCTTATCACTCATGCAGTTTATGACTTGGTTTTTTACTTAAAGATGTCATATTCAGGTGTCCGAATTTTCGATGCAATGTGGTACTTTTACTTATTACTTTTACTGTCTTTCCTACAATTTTTTTTTGCATCTGAGACCACCTCATTATCATTAATAATTTCTGCCATACCTTTTCTGATGACAATTATCGAATTCTTCTCTTCTATTCGACTTATCGACAATAAATTATCTTCAAGTTGTGGAACATATAGAACATTTGAGAACTCAAGTTTTTTTTCCTCTATATTCTTCTTGGATATCTAAGAAAACCTTTCCTCTTCCTTCGATTTTCATATTTCTACCCTCTGCTGTAACTACGTTTCCAATATCCATTTTTTCGAATACATGTAGGAGTTCTTCGAATGGTGTCATGTGATTAAATGCTCCACAATCTATGGTTCATTTATTGGGTTCAGGTACCTTACTTCTACGAACACAAAGAGCTCTTTTTTCTGTTGTGACTGTGGCAGCAACTCGTTTTTCTTCATTCTCAATACCTGGTTTATCTTCCTTTTGTTTAGCTCTTCTTCAAAATTTGGATATGTGTCTTTTAGCACCAGAAGTAAAACGGATATCAACTATTGTTTGAACTTCCTTCTCGTTTTCACTCTTTTTTTCATTTTAAGATTGTATTCAGTAATTATTCTCTGATAACAGTGCTTTAACTTCATTTTCTTCTTCGGAGTCTCTTTTGATACATTTTTTTTCAACATTAATTTCGCTTTAACAGTCTTAGTGTATAATTTTAAATCTTCTTCTTCAAGGTTACCTACTAATCCTTCATTCCTCATTCATCGGTAAACACAGACTGAAAGATTATCAGGAAAGTGGGTTCCTGTCTTCATAACTTTTCTATTTGAATCCTGTATTTTACTCAATAATTCTTGCATTTCGATCTCTCCACTTTTACTCACTGTGACCATTGCCTTCACTAGCATCACAGTGTTTAATAGATCAAATTTGTTGTGCAATTCTTTTTATATTTGCCAAGTATCGTAAGTTTGCATTTCGACAATCACCAATGTAAATGTCATTGACCGATATAATAGAAGGAATGAAAGGGTTTTCTGTTTGGGCCTTTTCTATCCGTTAGACAATTCCCCGATGAATCCTGGATCTATTGCTTCCCGATAACCTTATTGTATAAAAGCTGCCTTCACTCGGATAGACCATGGTAAATAATAATTGTCTTCAAGCTTCGGAATACAGATTCGTCACTGCCGGCCATCTTGTACTAATTCTCGCTGAGGTTGCTGTTGGATGAGAGTAATCTGTTACTATCATAGCACACATGGGCTCAGAACTTTTTATGATGATTATTGGAGGTTTGGTGGCTCTTTGTAATAAGTAATTATTTGTTAGTCTTCATTACACTACAAAAATGGACAAGCTTCACTTTATGACATTATTGACTCTCATCAACCTCAAGATACATCCGCTACTCTCTCACCGACTACATCTCTCCCTCTCTCTCTTTTCATAGATTACACATTAGATTTATGCCATAGAAGTTGACATTAACAATATCGCCAACAGAAACAACTATTGCTTATGCAGCCAATAATACTAATTTAAGTAAAGTAACCGAACCCCCAACAGAATTCATAACATTACTCGATTATTATCTATATACTTTATTTCCAAGGCAGAATCAATCTAGTATAACCTGAGTCGAATCGAAGGCTTCGATCTGGCAACGAAAATCCTTAATTGACACTGTTGGTGCATGCGCACATCTTGTTTTGATTTCCACTTATCGAGACTATACGTTCACCCACATCGCGTTTCAGAATTGGGCTTCATAAAAGATACACACTGTCAACAATCCCAAACAATCTGTTTCCCTTCCCAGCTTCACCGAATGAAATGAATTTTTTGTGATTATAATATTCTCCATTCAGTTTTATAATGTCAGTCGGTAGGCCATGAAATATTCCATGATGAATGTTATTGAATCTGATGCAAATTGAAGTAGTTTCACCCTTTTTTGGTTTTCCTTCGAAAATCAAGCAAAGCCCACCTTGTTGTACTTGCTCTGCCTTTGCAATGAAAATCATGGATAATTTGTTTTCTTCGAGTGATATATGCTTATGCTCAGAAACTGTTCGACAATGCTATATCAAAACGTTTACTGCGCAAAGATGTCACGAATATATCAGCATACTTGGAACACTGCAAATAGAACAAGTATCTCAACGAATGAAAGGAATCCATGGTTGGCATTTATGTACAACTTTGAGACTCACCATTTATACGTTAACGAAGCAGAACGGAGAATTGAAAAATTAAATTGTGAAACCTTATCGTACGTCACGTGATTTAAACTTGATATCTAGGGTTGCTAGTGGCAAGATCTAAATTCTAATTCAGATTAGTCTTCACTGAAGGTTTGGGTCAATTTTCAAATACGGTTTCTATGAATTTATTTTTGTCGTCTGATCGGGTAAAAAATGCTGAACAAATTCCAAAGGATCGATATCGAAAAATATGACCACAGTACCTATAGTTGATGCATTCGTTTCCCGAATGGGGATGTAAAAATATCTAGGGAAATATTTGAAATGACGAAGAAGCAAATGTTAAATGATTTCTAAACGGACAACCCATCTGAATCGACATTATGCAGCTGCCTTTGAAACAATAGTGAGATTGTACAATTGTGAAATACTATATGCGTTGTGTTGTTTTGGTATGCTAAAAATTTTCAACGAGTTTGTCATCATGTTGGTTGTTGTAAGATGGAAACAACCAACGATAAACCCCAAAAGAGAAATTTAATAAGTTAATAAGCGAATTCGTGCATTGATATTTCGATTACATTTCTAGAAATCATGAATTTCACAAAACAGATAAAATGGAGATAAAATAACTATTTTTTCAAGTAGCTTATTATATAATTATGATATGAACAAGTAACAATCAAACTCAACAAAACTTCTTATAGTAGATTCTTGTGATATTCCTTCACATATATCAAATAACCACAATGTGCCATAGTTAACAGAGTTTCGAAGTTCGATGATTCCCTTCTATGCGAATGGGTGCAACGTATAATGCCGGCCTTATACGTTACGGTTTACCGGATAGGTTGACCAATATTAACGCGAGACCTATCAATGCCAGTGCGTCATCGTCCTCCTTCGATTCCATAACGCAGCGAACTGAAAGAATCCTTCGGTAAGCTGGACCATCCCATATATGTAACGGCGTCATCAGGCATTAAACCTGCACAGGTCAACCTCTCCGGTAGACCGGAACGGGCCACGTTATTTTTACGAACGCTGAAGCCATCACAGTATCTTGACCTGTCCATGCTAGCATGTCAGAAATAAATGTTGCCTCGAGATAATAGATAGATCTCTTCCTCTATTGGTTAACCGTAATATGAGCACACAAATTTGACACTGCAATATATCCAAGAATAATTAGTTCCCATCCAATATCTCCGGCAAAGCTGTTTACAATGGTTCGGCGCGCGTCTTCGAAAAGTAAAATTAACGTCAGCCCAAACCTCCCACGGCTAAAATATCTCGACTTTTGCCAGTAGGCGGATAGTAATCCGCCTGAAGAATTTGAAACTTTTTAACTAAACGAACTTGAAGCCGTTTCTTAGCATCTCCTGCTTCACGAGCACACCAGAGCAGATTGTGATTCTACAGGTATAGGTTCTTACGAAATTGTAGGATTCTGGCGTTTGGTTTGTAATCAGATTATTCAAAGTGAATCTAATTTTCTCTTCGAATAAAAATAATCATTCGAAATCTTCGAAGAAAATGGGAAAATTCATAAGCACGCTTTTCGTATTATGATAGTAAAAGCTCGAGAAAATCCTTTCATGTGATTTTTGAAAGAAACCAATTCGTTCCTCGGAGTTAGTC
Source organism: Myrrha octodecimguttata (assembly GCA_958510865.1). NCBI lineage: Eukaryota > Metazoa > Arthropoda > Insecta > Coleoptera > Coccinellidae > Myrrha > Myrrha octodecimguttata. The sequence continues at coordinate 20,678,804 of OY294061.1, read as the reverse complement.
ATAATTCTTTAGGAAGTTCCACATAATTCTTATCGTGAAATTGTAGTGGGTATCCAACGGAGTCTTTGAAGTTGAATTTTCGAAAACAGGGATTTTTCTTCATTGCAAAAAAGGTGAGAAGATGTATTACAAAAACTTGTGATCTAACGGGAAATGTTATAAGCCTTAATAATAATATAAGGATGAGAAATCTGAATTCATTCATGAGTCTAATGATATTATTTTCGAAAGTATTCTGCAGTACGCTCAGAAAACATGAAATATTTCGATAGTTAAAGGAAGTTGAGGATCAATAATCCTTCTTTCGATACGCCAAGCCAATGGAATAAAATAATTCATTTATTTGCTGTAATAACTAGCTACACAGTGAGTGAAAATGCGAAACTTCATTTTAGGAAACTTCGAAACGAAACTTGAAGCAATAAAATAACTCTAAGTCCTTTACATCATAAGATTCACAACTTAATACGAGTATGTAGATAACCTTCTTGAAAACTTCCTGAATCATCTGAATTTGCTTAGTGAGTGTGTTGAAGACTTGCCCTCATGTTCGCTCAGTGTTGAACGGTGGATAAAGGATAAAAATATGGAGCCATCTTTCTAGTTGTATTTCTGTTCTAACACTCATTAAAGTCGTGGTTTTGCTCAAGGAAAAATAGAAGAAGTCGGTTGTTGTAAAGTCCATATATAGTGAGAATATCGTTCTGCCTGAAAATAGTTCGGCATGATTCTCTGTATCCAATTCCTAAGATAGTATTGAGCGCTCTCTTTTGAGCGACGAAGATCTTTTCTGCAAAATTTGTTCCACCCTAGATTATACAGGGAAGAAAAATATTGGTAGTTGGCATGGAAGAGTATTCTTATATAATATTTCTGATTCGACTTGTTTCTTAGAACATTTATTGCATAAATAACGGAGCTTGTTCTGAGGAACAGCGCGTTATCGTTTCGTCACAATTTCTGTAATCTTCGAATTTCGAGCTGAAATAGATCCCAAACGACTAGGTTGGACTCACTGATGAAGAATCCGTGGTAAAATTTGATTGTGTCCATCTGACCGTGTATGCTGTAACTTTCGAAAGGAATGACTTAGAGCCCTGAAATTTTCAGGTCAGGTTTTGATCCTGAATATCTCGATTAATTCCGTTCGTTCCTTGGCCAAATATGCCGAATGGTTTTTGTGTTACATCCGTTGGAAATTTTGATTTTTCAATAACTCGAAAAATATTCATCTGATCGAAATGAAACTTGGTTGAAAGATGAACAGTGTCAATAAGAAGAATTATTCATAAAAATTTGAAAAGAAATCAATGCACCAATCAACCAATCAATAATGCAGTTTCAACCGACCGAACCAAAAATGGTTGTGTCATCAGCATATGAAACATTCGGCAAACCACAATCCACTAAATCATTTATATAAACATGAAATAAGAGTGTCCCCAAAATACTTCTTTGTGGGAGCCCTCTCTCCATGATGTTCGTTCTTGTGATGTATAAGAGGTTGTTTATCTCTTATACCTGAGTTTACTTCTGCAACAATTTGTCGTGTATCACACAGTCGAAGGTTCGATAGGTCGACAAGTAGCGCTGCGGGAATCTCTTCCCACTTTTCCAATGCAATCAAGACAGCTTGTTTCAGTTCGAAGATTGTAGTTTCGGTTTTTTTATCCTTCAAGGCAATCCGAACATCAGATTCCTCTTTACAGTTGGGATCCCTCATACCAATGACCTGCGTGGAAACTCGATTCAACAGACCATCCTACGTTTTTATAACCTTCGCAATGCATCTTCCAATTCAAATTTTCTTCAAGGATAATTTCCAGGAACTTAACATTATACTTCCGCTGCTTCTGCGCATTGCCTTTCTTAACACTTAGATCATGACATTGTTTCTGTCTGTTATGAAACCTCATAATATGAGTTTTGGGAAGATTGCAATATAAATGATTTTGTGAAAACCACGTATTCAAATTTGCAACCATTTGATTGCATTTATTTTCCAAAGTATCCCTTGGCACATCGGCTACCACAACCGCAGTATCATCCGCATATAACGAAAAGCGAGCACCGCCGCCCAACATGTCTAGTTCATTGATATATAGACAGAATAGTACCGATCCTAAAACCGAACCTTGTGGTACATCGGTGGTCACATCTACAGACTCTGAAACAATGGTCTGCGAACTGCCCAAAGATGCATATCTTAAAGCCACAAATTGTTCTCTGTGGAACAAGAATGATTTTAGCCAGGTTAAGGATTTTTCCCTTACTTCAAGCAAATCTAATTTCTCAAGTGAAAGTCCATGGTCGACACAATCGAATGCCCTGCTGAGGTCACAAAATAATCCAACTGGGCATTCTCCTTATTCCATATAATTCATAATGGTTTCATGAAATGAAATCAATGGCGAATAAGTAGAATAACCTCGTCTAAAACCATGTTGGTTTTATTCATTATTGCATATTTAACCAAAAAATTATCCAATCTATCCAAATAACAATATTCAAAAAGTTCCGAAAAAGCCATGGACACCGTTAGCAGCCGGTAATCTTTCATACATTCAGGATCACTCTTCTTAAAAATCGGAACAATTTTTCCCATTTTCAAACAACACGCAGAAGTGCCTTCTTTGAATGATAAATTCATCAAATAGGTAAGAGTGCGAATGAGAAAACAAAGTACTCTTTCAACAATGAAACAAGGTATATCATTACTCCCAGTTGATATTTTATTCTTCAGCTTGGTGTTTATCAATTAGAGAATCTCGGATTCAGAGAACGGAACCTTGTGTTGTCAGTTTTTCTAGTGGGCAAATTCAATAGTACATCTGTTTCTGGAATTTTATTGATCACATCCTGCGGTGCCAGAACATTGTTACCATAGTTTTCGGATCTTTATGCATGATATTATCTTTTCTGATATTAATATTGTCTACTTTCCGTTTTCCCTTGGAAAGTTCGGAAATAACACTCCATGCTGCCCGCGAAGGATTTTTGGATGAAACAATCAAATTTTCAAAATATTCTCTCTTAGTGTTATGTATCAACCCATAATGGACTTTTCTTGCATTTTCATAAGCCTGCGTAGTATGCTAAAGAAAATGTCGTGTCATAAAAAGCTCCTTTAATTTACTTCTAGATCGTTTCACTTCTGAACTAACCCAATTTTTTTAAACGTTATGTTGTTGTTTGAAGCTCTTCTTCAGAGGAAAACACAAATTGAAATAGTGCAAAAATGTAGTGTAAAACTCATTAAACGCAGCATCTACCACGGGTGTTACAAAAACCCGATACCAATCTTCATTATTCATTATTTCAAATTGATTGATGTTTTGGACATTGAATGATCTTTGATAGTAACTTGTATACTTCATGTTATTCGGTTGAGGTCCATCTATCTCCAAAAGAACAGTTCCATGTTCTGAGATGTTATCGAATACGCAACATCAGGTACCAACATTTTCAAAATAAACAAATATGTTACAATCGAAGTTTTCATTTTTCGTATGAGTCTTAGTTGAAATCTCCTGTAAAAATTATTCTACATTTTGATTTTTGGTTCCAAAATTTCATAAATTATATTGAAAAAATCTCTTAAAATTCCAGAAGGGGAACAATAACAATTCATCAAATAAGTTAAAACCTTGTCTGTTTTATGAGAGATTGCACATATTTCAATCATTTTTTTCAAAATACAGTACACATTTAGATCACTTGATGACTTGATTGAACATCTTTTTTTTTCCCCTTTGAAAGCGAATCTACTATAAGAATCATAAGATGTGCATAAGTAATCATTTTTTACATACAAAAACTTCAGGTAGTCTTACTTTTCCAAGTATTTTTTCATTTGACTTTTCACTGGATGAAATTCTTGTATTCAGCAAAAGAATGCTGGGATAAAACATCAGCCCTTGTTGGTATTTCATTCCCTCAGATATAAAAAACGCTGCACACACGTTCCGTTGGGCCAAATTGCTGGATCCATCGCCTTTTTTAAGTTTTTTGCTTGATTGCAACCTTGAAAGACGCATATTTTTCAGAGTATTTCGATTTCATTATGGAGCATATAACTTCAGAAAAATAAGCTTTGAGATAACCCTGTCGTTCACTCTCTTCTGTTTTCGGATCTATATACATAACTATGATAAGTATAATTTGTGTTTGTTATACCCATTTCAAGAATTATATCTTCTCGACTGTACGATGGCCGGGGTTACGAGGGACGAAACTCACACATTGGGTATCACTCACATCTCCTATATGATAAAGCCAATCAAGGCAATTCCTTATGTGCATATCGATAGGGGATCGGCTACCCAAGGATGGAATTCCTTCTGCATTGTGTTGTTTATAATATATTTCGAATTCACCTTATATTGAGGATTATCAAAGCTCTAACGTTGTATCTGCGTGATAAAAATCATTCTGTACGGATAGTGAAATATTTCGTGAGGACGAATCGAAATCGGTGTTCAATCGAAGATCGGCTAACACAGGTATGGAATTGCATTTGAATTATTTTATTTGTAAAATATATTTGGTAGAATTGGAACATAATTGAAAATTAAAATAGCTCTGACATAGCATCTGCAGACTAATATTGTAGTAATTCGATAAATTTCAACATATAACAGTATTTGAAATAGTAAATACTGACAAATTTTCTGGAACCTATGTTTCTTCCATTCCGTGCGTGTGTTGGATTTCATTCTGTTGTTTATTCTCAGAAATGAATGAGCTTAACATGTTTCAATGTAATTGAATTCGACAGCGCGCACTCGAACGCTACGGAACACGATAGACCCGGTCGCCGCGGCCGGAATTCTCCACAGAATATAAATATATAAGAAGTGAAACGTCCCTTCAAACCGACGGAAACAAAATACGCCCTCACCGGGGATGGCACGAACTAACAAGTTGCACGGTATAATAGAAATTCAGGGAATTCTATACCGTGAACCTGGGTGGCGATGCATTGGCGGGAATATATTGCATTTCAAATAAATGTATAATGTACATTTTTGAATTAAAGTTCAGATTTTGAAAAAGAAATTTATTTACGATTCAATAGGTACACCAATTTCACAATATTATTCAAGTACAATGATCAATGAGTATTTCTGACAGTACATAAAAATACAATATTGAACGAAATGAATACTCAATATTTTTTATGAAAAATTTGGTTGGTCAAGGAATTCAGAAGAGAACCTTTCCGGAGAGGTACATTACCAAAATGTTTTACAACCAAATAAAAAGTAATGATAATGTGACCATTTGCACAAAACTGAAGGTTGAATGACTGGTAATGTTACATCGTGAAAACAAAGACATGATTATCAATGTGGAGATTTGAACTTTTTTGTTCCACTCAAAAATCCAATACATATACCTACTAACAAAGGGTTCATACTGTAGTTGAAACATTAAAACTGTAGTTCATCAATGTTTTGGATTCATCACGTGAAACAAGTTCTTGGTAAAAACAATCATGCAAATGATCTGCCAGATAAGTTGATTGCAACTATATGTATAAATATCGATTTGAAATGTTAGTGGCTCATCTTGCAACAACATATTGTGTATGTATGGGTCTTTCGACAAAAGTTTCCTCATTCTTCCTCATTTCCAAATAGATTTTGGTGTGAATATCAATATTACCCTTTTAAATATAACTTGTAATGTTCTATCATTGTATAGAGACATGATCTTTATATAGTAGTTCTTTACAGAATGAATTTCTCCATCATGCATCATCTGAGAACGTTTGAAATGAATGGTTTCACTTCAAGTTAGTTGAGGGTGGTGGACTCTGAAATAGAAATTTTAAACCTGGAGTGAATCGAAATTGGCAATATAAAACGAATATATTACCTCCCAAATGAGTGTAATCTCTCTATAATCATTTCATTTTATCCCATCACAAAAAACAATATTTTCATAAAATGACATATGTCAACGGGTGAGAAGTCCATTTGCTTAAAGTTGAAATGACAGAAGCACTCGGGCGTTGATTGGCTGAATGGATATCTTCCGTTTCTTTTTTTGGATGGCGAGACCTCTTTGTCTGATGCCAAGATTCTGAACAGAGCTTCACCCCCCTGGAATTCTCTGAAAAGAAGAGATGAAGAGAATACTTTTGCCGTTGCCGGCATCCCCACTCATGACGCTATGCTGTACGATGATGTATAAGCTGTAGACAAGTAGGCGTATTCTGTAATCTGTGGCGTACATTTCGATATGCAGGGGAGTCGTGTTGTCGTCTTCTGTAGTCATAAATAGAGAGAACGAAATGAAGGAGGAAAAGCTTATACTTCTAGTCAGTGGATATCGCGAATTGTTTGATTTGAGTAATGAACATTACTCAAATCAAGAGAGGAAAAACAATTTTTGGAAGAAAATTGGGGAACAGTTGAACCAACTAGGCAAATACGGGTGAAAATACTTTTCTAACCCTCCACGAATGATCCGTTGATTTCAAACCGACATCAGAATGCATATAATAAGATGTCTGGAAGAATCTACCGCTATTAATGATGGCTAGGTTTCATACTTGAAAATTTCGGAAAACTTTGTTGACTGGGGTTGCCAAGTGAATATTTTAATTACTCCTAGCACACTGTCATGAAAAAAGTTCATATTCATGCTTGTAATCATTGGAGAAATACTTCGATGAACAGTGAATTATGATTTCGTGACAAAATATTTTTGAAACGAAGTTAAACAATACTGAAGGCCAAGTTGATTTGAATTTTTTCTATAGTGGCACAACCATTACGTATCGGGTAATTACCGTTTCAATTCTATAGTTTATATTATGATTGAAATCCCAAAAATAATGAAGCATCTTTATGATATATTTCGACGAAAAGTATGTTTTTGACCATCACAATTTAGTGTTTCAATGAACCCTTTCAATATGCCAATTCCATTTTTCAAGTTTTTATTCACGTTCCGCTTTTTCACACAGCGAGCTAACTATAATTATATTCGCGTCCACAAGAGTTTCCGTCGACACTGACTAAAATTGCCGGTCAAGTGCGCGCAGGAGGAATAAAATTTCGGCCGGCCCTGGTATGCCGCGGTCGCGGCTGTTGCCGAAGTGAGCTTAGTGAGCGCTGGCGATCCAAATCATTAATCAACATGAAGCATACTGTGAGTAAACTAGAGCCGTGTCTGATCGCGTTCCTTCGGTGAATAAAACGGAGCAGCGTGCTTCAACGTTGCATGCTCACTATTGGCAGTGGGATTGCGCCTTGAAATATCACCTACTGAACGCTCCAGTGGCCTTTGGCCCAGTAGAGATTATGTGTCACCAAAATAAGTTAGTTTGAAGAAGATGTTTTAGGGTGATGCTCGTTGCTCTGGCAGTGATATAGTTATATGTCGGAGCTATTTTTTCATTTGGTGTTCAATGTTCATCAGTTTCCGCACCTACATCATTAACGATCTCGTTGAACTTGGTTTCCCCAGTATTATTTCTGAATTGTTAATGTTTCAATCAAGATAAGAGGGGAATAAGACTAAAGTCATTCATTACATTCATTTTTCTTGCAGCATTTTAAGTACCGCTGTTTAATTTAGCATCAACAAGAAATGAACCCTTGTTTAGTTGCAAAAATGGAATAATTAATGCCAGTATATAATGTATAATTTTTCAATGCTATGACGCGCAGAAGTGTCGAAGAGAGAGTGAAATCACAGGATTCGAATTTATGGGGAGATGCCACTCCCAGTCGTGTGATAGAATCAGATGCGCCATCTCATCAGATTTCAGATGAGTTTTTCGGAAACGTATTGAGGGTACCCAACACCTGAAACAAACACGAAAGTGTCATCATTGATTACCAACATCAATTTCGATGTCATCTGGATGAAGTGAAGTTAATGAAGTGATACAAATTCTGTTCTTGATCACTTCTTTTGGAAAATACTTCAAAGCCGACAGGTCTATTTTTACGCGCTCGTTCGTTTCGTCTAAATGTCTGTAATTTTCGAATTTTGGGCTGAAATTGGTCTCAAACGACTAGGTTCGACTCACTGATGAAGAATCCGTGGTTAAATTTGATTCTGTCCGACTGGACGTCCGTGTGCGCTCTAAATTTAGAGAGAAAGTGCCTAGAGTCTTGAAATTCTCAGAGGTTAGTTTTATATCGACAATATCTCATGGGTCAAATCTGCTCCAGCATATTTCTAGTATAGTTTAAAGTGCGATATCTTTTTTTCGAACCTAGCCTCCCTTCTGCTGAATTAATTTTTCCGAAAACAAAAGATTCCTCGGCAGACAACAGACAATCTCACGGACAGCGCGTGTTTCATCGTGTTGACACGATGCAAATTCATTTCGTGAGAGACTATTTCGACTTTCTCCGGAATATCAGTCATCCAGACACATTTTTCCAATGAAATCAAAGTTTTCTTGACATTACTATTCTATGAGACAAAAATTTCACGAGATGTTTCAATTGTTGATTTTTATATCAATCGTTATAAAAATGAGCAAATATTCATCCAATCTTCAAATATTCAATTTCATGGAAAGTAATAACTCATCATGGTTGTAGTCTATGGAGGTTTGTTATTCATTTCAGGTTGTTTAATAGAAAAATTCGAGACTTCAAATTTCCACCACCGAATTTGATCAATTATCAATTGCAATGCAGTCCTGAATATTGAGAATAGCTTATCGAAATGTAAATATTACCACAGTATTCAAAAGGCCTAGATAACCAAATTCTAAATTCAATCCCTCTAACTTCGTATCCTATACCAAAAAATTATGGAGAAATTCGAACATTGTTGACTTTCGCTAATTGCTTCAGATTTTTCAAACAACATATTTCAAAGATTTCTATTTCATTGAGCAAAATATGCAGAAACACTTAAAATTCTTCTATTAGGATTTTTGTCAGAAGGTTTTTTCAGGATGAAAACCGCACCATCATTCGCTCCAGCAACTATATTAGCCGAATTTCCTGAGTATTATCACTCAATTAATTTCATGAACAGACTCAAGTTATATAGCTGGTGATCCAATTCCAGTTCTCTGTTATACAAACAATTAACCTCCGGCATTCGCGTGTGATTCATTCAATAAATCCCTAGTAAAAAACTCCGCTAAAGAATAGGACATGTTGTTAGTCTATATTTTCAATCATAGGAATCCTCCTATAAGACTGGGGAAATTTCGTTCCTGACGTCAAGAATATTTATATCACATTGTCCAGTCGATACGCTCTCTCAGATTATAACATTTGAAAGCTGGACCAAAGACACAGGAGTATACTTGTTGTTCTAATCAGTGCCCGGGTTAAAACATTAAGAATTACTCCAAAAAATGCTGATTATGAAATAGCTTCCACACTAGATCGGGATTATCACCTGAATATTGTCTAAGTTCCCTTAAAATCCATCTACAGCATTGATTTGGAGAAGAGTTTTTCATAATGCCAAAAGTCTGTGTAGTCTGAATCCGGGTCCAGATGAGTGTAATCCGAACAGCGAATGCAATAAAATTTGACAAACCATTCGGCGAATAGCAAGGACGGCACTCGAGCTCAGTCTCGAATAATACATTCAAATGCATCGTTCGAGTCGTAAACCGAGTCCTGACGGAGCAGAAAAAGAGCTGCGACGAATCATAAAACTCCCTGTGATTTATTGCATTCGCTGTTCGCATTACACTCATCTGGACCCGGCTCAACATGCCGAACAGAAAGATCGTGAAAGCTGGTGCAGCATTCACTGCAATATAAAATGCCTTAATTATAAATTGCCAATATAAAAAATTCGAATATATTTGTAAGTATCGATTGGAAGAATTAACTATCACTGGAACTGATTACTTAGTACCGAAACAGGCGGTGTGAATTCCTACAGATCCGGAATATCGCAAGGGGGCTAAGGAAAGCGAAACATGGAGGGATATTGCTAATTGTCTGAACGTGGGGTGGATGATTGTAATCAGAAAATGATTATAGTTTCCTGGCTTCACACCGAAGAGAAAAAGCGAAAATCAAAAACAGCCAGGGCACCGGAAAAGGTTTATTTTACACTTTTGAAATGAAATTTCAATTAATTTTCACTTTACAAATCACAACACTTTTGAAATAAAATTTCAATGAATTTTTCACTTTACAAATCAGAAGAAAATGATAAGCCTTTGTACAATCGTGTGAAAGAAATGAAATTCATATTGGGCGCAACAAGAGAGTAAAATTATAAATACCGTTTTCAGTTCTCTGATTGTTTTTGACTTTCGCCCCTTCCCTTCGCTGTGAACCGTGTAAATTTTATCATTTTCTGTGTACAATCATCCACTATTCGCCTATTCGGCCTTCGTAATAATTAAACTCCAAACTTACTCTACAATTACCAATCTACTGGGTAGATTCTTCCGGAAGATATTATGTTCACTATCAGTGGTTAGGCTGGCCGTACACACCCAATATAGAAAGAATCTACATAGGGAATATATGTGTAGAGTAGGTTTTCAGTTCAGTTAGGAAGGTCGAATGCTTAAATGTCTTGAATTCGCAAATTATTCCTTAAATAGTTGTACCCATTCAAAATTTTGAACCGAATTGCAATCTAGTGCTTGAACGAAAATTATAGCTTGAGGCTCATGTAGAATTTCGTGTGGACAATATGAAAAGAAGATTTGCGTTTGACGAGGTCAATACGTGTATAGATGACCGCTTTGGAAACGGAACAAGCGCGTAAAAGCTCCTTACCTCACGTCATTGCTTTTCTAAGAAGAATCAATTAAATGAATTGATAAGTAATTCGATTCAGTATCAAGCATATATTTATGATCCTCAAAAAATTTCGTATGAATCTTCAAGCTGTCATTTTTCAATCAAGTAATGGATCTCAAGTCGATCCAATCTTTATTTTCGGAGATATCGGGAAACCAATTTTTTTTTCGATTTATATGCATTTGAAGCAATTTTCTGAATTAGGTAATTTTATTCAGAAAATGACCAACTAACCACGAATTAATTATTCGAGTTCGAAAAATTATTTTCGAACTCAGGAACAGTTTCGTGTCCTTGGACGAAACAGGTTGACTACCTAGTTCAGTATATTTTCAGTGCTTTGAAATTTCCATATTATTATTTCCTTCGCAAAAACTCCCCGACAAACAGGAAATGTGGGTGGCCAAGAAAGTAAACTCTGAATGACCCATTATGGTAAAATCTGAAACAGATAGCGAAGTTTTGGAGAGCAATGTAAAGGGTAGTTATCTGTTCAACATTCACAATTAATCTGAAATTATCACAATAAAGACCCAGTATCTTGTAAAAGTGTTGGGACTTGAGAATCATATTGAACAACACCAAAAATTTCATCAGAATTGAATGGGCCACGCCAATGATATCAATAAAATAAAAATAGGACAAATCACTCTGTTGAGTCTTAGTAGACCCCCAACCGTAAACCAAACATTGTTTCCAAACCGTGTGTACTATTGGAAAATTATCCTAAAATCTGACGGTCTCCTCTGGAATCACCCTCTATATCTCTTTCAATACCCGCATTTCATTATAAGGATCATCACACCACCACAGATGAAATAATGTCTGTCTAAATATTGTGTTCGAAAAAAATGGTTTCAAACGTATTTTCACTTTTCTGAAAGATCTTTCCTTCAATGTTATATCAGGTCCTTTTTGGAAAACTTTTCAACAAATGTACCCTGAAAATATCTTTTCTATACTTTGGTCACCAGTCATACATTTATTGACAAGGTTTATATGAGAATTTTTCGTTAGTTACAGGTGTCGGATGAACTAATTATTCTTGAAGTGGATACCAGAATCAGAGAGTTTCTTTCACCGATGGTTCCAGTTATTGATGATTGAATTATAAGTTGTGAGGAATTATGTTGAAATATAAGTTATCTCTTCGATAAAGCTCACGGAACCAAATCTCCGAAAAACCATACGCACCATAATCGGACCCTTACCTCCAACAACGGTAGTTTACTCGCTACTTTCCTTCTCTATATTCACCGAATTCTGTCTGTTGAGAACTTCTTCACTCTTGCATATCTATGAAAATCTCATAGACGTATCTATGGAAAAAGAAATCCAGAAGAAAAAACTAATTATACATTGGTATGAATGAAAATGAAGTACGTGAATGTAAATAACCAATGTTTTAAAGCTTATATAATATTTTTTCTCCGATCTTGGGAAAAGTGACACTATTTTGACCTGTTTTCTATGCGCAGAGCATTCCAGAATAGTGGGCAATTAGAAAATAACAATGCGGCAATATTCTTACTGCATTGCTGTAGAGTGCGCTTTTGTTGCGAAAGGATTAATACAATAAAATGAAACAAAGTATGGTTTTACTTTTTATATTTATAAAGATGGTGTGAAAGAAATAAAAGAAACATCTAATTTATAACGATATTCTTGAACACAAATTAATTTTTTTAATATTTGCATTTATTGTACAGTTTTTACAATTTGTAAATTGTACTGGAGGGCAACGAGGATTCATAGACGTTGAAGCTGCATGGCTAATTGTTTGGTTTATCTCGTTTCGATCATTTGAAGTCGGGGCAGGGGTGTTGAAAATTTTATTAGCCACTTCAACTTTATTATTGAGTGATAATTCAATATATTCTTCCGCCACATTGGAAGATTTCCATCCTCCGTGGCGCTTTGAAGAAAGAATATCATTTCCAGCATCTACCAAATGTGTTGCCGACGATCTTCGGAAACAATGTCCTGTATATTCTGTCGGATTTGGCAACTGTAAATAACTCGCAACAATTTGCTGTATTTATCCAAATTGATTTCTTCCAATGACTGTCTTCCATCCTTTGGCCTTGTTGAATTTAAAAAAAAAACTAGGATTCTCGAAATCATCAGGCCTAAGTGTTTCGTATTTTCTAAAATCTAGACAAGCACTGACGTGAAGTCAGTAGCTAACCTAACCTGAAAATTTCAAGACTCTAGGTCCTTCCTTTCGAAAGTTACATCACACACGGCCGGACGGACAGAATCAATTCTGACCACGAATTTTTCATCAGTTTCATATATCGTGACGAACTGATAACTCGCTGTTTACCAGAACAAGCGCGTAAAAACGCAAAAAAACCTTTTCCTGCTTTTTTTATATAGTCCCCCCATGAGATTTCATTATTTTCTGTTAATTTCGAACATCTGGAAGTGGAGAACTGAAAGTGGCATAATCTTGAAGAGGTGTGAGGCAATAAAGTAGTAAACCATTGTGAAGCTCTGCTCACACAATATTCACAAGATGTGTTATAAATATTAAAAACATTACAACCTTTTGATAGAATGGTTATTTCGTCATAGCATAGTTGCCGAATACGTCGAAAAATTCGTAGATCTTCTGCTTGGTAAAAAATTACGCCCCCATTAAAAAAAACTGAAAGCGCCGCAAATTTTTTTTACCTAATTAATTACTAATTAATTTTTTTATCTAATTAACTTCTTTGTAGCACAAAATACGTCGGTGCATCCGTGAGAATGGAATATTTCCTTTATTCGGCAAGTGAGCAGAGCCACCGCTCTCAGAAAAACTAAAAGCACGACAAATTTTTTTCTTTGACAACATATTCCCCACAAATATTCGACAATTTCTGAAATGGTTTTCATTTAGGTCGATTCTGTTTGCGTATTGCTATGAACCTTGCTATTCTAGTCATATTACTATCTTTTTAATTTATAGCAATATGGCCATGATGTTACGTATTGTGTTCCGAGTGTAATAGCAATGTTTGTTATGAATTTTGTCGTAGCAATATTGCTATCATGGACAATAATCGGTGATTTTAGAGCTGACAATACTGTATTTTGTGACTTTAGAGCTACAAGGAAGAAGAAAATAACCCTACTTTTTGAGTTTTTTTATGATTTCGCATACATAACCTCTATATACGGCTTTCATTCTTCATGTAAACATCGAGATAAAAATGTTAGGAAACAAAGAATCAAATTGACCAATTTCCTGGAATATTGGTTATGATTACTAGAAATCAAATGCAGCAAAATGTTATTCAGGCGTTAATAATTCGAAATTCGATAAACTTAATCGTTGCCACCTTAAAGGGATTGCTGTTGTTGAGATTATAAGAATAATTATCTCAGCTGTTGTCTACTATACCTGTATTTAAGTCTAAGAATTTTCCTTGAAATTAAATATTCTAGAGAACCTTGAACACATTTACATTAGCATATACTTTTTTCTATTCATGTAAACATCGACTTATTCAAAAATGTTAGAAACAGAAGAACCAAGTCAAATTGATCAATTTCCTGAATACCAATAGAATATTGGTTTCCAGAAATCAAATGCAGCAATTTTATGCAGCCTCAATGATTCGAAATTCGATGAGCTTTTCTGTTGGAAATTCAGAGGAATGGCTGTTGTTGAGATTATTAAAATACTATGTCGGTATTTTAGTCTAAGAATTTCCCCTAAAATTAAATATTCTAGAGAACCTTGAACAAATTTTTATCAGCACATACTTCTCTATCTTCAATATTTTCGAATTCTCGGAAGAAATACTACTGAAACAAATGGATGTTTGTAAAATCCCCTTTCTAACCTATCTTGTTATCCATTATAGCAAGTACTATTTTGAGGTTGCTAACATAACAATATTGAACGCAAGATTCTTGTTAAAGTGACAGATCATATTGCTCAAAATCGTTGATCAGAATACCAATAATTCCAATCTTGTTATTATAGCAATATCTTTTTCCTAGCAATATTGCTATTTGCAAACAGAATCGACCTGCATTGACTTCTGTGCAAGTGGCACTGCTAACTTACTAAGTCTATCAGTGATAAGAATATTTCAAAATATATAGAATGTTTACACAAAGACAAGCCAATAATTCAACTAGGATGAGTTCGATTACATACATCAAGAATGCAAATCGTTTATTTACGATTCCAGTTTCGAATCTCCCTTCTACTGCGTCTTTCGACAATGCACGATTGACGGCCGAAGCCAGGAATCGGTTTATTCATTCATGCGTTCTTTATCCTCGTAGATATACTGATGCTGGTGGCGACAAAATGTCGCCGACTGCCGACAGTGCTCTCGCGGCCTTGGCGCCATTTAGACGGCTTCGACGAATTTATTCATATTATTCGGAGGAATCCGAGTAACGCCGAAATCAACAGAATAACCAATTATTTATAATGATAAATAAATTGTGGGTATTACAAATTCATTACCTGCAAATTTCTTGATTCTCATATCTAGAAAAAGATTAAGTATTTGAAGCAAATGGCAACATCAGAAGACTCATTTTACTCATCCCAGTGATGGATCGATTAGGTTATCAGTGAATGAAAACTGTGCTTTATTGATGAAATAAGTTCGAACAAACTGTTAATTCGGACGATTTTATTCTCAGTGCAGTTCAAAATAAAATTGATTTTTTTCATATTATTTTGTTAATTTTGTCACATCAATGAACATGCATGAATATCACCTAAAAAATGGTTGCACGTGAATATGGCCGCAAATTTATTTCGTGACGAAGAAGAAAAATAAGTAATAAATAAGAATCAATGCAGCTCGATCTACAAGACTCCAAGAAATCGATTTTAACTGAATGTATAAAAGGAGAATATAAATAGGTATTTTTTTCAATAGCTCTTACTTATTCTCAGAAGTTGGAATAATAATTTATTATTATTATTAAACTGAAAGTCACTGTCTTATAAACACCTACTCACAAACCTTATCACTGTCACTGTCTTATACCTAAACACTAAATCACTAATTTAAACACAAAGTCACTATCTTGAAAAAAATTATTATTATCACAAGAAAACATTTATCGAACGCGAACGAAAGCTCTATCCACCAGTCCAGCAGCAACAGGAATATGGTGAAGAATTATTGAAACATCCAGCCGTTGAACGATCCGTACCCCGAACCGAATAACGCCGAATTTAACGGAATAACTAATTATAAATAATAATTATAATAAAATTGATTTTGATATAATTTTTTAATTTTTGTCACATTTATGAACATGCATAAATAATATCACATAAAAAACGGTTACACGCGAATATGGCCGAAAATTCATTTTGTGGCGAAGAAGAAAGATAATAATGGGGATCAATGCAGCTGAATCTGCTAGACTCCAAGAAATCGGTTAATACTGAATGTATAACAGAAGAATATATAGATAATTTTTTCAATAGCTCTTAGATTCTCAGAAGTTGGAATAGAAATAATAATAATTTATCATTATTAAACTGAAAGTCACTGCAGCATTAGAGGAATATGGCGAAGAATTATTCAAACATCCAGCCGTTGAACGATGCGTACCCCCTCAGACCATGCGCTAAGGAAAATTAGTCTCTGGAACCCATCACAAAGAAGTGGCATTCCCTCTATTTCTAAGCAAAATATCTCATTGGTTGGATGGGATCACAGAATTCACAGACCAGTTGGTCTGTGGATGGGATAAATCCTTTACTTGGTGATCGTTCATTTTAAATTTTAAATGGAGTAGAATGAATTACAATCATTGTATAATCTTTATACTATGCTACAATCTATTGTATCAAGGTTTAAAAGCGATCCAAGTTTCGAATGAGGCACTACTACAGTTACAAACTTGAATTATTTCAAGTAAGGTAACCATGTATTTAAATGTTCTGCAGGCCTATATCTTGAGAATTTGTAAAAGTGGGGAATACCACAGGTCCGTCAAGGAGTTTTACTGCCTTGTTCTAAGATTATATATCTCCGAAAAGACGAGTAACGCCTATACTAAAATTAGCAAAGGGGAGTTGTACCCAAGATAAACACGGACAAAATGGTGGTGGAAGGTGATTGTTCTTCAAAACCAAAACAGTTATCACTGGCGACGTGACTTTTTAATTTATGAAGAATTTGGATTGATCTTCAATGGAACCATTCGAATTAAGTCAATGAAAGATATATATCTAGTCAACTTAGGGTCTAACAGAGTGGAGCGAAGAGCAAAGAACCTACCTATTTTGTCACAATTTGCTCATACTGCTTCACTCCACTATGTAAGAAAAGAACCCATACACACTATGAATGGAATGAGTAGCCACCTATATTATTAATGACCTTTTTTTCACTTAATTGGACAACTGAAGAAACGTGGTGAAATGGTTAAGGCTATATAATCATTGAGTGCAATTATAATTAATGAACTGATGAATACGGAAAATGGGTTGAAATTCTATCATTTTCAATAATAATTTGTCTTTGTCCGTTTTTTATTCAAAGCCCAACCTTTAAGAGCACTATTACTCTCTATATAAAAATAAAATGAACAAATATTTTTATTTCAATTGTTTACAATTCAACAATTATGTAAAATTTGTTTGTCGAAAAAAAACTTATGTCATAATGGAAATATTACAATTAGTAAGTTAAGATGCTATTGATTCTGATACAAAATGAGATGGTTGGTTACACTTTTCACTCCATTTTGAATAGTATCACTTTTTTTCGTTTCGTTGTGCATCCTTATGGTAAAATATCTTGTCCATATCAACTTGACAAGAGAAATTCGATGATTATCCAAAAATTCACCATCATATAGATGATGATCTCTAGACTGACGAAATCTTTCATCAGGTGGATCCGAAATTATTTCATTCATAATTATGTTCATCACATTTTTATATTTCGAAGAAAATATATGATCCCCATTTGGCGAATAGTGCATTCTTTATAAATACATATGCTGTTTACACACGAAGAAGCCTTTATCATATTGCCAAAGGATTTTTTTTTTGTAATAAGGATGTCGTTTCCCCACTTTCCAGAAAAGCTAAACATTTACCACAAGTTATGCATTTTTTCAAAGATTTTACCACAAAACCTTGAATATATGTGATTACATCTTCTAAAAATGAGGATGCTAGAATGTGTTCTGTATCGTCATTTATAGTGATCTTTCTAATTTATACATTTGAAATGATATTATTGTCAAGAGTGATAGCGTTATCAGTATCTGCTCCTCTAACTCCGCTAGATACAGGGTGTTTTTGTAAGCAGATTATTGAAGATATGCATACTTCTCATACAGCTGAAAAATGTTTGACGGTGATCCTGACTGAAGAAGAAATCCAACTTTGCCGGTTTTAAAAACGTTTTATAAATTCCATTGAAACCTTCCATCCCCACTGAAAATAATATGAGACCAGTTTTCCTACAACTTGTTATTGCTAGTACGTCCTTCAAAGTCAAACTTAAAATGCAATCTTTCATTTCTTCGCATTTCCACAAGAATATGGTTTCTATTTCTGAAGAAAATCCTCTCTTATAAATACAAGCAACAAACTTAATTCTAGAATTGAGAACATCACAATTCCTCTAAAACTATTCAAACACAATGCATGCTCCAAAAATAACAAAGCATCGGGCACACCCTGACTAAATGTTGGGTTGCAATTTTCACCCTCATTTTGTCTTCAGCATACTGCATAGGATATCTCTTTATTTTTGGAGCAGCACTAAGACCTTCTGTAGTTTGTATATTGACTAGCTCATCGATATACTGCCATTTTATAGTTTGATTATTTGCAGTTTTTAAAATCTCCCACTCAGTTACGAACCAACTTAATCATATGATAAATATCCAGAAAAATGAATATTTTATGTTTAGTACCTAGATGATCAAAATAAATTTTTAAATTATTCACAGCGCTGCAATCAGCACCTGTTTCGCCTCGACAATGCTAGAGGCAGCACCATCGAATGTGAGAGGCGAGATTATATCCCCTGATTCATGTCAAAAAAATCAAACAATTTTTCAATAAGATACAAGCTGTTCCTGATAAACCATCTATACAAAAATAACCGATCAATACCAAAACCAATAATCCTACTTTCCACCCATTCCACCTTCTTACATATGGACATTTCATCCATCATTAAATTGGCATAGGTTGCCTTCCCCTCAAGTTTGTTTTCTTCAACTCTGTCCTTAATAGCTGTCAATGATTCTGTAGTAAATCCTCGACTTCCATTGATTTTCTGATACCACTGACTGACCATTGAGGTATATGGCAAGGCTTTGTCGAAAGTTTCTCTTAGTTGTAAGCTCGAGGGGAATATAAGTGTTGTATTGTTCACTTTTGGCCCTTTTGGAATTCTCTTGACTACGTCGGCTACTGGCACAGGTAATGAAGCCTGAAAAAATATATGATGTGATATACGTCTAGACAAGACGTCTAGACAAAAAAATATATTTTTTTTAAATTCGACAGCTCGCATCTTTTTTCGAGCCGAACCTGAAAAAATGAGGAATTATTCTATTTATAGAAGGAATCTATGGTTGAAATTTATTTACATCTAAATAACTCACAGGGTGAGTCTCACCCTGTATAATCCGGTTCTGACGACATACAGAGCAGCTGTTTCATTTTAAATGGCCTAGTTTTTATGGAAATAGTCATATTTTGTACATTTATTAATCTATGTAGGTACAATCAGAACTTACCTTTTTTGTTCGCCTTCCTCTTCCACCCTTCAGCTACTCACGGCGTCACTGAACGCCGCCCGCGCTGCGATCTCCTAAGGCCTAGAAAAAAAAACAATTCATAGACATAGAAATTATTGAAAATTGACCCGCCCAACGCTGCTTGACTCAATGTAAAAACAATCGTACTCGTATACGGATATACTGACATATACGGTGCATTTTTTCCCTTTTACGATGTTATTTGCATAGTTTTTCGCAAAAAAACTGGATTTTCTATTTCAAAACTTTTATCTTCATAATATGTTCTCGATTTTGAATAATAATTCAGAGTTCTCATTGTTTTATTTGTCTGATATTTGGATGGGAAACTTTTTGAATAATTCCATCGATTTTGTATGATGTATGTAGGTTAAACATTGGTTTTAGGGCTATATTCTGTAGATTTTAGATTCGGTTTGAATTTCGATGGATGTGCTAGCCTTATTTTTTGTGTGTATTTTGATTTTTTGCAGCTGTCTGTCGTGAATTGACAGTGCTCCGAGTAATTCCATAAATGTTTTCACAATGTGTTCAATATGATTGTTCCAGTTGAGCCTGTCAATAATTGTTAGTCCCCTGTACGTATATGGATCTACCTTCGATTTTTCATTATTATTCATAAGGACGCTTTTAGGTTTTAGGGTTTTTGTCTTGTTTGTGAATAAAATGTAGGGTGTTTTTTTTTTCATTTATCATACTATTTTATCGACAGAGAGCCAATTTAAAATGTTTTTCGAATTCTAATTTTATCTTCTCTTCGACAGTTTCTTCATCTCGATCGCTGACAAGCACAGTATCGTCGGCAAACAACCCATACTTGCCGGCTAGATTTGGTTTCGAAATGTTCTCCAAAGGTTCATTAAAGGACCAAGTACCGTGCCTTGGGGACCTTACTTCATTAAAAAAAATTTTATTCAAGGATGAAATTTTTTTTTTCTCTGAAAATGGTGATAACATTTTAATGGAATTTTTCACAAACCTCAGAGTAGGTATTCAACAACAATGTTCCAAATTCCACTTCGATCCGATATTTTCGTTTTTTGTTATTTGGAATTTCAACGTTATTTCCGCAATATTTCGCGAAATACAAATGCAATCATATTGAAACTTCGTAATCAACTGGAGATTACCAACACACAACGAGGTCCAAAATTTCGTGTTGATCTAATAGTTAGAATTAAAACGAGCGCGGAAGAGCTCGTGACCTCACGTCAGTGCTTTTCTAAGTTTTTTTTGGTGTTGTTTATGAGGGAAAGTAGCTCAGATCAACTGTTTCTCCAATAGCAGAATTTCTTCAGAATTCATACTGTTCGGTAGATATAACGAATAATTCGATCAAAGGACATATAATTAATTTTTCTATTATTTTTGATAATATGCATGTTATTGCAATAGTCCTATAGTCTGATGGGTCCGTTTACGGTCCTTTTTCATGAAAACATTTAGTAATTTCACAGTTGTGAAGTACTTATTCATTTGACATAGCAAGTTATCTTAGTTATAGATAAGATCTTCAGAATGTCTTGTATTCTTAAAACATCACAGGATGTCAGAATGTTAAATAGCTCTTCAGTACATTTTGCGAAAAATACTGATTTTTCTGATATTAATTCTCAAGGTAATGATGTTTTATTATTATTTCATTTTGTCTTGCTGATCTTTGAGTGTTATTTATGGTTTTTTATTTTTCTATTTTCTCTCTCGATCCTTCGAAATTTCTGCAATGCTGTAATCATCTGATAGTTCACAACATACACAGCACCACATGGATTTACCACTCACCACTCCTTATCTGTCCCAAGTGTTTAAGGTCAAGGATCATGCAGAATTTCGTGGGATAATATGATTCGAATAAGAAAATTATAAAATATTGAAAAAAAATTCAGAATGCTCATATCATGATCAACCAAAATTTTCACACAAGTTGTTTCACCAGCATTTCCCACCCCATTTATCATGATCAGATCAGTATTTTCCGAGTTATTTCAAAAATAAAGATACTGACGAAAACACCACAAAATTTCACATATTTCTCACCGATATCCCCGAAAGAAAAAATAGGATCAAACTGAAACTAAGAACACTGTTGTTAAATATTGACTTTGAGCTCTATGTCATTTATTGAAATCTGATGAATAGTTGTCGAGAAGTTGCGCGTCATTATTGTCGAACTAGTATCATTTGCAATGCATGAGGATATTTAACATGAAAAATCAAAGAAGTATAACACCGCAACGGTTTAGCTGATTTGTCTCAACAGTTTTAATTTGATGCGCCGCCTTCATTAGAACGCTAGATCTTTCCATGCCCAAATTATGGCGACAAAGAACGACCACGAGGAATGTTTCTTTGTCGCTTATAAACTACTAAATAAAAAAAAATGCTCGCTCTCCCAATTGTCAACCATAAATCAAATATGCATTTCTCAGAGTATTCCATGACAACGAGTATATGACATCTTTCACTTGGGTGAAAAATGTCCAAAATAATATGTAATCGTATGTGAGCGTGAAGCAGCAAAAATAGAAAAAGAAAGAGTTTGTAATGATTTTTCATGAACACCACCTGTAATTGGACTCTGCCCTCGATAAAGGGTTTGATATTGCATTCCGTAAGGGCGTTTTTCATGGAATTCAATGATTATGTTAATAACCTGTATCAATAAGACTCGTGTGAATTCAAAAAAAAAAAATTGAACCAATACTATTTTTTGAAATGTTCAACTATGTGGAATCGGAGCAACAGATCCCAGATTCCTGAAACTAAAATTCTTGTTCAAAAAATTTTTTTTTAAAAGGTATGGTAGTGAAGATATACCTAGGTTTCAATGAAATCATACAACTTCAACATTTTTTTTTATTGCTTGCTGAAAAACGCTAAAAATAATTTCATCATAGTCCTAATGTTGTGCTGATTAATGTTTCATGCTCATAGACAAATGTCATAAATGCTACCTTCAAAATGCACAGGATTAATTTTATCTTATGCTCATTTTTGTGGCTATATTTAAGATGGATGATTATGATGCAAAATTAGGGTGTTGAACGGAATCAACACAAGGGAGGATTATGGTAATATATATTCCAATTCATCCTGTAGTATATGAGGTCCATCGCAAATACGACATGAATATAAAATATGCTTAGGAACATACAGATTTCTCCTTGATTTTCTTTCAATTTTCTATGAATCTAAGACTCTCTCCTATACGATGAATAAAATCTTCAATGGGTTATTCGGATGGAAATCTAATGAGAGGCATTCGAAAAAAAACATGTTTTTCAAAAAAATTTGAAAAAATTTCGAAAACGATTTTTTTTTTAATTTTTCGTCGATACTTTCCTCACAAATTTTTCTGTTTTATTGCGCGTCAGTATTTCACAAGTAGATACAGAGTTCTATTTTGATGGCTTTAGTGTTTCTTGAAATATTGAGGAAATAATCTCAAAATTTCAACAAGTAATCTTTTTTTTTTTCAATATCTCCAAAAACGTATATCGGATCGATCCGAAATTTGAAACACTGTGGTTGAATATCAACCAAATTTTATCGTAATCTGACCACCTCCGAAAACCCGAGCATTTCCACAATAAACAAGAAACTTTTGTAAATTTCTTCACCCCTAAATCCCCACAAAACTATGCAAAAAGTTGCAGGCTGGTGTTTTTCAACTAATTTTAGCTTCGACGTAATCACATCAGTACTTCTTGCGGGACCGAGAGCACATACGGACGGAATTAAATTTGGCTACGTATTCTTCTTCAGGAAGTACAGCCTAAACGTTTGAGACCATTTTCGGCTCGAAAGTCAGAAACTACAGACATTGTTACGAAACGACAACTCGCACTGTTCCCCAGAACAATCGCGTAAAAATGTTAGACAGAGTTTAAAGGAAATTGAATGACATTTGGCTCATTTTGCTCCCTTATATCTCCGAAAGAAAATATCGGATCGAATTTAAATTTGGAATATTGCCTTTAAATAATAACTCTTAGGTTTCTGTTGAATTTCATTGAAATCTTATCAGTATTTTCCGAGAAAAAAAATTTTTCATCGAAAATTTCACAAATTTTCGAATAAATTTTTTTTTGTATCTACACGAGATTTTGCTATAAGTTGTGCGTTGGTATTCCAAAACTGTTCACGATGTTCCCATTTGGATGAGTCAATACTTCATGTGATATCGAGGAATTAACCTCAAAATTTCAAATGGGCCTAACTCCGAAATGATCCTACCGATTCCACCCACTAACGAACTCAATCGAGATATTTGGACTCCAAACCTAATCTTCAATTTCAAATCGCTAAGTTTTTCCCTTCGAAAGACGAAATGATAACCACTGTTCCCCAGAAAAAGCGCGTAAAAATTGAACAATTGCGTAAACGCTTCAGACTTCATGTGTTTTTCTCGTTTTCGTTTGAATGGTTTAGTTAAGCATTATCACAAGTCATTTATAACTAGGACAGTATTTATCAACTTGTACATAGTTTCCTCTGTTATTAAGATTCATATGGAGGTTTACTTTGAACGCTGATTTATCATTTATTTTTCGAGAAAATGGGAGCAATGCTCATACCGTAATAACAGAGTTGGTGCTGCGCATAAAATACTCGTAGCTCAACCAGCATTGGACGATTGCCCGCGAATGAGTGATTGAGTCAATTATGTGCGATTAATGATACCTAATTGTTCAATTTCTTTAGCCCTTTAACTGTAGGCGTTGCGCTGGTTAAAGGAACTACGGCTGTAGGCTTCACGCTGGACGTAAATACCCTTTTCAGGTGTGAGTGGAATGATGTTGAGCTACGAGATTGCATTTTTTTTTTCACTTCGGTTTTTATATCGAGAATTTGAACTTGCAGTAGACCATAGAAATCAAACCAAACCAACATTGAACGCATTCTCTCCAAATTGTTCTCGAAGTTTCAGATCGCTGATACCGATCCATAATAATTCTTCTTCATGTCAAATCTACAAACACTTCTCTACATGAGCTTGCCGCTATCGAAGCATTGGTTTATCGAACCGGTGAGCAGTTTTTCACCTCGAGCTACGTAGGTCATCACGATCAGGAGCCCCGACATTTTTTCTTTTTCATTGGGAGATTTAACTCTTATTGGTGGAAACATGTTCAACGTTTAATTGATTTGTGTATCTTCTGTAGTTCTTTTGGGAACTGTGGAACAGGTTCTCACCTATTTTTTTTCATAATTTTTGCAATAATGGAAGTGGGCTCGCTTATGTGTTCATAATTCTCGTTTCAATTTTTTCGAAATGACATCAAGATTATTATCATTTTCAACTGTTTAGTCTGCGCCATGTCATATATATCCTCGTGCTTCCTCCTCTGGAAATGAGCGAGCGTCTTGTTATATTCATTTGCGCGTTTTGCACTACCACATAAAATGGTTGTGAAGCGCTTCCTCCTGAACATAATTTCAGCTATCTTCTGTTGTTCAGTGTGGAGTTATTTCAATAAACGAATAAAACCAAGGCAACAATTTCCCCGAAATTCGAGAACAAACCCACCTTCAAAGTATTTTTAGCTGTTTTCGCGGAATTTCCTGCTACGCTATTAGAAATTAAGTGGGTCGTTTTTTGACGAATAATCTTTTAATCCTTTCGAAACTTATGAGGTGCCATAATAAAAAACAGTAACTTCTCAGAAACCGAATGTAAAAAATAGGCTCCTCAGTCTCTAAAGTATTGAATTCTTGAACTGAGTTAATACTTGGCCTTTACAATCTCTTAAATTCACAAATGCCCAATTGAACAAACTTCGAGGGGCTGTTTGACTAAGCCTGAGGAAAAATCTGTTTTTGTGGGGTGTTATTTGAATATTATATGCTCTTGTTTCAGCTACGTTTATGGAGTATATGCTGTTATTTTGAAATACAAGATTATAGCCCTTAAGATATCACTATTTCGTGATTCCAGATAGAGCAATAATCGCTAATCAAGAAATTGAACCTTTCAGCGAAATCTGGTTTCAGTTCTTGATATTTCTCCCTAGATGAGAGACAGCAATCCTCTACTCACAAAGTGAATTTCTGTTCGAGGGATTTTGTATGTTGTATTGTGTTTTTATCAGTTCTATGCTCGAAATAATGTCACCATCATTCGAGAAAAATTATCTGATATCTTTGTCAATATAATCGTCCTCCAGAAAGTCACCCGTTGGTTCTTATTACTTCTTACGTACTCAATCTCAAAATTATATCCAGCTTACGCCTCTTACTTAACTCCAAATGGAATATGCTTTCCATTCCTGAGATCTTCATCACAATCTTGAAAACAATTCCGTTCGACATTCTACTCAATTGAATTATGTAAATGATTCAATACCGTTCACAATATTTCAACAAATCCATAAACAATTTATACTGCTAGTTTCCTGAAAATCTCTTAGATTTGGTGCATTACCATTTTCAGAAGTTTTTTCTTCCTCCATTACGGATCCTATATACTATATTCATGATCTGCCGAAAAAAATAACACTGGTTGAAATGAGCTTTCAGACCTTAATTATCTAGAATATTCAAAACGTGAATTTTTTCAATGTGATTTTCTGTCTGATTCTCTCACTACAATATTGTTTGGAAACACTGCAACATCATTTCAAAATTCCAATATCGAATCCATGATCTTCTGATATTCTGTTGAGGCACATCCAACCCCAAAAGTTGAACTTTAATTCCCAAATGTATTAGTTATTCTTTGCTCGCGTCATCATATCCTATGTTTTAAAAATATTGTGTTCGATATAGCTTTTCACTTCATCCTCAGCCTTCATCTCATCGATCATTGCCAATTGTTCCCCATGTAAATCAAAGTTTTGTCAGTGTGGTATAATTGTGAGCAATCGAAAGATTCCAAGTAAAATGAATATCAAAAACATAAAACCCCATTATCTTAATCGATTTGAAAACTCAAATACTTTTTTCCATTTAAGCAGATTGATACTGAAATACATATATTGGATGAACAAGTTTGAATCATAACACACCTCACTATGATTGTATGCGTTGCTAGAACTGACATCTTAATCTATATGAATAATTGTTTTATATCCATTTTCCTTGACCAGTTTATGCTTGCAGGCCGACTCTAAATGTGATCTCTGTTCCTACAATGTAAACAAGCATAATGTCGTTTGTCTGGTAGTTCTCTCCACATATAACACTGGCAGTGTGCTCCTTTCCTTTTCTTTGTTATGCGAGCTCCTGCTACGCTGATACAAGATGACATAAATAATGGTCGCCATATTTCTCGTTTCATAAACCATGGATGGTTTCATTATTTTTCATGAAGACTTAATTCTTCCTTGGTTGAAATTTTTGAACCATATCCTCAAAACAGGCACCTATCTCCTCTTCCGTAATCATGTCTTGTATTGGTTCAACCAAAAACATCTCTGAGGCAAATGTTCAGGTCTGCCCGGAATTCACATCCTATTGTCTAGCTGCCTATTTGTTTGCTGTTCTGTAGTCCTTTTTGGCTGCAGGGAACTTTAACATCGTTGCAAATAGACTATAAAGTGTTATAAAATGTTCGTCGAAAGCTTCTTATTGTTTTCAAGATTTTCCTTTCGATTAGCAAAACATTGAGTAAAATAAAAAGCATCTTTTCAACATCGATGTGTGGGTATTCTCCAAGAAATTGTTTTGCAGTTTTACATTGAAAATCGGCCCAGTCCTTCATGTTTCAATACTAACATTTATTTCAGCAATACAAAATTTCATTTCGTTCGGTCGTATTCAAAACGGAATTGATTAAAATTATAATAGTATATTCTATGCATTCTGGCATGAAGAATGCGTGAGAAAGGCATTGTCATGAATGACAGGCGGCGAATCAAAATATTTAACGGGGGAAGCATAGAAAATAGGAGCATAAATGGAAGGAAACCCAAATCTGTCCAAGCATTGTATGAATAGAATGGTTTAAGTATTGTCAATGCAATTTGAAGTTTAAACCGACTTTCGAAACAATCAAACATCGAAGGACATAAACAGAGTGATTCAGAGAGTTAGGAAATCCAAAAACTGGTGATACTTGTCGTTATTTAATGACCATTAAGCCAAACTTGCTTCACTATAATGTAGCTAGTTTGAGAGATACAAGATCTGAACTTTTTAACTCATCTACACGTGCAAGTTGAGAGCAATGAACAAAGTAGTGTACAACGACAATTTCATGCAGCAACACCAATTACTGGATTTCCTGTTTTCTCTGAATCAACCTGTATATGCCTTCCACTCTCAGTATAATCAATCATATCATATTATATGAAATTTCATCTGCAATTTTACTTGATGGATATACTTAGTATGAAATAACTGGGTTCAACATCTTTTCCAACATAATTCGACAATTTCAGCCATGAATGCTTAATTTACAAATATGTAGATTTGGAATCAGTTTTTTGGGATCAGTTCTTGAGGTGAATATTTGTACATATAAGAATTAATTGAATTAGTTTCTTTTTTTGAGTTTTAGAATTTTTTTTAATTTTCAGGATTTGTTTTAATTTTTTCCTACGTTTTTTGTTTCTGAGTGTTTTTTTTTTTTCGAGAATTGTATATTTTTTTGAGTTTGGAGAATTTATTTTTATTTATTCTGTTGATTTTATTCATTATTTCTCGGATTTTTTTTTCTTTCGTACACTTCATATTCCAAAGAATTTCTGCATTCCTATATGACATGAGACAGATGATTTTTTTTCAGCTCATGGATTTGAGTTATTCCCCCAAGGTATAATATATGATGTTCCTTGAGGTTCCAATTGCAGAGAATGAATTTGAAATTTATTACCATACCTCATTATTTCTACTATGATATTGTCAGTGCACAGGACCTAAGTTCGAAGTGAAGTTAATGAAACGAGAAAAAATTGAGAAATAACGTCAACGTGGAATCAGATGCTTTCATTCGCTTCAACTTATTGATATCCGAATTATTTTCACCTTTTTTTGTTTTGAATTCGGCAAAGAGAAACATGTAGAATTGGTCATGAAACAACGTTAAACTAGTTCTTTGAACGAGACCTGTCATTTGATGAAATCACGAGTTCCAGAAGAGACCTATTTTGTTCTGTTATTGGTTTTTCAAATTTATGTTCTAGATACCATTATAATGTGTCCGTGAAGTTAGTATCCACTTTTCGAAAACGCGTTGGTGTTTCCAAACTATATGCTTACTTTTCCATATAATAAATAAAGTGAATACATAAAATTAATTATATTACATATACGGTTTTTCATACAAACGCATCTAACTTCTGGATTCACTGAGAAAATGCCTGATGTGAATATTTTCATAACCCATACAGGGTGTCTCGAAAATCGGTACCTAACCTTAGTATTTGAGTACCACGTCTGCGAATCTGAACCGTTTCAAATTATTTTTGCGGCTGCAGGTTACGGATGAGTGGTGCTTTTATATGTATGACATGATTTTGAATATGTTCCACATATGCCCGAAAAATAGGGGTGAAACTCAAGATTTCAGTTCCAGGAATCTGTGATCATCTAAATTTGACAAGATTTACTGAGAAGAAATGTAATGAACAATTCGGAAGAAATATGCACACTTTTTCAAGATACCAGAATGATATAGAATGTGCCAAAAGTTTTTTTTGGAGTGGTGAAATTTCCATTCAATTAGTATTTAGCGATATTCTAGACGAGGACAAGTTCTAGTATTTCGTCCAAAGTTTATTTTGTTTTGATTTTATCGAAATGAATTGATGAAATAATTATTGATATTCTATTCGTCAACGTCTGATACGGGTGTGGCATATACTTGCTCTCCCCCAATAATCAATTTTTGTTTCATTAATATTGCATAATGTTTTGAAAAATCAATTTATAGAACTTCAAGCTTCATTTATTTGTACTGGTAAAACTAATAGATCAATTATATAACTGCTAAAGTACTTGAAGTGCAATAGGACCATTCCATAAAAGAACATGAAACGTTTAT
Source organism: Myrrha octodecimguttata (assembly GCA_958510865.1). NCBI lineage: Eukaryota > Metazoa > Arthropoda > Insecta > Coleoptera > Coccinellidae > Myrrha > Myrrha octodecimguttata. Next base: position 20,649,293 of record OY294061.1, on the reverse strand, counting down.
AAACCACTACTATAACCAACTGTATGTGCCTCCTTATCATGTTTCAATGTCCTTAAAGCTACACCAGCATTTATGGCACACTTCAAAAATACATTGCTCAGAATTTTGTACACATTCATTCCAAATTTGCGTCTTTACGTCCCAGAGCAAAAAGTTATTACAGCTCCCGTTTTCCAGAAAAATGAAGTGGGCCAGCTTTCGATTAAAGGTGCACCACGCACTCTGTATTTTCCAAAATAGGCAATATATAGTGATTGAATTGGCAGCAGAATTTCTTACAAATTTATTACAGATGAATTATTATTATTATTTTTGCAGTTGCTACAGAGTTGAGAAAAACTATGAAACTTCCAACAAAATTACATTGAGAAAACTAACCCAAATGAGAAAATTGAACCCAAAAGAAAGTGAAAGTGAACAAATGCACACACGCACACTACAGCACCGCACTTGTCCTCCGGCTGTCAAACGTATTCTTGAAGGCGTTCACTGATGGAGCTCCAACTTCATCCGGTGCAAGCTGATTCCAGCAATCGAAAACCCGATTGCTGCGAAAATGTTCGCGGCTTCTCGTATGAAATCTCTCCCGTGCCAGTTTCAAAGCATGCCCCCTGAGCGAATTAGTATTCAACTCAAAGAGATACGATAGATCGGTGCTGAAAAATACTCTCAGAGCCCTAAACGTGACTATCATATCCCCTCTACGCTTACGATCTGCAAAGGTGTCAAGACTCATGATGTTCAAGCGTACCTGGTAGCTAGGTCTATGAACTCCGAATGGCAGCCTTGTAACGCGTCGTTGTAGAGACTCGAGCATTTGACTATCTCGTCGTAGCCATGGATACCAAACAGGACCAGCAAACTCCAAGAGTGGACGGATGTATGTCCTGAACAAAGCGGCGACTGTGTCCGGATGGCTACCTCTGAAGCACTGCTGGATCATGTAAAACCGTTGTTTCGCTTTATTACAGGTATGAAGAACGTGTTGACTCACTGCTTATGATAACACCTAGATCGACTTGTCTTAGACATCCCTCAACAGCAACACCATCAATGAAATAAGGTTGACTCGGATTATTGTTGCCTAGATGCAGGACACGACACTTCGATATGTTTAGTGGAAGCAGCCAATCGGAACATCACCTCACCACTAAATCAAGATCGCTCTGAAGAGTCCGATGACAGGTCGACCTATTGTACAGTTTCACATCATCAGCGTAAGATGCAAAAAAAGAGGCGAACATGGGTGGTAGATCAGACACACACACAAAAGGAAGAGCAGAGGGACAAGAACGGATTCCTGCGGTACACCACTCAGAACTGATCTCAAAGAGGACAAAACATCACCAACTCTCACCGCAAAAAGAAAGGATTTGATAAAGAGGAATCGATGAATCTCATAAGTGATCCGCGGATACCTAAGTGTTCCAGTTGTAGAGAAGTCGCAAAATGAAGATACAAAACATCCATAGGAATTCCACTATCCAAAGATTTAGTCCAATCATCCAGGCAAGTCAGAAGATTGGTAATATTGATCTTCCCAGGACGAATCCATGCTGTTGCGATGGAATAATTGATTTTTGCAATGCAAACTGAAGGGCCTGCTTACAAACTATTTTTTCGAGAGTCTTGGATACGATGGAAGTGAGGCTTATTGGTCTATAATTTTCAGCATTGAGTTTGTCGCCCTTCTTGAAGATAGGTGTTATCGTGGGGAGCCGCCATGCCGAGGGTACGGAACCGATAGCCAGCACACGCTTCATGATGATGCACAATAGTTCACAGAGGGAAGTTGCACAGGTTTTAAGCAAGATCGGCGTAAATCCGTCAGCACCAGCAGCAGAAGAGATGTCCAATTCGAGAAAATGTTCCTGAACCATCAATACTGGGATAACTATTCCTTCTAAAGAATCGTCATTTCGGGGACAATTTATAACAGGCATTGGACCATCCAGCTCAGTCGTGAACAAAGAGAAAAAGGAGTTGACAGAAATATTGGCTATATCAGGTTCATTATCTGCCACTTTACCGTTCGGCAACAATAGGGATCGATACCTTACAATTAAACTTAGAGCGCATGTACTTGAAAAACTTCCTTTGGTTTATGGGTTTTGTTAGATTCTTCTCATAAGTTATTCTAGATTTTTTAATCGTAGCTGAGAGGCGATCAGAAAACGTAATATGCAGCAAAAAATCTTGAGTTGAACCACTTCTACGGAATCTTTCCCAGAGACTCTTCTTGATACGGATCTCCCTCAATAAGCCATCAGTGATCCAAGGCTTAGTAGGGCACTGTTGAATGGTCCTCGTTCTCGTATTAGCCTCTAATATCCCCTTCAGTGTACCAGAAAATCGGCGCCACATCTCCTCCACATCTGGTTCATCGAGAACCGATTTCCAGTTGATCGTGGAAAGATCACTACTAATTTTATCGTAATCGACCAACTTTTTCTCCTTTGTAACCTTTCTTGGAGACCTAGATACCTGGACCTGAATGTTGGTGGCTATAACACCACATGATTCGATCTTCCCAGTGGAGCAGACAGTGAACCTCAGAGAAAGCATCTTCGTCGTTAACAAGGAGGAGATCCGGTGTTGTAGGCTACTGATCCACCCTTAATCTCTTTGGCTGATCGACGACTTGAGTCAAACTGGACCGCTGCAACATTTCAACGAATGGGAACGACGACAACCCACTCGATGGCAACTGATTCAAGGGCCATACACGAATATCTCTGAAGTTAAAATCTCCAACAATTAGTAGGTTCTCTCTTGACAATGAAAGATTCTCCAAATGGTCAAATAGATCTTGATCATGAACACAACTTCTGGGTCGATATATGCAGCCTAGAGATAGCTCAAAATCAGCTGATTTCAGGTCGAAAAACAGGTTGTCAATACCAGGGGTAGCAACAGAATAGTGAGAAATAGTGGATGAATGAACTATATCATCACGGATATAAACACAGACACCCGCATGGCCAGGAGTTGTAACACTATCACATCGATTCATGGTATAACCTGGTAAGGTAAATTGATGGTCAGATATTCTGTGATTGAGCCATGTTTCCGAAATAAAGATGAACACAGGTTTACGGTCAGAAGTGAGAAGAGACAATTCATCAAACTTGGCGTTCAAGGAAGCTAGATTAGTGTAAATATGAGGCCACTCAACAAAGTTGGATGTTAGTTTTTTGATGATGGTGTTTTGCTAATAGTTGGAATTCCCCTGTTGTACCTGATGGTCAAGTCCGACTCCCCAAAAGAGCGTCGCGTGTAGTGCTCCCTACGAAGATCCTGCAGTTCTTTGATCTGGAGTGGTGTTTTATCATCATCTATGGATACTTTTTTGTAGGCATCCATGGTAGAGAGGATTCGTTTATGACGTAAAACATTACCGGGTACTACTGAATTCGAAAATTCCACCTTTATAGGTCTATGTACTCCTTGCCGAGCTTTACCCAACCTTTTCACTGCTACGACTGTACCAGGTGAACTTTCACTGATCCTTGAAATAACGTCAAGAACAGTTTACCTACCTATCTGACGCTTCATCTACAGACTCGGGAACATTGCGCATGTTGAGATTATTCGCTCTCTTCAAACGTTCTAATATTTCATGAGAATCAACTCGCGATTAACTGCTACCCTGAGCCACTGTTGACAAGTTGGGCTTAACGACGTCCTTCAATTTGGACATTTCGCTCCTCAACATAACATTTTTCAACTCGGAAACATCAGTTTCCAAAGATGGATGGGCCTCCTGCAGAACTCGGAGTTCACCGCTGTGCTCCCGCAGAGATGATTCATGCTTCTTCAGAATTTTGTCATGAGCCTCCACACCCTTCAAGCATTTGCTCAGTTTATCCGACTGGTCCTTCTGCGCTCGCTAGACTTCCGCAATGTCCTCAGCAATACCATTAAGAATAGACAGCCTGGACAAAATCAAGTCCAACTGATTTGATGGTCCATCAGGTCGAGACTCTGAACCGCCAGGATTTCCCCTAGGTGGGCGAGGATTATTTCTTTGTTGGTTCGACATGTCTTCTCAAACTGGAAATCAAATTTTTCAAGAACGTGTGATGAGGGAAATAGGAGACAAACACAATGGACACACACTTCACTCAGCCGAGACCGATCGGTGAGACTCAAACAAACGCACGAGGTAGGTCTGGGTAGATCAGGAAAAAAAAACAGAGGAAAAAAATTCTTATTCCGAAATAATTCAGTTTCCAAAATGAATCGAAACAGGTATGGGTACCCTTAGATAATCAAAATCAAGGCGATAAGAAATCGGAAATCATCAATGTAATTCAAACCAAAGCATCAACAAAAGGAATTACCTTAAGGCACAAATCCAGACCGTGTGGGGATCGTATGCCAACTTCCTTGAGCTACACAGGTGTAATAACTAGAAATTATCCCAAGACTATATCACACTGATTTCAATGAGAATATACCTCCAATAGAAAACACAATGTACCTATTTCCAACAACTGAAGTAGAAGTTATCAATATTATAAATAGCCTGAATTCAAATAAGGTACCTGGAATTGATAATATAAGGGCTGATAATCTTAAGCCTATAGCAGAATTCATTGCTGTCCCTCTATGCCGTATAATAAACAAGTACATCGAAAAGGGTTATTTTCCGAGATCTATGAAAACAGGACTTATCAAACCTTTTAACAAGGGTGGTGATAGAGCAAACGTTGAAAACTACCGACCTATATCATTGATCTCAACTTTTGCCAAGATTTTTTAGAAGATAATGAAGGTGAGAATCGTCAGATTTCTGCACAAATATCAAGTGATTTCTGATAACCAGTATGGATTCAAAGAGGGAAGGTCAACCGACGATGCCATTCGATCATTAACAAAAATGATATATAATGAAATTGATGCAAAAAAACCAGCACTTTGTGTTTTCGTAGACCTCTCAAAGGCATTCGACACGGTTTGTCATAAAACCTTGTTGAAGAAGTTAGATTTGTATGGTATCAGAGGAAAAACATACGACCTCCTAGAAAGCTACCTATCGGACCGTAAACAACTTGTCAAAATCAATGATGTTGTAAGCCAGCCTAGGGAAATGACCTACGGAGTACCTCAGGGAACGGTTCTTGGACCCGTTCTGTTTACAATATATATGAACAGTTTATTAACAATGGATCTGAAGGGAACTGCCCTCAGTTTTGCAGATCGAGTACATGGATGTCCCTGAAAGAAACGGTAGAAAGAGACTTCAGTGCAATGAAGTCTTGTTCCAATTGAATAAACTCACTCTCAATATGGGCAAAACACGATACCTCCCGTTCACATCATATGTAAACAACTTACCTCAACTAGGAAACCTAGTGGTTGACCAGAACACCTCAATTCCAGAGGCAGTATCAGTCAAATATCGGGGAGTAATAATTGATAGACCTTTACGTTGGGATCTACAGATGTCTAGCTTGGCAAAAAAAATCAGAGGATTTCTTGGAAGAATTAAGTATTTGCGAGACTTCCTAGATACAAAACGCTTGAAAACAGTATACTATGCCCTCATTCAATCACAACTCAACTACGGTATAATTAGATGGGGTGGTGTGATAGACACTTACTTGAACAAGGTGAATGTGCTTCGAAAATGGATACTTAGAACAATTTACAGAAAAAAAAGAAGTTCACCAAGTGACGAATTATACAGAGACAGTAAAATTTTGGATGTTCGTGAGCTTTATTGTCTGAAAATTTCGATTGATATCCACAAAAAGAAAATTCAACTCCAACCTGTGGAGCATCAACACTACACCAGACATAAAAAACAAAATGTTAAGGTTCATAAGTGTGAAAAAACTGTGGGTCAGAGAGGCTTCGTTTTTTTGAGTTCAAAACTATATAACTGCATACCAATACAGCTTAGGACTAGTGACTGAGAGATCAATATTCAGCCAAATAGTCAATAATAATCAAATCTAGGAAATGATGAACATAAAAAATGGGATGAATATATATGTATGAGTTTATAGTTGTGATTGTACGTGTGTGTATACCCGCGTATGAGTGTATATGTGGGTCTCGGTGTATGTGTCTATTTGCACATTTGTATGTGTGCTTTGCTGCAGTTGCAGTTATCCTTATTTCGAAACTATGATTTCCCAACGTGTCTTATTTTAAGTTTTTGTTCTTCTTTTTCTGTCCCCCCTGTTTGAGGAGTGTAATAGAGATGAACAGAAAAAAAAAATAAATGATGCACAATACATATATTTATATCACGTACAAGCTGGCACCACAGCTTCTGTGATTGTTATGTTTGTTCTGCAAAATTTTGTCGTAACATCTTTTCATTTTTAAAAAACCTGTAAATGTTCATTTATATATTAATATCACAAAAAGCTATGTTTATATTTCGATTTTACCTTCGTTTATGTTTCATATTATACCTCCATCTGCATTATTACTGCGAATAAACATTATTCTTTCAATCAGTCAGTATTCACGGAGCGCTAAAAAAACGAATTCACTTCTCAAATTTCCAATCATTAATGCAAAAAACCAAAATTATTAACACCAACGGGATAGACATTCCTAAATATTGAATGATCAAGTTGAATATGCATCCAAAAAACGTGAGACATACACGGCTGATTATGTCCACTAAGAACTCGACCGAGACATTGAACCAAACCTGAAAATTTCATTACTCTATGTTCTTTGTTTTTAAAATTTGAGCATAGACAGCCAGACAGAATTGAATTTGACCACGGATCAGTGAGTAAAACCAAGTCGTTAATAAAAATATCGGCTCCAAATTCAGATTGTGATTAGGCGCAGACCTCAGAATCAATATCTGACAACTATGTTCCAAATTCCAATTCAATCCAATATTAATATTTGGACATATACGGAAAAAAAAAGAATTAAATTCGTAAAAACCATTTGAAAACTACCAACACGCTATCTATTGTTGAATTTCGTGTGGATTTAGTCCATACAAATAAAAAAAATATTCGAAAATTTGTATAAACTTTTCTTCTTTATCTAACGCAGCTGATGAACACTGTCGCGTTGCCACGATTAAAACAAAAGCTGGTTTCTTGAAGAGACCCGTTGTGAAACTTTGTCCGTTACCTCTTGAGGTTTAATCGAAACCTTTTACTTTCATCTGCAATTTTTTTTTGTTGTTTGATTTTTTTTAAATTTGTGTCACTTACCACGTTTTGCACAAGTTCACCTTAAACCAATGTTATGTTCCGCTAGATTTTTAATCCTTTCTCATTGTTTTCCATATTTCGTGGCCGGAGAATGTTTGGTTGTCATAAGAATTAGAAATAAGGGAATGAAGTCTGAGCGATTGCTAAATATCGTCACCTCACGCGTAAACAATGGTGGCTTCGCCGTATTGCGATTAAGAACATGCGTTTTCTTTTATTTTTCTCTGGTGTGGACGTATTAATTTTCGAGGTGAAAGGTGTATTATTTTCCGCTATTTCGAGAACTCTGTTTTTCACTAGTTAATTTGACTATCCGCATTATTTTCTTTCTTCCAAACGCATTGACACGCTCGCATTATAGTTTCGTTGGACATTTTCGCCTTCGCAGTGGGTTTGTGTTGTTTCAACACCGCTTTTAGAAAAGACTGAAGTTGGAGCTGATCTCTCGCAGCCAAGGGTCCCTGAGAAGAGTTGGGAGTCATACCGAGACACCGTTCTCCACACAGCGAGGACTTTGGGGTAAGTCATCACTGTTGACCGCATTTTATTATTTTCTGTTATCTCATAAAGTATATTTCGCTCTCGCTCCAGCTTCATAACGCCAAGAAATACAGTCTTTCTTTACTCTCCACAAAAACCTATCGGACGTAACAACTACTCTCAAAAATTCTAGAAAAGCACTGACTTGAAATGAGGAGCTTTTACGCGCTTGTGATACTTCCCGATGAAAAGATTCGTTGATCCTTTTTTTATATGGTCTTCAAAAAATTCAATATGCTTCTCAAGCTATCATTTTTTGATCACTTACTAAATTTCAATTCAATCCGATCTGTATTTTTGAAAATATTGAAGAGATGAAACTTCGAATGGGTACCTCCATCGAAGAAATCTTGTGGCGAATTCTATCATTCGCATATTTGATTTTCGTAATGAAACCGAAAACCTACTCTACAAATACTGAGTTATTTCTTTCGGAAGTTATTATGTCAACGAAAGGCCCAACCACCGATGGCGAACTGAAGACTCCATAATTGAATTTTGGAACAATATTGTTAAATATCGACGTCAAGCTTCAAGATATGTGACAAACTTAGTTGAAATGATAATTGTCAATAGTCTCCGAGAAAAAAAATTTCATTATAAATTTCTGAAATTTTTGAATAATTTTTTTTTTCAATTTAGATCCTCACAAAATTTTGCATCAAATTACACGTTGGCATTTTCAAACTGATTTCGATGTATTGAGGAATTCACGTCAAAATTTTAATAATATCCCCGAAAATAAATTACGATTAGATTGAAATTCAAAATATTGTTTTTGATATCGATTTCAAGGTTCGTACCAAGTTTCACTTAAATGTCATCAAGAGGCAATTCTCCCAAGTGCCCACTGACATTAGAGGTTATAGGAAGCCTTCATCTCTGATGAGAACAAAATCACCAATTTTAGGGGGATTTTTGTCCGAAACTAACCATTTTGATCGCTGTTGCAATGTATGGAGATATTCTCGATGCCAGCGTTTCCAGAAATCTTGCTGAATACGTTGAAGACACTGCCAATGACTCAGGCGATTGGAAGGAAATTGAGTAAGATCAGGATAAGGAAGGGCATTGAGAGGTTCAAGGTTGAGAACATCACCAGGAGAAAGTGCGAATACATCTTCTGGATCCGAATTTATCGCTTCTAGGGGTCTGGAGTTCAATACGGCCTCAATTAAATATAAGACGGTGTAAAATTCTTCGTAGGTGAGGATTTGAGCGCCCTATAACCCGAGTCAAATGGGAGTTCGATTTGATCCCTGCTGCCCATAGCCCGCCCATATGTGGAGCTGAGGGAGGATTGAAATGCCACTGAATCCGTTCCCGTTCTGCGCAGTGTTGCATCATCTTGGCAAGTTCACGACTGGCACCAACAAAATTTGTGCCACAATCACTATGAAGGTGACTAACTCGACCTCGTGGTGCTACAGAGCGTTGGAGAGCAGATAAAAAGGTCTCCGTAGAGATATCCGTTGGCAACTCCAAATGCAGAGATTTCGTAACAAAACACACAAACAAACAAATGTAAGCCTTTGTGGCTCTGACACCTCTACGACGACTGATGGTTATAGAGTACGGTCCTGCGAAATCCACTCCACTAACACTAAAGGGTTTCACTTGCGAAACTCGTGAAACAGGAAGTGCACCCATAGGGGAAAGATAAATTTTGGGTCGATTTCACACATTCATTCAAAACGGAAGATATAATCCTTTTTCCACCGAGTATCCAAAATCTAATAAAAACCGAATTGTGCGTATTCCGGCGTGCAAGTATTCTTCATGATACATAGCAATTGTAAGAGATGTAAATCGTCCCTTTGTAGGTAGGAGGATTGGATGTTTATATTCGAAAGACAAAGAGGATGAATCTATTCTACCACCAACTCTCAGAATACCCTGCTCATCTAGAAAAATATGCAGTTTTTGAAGATATCTGGATAAGGTTTTTCTTCCGAGTTCGGCCGAAAATTCCTGTTCCTGCGTGGCTCCAACCAAATAAAGCAGTGCTTCATTCATTTCGAGCAGCGTAAGAGATCCAGAGCGTTTTGTAACTCCCATTTTTGCGTTATTATTGAAGCGTATAGTGTATGCGACAATTCTCTGAACTTTTGTCAGTGAAGAAAAACTTTCAAGTAACAAAATTATCGAATTTTGGGTTTCCGCAGAAATATTCGAATGAAAGTTTTTGACTTCCAGTGACGCAGTCGAGTCAGCATCGACATTCAAAGGGGAGAAGTCGACACATGTGGACAATCTTTGAGGTCCATCGAACCACATTCATTGAGACGTGAATTCTGATGGCAGTAAGCATCTAGAACCGAAATCAGCCGGGTTTTTTCGTGATTCGATGTGAATCCAGGAAGCGCTTGGTATCTTGTCTTGGATAGGAGCTACCCTATTTGAGACAAAAGTTGGCCACCGATGCGCAGATCCCTTGACCCAATCTGATGCGATTTGGGAATCCGTAAAAGCGTAAACTTTCCTAAAATTTATGCGATTGTTGAATGTATGTAGACAGAAAGAGAGAAGGTTAGCGAGCAATACAGCAGCGCAAAGTTCAAGTCGGGGTATTGTGATGCGTTTGAGGGGAGATACCTTAGTTTTGGCGCATATGAATTTATTTATTTCCAAATTGTTTTCTTCCATCATCCGTAAGCTACTGCGCAATAACCCTTCTCTGATGTGCCACAAAATACCAAGAGATCATGAAATTTTGCCAAGGGCGTGATAAGTTTGCGTGGAATAGTGATATAGGACAAAGCTGGAATATCTGACCTCACTTTATCCAAGATTCTAGCAATATCAACAGGGAGCTCATCGTCCCAACCAACACCTAACGACCAAACCCTTCGCATAAGGTGTTTGAGTAGAGAGGTCACAGGTGCCAAAAATCCAATAGGATCATAGATGCCGGCGATTTGTGAAAGAAGATGTCGTTTTGTCGAGAATTCATTCGAGGTTTCCACGCTGAAATGAAAGCAATTCCTTCGGGGATCCCATTGTAAGCCCAAGATCTTGAGAAAAGTGCATTCGTCATGTCGATCAAATGATAGTAGATCAATTGAGAAGTGAGAAGCTGGTAGTCCCGACAAAATGGAAGGAATATTAGACCAAAATTTTCCTCTTTTCAGTAGATCAATCAGTTCCTGAAGTAATCGTTTGGCTCCTTCGAATGGGGAACTTACAACATCATGAACATACGTATCCTCAAGCAAGGCCTTTGATGCAAGAGGATAATTTGCTCCCTCGTCTTCAGCCAACTGAATGAGAGTGCGTAAAGCAAGAAGTGGAGCACTATTAATACCGTAGGTGACTGTAAGCAAACCAAAATCTTGGGGAATCTCGTTCACAGAAAATCTCTAAATAATGCGCTGATAATCGTCGTGGTTTGATTTTATGCGGATCATACGATACATCGGTCTAATATCAGCACACACAATGTACTCATGAAGGCGGAAGCGAAGTAGAATTGAAATTGTATTCTTTTGAAGTCTCTTCCAGGTGAGAAGATGATCATTTAGAGAGCCCTCTTCTGGGTATGGAGATTTAGCAGACTCATTGAATACGACTTTGATTTCGGTTTCATTATTGTGAGTCTTGACGATGCAATGACGGGGGAGATAATATGAATTTGAATTTATTGAGCTACGAGAGCTACGAGAGACGACGTAGCTACCCTCAGTGTCTCGATGATGTTCATCGGAAAATATCTGATCACATAATTTGTCATCCATAGATAATGCTTCTGATGTAGGAACCGAAATATCGCATGAAAATTCTCAGAAATAAGAAATGTTGATATTGACTCACTTGGTTTGTATTCGAACTTTCCCATTGAAATGTATCCCAGAACAATTTTGATAGCGTCAATTTGACCCGGTTCTGCAATGATTTGCTCGGACAATAAAATCTTCGAAAACACATCTGCGCCCAATAAAAAGTCGATAGCACTAGGGGTGTGAAATTTATCGTCAGCGAATTTCAAGTGCGTTAAATGAGACAATGTTTTGGGATTAAGAAAAACCACTATTTTTCAAATATATATTGCTGATTGTGCTATTGGTAATTGAAATAGCAATACTACCCTTTTTGGGGATTAAATCGTAATTTGGCTGAGAAGAGCATCTACTTCAAGGTCGTCCAACAACCTGAGTGAGTTCGATTTTCTTTTCACGTAAATGTGATCTCATTGTTTTTTTTCCTATCTATTTTAAGATCTTTTTGTTTTTATATTATTTCTGGATTCATATAATCCTGGATTCCCATCTTCCTGATCTGAATTTTATTTCGATCGTCAAGCTGGTCAGAATTTCTAGATTGTTTCCTTCTGAATCAACTTCTGGAGTCTTCTGTTTTACCTCCTGAAGCAGAGGCAGTGATTTGGAAATTGTATATGGAGTTCTGGATCTGAGATTTGGTAATTTTTCGGCAATTTCGAAGATTCATGATCCTGGTATGTAAAGAACTTTTTTTGACGTCACAGGAAGCTATTTTCTAATATTTGACATCTTATTGAAAAATCCAGCTGATGAACTATATCATAACAAATTTTCCGTTATTTATAACTCTTAAAATAGGTATTTTCATTCAATTGTTCTTCTCATTCTCTTGGCAATACATATTTTTTGTTTCTCATAAATTCATTCCATAGTTTAAGTAAAATTTAGTAAGTGATAGGTATTCTATGTTTTTTTGCTCAGAATAAATCGTTTCATAATTCAAGTAAATTGATAATTATATTGGGAAGGTAATTATTTCATATTAAGGTGAAATTGATTGATATTATACAAGACGCCCATATATTGTATGATACTGTGAACACTTGGCTTGATCAAGCGTAGGGGGATAATTCCGGTGTATAAGCTTGAATTTCAATTTGAATATAAGGGTGTTCAATTGATAATAGAATTTTCAAATTGAATCTGTTTTTGTTGATAAATTATTTCATTGTTATAAATTTCTGCTGTTTCGGAATTTACGTATTTTGCTGTAGCAGTTGTCTTAGGTAAATTTACAATTTTTATTTTCTAGTTTTTTTTTTTTTTATCTTTTGCTCTGACTCGCTAGGATAAAATACGTTGGCGCCCTATTGTAATCAATGAACTCACCCCATCTCCACTATTAGCAAAACCGAGGTGATCCTAGCGTTTCTTCCTTTTTTTTGTTGTTTTTTTTTTATTATTTTTCGAGTCAAATTATTTTGGTCATTGTGAATTTGAGTATTTGATTTAGGCGCTATATGCAGACTCAGGAACCGGGTAAGTAGGTAGTTTATAACAAATTTTATCCAAAATAATCGCGTCTGTCAATTTAACTGGTTCATTCAATCCGAATGGGCGAAACATTTAAGTTAAATAACCATGAGTGGCGTTCGTTTTCATAAAACTCAAACCTTTTATCTCGACCTCAAGCTTGTGGAGTGGTTAACCTAACAAATTTGCTGCTTTTCTACTGATGAATGAAGACATAGATCCACCATCAATCAAACATCGAAAACTTTGAAACCGACCAAAATTATTTCGTGCTTCGATTGAAGCAGTGGACAAGAGGACTTTCGACAGACGCCAGCAGAAGCTGTCAAAATTGCACCATCTGATGATGTGGAAGGTGATTCTTCCGAATTGATAGGAATCCTAGTGGAAGGCTGGGCAAGATGTAACAACGTGTTATGTCGTTTATGACATTTTCGACAGGTATTTATAGTTTTACATGAAGGTAAATCATGAATGGTACTCAAACAGTTGAAGCATAGGTGTCTCAGCTTAGCGAAAGCGTGACGTTCTAGTGGAGTTTTCTCTAAAAACTTTGCACAAGATTGCAATAAATGATCTCGTCCACAAAGCGTGCAGATAGGGACATTTTTCGAGCGTTGATTTTTAGTTTCAGTAGAAAAATAGGTTTCGACGCGAGGTTGTACATAAGAGGAAGATTTGGTTTGCGTAGAGAATCTAGTATTTTTACTCGAGCTGTGAGATGTCCCTAAAATGTCCATCGTAATGCAGTATTTATCTAGAAATTCGACAAGCGTTCTGAATTCTGGTATTGAAGATGAGCCATGTTCTAGTTCGAAACGCGACACAGTCGCATGATCCAAGCGTTTTATCGAAAGAATAAACATAACAAAATCCCAATTTTCTACAGGAAAATTCATATTTCTGAGCGCTGCCAAATTCTCAGTAAATATGTTCAGGACATTACGAAGTGCTATCTGATTGTTGCAGTTGATTCTAGACGTGTTATCGATTGCGTTCAATGAGCCTGAGCTCTCAACCTCCCATTGGAAAATCGGCTCACAAGAGATTCATAAGCTATCTGATAGTTATTGGCGGTCATCGGTAACGTCCTTACTAAGGAAAGTGGTGGTCCCTCTAACGTAGAAATCAAATAATTGAACTTTGCAATTTCTGTGAGCGACAGATTTTTGTGGACGAGAGCATCGAAAAAATCAAGATACGTCACGAATTGCGTGTAATCTCCTCTAAATTTTTTAATTTCTATTTGTGGAAGGCGTACGTTTGGTGTTGAAGAATTAGGAGGTGGCAAAGCAATGCTTTGTTTACGATTCGGGATAGATTGCGCCGAAACATTCAAGGATTATCCGTTTGGGTCGAATAATCGTGAATCCTTACGGAAAAGAAATCAATTTGAAATTCCCGTCTAATCGATTCCTCTGAAGTGAGATCATCATCACCTAACAAAAGTATCCAAGTTACCGATTGATTTTGCTCATTAAATTCCTCACGGACGTCATCATTTTCAGTGTAACGAATTTTGAGTGAGGTTCGAATTGAGGAATCAGTTATGGCTCTTTTAGCCAGATCCAAAAGTGAGGCTAATTCACTAAAACATGAAGTTCTAATAAATTTAGCTCTTTTCAATTCAAAGTCTGTCATGTTCGGGTATAAACTGGCAAATAAAATGAAAATTATGTCAAATGTACTGAATTCAGGGCGAAATAATATAAAAAATACTGAAATATTCTTCAATAATTAATTGAATAAGATAATTGCGATTTTCGAAGAATGTGCATAAACGGAGTCACTCCCAATGAGTTACAAGAGAGGCGAAGAACAACAAATATGTCGACTGGCTACACTTGCAGCGTTACCAGATGTGTGATTTAAATGTTCACACAAACGAAAATTCGAGAAATTAGGAATTCAATCAATCAATCAAAATAAACCAAGGAAGCGAAATTTAAACATTAAAATATTCGGCCGCGATAGGACCAATGTTACGTCCGATAGCTCAGGTTTTAGTGGAGAGTAAAGAAAGACTATATTTCTTGACGTTATGAAGCTGGTGCTGAACAGTAGTTTATCCCCGTAATTCCTCAGAATACGCATGGAGATATTTTGTTGAAACAATGCATATTATTATTACACGCTTCATAATTTTCGTGCCACTACAGAAATAATGTTGATCCGACCCTTTTAAGGGTACTTTATTCTTATAATATTTCGGAAGTCTTCGATGTTCGTCAATTTCCAGTGAACATAATTCATTGAGACAATAATACATTATAGTTGTACGTAGCATACCGATTGGTGTTTCAATAAAATATCTTCAATAGAAAATATCGATCAGCAAGAAATTTCGAAAGAATAAACTACCCTAAAAACGGTTCAAATTTTACACGAAGGTTCACTATTTTCTCAGCTCAATGTGCAAATTTTTCACCGATATTTATCACACTTTATCATCGCGAATACCACAAGTGAGAATTTCCACAGTGAAATAAAACAATTTTTAAGATTCTTCGCCAATATCAGCTAGTAAATATTATTCCCACAAGCGGGATCCCAAGTTTTTCTGAAGAAATTTTGGAATGCGAGCAGCAGGATTAAGCCTCCTGCATTTCGGAATATTTGTTCATTGCATTTCTTATTTCAATTCCTACCTGGCTGGAAAAATTAAAACTTTCCAAAATTGAATCCAAGAACTAAAAAAGAAATTTCCTATTTAGACGGTTACGGCAAAAATTCAATGTTAGGTCAATAATTAACAGTGCTATGTCAAGGTTGACGTTAGGATATAGTTACAATTTCTACCGAGAACGCACCCGAATACTAACTTGAAGAAACTATAAGCCTAGGAATAATCAACAAAATGAAATACCATACAATAAGAGCAAATCGAATGAATAACTCTGAAAGAGGAATTTCGTTGCGTATCGTTGTCAGAAACACTCCAGAGGGTGATGTGTCCAAACGTAAACTCTTCATAGCAATGAATTTTTCCTCCAGTGACGTCGTGACGTATTCACGAGAATAGTGAGAAAGTGCAGATTTAATTCTCCTCAATTGACATATTTCATTTCACGGATATTGATCATCAAAATTCAGAGTAGAATTGCTGAAATCACCGAACTGCGATGTACATGAGACCCAAGTGTCGCATTATTAACTATATTCACAGTTTCCATTCTTAACTATGACGCCACCTATATCTAAATTTAGGTACGCCCCTGAGTATCATCGAACGTTCGAGAAGCGGGCTCTCCTTAGTTGAAGTTTTGAAGATTGGCGAAAAATAAACGATTGACGAAGATATTTGTAACGTTCTTCGATAAATAAACCTTTTAACATGTGTTTCGTTTCTCTTTATTCCTTGACGAACTAATACAGAATGAAGAACAAATATCCAAAAAAACATATATGGCATATGATAACAACAGAGAGTGTAATTCACATTCTAAACAAATAAAAGTCACATTCTATTACATCCATATCGTTCGTACATCACATATCTTCCCCTTCAAATTTTCGCCACAGTGAAATCCATGAAAACCCCAAAAAAATTATATTTAAAATTCAAATTCAAAAACAAAATCTATCTGGTTTTCTCCTAATTCTTTTAGATTTAAAATCATTAACCTCTTCTTTTCCTTTTGAATCAGGAGATTTGAAAAACTCATCCAACCTTAAATCCTCTATACTAGATACACTATTTTTCTCTGAAACACTTTCTCCTAAATTTTCTGAAAAATCTTCCATACAGACGTTGCTAAAATCTAATATTTGATTCAGATGCCGGTGCCAATATTTGCTCAATTCTGGTATGTAAATTAAATAAGTTCGCGGTCCGATCTTTTCCTTAATTATTCCTCTGATCCATTTCGATCTAAGACCACGATAATCTCTTGCGAGAACTATTTCATCTGTACTAAATTCCCTATTTCTAGTGCCCTTGTAATATCTTTTCTGTAAATTTTGCTTTTGTTCAATGTTTCTACTGATTTCGACATCTACATTCTCATTAGCATTAGTTGGAGGTAACAGTAAATCAAGTGAATGCCGCAATCTTCTTCCGAACAAAAGTTCAGCAGGGGACTTACCAGTAGTACAGTGCGGAAAACATCTATAATCAAACAAAAAATTTTCTAAAAATGAACTCAAATTGCTGTCTCCCATTCTACCTTCTAAAGCTTTCAATAGTGACAACTTAATATTTTTAACTGAGTTTTCAGCCTGTCCATTAGTAGCAGGATGATACGGAGCTCCCTGTTTCAATTTAATTCCGTTTCGATTTAAGTATTCTGTAAACTCCCGAGATGAAAAATAGGTTGCATTATCCGATACTAATGTTAAAGGAAAACCAAATCTTGCAAATATGCTCCGAAGAAGTTTTATAGTGATGAGACTATTTGGATGTCCTACTATAAATGATTCGACCCATTTTGAATATGAATCCACCAGAACAAATATGTTTTTACCCTGAAATGGACCCAAATAATCGACATGAAGACGTTCCCATGGGCCGTTTGGACATTTCCATACCTCGAGGGATGCCTTTGGTGGCGCATTTCTATATTTTAAACATGCATCACACGACTTTACCGAAACTTGTATATCATTATTCAACCCAGGCCACCAAACATACGAACGTGCAATACCTTTTGTTTTTACCATCCCCATATGGGATTTATGCAAAACTTTTAATATCATTCCTTGTAATTTTTCTGGGACTACCACTCTATTACCGTGCATTAAACAATTGCCCACAACGTTCAAATAGTTTCTATTAAGATAAAAAATTTTTAAATCCGATGTTATTTTGTATGGCCAACCGTTTTTTGTAAAAAAAATTACTTTACGTAAACGAGCGTCATCTAACGTGTGCTTCGATATTAAATTGAAATCAATGGGTATTTCCCCATTGTTTTGGATGAAACTTATTAATAATGTGTTATTTTTATCACCATCTTCATCATTTTTAATGGGTAATCGAGAGAGGCAATCAGCTAAATTTTCTTTTGACTTCGTGAATTCAATTTCGTATTGAAAATTTGACAGTATAAGAGCCCAGCGTTGAAGTCGATTTGCTGCATAAACTGGTATTCCTTTTTTGGGACCGAAAATTGTTACCAAAGGTTTGTGGTCAGTATGTAATATGAATTTTTTACAATAAAGGTACTGAATAAATTTTTTTACACCAAAAATTATTGCTGCAGCTTCCTTCTCAATCTGCGAATATTTCAACTCACTTTGTGATAGAGTCCTTGAGGCGTATGCTATTGGTCTGAAACTACCTTCAATAAAATGCATTATGACTGCACCTAAACCGTATTGAGAAGCGTCAACAAATAAATGAACAGGTTGTTGACCATTATAATGAACTAGAATGGTGTCTGAAACAAGAACTCTTTTTACAGTCTCAAAACTTTGCAAACAATCAGCATCAAACTTCCACGAATTATTTTTCTGTAACAAGTTATAAAGTGGTTTAAGTAATGATGAAGCATTTGGAATGAAACGGTTATAATAATTAACCATTCCTAAAAAGGACTTCAATTGCGTCACATTTTGGGGACATGGCACCTTCAGAATGGCATCGATTTTCTCTTTACTCTTATGCAGACCGTTTTTATCTATAATGTATCCAACATAGGCGACACTTGGTTTAAAAAAATCACACTTACTTTTCTCAACTGTTAAACCACATTCGGACATCTTATGGAGAACACTTCGAACTTTATAGATGTGTTCTTTAATATCTTTACTCGAAATTAATATATCATCTTGAAAGCATGTCACCCCTTCAAATCCCACCAGTACTTTTTCCATGATTTTTTGAAACTTCGAAGGACCAGAATGAATGCCAAACGGTAATCTATTATAAAAAAACAAACCCTTATGAGTACTGATGGTGGTGAGTTTTTTACTTTCATCGTCTAATTCGACCTGCTGAAATGCACTAGACAAATCTATTTTGGTAAAAATAGTACCACCCTGCAATTTAGTGAACAGCTCTTCTATTCTGGGCAAAGGAAATTTATCAATCTCTAAATTTGGATTTAAAGTTACGCTATAGTCTCCACATATTCTAACTGACCCATTACTTTTCAACACAGGCACAATGGGAGTAGCATAATCGCTATAATCAACAGGTGTGAGTATATTTTCCTCAACCAATCTATCTATCTCATTTTCTACTTTTTCTTTCAGAGCAAAAGCTATTGGTCTAGGCTTAAAAAATTTTGGTATAGAACCTTCCTTGAGTTTCAAATGAATTTTTCCTTTCTTAAACAATCACAATTTATTTGTAAATACATTCGGAAATTCCCTATGAAAATTTTCGATATATATCCGGTTATCTGAAATTTCCATCTTATTTATGCCTAAAGAAAACTTGTTGAGGAAATCTCGACCTAATAAAGGTGGTCCCCCACTTTCGATGATATACAAAAACAAATTTTCCAACCTACCCCTGTATTCAATACAAACATCGATTTTTCCCAAGGGAGTAATTTTGTTGCCATTATAAGTTTGAAATATTTCTCTACATGAAAGCAATGGTAGGTTTGAAAAAAAATCCTTTCTGAACCTCTCAGAAATGACAGATGCACTGGCACCGGTATCTAACTCAAACTTTACAGAAACATTATTAACAAATACATCAATAAAAATGGGATCTACATTTGAAGTATTCAAATGAAAAAGTTGATTTTCTAGGTCGTTATCAACGTCAACATTCATTGATTGATCATATGAGAGCGTTGTATTGTCCTCTAAATTTAAAAAATGATTTTTAGCTGAATTTACTTTTGAACATTTTTTTGCCAAATGACCTTTGATTCCACATATATTGCAAATAAAATTTTTATACCTGCACAAACCATAGTGAACTTTACCGCACACATCACATTCCGTAGTCCGTTTCTTCTCAAAAAGTTTTCTCTCATAACCATGCTTCGATCTCTTCTCGGGAAATTCAGATCCAAATTTCGTCTTCGAATAGTACATCTCCATGTCCTCCTTCTTCACATTTCCAAGGTCCATTTCAGTCTTGCTTGTAGCCTCCTTTTTACATGCTACTTCAATTGCCATCTCAAAAGTGAGTTTTGTTTCATCTTCTTCGAATAGCCTGTCCATTATAGGCCCTTTTTCAAACCCCATCATGAATTTATCTCTCAAAATAGTTGATAATTCGGCCGTTTTGAAATTGCATCTGGAAGCCAATTGTCTAACACGAGCAGCCCATTCTTGAACAGATTCTTCTTTGGCTTTTGAACAATTATAGAATTTTTGTCTTTCTGGAAAAACTAATTTCGCCGGAGCGAAGTATGTATCGAAGTACTTCAGTAAATCATTGAACTCTTTATTTTGTGGGGTGTCCGGAATACACAAACTGTTCAAGAGCTGAAAACTGCTTTCGCTGCAACAGTTAAGAAATATGGCCCTTTTTATTTCGGGATCGGTTATGTTGTTCGCTGCGAAGTAATTCGTTAGCTGCACTTTGTAGATTGTCCAGTCCGAAACACTAACATTGAACTCCCGTAAATGGCCTATACCTGCCATTTTGCTTCCGTGAAGAAAATCTCAGAATTTTGCAGTGAATATTTATTGAATATCAAAACTTCTTAACTATCTATGACACAATCCTCGTCGCCACTGTAACGTTCTTCGATAAATAAACCTTTTAACATGTGTTTCGTTTCTCTTTATTCCTTGACGAACTAATACAGAATGAAGAACAAATATCCAAAAAAACATATATGGCATATGATAACAACAGAGAGTGTAATTCACATTCTAAACAAATAAAAGTCACATTCTATTACATCCATATCGTTCGTACATCACAATATTCTATCCCAATCTCCAATAAATGATGGCAGTCAAGCATTCTCGATAATATTCACATGGAATTATTTCAAAGAACCAATAATAAATTCTCTGAATGATTAAGATTTGAAAACCATTTTTGTTATATTTATGCTTAAAACAAAATCACGCATATTTCAAGGAATAGGTATGTGTGTTTACTGATTAGATTCTATGAAATTTAAAATCATTCTTATTCATACTCAAATTCATAAGGTTTTCCAGAATAAGATCAATGTAAATAGATTCGTATGAACTTACAGGGAGACAAATTTTCAAACGAGTCAGGAGAATATTTCTCGATGTATTGGAAATTTGTTGATCGATCTTTTTATCTGCTTTAAGATATATGATTCTGGATGAAAAGTTGTCAAATTATTTCACTGAATTCCAACATTTCAATCTTAGGACCGAATGTGATTATTCATTTTTGGGATATAACAATTTCTATCGATCTTCCTTACAACTCTCAAACCGCTTGTGGTAAGTCATTCGAGCAACATTTTTTAGGTTGGGTTTTGATACAGTAATCAGCGTTGAAGATTTCATGAAAACCCGATGATACATTCTTGAGAAATAATTTTTTTTCCCTTTCAACCCCTCAGTTCGAGCCCTTGGCGCAAACCGATCCTGCTGAAAAGCTTGGGAGATCAACCTCGAGTGATACACAATTTTTCTACCTAGTTTCAAGGATTTCCGTTTAGTACTTCCAGAGGAAAGGCCTGGACAACGGACAGGGACGGCGGACGGACGGATTTCTTTTTATTCGTTCATTCAAATCTACATACATTAAAACATAAACTGAAATTTTCAGGGGGGGGTTAAAATTTTTTCTCGTTGGTCGATCACTGAGATTTAATATTTGATTCTATCAACTAATAAACCGCCCTCAAAAGGGGCCGGCTCTGAATTTTACGGTAGCACCTATCATATGGTACCTACGTATACAATCATAATGCAAAGTTTCAATAAACTATCTCTACTGGAAATCTCCGATCAGCAAAGTATTCTGAAAAATTACAAGAATAATTTGACCCCAATTTGCACGGGGTGAATTCGAATTTTGAATAAGGTACTGGAAGCATATAAGGCCTACCTAAGTTGAATAGGAAATAAATCGCATTTTCTGTAGTTTTAAAAAAAATATTTATAGTTTTCTAAAAAGATTATTCATTTCGGTTATCACAAAAGATAAATTGTACAAAAATGAAACTGTCTGAAATATGGAACTTCCTAAAAACTTTCCATCTGGGCTTTATTGTACCAACGTGGTTTAATTAAGCCCTCAAGTAATATGTGCAATATTACTTCTAACACGTTCTTACAAATTATCGCCAAAAAAAAATTCTGAATTTTTTCTTCAATCGGAAAGAAAAAGGAAATATAAGCTCTTTTTTAACGAATATATAAATACATTCTCCTTCAACGTATAAAAATTAAAATATTTTTCAGTGAAAAACAATAAATGATATCAAGACAATTCTAAACACAGCCATGACAATAAAATACTTCTTTGTCTTCGTTAGTCAGTCCGATGCTCCCTTCGTGGTACCACTTCCCACATTGAGCACATTTTTGCTTATCTGAAACACTCTTCCTTGCAAGCATGGCAGTACCAAGAAGATTCGGTTAATCCTTTGATTTGCACGGAAAGAAAACTATTCTCAAAACAACAATCGCAATATTCTTGAAAATTTCCACTTACTTCAAGTTTATATTGTATAAAAACAAGAATATCGGGTTATTTTGTATTCTTGGATCAATCTGATGAAACTATAGGTTCATATACTAAAATGAAGATTATTATACTCAAAAACAATAAATGGTATAATTACTCGAAACATGTCGATTCCTCAAAATCAAGAATATTACGAGATTGAATTAGAGTATAGGATAGTTGACTTCCAAAGCTATCATTATTTCATTTCAATACTTCACAAACACTCATTAGATAAAATACTTGCGAATAATTGGTTTACTTATTTTAATACTATTTGAATACCTATATCTTTGCATCCTGCACCCTCCATCTATATTAAAATTCTTTGGGATTTTGCATTGGCTGCCAGCCAAACCACAGGTGCATACACGGGGGATAGCGAATAACAAACTTTCTTTCTAAATTATTTGTTTTACAATGGTATTCAACTATCTATGACATTCGACTGATATTGGATACAGAATATATAATTTTATTTTATTAAATCGTCTTTCAGAGCATATGAAGACTTGCATTCATGTATGTGTGCTTCTTGCATTAAAATATTAAAAGGGATTGAAAACGTTTTTCGAAACTTATCGGAATTAACTGTATTATTTAACTTCTCCCGGAAATCCCCATTTATATGGGTGGAATCCTATGTTCTGTGTACATCCTCTCAATTTTGTATAAATCCTGAAAACGAAGCAGGACATGTATATTGGATCTTGGCTATAACCCATGTCTCTGACGATTCGTTGCAAAGTTCGGAAAAGCTTGCATATTAACACTCTATGTTATATGTTGTTTCAATAAACTCTTTATTTATATTTATATCATTTAAATTTCCAAGAAATAATTCTTGGAGAGCAAGGGCGTTATCGTTTTGCCAGAATTTTTATAATTTTTCATGTTGAAATCCCTGATGAATTAACCGTTGTCAAAGTCTTTTTGTAGACCAGGGTCGATAATATTTTAAAGCAAAAAAAATAATAGTAGAATGAAATCCATCGGAGGTCGTGAAGTTGATGATGTAAGTGTTTAAAGGTAGAACACGGCTTAACTCGATTTCAGGCAAAACAACAAGTTCTATGGAAAAAAGTTAAATGTCAAAGTTGTAGGTGATAAAAAGATTCAGAACTGGTATAGGATCTAGAAATTTTCAGGTTGGCTCTGGTTCTGAATATCTCGGCTGCGTTCGTTAATGGGCATAAACGATTGAGTGATTTAGTGATAATTTAGGTAGAATATGTTTCCATATAAAGTCTAAAATTTATGTCGAAAAGTATATTTATTCAATTTGGGTGTGAAAAATCATGAGCAAGTTGGGTTTTTTTCTGATAATTGCGAAAGTAATGATTCGATTCAATTATAGATCGGTATTCGAGTGCAAAATTACTACGTGCATATGTGAGCAAAATTTCGTGAGGATTGCATAATAAAAACTCAAAAGAATATTTTATCAGTGTCACTGAGCCTAGAACTTTTTGACGCCTCTCGTTTTTTGAAGAATAAATTCATATATCCACAGTTATTTCGGCTATTGATAAAAAAGTAGGCTGAACTGTTTCATAATTTTTGCGAGAATATTCTGGGTAACAGCGAGATATCGATTTGTTTTCATTTCATATTCAAAGCGAGAGGAAAAATATTATAAGGAAATTTTTTAATTAGGTATAGATGAGCTACGTTTTCGATCAGTTTTTCGAGACAATATTCCTATTTATACAAATTCAAACTCTGGATGCGCCAAAAAAGACACATACCCGAGCAGAATTTTTTTCCGGCAACGGATTCTTGATCAGAAACTCAGCTTAGTCCACTGAGATCAAATTCAAACTAATATCGACTATAATTAAGAATGAATATGCTAATTCATGCCTTTCGTGGAAACGATCTGATATCAAAATTCATCTTCGTGTTTCAAGTATAAAATTCATTACATCCATTCAGACTGAGTATTAAATTATGAAATATACTAATCCAAGCTTTCACAAGGACCAATAAAAATGATGCAATATCTATAAAAACTATATTCTACGTGTTTCAAGTATAACATTCATTACATACACTGAAACCAAGTGTAAAATTATGAGATATACTAATTCCCACCCTCTATAGAAACGTGTTGAGTCGGCGAATTAGGTGGGGAAGTCTACGCGCGGGTCTTCTTCCATCGTCATTAGTCGAAACATTCTTCATTGAGATAAGACGCATGCACGCAATATTACAAAACCTGTGATGCCGTAGAGTGAAAGTGAAAATTGGCAAATCTGCTGAAAGATTGCTGAAAGGATTCAAGGTAAGGTAGCCTTAGGTACAATGGTACATACATGATTTAAAAAGCATGGTGTGTTTTCTGAAAAATTTTTTTTTCAATTTGAATGAAGAAAGTGATATCATCATTGGTAAATACGATCACAGATGAACAAACCATGTTTACTTACTTCATGGGTACTTATAACATTCATTACTTGCAGAAATGATAAATATGTACTCTCAACAGTGGAAATGTTCCTCTGATTTCATTATTGACATGAAAATCGCCAGAAATTATGTATCCTGTATTACCAGATATACATTTGATGCTTTTTAGTTTTCCATTACTTATTCAATGATAGAAACTGAAATATTCATTCCGAAATAGGAGGAAATCATCACTTGATAAATGGAAAAATAATGTGAATGAAGTCCATTCGAATTGATACTTCAGATCTTATCTATATGTGATTTTCAGATGTGAAATTCATGCAAGGTAGTCTTCCAGTTTTGATTTCTCCGAGGGACGGTGTGCGGAGAGAAAACATTCTATTGAAAATTTTCAGCACATGGAGTCATCCAAGAGTTTATGTTAAGGTAATGAATTTTATGGATCATGCTAAGCAATTTTTGGAATTCATTTTTTCTTCAGATTTCCGGAGATATTCCTACTATTATCGCGGAACAGAGAGAGCAGGCTCTCCGGAGGAAACGACCATGTTTGCTTATTTTGGACAGTCGCTGCTACATCCAAAATTATTTTATATCGTTGTGGATGACTTGTACTTGAAGTTCTTCTCTGCACGTAAGGCCTTCGATACATCGTTAAACTTTTTTTTCAGCATTTTCAGGGCAAGTTTTTTCCATTATTAAATCCATGTTTTTTGGAAAAAAAAATATTCAGAATAAGTACAGATATCATCTACGAGAATTTGCTTAGAATTTGATTGAACACCATGTATAACACCCAGTATTCTTGGAACAACCGATATGATCTGACGTTATACTTTTTTCCACAATGATATTATGTGATTTTTTTCATTGATAAATTCATTTTCAATATGTACCTATATACATTCTGCGAAATAAACGATTAGTTAAATTTTGAATAAGGTGACTTATTTCTTACAGCAAACTGAAGTCGATATTGAGTTCAAATCAATAAAGCATTTGTTACTCAAAGAAAGCCTTGGATTGAAAGCAGCTTCTCTACAATTCAAGTAGAAAAAGTTCTCCTTCCAAATAGTGTACAACCAGTTTCAAGGAATATAAAAGTTCCATCTGAGTGTATCGTCTACTTTACTCGTCTACAATGAGAGCAAATCGAATGAATAACTCGGAAAGAGGAATTTCGTTGCGTATCGTTGTCAGAAACACTCCAGAGGCTGTCAAGTGTCCACATGTAAACTCTTCATAGCAATGAATTTTTCCTCCAGTGACGTCGTGACGTATTCACGAGAATAGTGAAAAAGTGCAGATTCAATTCTCCTCAATTGATATATTTCATTTCACGGATATTGATCATCAAAATTCAGAGTAGAATTGCTGAAATTACCGAACTGCGATGTACATAAGACTTAAGTGTCGCATTATTATAATAACTATATTCACAGTTCCCATTCCTGACGATGACGCCACCTATATCTAAATTAAGGTACGCCCCTGAGTATCATCGAACGTTCGAGAAGCGGGCTCTCCTTAGTTGAAGTTTTGAAGATCGGCGAAAAATAAACGATTGACGAAGATATTCTATCCCAATCTCCAATAATTGATGGCAGTCAAGCATTCTCGATAATATTCACATGGAATTATTTCAAAGAACCAGTAATAAATTCTCTGAATGATAAAGATTTGAAAACCATTTTTGTTATATTTATGCTTAAAACCAAATCACGCATATTTCAAGAAATAGGTATGTGTATTTACTGTGTTAGATTCTATGAAATTTAAAATCATTCTTATTCATACTCAAATTCATAAGGTTTTCCAGAATAAGATCAATGTAAATAGATTCGTATGAACTTACAGGTAGACAAATTTTCAAACGAGTCAGGAGAATATTTCTCGACGTATTGAAAATTTGTTGATCAATCTTTTTATCTGCTTAAAGATATACGATTCTGGATGAAAAGTTGTCAAATTATTTCACTGAATTCCAACATTTGAATCTTAGGACCGAATGCGATTATTCATTTTTGGGATATGACAATTTCAAGCGATCTTCCTTACATCCTTATTTTTTAGGTTGGGTTTTGATACAGTAATCAGCGTTGAAGATTTCATGAAAACCCGATGATACATTCTCGAGAAATATTTATTTTTCCCTTTCAACCCCTCAGTTCGAGCCCTTGGCGCCAACCGATCCTGCTGAAAAGCTTGGGAGATCAACCTCGAGTGATACACAATTTTTCTACCTAGTTTCAAGGATTTCCGTTTAGTACTTCCAGAGGAAAGGCCTGGACAACGGACAGGGACGGCGGACGGACTGATTTCTTTTTATTCTTTCATTCAAATCTACATACATTAAAACATAAACTGAAATTTTCAGGGGGGGTTGAAATTTTTTTTCGTTGGTCGATCACTGAGATTTAGCATTTGATTCTATCAAATAATAAACCGCCCTCAATAGGGGCCGGCTCTGAATTTTATGGTAGCACCAATCATACGGTACCTACGTATACAATCATTATGCAAAGTTTCAATAAACTATCTCTACTGGAAATCTCCGATCAGCAAAGTATTCTGAAAAATTACAAGAATAATTTGACCCCAATTTGCAAGGGGTGAATTCGAATTTTGAATAAGGTACTGGAGGCATATAAGGCCTACCTAAGTTGAATAGGAAATGAATCGCATTTTCTGTAGTTTAAAAAAAACAATTTATAGTTTTCCAAAAAGATTATTCGTTTCGGTTGTCACAAAATATAAATTGTACAAAAACAAAACTGTCTGAAATATGAAACTTTCTGAAATCTTTCCATCTGGGCTTTATTGTACCAACGTGGTTCAATTAAGCCCTCAAGTAATATGTGCAATATTACTTCTAACACATTCTTACAAATTATCGCCAAAAAAAATTCTGAATTTTTCCTTCAATCAGAAAGAAAAAGGAAATATAAGTCCTTTTTAACGAATATATAGATACATTCTCCTTCAACGTATAAAAATTAAAATATTTTTCAGTGAAAAACAATGAATGATATCAAGACAATTCTAAACACAGTCATGACAATAAAATACTTCTTTGTCTTCGTTTGTCAGTCCGATGCACCCTTCGTGGTACCACTTTCCACATTGAGCACATTTTCGCTTATCTGAAACACTCTCTTCCTTGCGAGCATGGCAGTACTGAAGATTCATCTCCAAATTTCGGATACTTTACTTTTTGTTGTTTTTTGATTTCATTTGTTTTCCTTGTTTCCCATCTTATCTTTCAAAAGATCCTTAGTAACCCTCTGCCCTTTGTAGTTCAATGATTTTCTTCTCGGTTTTTACCTTGTGGCAGCATAGTTTGGAGCAAGTATGAGTTCCTGAAATAGAGACTTAGGTTCCTTAGGTTTGTGATTTGTGAGTGGAATTTCATCATCTCAATCATATACATAGTGATCCTGTGACTTGTGATTTTCGAGTGGAATTTGATCATTCATTTCATCTTACCCTTCCTCTCCTGAAGTAAACACGTTTTCTTGGGTATAAAAGTATTCCTTCAAAAATAGCTGAGTTGACTGTTGTTCAGCTTTTTTCTCATTATCACTCACAGAGTCTGAGCTGAAAATTACTGGACGTCCTCTGAATGTACCGGAAGTAGATGGTTTTGGTGACTGAGATGGAGTGACGGAGATTCAATTAATATTTTGTGCCTCTTTTAATGGAGTATTTGTGGTCGACGAATTAATTGTATTAGGAGATGCATCATCTGGTTGAGGAGGGGGAGTTTCTGTTAAGATGGACGGTGCGAACGCTTCATCTGGTAAAATATCAGGATTGAATGGAAATAATCCCGTGGCCCTGAATCCATTCACAATATTTTAATGGTTCAGAGATTTCGACTCTAGTAAAAATTTTGTTGGAACTAGTTTTTGTCAAGCGTCTCTCAGGATTTTGATACATGTATGTCAAAACTTCCTGATCCCAATAGGCGGTTTCGGAAACTTGATCAGATTAACACGTTTGATGCTCAAACGATTTATTCACAGACTTATCAAGTGGTTGAAGCTCGTGCGTTGGGTTACTCGGCAGACAATAAAGAACAATATCATGCTTCTCGGCTTCCTCAACTATTGAATAATCTGAGTGAGATGACGCTCCATCAAATATCAACAAAATGTTTCCCTGTGTTTTAAATTTTCCTAAGTGCTTTATGAAATCAACAAATAAGTTCGTTGTCATGCTGCCTTTTGGAGCCATTCTCACGACACTTCCTGGTGGCAAATTATCACTTAACTCTGGTTTTGCCTTTGCCTTTCATTGGAGGAATAGCAAAGCCAACTGCGTTAACGCACATGACAATGGTCACATTTTCTGCGTGCTCTGGCTCTATTAAGTGAACTTGACGAGCACCTTTAACAGCTAGTACAGTCTGCTGATGGTGAATGGTGAGTCGACATCCTTTTCGTCGATATTGTACAGTCGTTCTGGATTACTGTGGATGTGTCTAACTCTTCATACATTTTTTTTCATTCCTCAAAATGCTGAGAAACAATAGGTCTGTTCAATTTCTGTGCTCGTGTTGGATTCCTTTTCAGAGATATTTTCAGCCAATCCTCACCAGCAATGCCAGAATTTCTATTGAAATTATGTCTCAGATTTATGTTTTTCACAAGAACAAATGCTTGTCGCCTGATAACTTTAGGTGTAAGGGGCATACCAATATTTGCGAATCGTAAAATTCGATCGGCAAGATCATTTTCTAGGTTTTATCCATTATGGAAGGACGACCTAGCCTATTTACAGTACTACCAGATCTCAAGTTCCTTAGAGTTCGCCTAGGAATATTATGACAATCTGCTGCAGCACGTTGTGAAAGTTGTCGCCGATTTATTGCTGCCATGGATGCACGTAGGCTCTCTCCGTTCCATTTTGCTCTCTTCGGTGGTATATTATCGGAAACTGTCAAAAAATCGAGAAGAATGCAATGGTTTGAAATGAGATTGCTCTGGTACTCTAATAAGGCCCACGTACTCTCACAGTGGGCCTTATTAGCCCTCTGATAGGATCGAACGAAATTGCCAAACAACTAAATAAATACGATTCTAATTTCATATCAATACACATATCGTGGTCTTCGATAACTAGCATCCAAGTCAAACAAGAAGGTTTATGTTGAAACAATAATTAAGCAATAAAACTTACGGTTTTCTATTATCTCAAATTATAAAAACGTGGAGTTAATGTAACATCAAAGATTCGTCACTCATCCCTGATAACACTGTGGCGCGAGAGATTACAACTCCCAAGCGTAGTGTTCATACCGACAATGCGCATGTCCGTATAAACTGGAGCATCACCGATGTCTTTCTGCGGGAAATTTCAAAAGTAGGTCTTATATGCTGCAGGTACCTTATTGTGACAAGAAGGTGGTCAGTCCACGCTAAATATATCGTTTGCATCATGAAGTTTATATTCGAACTAAAAGAATGAAATCAACGGTATAATTCGATTAAAGTCAGCAAAGTATTTTAATCTTTAAGAAATTAGGAAAAGAAATTCCTAAAAAAATACGAGCTGCTCCAAAAGTATTCTTCTATAGTTATTCGAAAAGATTTCTAACTAAATCAAATGTTTGATCTCAAGGAAAAGGCATAAAACCGTATGGAATGGACCATTGAAGAAACTCCATTTTGTGCTTTTGATTTGACCCTGAGAAGACAGCCACTGTAAAGGACACTGATTTGCAGTGGCTCGGACGGCTCTCTCAATTCCGTTTGGTTTGTCCCACCACGTGATGCGAATCCACCATATTTCGTTAGATGAAGGGCATTGTTATGTTCACGTTCATCTGACTAGAATTTTTATTGTTAATGAGTGTTCAGCTAGTAAAAATTAGCTATTGAAAACATTCTAGAACAGAACTGATGTGAAGTCGGCAGGTTTCGCGTGCATGTTCGAATTGTTTGCCAAAAGGCTGTATTTCTAGACCAATCCAGGAAGTACTATCGACAATTAGTGGAAAACGCGGAATATTTCCATCAGGAAGTAAAGGTTCGTCGGGGTGGGGTGAATATATGAAAAGATGACCGCTTTGGCAACAAATTCGAATATATAAAAGCTGCACTTCACGTGATCAGGAAAGAAGAAGTTATTGATGATAGAAACCAGCTGGATTATTCCGTAGATATCGATTTGAATTTTTGCTCAAAATGGTTTGAAAGATTCATCTCTAATCCTCGTATTTACAGGGTGATTCCGAAGGAGACCGTCAGATTTTAGGATGAGTTTACACTAGTCAAGACAGTTTATGGTTGGGGATCTATATTGAGAATATACAGGGTGATGTGTCCGATTCGACCGATATTACTTTTATCGATAACTTTGGTATGGCTCATTCGATTTTAATGAAATTTTCAGTGAAGTCCAATATTGATGAACACATTCATCAATTCCAAAATTTTCTTCGGAATAAGTGGTTGTTATGGTGATAATTCCAGATTAATTGTGCAGGTTGAAAGAACACCCTGTACATCGCGTTTTAAAATCTACGCTATCTGTTTACGATTCTACTATAATAAGTCATTATTCAAGAGTTGCCGTTTTTTTTTGGCACACTTCTAGTTTTCCGAGAAAATTTCATCAAAAAAAGACAATGTCGAAATTTCGCTCCAATCGATTCTACTTTTACTTATAACTTTGGCATGGTTCATCCAATTTTGATGAAATTGCAGTGTAGCACAATCTGAATGAGTTAATTCAATGAATGCAACAATCTCTCAGAATACAGGGTTGTAATTGTGATAATTTCAGAATTTCAGATTAATTGTGCAGTTGAAAAAAAAACACCCTGTACATTGCTTTTGCAAAACTTTCTCATTCGTTTCAAATGCTACAATAATATGTCATTATTCAGAGGTTTTCAATTTCCTTGGCACACCTCTGGTTTTCATAGAAAACATTTTTGAAGAAGAGCATAATCGAAATTCTGCTCACAAGCAATGAGAGTATTCCGCACTAGGTAGGACAGCTGTATTGTCCAAGGATGCTACTTTGCATCCTTTCTGAAGTTCTAAAATATTCTTTTCAAAATCCAGATTTATATTTGATTGCTTATATTCTGTATAAAATCATTCAATTCAGAATAATTTTGAATTTAAAAAGAATATTTTAGAAGTGACGAACAACTTTGCATCCTTCGACAATACAGCTTTCCTACCTAGTGCGAAATACTCCCACTAATTGTGAGCCAAATTTCGATTATGCTTTTCTTCAAAAATGTTTTCTATGAAGACCGAAGGTGTGCCAAGGAAATTAAAGACCTCTGGATAATGACATAATATTGTAGAATCTGAAACGAGTAAGAAAGTTTTGGAAAAGCAATGTTCATGGTGTTTTTTTTGCAACTGCCCAATTAATCTGAAATTATCACAGTTCATCCCTCTATTTTGAGAGATTGTTGTAATTATTGGGTGTACACATTCAGATTGTCCTATACTGCAAATTTCATCAAAATTGGATGAGCCATATCAAAGTTATTAGTAAAAGTAGAATCGATTGGAGCGAAATTTCTACATTGTCTTTTTTGATGAAATTTTTTCGGAAAACTAGAAGTGTGCCAAAGAAAATCGGAAACTCTCAAATAATGACTAATTATGGTAGAATCGTAAACAGATAGCGTAGTTTAGGAAACGCGATGTACAGAGTGTTATTTCAGCCTGAACA
This sequence comes from Myrrha octodecimguttata, assembly GCA_958510865.1. Taxonomy (NCBI): domain Eukaryota; kingdom Metazoa; phylum Arthropoda; class Insecta; order Coleoptera; family Coccinellidae; genus Myrrha; species Myrrha octodecimguttata. The sequence continues at coordinate 20,616,618 of OY294061.1, read as the reverse complement.
ATTAATCTGGAATTATGGCAATAACAACCGCCTATTCTGAAATAAATTTTGAAATCAATGAATGTGCACATCAATATTGTACTCCCCTGCAAATTTCATTAAAATCGAATAAGCCATATCAAAGGTATCAATAAAAGTAAAATCGGTCGAATCGGACGAATCACCCTGTATATTCTCAATAGAGACTCTCAACTATGAACATTGTTCCGAGATTGTCTTGACTAGTGTGAACTTATCCTCAAATCTGACGGTGTCCTCCGGAATCACCCTGTATAAAAATAATTCTGCGAATTCCTGATTTGATTGTTAACAAAAGCTTTATAAAGCTATTCATTTTTGGTTGTTTCCTTACCTTCATTATTTTTAGTCGTAGGGCCCGTCATGACACTTTATTCATAAAGAAAGAATTTTTGCTCAGATAACATCTTTGGAAGAATTGGAAAACAAATTTTTCGAAAAATTGGTTGAAAAAAAGTTTTTTTCGGAAACTTATACACATTTCAATGAAATTCTTCATAGAACTTTAAGTCAATATTTTACATAAGGATGTACTTAATTTCAGTTTGATCCCATTGCAATGCCTCGTGCTATTGGAAAACAAAGGAGTATGAATATGAGTATGAATAACTTGAAGAATACTGACCCGATCATGATGAAAGTTTGTAACTGGTTAGCAAATGCTGATGTTGAATTCGTGATGCTCGTGTCATTAAAACAATTCAACAAGAAGCAATCCGTTCCTTTCATTCAGTACTAATACTTCCTTCCTCCCTCTGGATCATTAGTATGTTATAGAGAAGCTGTTTCCTTTGCATCTATTTTCATGCCCTCCTTGAGCATCTTAATATTCACAGCTTATTCGTTCCAGATCTTGAGTGTAAATCACATATTGCTGTGCTTCTTTGGTTCTTTTTTGAATACTTACGAATTAAGGGTGTTGATAACTAGTGCTGGGCGATGTTCATCGATGTTTTTGAAACATCGATGTTTTGTAATCGATGGTCGATGTTCTCAACATCGATGTTAGAGTTCACAAACATCGATGTTATCCTATCGATGTTCGATATATTCAAAATAACGGCTTTAAATATAAAATTTCTTGAAGAGAGTTCCCTTTTTCCATGTCATAGCCTAAGGGCTATTTGTCACCCGAAAATGGCGCTCGTCCACCAGGATGTTATTTTATTGCCCCTTGCTTAAAATTCAAGGGTTCGTAACGTATCATTTGTCAATGTACCTAGGTTGTCGCTCAGAGAAATTTGTTCATTTTAACATTTAGATTGAGTTGTTAATCAATCTGTAAATGTTTTCAATCAATAATTATGATCCAATTTTTATCATCTTAATAATTCCCAAAGTTATTTGCTCACTCTGTCGGTTTATCTCAAACTTATAAGGAGTGTTGAAAAGCTTATTGCCCGTGTAGCATCCGGTGGATCCAGCATCGAGTATTACGTTACAAACGATGAAATATTCGATATTTTGCATGATGCACATTTGGCCATTGAACATGGCGGTGAACATCGTATGGAAAGTGAATACAAAAAAAATACATGCATATACCAGAAGAAGTTAAAAAATTATATCTCCGTTTGTGTGAAGATGGCCAAAAGAAACTGAAATCTGCCAAGAAAGGACTTGTGGTTAAACCCACAGTGTTTTCGGAGATGAAAAGCCGTTGTCTTGTGGACCTGATTGATATGCAGTCCCATGCAGATGGAGAATACAAATTCATTATGTTATATCAAGACCACATAACAAAATGTGTTCAAATACGTGCATTAAAATCGAAAAGGGCTGAGGAGGTTGCTAAGAACCTTTTAGATATATTCGGCATTTTTGGTGCTCCATCTATACTACAATGAGACAACGGCCGGGAATTTGCAAACCGTGTCATTGAAGAGTTATGTTCCATGTGGAGTGGCCTCAAAATAGTACAAGGCAGCGTGGAAAGAGCTAATCAATGATGAAAACTGCAAACGATGGTCAGAAGGTGTGAGATTTGTCCGATTAATGAAAAACAGAGCATACCATGATGGAATAAAACGAGCTCCTTATGACGCCATCTTTGGGCATGATATTAAAGAAAGCCTATCGACATCAGCTTTTCCAAAAGAAGTTATTGAAAATCTACGAACTGAAGAAGAGTTTACGAGAGTCGTCAGGAAATTTGATGTGGGTGATCAGTCTCAACAAGTACAAAACAAAGACCAGCCGATGGATAGTGACTCACAAATAGATATCCCGCAAAATGATTCAATTGAAAGTGACAAGAAAAAGAAGAAATTATCGATAATAATAATGGAGAAAACACCAATTATATAGAAACTTCAGAAAATCCGGCCAAATGTGCAGATTGTGATGAGCCATGTAAATTAGTAAGGTGTGAACTCTGCTCGTGCCAAAAAAAATATACTTCCAAACAGACTAGAAGCAATGAAAAATTAGAAAATCATGCAAAGAAAATGAAAACCTCATCTGAATCAAAATTCCCTCCAGATTCCGTTGGGGATACAGTACGAGTGAAAGTTCCAGATGTTGATCGATGATTCTTCGCAAAGCATGCATCTCGCGAATGGATGCGTAAATTTTCAGCCCTCTGAAATTAAGCCTGAAGTCCCTGAAAGCTAAAGTTTCCAACCATCAAAACGAAAATGGAATAGATTTTATGTTCGATATATAATTGAAAAAAAATCTAAAAAAGCACTGACCTGAAGTCAGCAGCTTTTACGCGCTTGTTCACATTGCGAAATGACGAATTGAAAATTCAGCGAAATTTTTATGAAATATGAAAATTCTCAAATTTTTCTATGAATAATTCTTGTTATCGATACTGTTCATTTTCCAACCAAGTTTCATTTCAATCAGATAAATATTTTTTGGGCTCAAAATTCCAAAATTACAGACATCGAGACGCAATTATAACGCGCTGTTCCCAAGAAAAAGATATTTCAAGGATAAATAATTGAAAAAGTTTTTTTATATTTATTCAATAACCTTATGTAAATGGAAAAAATATTATACTTATTCGATATAATCCTCGTTTCCTTCATTCTAACCCAAAAATGGTAAATATATAAAATATTTTCATTTTATATTGATTTAATAACCTTTTCGTATAAATGTTAAACATATTATACTTATTCAATCCATTCCTTGTTTCCTTAATATCGAATATGTACTATACAAAACAATGAGATACGATAATGCCTACGATAGAAGACAATAATTTTTAACAAGCAGTACTTCACGATGTCTGTAATTTTCGAATTTTGAGCCAAAATTGGTCCTAAAGGATTGGGTTGAACTCCCTGAAGAAGAAACTGTGGTAAAATTCTATCAGGTTAATTCCTCGATATCTCATGAAGTATTGACTTGATCAAATTGAAACTTCGTGGACAGTTTTGGAATGACAACGCGCAACTCATAGCAAAATTTCGTGTGGATTCAGTTGTTAGAAAATGAAAAAGTTTCATTCGAAAATTTCTAAAATTTTTGATGAACATTTTTTTTCTCTGGAAATATTGGTTAGATTTCGATCAAATTTGACACAACCTTAGAGGCAGTATTCAACAATTTTCCTTTCCGAATTTCAATTCGATCCGATATTTATTTTCGGAGATATAAGGAAAAAAAATTGCCAAATTTTGTTGTTATTTGAAATTTTCACCCTATTTCCGCAATATTTCGAGATTACCAACACGCAACTAGGTGCGAAATTTCGTGTTAATCTAATGCTCCTGACCTCACGTCAGTGCTTTTCTAGATTTTTTATCCACAAGTGCGGTGTCACGGTACACAAGGGTACCTAAACCAAATAATCACACCAAGATACAACATATTTTTGGTCCAATCGAGTCGAAAGTGAAATCAAGAGTGGAACGACGATATTTTGCAACCACACCAGTCCAGTCACCATCATCATCATCATGTGAAAAGGAGTGTCTATATGAAGAAACGGAGAAGTCAAATCATCAATCCATTCATAACAAGCCTCGACTATTTTTTGCGTTTTCGATTCATTTGTTGCGCATTCATTAATTACATTAACATTGACGAGTCTTCAGTTCATTTTGTAATTTGTTACTTATCGAATTCAATAAAATGGAGAAGGTAGGATAATTGAAATATAGAAGAGGCATCCTAAGAGCGCAATTTACAAGTTCATGGATGACGAAACTAATCTTAATAGAATCGAAATATTGAAAAGCAGTATAGTAAGAGTTGACAAATATTTCGATGACGTCGAGACCATCCAAACCGAAATGGAAGGTTTGGATACTAACGAGGATCCAGTTAAAGAAGAAGTAGAAAGTGCTTATCATACTTTTATAGGACAAGCTGAAAACATTATCAAGTCAACAACAATGTTCAACTTTTTCAAATTCAAATTTTAATCTGTTGAAAAATTTTAATTTGCCCCGATTGAATCTCCCAGTGTTTTCCGGATTTCGACAGTTGGCTTCTTTTCCCGATGAGTTCGTCATTAACTATACATTAACAAAACAATACTTTAACAGAATATGCAGAAATACTTTTATTTGAGAGCAAACAATACCATGTGGTGTTGAAGTACCACTAGACAACACAGCCACATTCAAGTTCCATTAAACCTCGTTAATATCTCAAGGTCAGGCACTCGAATCAGTGAGAATTTTTTGAATTTTGTATTTAATTCTTTCAAGAGAATGCGCTATGTTAGTTATTTTCCCATTTTCAAATCCGTTTCATTTTTTCTTTTCCCGAAAATTCTTGAATAAAAAAGTTACAACATTGCGCATTCTCACGATTTTTTTCAACTATTCACACCAAAAAAATTTCTTCGATAAAAACGAACTCTAGCCTCCAAAAGTATTTTAATCAAAGTATTGTTTGCTCTTAAGATCATCTTTGAGGGACGAACCTCAACCTCACGTTACCAGGTAGTGATATTGATCTAGCTAGTTCTAATTTTTCATGTTTTATGGTAGAGTGTCATGGACTGTACAATAGGATGGAATGGTGATATATAAATGATATCTATTTCAAATTTTCTTTCAAAGGAATCGGTTTTATTAATCGATTAATCGAAAAAAAAATGTTTATTATCTTTTCCTCATGATGAGGATTCGCAGATAAAATAAGTCATGATGCCAATATTATTCAAATCACTGAAAAAAAAGGAATTCTCAACATAGCCCCTTCTTTGAATGACTTCTTCAAAATTAAGAAAAAAAAACATAAATTTCAAGAAACCTGAAGACCAAGGTTAATGAAGAATAAGATCAATAGAAACTATAAAACAAGTTATAGTATCCTATTCTATAATGAATCGTCTATGAAGTCCTGAAGAGGTAAAGGACTCAAGTGCCCCACAGATCTTGTGACTAGTCCAGTCGGAGTGAAAAGTTCCGCTATTCGAAATACGTAATCTTTGCCTTCGAATATCCTTGCTACTCGTCCAGTTTGCTATTTTCAGAGTGGTTGATGGTCTTTTTCATGAGAACCAATCGAACGTCAACGTCATCGAAGAGAAGAATTCATACTCTGAAAATGAGGTAGACTATGTATGTCATATGGACCAGGATGGTATAATAAGATGTTAGTTATATGCTAATAGATTCCGAGATTGAGAGTAACGATCTAACTTGGGAATACCTGAAACGCAACAAAATACAAGTTTTCCAAGCAGAAACGACAACCTGACAAGATTTTCATGGCATATGGAAGCAATGAACCTAACAGAGCTAAGTTGTTTCAAATACAATATCAAAGTAAGTGATAATAATAAGGCTGCTATTTTCTTTGTCATAGAAACGGCACCAATTAGTTATTGGGGAAAAATTCCTCTGAAGCCTTAGCAGTTTTGAGAATTGGGTTGGAATCAGTTATTATTGTGTCTCTTTTTCCAAAATTCAAAAACGTACTGATCGGCATTCCTATTGATAAGAGCGTAAAACCAGTATGTCAACCATATAGAAGAGTGCCTATAGGCACTCAGACATTCAGATGTCAACATCATAGGATGCAGAGATTGGTTTATAGAATTAAAAAGGAATATGAGAATTTGTAATTCAAAGCTTGTCTTGTAGCACAAGGATTTGATGAAATTCCTGGATTTATTTTGAAGAAACTTATAGTTCAGTCATTTACAAAAATACTCTAAGAATACTGTTGGCAATTGCGGTTGAAATAGAATGGCATTGTGAGCATATAGACATAAATGCTCCCTACTTGAATAGTAAAATTGAAGCAGAAGTATATATGGAACAATCAGAGTACTTCGAAGGAAAGAATAGCGAAAAGTATGCATGTAGGTTAAAGATAAGCACCTATGGTTTACATTAGTTGGGACGTGACTGGAATAAACATATGAATTTGATATTTTCTAACCTTAATCTTATCCGATCAAAGAGCGATGCTTGTGTATATTTCACTGAAAACAAGAAGTTGATTATAGGTTTTTATGTTGATGATTGTCTCTCATTAGGAGAACCAGAAGAAATTGCAGAAATCAAAGCAAAGCTTTCGAGAGAGCTATATAGAATCTAGGTCCTGTATTCAAAATATTATCCATGAAGACTCAGAGATCAGCCATGATCGAATTCATTTTAGTTCAGCTAGATTATATAGTCTTTTTCATATATCGAATGGAACTAAACCTGATATATCGTAAACCTGTTTCATCCTCAAGTCAGTTCAATAACGCTCCTATGAAGTACCACTGGAATCAAGTTAAGCATTTTCTCCTATATCTTAAGAGCACTATGAACACCAAATTAGTTTTCAAAAAAACTATTGAAAAATTTAAATTTTTTGTAGATGCTTATTGGGGCGACAACAGAAGTAACAGAAAATCATGGATTGGAATGGTAGTTATCCTTGCTGGTTCTGCAGTCATATGGCAAAAGAGAAAGCAACGGAGTGTATCAGTATCGACAGTGGAGGCAGAATATGTTGCGACGAGGGCATAGCCAAGAAATGGCTATGGATATAGGACTTTCTCATAGAGATCGGGTTGAGTTAAAACTTACGTCCAATGGTTGGAGCCTATGGGAAGTATGAGGGGGTATCGTGAGAAGAATAATGCCATATTCCTTACAAAAGTCAAAAATTGGTAAGGAAATATGGCTGGAATGATTGTCCAGGAGCAATAATACAGGTTCGTCCTTTGATGATTTAACGGTTTTTCTGAAGTGTTGTAGCCACTTGTGAAAAAGCTCTTTATTGCTCCAGCCACTTTTTGAACAAGAATAAATTGCATTAGTAGGTCCATTGTTGGTTAATGTATTTGTCATTCTAATGCGGGGAAATACAAACATTGGTGGCCCGTAGCAAGTTCCAGAAGCATTGAAACAGCAGATAACAGTAACTGTTTTTCCTCTTTCACCAGATGTCTTAGCGCCAAATTGTTTAACCCCCTTGGGACCGAGTCTCTTGCATGGCATGTACCGTAGAAATACCAGTTTCATCTACGTTAAATATTGCATCCTCTTTAAACTTGAATTTGTCGTATACTGTTTTAAGGTTTTGGAAGAAGGTGGAAACCTCACGTTTGTTAAAAGCTGAGATTCGGGCGATACTAGTAGGTTCCGGTTTTCTTAGCGTTATCTCTGGGTTTCTCCTGAGAAGTCCATAATACCAGTCTTTTCCGGCCATTTTAAATTCAATCTTAAAGTTGTGCTTTATGTGGTTGACCTCGGCAAAAAAAAGGCTAATTTTCTGAGTTGAACTTTAGTCGTTCCATGATAAAGTTTTGCCAACTTGAGAACGTGGTCTTTTAATGCCATTTCTTGTTCGGGTGAAAAAACACAGTATTTTCCAATATGTGGTCCAACAACATCAAGTCCATCGTTATATGCTCTTTTTCTTTTTCGTATTGAAGACTCTGGGATATTGAACATTTTACCAGCCTGTCTTATTGATCCTCCATTTTCAACAAATTTTATTGCCCGAATCATGGTTTCTCGATCCCATAGCGCCTTTCTAGTTTTACGTTGGTATTCGGGCATCTGCAAGAATGCAAAATATTATAAGCGATTATTTTAAACGCAATGTTAACAATGCTTAAAACATATTGGTTAATTGTGCGCACTTGAGGCTAATCGTGCGCACTGCGCCCAATTAACCGAAATTAGTAGTTTCACTTTCAAATTTTATAAAACAATAAAAAAAACCTTTCCTGTCTAGACTACATATATCAGTATCAAGAAGATCAATTGAGCAATGTATTGATGCAAACGGTTTTTAAAAAATGTAAAAATTGAAATACTTACGGCTTATTTTTTCCGGGACACATACTAGTAGTACAACACATACGTAAACAATGAAGCGGTCATGTTGGATAAATAAGGGACAGCGACCAACCTTTCTCGTATGTGATAGAATATAGTTTTGTCAAGAGATGGAGCCTGAATCACGCTTTCGAAATTATATGACCCGATTGTGGAAATAAAGGTATGCGCACGATTAGACGCTGCGCACAATTACCCGACGCTCCCCTAGTTTCTGTTTTCTGCCAGTTGGCGATCTTGTTCATGTCAACTTCTTTTTCTATGACATAACACCAATGTGTTATCTATGAATAGAGAGAGAGATGTAGTCGGAAAGAGATTAGCGGATGTATCTTGAGGTTGATCTTGAGTCAATGAAGTCAAAAAGTGAAGCTGTTCCATTTTTGTAGAGTTATGAAAATGAACAAATAATCAATAATTACAAAGATCCACCAAACCTCCAATAATCATCCTAAGTAACTCGATATAACATGATATATCACTGTTCCAAAAAAAAGTGCAAAATTGTCCTCATTTATTATTCAAACACATTCCTTTGATATGAAGTTTCCTTGTCATCCTATATTTCATACCACACGTATGGAAGAGACATCTTATTTTGATTTCCACTTCTCGAAACTGTTCGAAAACTAGGAAAAGATTTTTATAAACGGAGATAATATAGTGTAACAACTCGACAACCCTCACCTTCAAAAAAAAAGATGCGGCATTTTGAACGTAGGAGCATAAATGGGAGAACGAATGGAGTACCATGTTTGATGTTTAATTAATCAATTCACTTCTCACGATTGTTCCTTGATTCGATCTTCGAAGTAAGAGTCTTTGAATATCTGAAAAAATATCTTACTTGATGGATACATGCATAAAGTACGATGTACGAAGTTGATCAGCAGTTCTTGAGAGGGTATTTTACCATGATTTCTCTGCTGAAATTTTTGGAGTCAGTTCTTGGATGAAGGTTGAGTTGGTGTCTGAAAAAAAATAATAAGTATTTCGAGAAAAATGTGAATATATCAAAGGATTCAATCAGCTGAAATAAGGCCTAATTCCAGATAACATCTGAAGTGAAAATATACAGGGAGTAAATGAATTGTTGCGAAAAAAATTAGAGGTGATACCTTGTCAAAAAGTAGGGTTGGTCTTTCATATAATTCATATAAGCCCCCTGAAGATGTCGCCAGTAAAGCAATATTCGAACTTTTTCTCAAAAGCCAAATACATATCTCAGAAAAATGAAACTGAGCGAGCATTTCAGGCGAGAAAGGAGAAACACAAAAATAGTTTTTCTAATATTGCACTGTAGTATATAAAAACACCCCCATTTTCTCCATTCATAATTACCATCTAAAAAAAATTTGAGATAGCTCTGTTTTGAACGAAAAAGATGCCTTGTGATAAGTCACCGTTTCCCGGAACAAAATCATCAACAGGTACGTAGAATGACTCGTATGGCTAGGAATTATTTTTGAACTTGTATTTATCTAGTAGGCAAAATGAATTTTAAGGTTGTTTTTGTCTACCTCTTGAAATCATAGGGCAACACTATGAAAATATTTTTGAGTGCCTCCTCGCGCGCCTAACATGACGACTCTGGTTGATTTTCTGTCTGATTGGGTTTCAGAAAAAAAAAATAATAATTGCTTTTCGGAACACACATTCAATGGGCTGTATCTAAGCAGGGGCTGCTAAGAAAAACTTCTTAGACGATGAATTACTTCTTAGTTTTTTCGCAACAATTCATTCACAACTAGTGTTTGAATATATTTTATGAATTCGAGTGCGAATTTTCGAAAGCACGTAGATGTGCAATTTGGGATCAATCCAATTTTTGAAGACTTGAATATTCTGAATATTTCGGAGGATTCGGAGTTTGCATGGAATATCAGTTTTCTTACCATAAAATTTTTCGACCGGCAATATTTGCTGAATCAGTTTCTTGGTTAAAAAAAAAACAAGGAACAAAAAAATTAGATATTTTAAGTTTTCACTTCATGAAACATTTAGCTCAGAAGGAAGGGTTGTTTTTCCATGAGATTCTTCTAGACCTTATGTAAATTGCAACCGCTGTATCTCGTTGCTTCATATCCAATAGAAAAATGGCCTTATTGTAAAAAAACACATTTCGTGTTGAAATCAGTTGAACATAAGATTAATATGCTATATATCCTCAACTCAGTTCAGTTCAAATATTCAACTCACCAAAATGTTCACGTCTAATGGTGTCGACTTCTCAAGTTCCGGCTCGGAGGGGTACCTAAAAAAATAAATGAATTATTAACAACTGAATATAGTCGAGGCCTAGACCTACGTTGATTCGATTTATCGAATATATGTCCAATAATAAACAAAAATACGAAATGATCATTCAAAGATGCATAGATGCACGAAATCACGGTTGTTAAGCCGAATTGGCCATTATTCATATCTGCTCTTGAATAAGTTAACCCCTCAGCCACCGCCAGGCCGTTCACACATAAAAACTCTTTTTCGACGAGAAGCTTTGCCTGTTTGTTTTTCTAGACGTATTCTCTGCAAGTTCCAGTTTGTTTTTACGAAGATTAAGATTAGAGCTCAATTTTTTCGACAAATCGACGCCGAACAGTTTGAGCTGTGTATCTCACGATTAGGTGTCCTCGCAACCTGTGATCACTGACAGTTGGTGGATAGAAAAGTTCAAGTCTTGTCGGATAGTCGGAACAATTCCACCCATAGGAATCTACCGACTACAAGAGTTCTTTGTCGTATTAGTGAACAAGCCCGGCGAATAAATTGTTGTATAATAGGGAACAAGTTTGAGGTTCAAGCTTGAAAATGCTTGATTGTATAGCATCTTCATTGCCTTGGATATGATGGCAGTTATATGATCCGACCAATAAGATTTTCATTCATTAAGTCCAGAATCCACATGGAAATCAATCGACTCAACCAAAGAATCACCAAAATAATAGAGCAGGTTTTGGTTTTTTCTCTCAGGGGAAGAACTGTGCATGTGCATATGATGGATTCAAAGGCATCAGCCATATACTATACCAATCATGGTCAGCCCTGAAATCAGCATTCAACTCAATATTGAGAGTACAAAGACTGAAAAAGGAAATAGAGATCCACAACATAAATGCGGAATATATTTGTCCCTGAGGCACTACACTCGTAACTATCATCGAAGCACTATCACATGGAGGGTATCTCATGAGTGCATGTCATTCTGAACAGCTCCGATACATTCTATAAATTTTCCTCTTACTCCAAAATTTTCAATTTTATGTAGAGATAAATCAATCATCAACATATTCCAGGAGATTCGTAATTCGACTTTGTAGACTGCCAGAGTCAAAGGATTCAGTATATATCAGACTCGGTGGGAGAGCCAACGAGAATGCACACTGCTTCATCACGAAAGGTGTCAAATGGTTAGGACAAGGAGCAGACGAAGAATCTAGGCAACTAAGCTCTTCAAGACTATAGGCTGTGGTAAATGTTATCTCCGATAGCCAATTGTCTAGGAACATCGGAACATCAGGCTCCACAGTGAAAGCACAAGAGAATTTATCGGCAATAACTTCAGCGGACCTCTTAGTGCTGAATGCACATAGAAATCCGTCATAATCTTATAAATTGAAAATGATGTTTTCCATTTTTCGAACCTGCTTTGCTCTTCTGAAAATCTCGTCTAGCTACAACTCGTTTTGTCCTTAGTGAATTTGAGTACGATCTATGGATTTGGTAGTTCTCTTGTCAACTATGACGACGGAAGCACCGTCGGGGGATTATTTTCTCATTATGAGACATTTCAGTAATGTCTCTGGTAATCTAATGTTTTGTGGGATGAGGTTTGGACTGATAAAGTGTAGTCCGTGAGGAAAGAAATTCGTTAAACGTGGAAATGAACACATTCCATAATTGTCTTTTCCGACTATCCTATGAAGTGGTTTAGTATCTCGACTATTACTGTGACTAATAAAATGGATGATCGGGTATGTTGTCAATGGTGTGCATTAGATATCTATTTATGGCTTTCGGAAACTTACGTTTCCTTCTTCAGGGCTACTGAAATTACAATGAATCAGAAGTCTAACAAATATGCAAGTATGATTTTGAACTCACATCAATGTGAAGAAATTAGAATAATTCTGCTGAAAACAAGCTTATCTTTGGAACTTGTGTACCTCATTACAAAACAATTAGGTGATAAAATCAATCGAACATGAGTTCAGTTTGGAATTTAAAAAAATGGACGCCAGAATGTCAAACTAAAATGACACAGAAAAAAAACTCATATGTCCTGAACCGACTCATCTTGGAATATTCTGACCAATCAATATTCATTCACGTCAAAAAAGTCTATTTTTTCTATTGGTTTATGAACTGTTGAGGTATCAAGTGGGCTGAAGTGAAATTCCGTAGCATAGTTACATCTCCCAAAGAGCGACAAAGAGAAATTTACATTGGCCGCCAATTCATGGTCATTCACGAGAACGAGATCGAATACAAAATGCTTTTATCCGATATCCTTCAAATAAGCGTAATACATAACACGAAATATACCCCAGAAAAATATAAGTCAATTAAAAGTAAATAATAAGGAGATTTTATACGGAGCGAGAGAATTATTACCCTCGCACTATTATATCTGAATATTTTACTTTTATCATTAGCAACAAATCCAGATACAGTTCCAGATACAACACAAAAAAATTCTTCAATAGATATATACACTACCAAAAGGCTGGTTGATTTTCAATTGCCTTGTGCGAATATGACTAACTATTATAGAAAGCTCTGCTGCTTTAGCAGCTAGATGGATTTCAACATTTGAGGTATCGAAGATAGGGATTGGTCTAATGGAAAAGAAAGAGCTCCAGTAGTCATAAATTAACATAATAATAATTTGAGGTTTCGTTGGATTCATTTTGATTATGGGGGTAATATAGGCTAATGAATACGAAGATTGAAATTATTGACTGCAAAGATCGAAACAACCGTAGATTTCTTTTCGAGTAATCAAAAATGCCAGTAATATATTGAAATATTGCGAGCGGGGCCAATAAAATGTCACAATATTCTTGGTGAACAAAAATTAATAATGTGAGAATAAACAATAGAACTTGATAGTTTTATAGAATAATAACTAAGACAAAATTCGTGAATGGTATAAATTCACCCAATGACATATTCCAATATTTTCGATCCGAAGTGAAAATTCTTGCAAAACATCGGAAGAATCTTATACGGATTCCCTGGACTCAACTCGCTGGCTATTCATGAATGCAATCTTTCAATTCTTGCCGAATAAATTCTCAACTAGGTATTTAGATTTTTTATGATACTTTTCAGAAATTATTGTTTTACGGTCGACCTAGCGGTTCAATGAGAATAGAATAACTTCATGAATGGTTAAAATCAACACAATTTCCACAAAAGCACTTACGTGAAGTCAGGAACTACTACGCGCTTGTTCAAATTCGAAACCACTTACTAGCGAAATGCCACATAAGTACTAAATTTTTGTTTTTTATTCTGCATGAATGAGTTTTTTCGAAAAAAATTATGGTTTCCGCTATTTCGTGGAAAAACCGAAAAGGAATAACTATTAACGCGATCATTGCTTCTGGATATATTCAAAAGCAGGGCCCAAATAATATTTTATTCAATTTTCAACAGTTCATGATTCTGTTATTTCCATTTCATCACTCAGCTTATCGGAGGTATGAGCTAATCTTGAATCTATGCAAATTTACCATACGTCTGGTTTCAATGGCACAACCCTACTGGGTGAAGGTTCATTTGTTGTAGGTCAGAGATGGTTGGCACTGAGGATATGTTTATCGAAAGGAAAACAACTCTATCTACCTATATTACTTGCAGCGATAGAATATTTTCGTCAATATAGTAATATCATAACCACCCGTTGAAGAATCGGTGAATATGAATTCTTGTTGCGCCCTCAGGCTTTATATGAAAAATAAATTTTCCTAGTTCAAATAATAAACTTCCAGAGGGATTCCGTACTCTAGGTCGAATGGTTTATTTCACAATTATTCGTTTCAGCTTATTTGTTCAGAGAATCATTTCAGAGAGTTATTTTAAATTAGAATTGAGCTAACCCGACTTTTCGTTTGTAATATATTTTTCGAAACGGATGAAATAAATGATAATTGGAGACCTGAAGAGAAAATTATATCCAAGCCCAAATCGAAGCTGTGCGTACATACAATATTGATAACAAAGCAGTGTTAAACTACTTTCTAATCAACTTATACTATATGCGTCTAATGCAGGTTTCTGAAACCACGTTTTCTTCTTCAAGAGACATATCGAGTCGAAACGTGCGATAGGAGCATGAAGTATAACAGCGAAACACAAAATCGCGCATGCTCAAACCATTCCAAACAGTTCTGAACTCGTAATCGAAACAAAGCTTATACATTTGTTCTCAATTGCGATTTTTCGTTTTGGTTCATTTCAGTACCGGTTCAGGATTTGGGTAATATTATTTTGGTTATTTTCAGAACCGATTCAGAACTGTGAAAGGAGTACGGACGAAAGGGTCCGATCTGCTTCAGAATTGAGTTATTTTCCTTCGCCACGACCTCTATTAATACTCAAATGTATTTAAGTTACATCGTTCCCACACGGGATGTATACTTCTTAAATAAATCTTTGAGAGCTAAACTTCAACTGAGCTTATCATCCAATCAAGCAAAACATCTACACCGAAGAAGCAGATCCAAGGAGAATGACTACAGCTTATCACAGTTATTACTGATCATCAGGTCCACTTACCGTGGATAAAACCGCAGAAGGAATCTGTCGTATCAGGTCGCTGTAACTGCATTTTGCAGTTCCAAACGTCCGTCACGACTTTGGAAACACTCGGTTCATGTGGTTTTCCTACAAGACGTTAGCGCCCAGCCTCTGCAAAGATAGGATAGATTCACGGAGAAAAGAGAGCTCAAGTAGTAGTAGTAACATAATCACAAGAGCTGATGATCAACATTTTTCCATCTTAGTTATTTTCTATGGTTTTTAATTTTGTGCAGACGTGCGTGATGGGACAAATGGATTATTGATGTAGTGTAACGCCCGCAACTTTCCCAAAAAATATAAAACTGGAATGAATATATGACTGGGTTGTGCACTCGCATAAGAGTGCTATATCACTGCGTTGACATAAACATTTTTCGATCACATCTAGTTAAAAATGTATCTGAAAAAAGAAGAACATTCGTGAACCGATTCAAATGAATTCAGAAATTAAGGTGCGAAACTCTGAGTATACTTATATTTTATGTCGAAATATAGAGAGAATAAATAAGTTCAACACAAAACGAGGAAAATTTTATTTGTTTTTCTTAACTATTATTATTTTCCTATATACGTCAGACAATTTTCAGATTAGAAAGTTGTTCAACTGAAAAAAGCATATACAAAAAACCCAAATCAAATTAATAGAAAGCTGGCCCAATGAATAATACCGGAACAATAAGAACGATAAACCAAGCGTACTGTGACGTTTCCGAGTACAAATCTGAGTCTTACATCAGACAAATGAAAAAATTCTCAGAATTATTTTCTTTCGATTTTTCCTTTCGAAATTTTTGTCAAATTGTCATTTTCAGGGAATCCCAGCAATACAGGTTCACTTCGTTTGACAGTGTTTCTAGTCTACATCTTTTTTGAGTTAATTCAGCTAAATAGGGTCCATTTCTACAGAACAATGAGCGAAATTAATCTCTACATAAAACTATTTTGATTTTTTTTTCAAACTATCTAATCCCTTGATCAGTATTTCTAATTCTGGGTTTTCAGTCCCAATATCTGAAAAAGAACTATTCAAAATTGAATCAAAATTGGTGTTTTTATAGAAGGGCAGCTTCTTGGAAAACAGATTGCCTAATGAAGACTGCCGGAACAATACAAACGATGAACAAAGCGAACTATGACGTTTCAGAGTAAAATCTGACTCTTTCATCAGACAAACGAGAAGATTTTCAGAATTATTTTCTTTCATTACGAGATACAGAACAAGGTGCAAAATTACCTTCTCCATTTAACAAAATTCAAGAGGATACTCTAATTTTTCTTTTTTAAGTATCTGATTCCGACATCAGTATTTTTGTATTGTCCCAATCTTTCATGTATGTTCGACCATTAGGAATCACATCCTAAATTGGGAATATACAGAAATACTGATGTCGGAATCAGATATTATGAAAAGAAAAATTAAAAGGTCCTCTTGCATTTTGTTCAATAGAGAGGGTAATTTTGCTCATTGTTCCGTCTCTCAAAACGAAAATTCGAAAGAAAATAATTCTGAAAATTTTCTCGTTTGTCTGTTGAAGAGTCAGATTTGTACTCGGAAACGTCACAGTTCACTTTGTTCATCGTTTGTATTGTTCTTCATTACGCAATCTATTTTCCAAGAAACTGCACTTGACCAGGGCGTTTTCGATAAAAACACCAATTTTGATTTGATTCTAAATAGTTCTGTTTCAGAAATTGGGAGTGAAAACCCAAAAGAAACCTTAAAAAAATGATTATAAATATTCCCTGTTTCACGGAGACAGCATAAAATAAAATAAATATTTTTCGATTTACGAAGTCTACATGCGAATCATGAAATTTGCAAGAAAAATTTCGTTAACATTTATTACGATTTGTCATATTGTGAAACTTTGATTATTTCACAACTTAGTATTATACAAATCAATCTAATCAGTCCGAGCATACCTTACTAATCATGTGCTGTATTATGTTCGTTTAAGGCTTGCAGTATCTCAATTAAGATCCATGTTTCGTGCCAGTTATTAAATACATCTCTTATTATTTTCGATATAAAATGGACAATGTATATTATCTGGTAAAAGAACAATTATTTCCGAACTCTCTTGTTAAATCTTGAAAAATGGACATTAGTTGATTGGCTCCTGAGTGGCTTAATAATTAATACATTCCAATAATCGAAAACTCTCATTACCTGATAAGGACAACATATTTTCACAGATTTCTCACCTAAATCTTCCATAACGTTAATGAACGGATGTAATGAAATTGTTCGATGTGTATCCAGCAAATAAATATTGATTGGAATACATATTTGGCTTCCGCATGTCCCTTGTACTGGCAATCCCGCGAAGAAGGACGCGAAGCCACAATTAACGGACTCGCGAAGATTTTATCGATCGGAAGGGCTACATGCACATCCCACCAACAATATAGAAGAGCGCCGATAGGCACTCTTTCATACCCACATTCCTCGAAAGCATAAGGCGTTTTAAGAATTGGGTTGGAATCAGTAAAAAATAAGTTTTTTCCTACACAATCTGGAACTAGTTCTGAATCAGGCGGAGTGTGCGCATAACGATATTAGCGTTCCAACGACGAGCGTTCCAACGACGTTCGAACTGATTCTGAAATTCCGGACCAAGTGTTCCAACGTGAAATGAATTGTAGTCAGTTTTTGGTTATAGGCAAGAACTGAGAGGGACGAATCGAAAAGGTCAGCTGTTACATACCATTCGAATGCGGCAAGGGGCAAGAAACCCACATCTGGCAGAGGGGGGCTGCATTTTTCGGGTGACAAACAACCCTTAAGCCGGGTTTAGATGAGTGTAATGAGAACATCGAATTCAATAAAATTTGATAACCGATTCGGCGAATAGTGTGGACGGCACTCGAGCTAACCCTCGAATGCAGCGTTCGAGTTGATCCGACATTCCGACTAGTTCTATTCAAAATGCCGAATAGAAAGGTCGCGTTAGTTGATGATCGGCCGGCTTGAGTTCTGAACTTATAAGCCTTAAGATCCAAATCTTTATGCAAAATACGGTGTAATGATGTTTGCGGGATGCCTAATTCCAAAGAACGACGAGGAATGGACAAACCTGGGTTTTCTTCAACACTTTCGGCTACAGCAGCAATATTCTCGGCTTGAGCGACGTGCACGGGCTTTACATAACTAACTTGTCCCAACAACTCGAATTTTTCTCCAATTTCTTCATTGCGGTCCGACAAGGTTCTTCACGACGACCCAAAAATGTTCGTGTTTTACGAGACGTCTTTGCCAAATTTTCACCATTTTTAGTGAATTTTAATAATTTCATTGCGTTGTTGAAGCGTGTATCGTTCCATTTTTATTAATGGCATAGTTTATACATGTCAAATGTCAAAAAATGACACCTTCAAGAGTGACATCTACCGAAATAGCGGGCTATTCAAAATAACACCTCTTATTAGACCCTTCATAATCAAAAAAAAACAATGCAGAGATTTAGTAACTAGGAAAATGATCAAAACAGATCTCATTGCAGATTGAGTCACCGCACATGGTGATCCCCAGATAACGATCACAGATGAGCAACCATATTTTACTTGCATCATGCTCCGAACCATAGAAATAATAACTTACAATGAAAGCGGTGAGGGAGAGAGAGACGTGTTGTCTAGAGAAAGGTAGAGTAGAGTGTTGAACTTTATATTTTTTGCCTTTTGTTAGATTTCTCGAAGAATTTTTTCTAAAATATATAAATTATTAAAACAAAATAAGTGTTCCGAATTCACTTCTGAACGATTTAAACCAACGGAATAAGCTCACTGTGCAAAGCTCATTTATTTTAAAGGTAGGTGCATAAGCCATATGTAGGGTATATGCCCGATAGTAATCGCTGAGGCTACACAGAACACACCTGGTGTCCTCACAAAAGATAATACTGAGCCGGATATCAATCACCACAGGTGATTTACCGTGTGGACATTACTCTAATGTATTTTACATTGGGACAATGTCAAAAATTGATTGGAACAATGAACTTCAGTGATTGACCAATCACTATTTCGATCGTTATGATAAACTCTAGGCCACAAATGTATTTGTTTTATGGTCCTGATGATGAAATACACCAATACAATGTATGAAATACATTGAATTTTTTAGTTGTATCTAGTTTAATTCTGGTCTAGTCGTCTAGCGGATGCATATCGTGGAAGAATTTCCTTTGTGCCTGAAGTTGACCACAATTGTACTGTGGGTTCTGATGAGAATTTTAAAAGATGAGTAAGTATTTATAGTATAGAAATGATTTTGTTTTCTCCACGTCATAGATGAAATCTTTTCTGTTATCTGGCTTTATACCGATTTTTCTTTCAATTGTTTTCAGATAGAAACTCACCCTAGCTATATGGAATAAATTCTAAGATTATCTGAGAGTTATGAATGAATGTATATGGATTTGATAATCTTACGGTAGTACTTTGTTTTTATACAAGACGGTGAAAAATGCTCATTTTTAGATGAACGAGATGCAGCAGTCGTGTGGGCACTTCAAAAATGGTCAAAAAAGACAATATAGAGATATCCTATATAACGAAGTTCACAATTCGGGAGTGCCTCTTCATACCTTGGAAGATCAACACAGGAAGTGGTATATTTCGTTTCTGATTTCGAAGAACAAGCCATAAACCCTGTGTTTATGCCATTGGTGGGGATATTCCGAAAACACAAAAAGTTTAGACTCAATTCGACGGTATAAGTTTTTCAATATTGTCGGAGCGATTGTGATATTCTCTAAACATTTTTAGCATCTCAATTTTAGGTACCCTACAGAATGTAAGCTGTTTCGGTAATTCATTGAAACTTCTCTTATTCTCTTATTCTAAAACCTATGATTCATGTCAATTTCTAACGAATGCTGAATACATTTTTTAGAAGATATCAATTGTAGTATGATTATTTCAGTGACTTTGAACTTTGGACATGTTCTTAATAAAGTTTGTTCAATGAGAAATATTCTATAATCTGATCTATACTTTCTTGATCATTATGATGCAGATATACATCTTTACCATCAAAATTGGATACAAAAAGGGATGGAGGTATGTATATGACCCTACAAACTCGTAAACAAAATATGAAAAGTATATATAAGATAACTTGCTGTCAGCAATGGAATCAAAAAAACCCAATCCCTAAAATATTAAAATAAACTCAAAATATAAAAATATTTCATAAAGCTTAAAAATGTTTATGAAAAATTCAAATCTGAGCTAATTCTACCAAATTTCGTTCAAAACAAAAATTTGTAAACATTTTCATATATGCGTAGTGAGGCATTATTTCATTCAATATTGTTATATAAAAAAAAAAGGGTAGTTTGTGGTGAAAATTCAAAACCCAATCACTCTAGCAAGCCTTTAGATTGACGTTTTTGACATCACGGAGATTTAGCTAAGCATTGAATGATGTGATAAAAGTAATTCATTAGTTGAAGGCCAAAATACATTGATACAATGACCGATAAGCCTACATTCAATGCCCTGGGACCATCGATATGAGGGCTGCTGTTGATGGATCGATGTACTCGTGACCTAGTATTAATGTCTTTGGTCATTGATACAATGTAAACGGTCCTCAAATGCTGGTGATGAATTAGGTGCTCTTGGGGGATTGATACAATCACCCGAACATCAAACAATAACCAACAGGACGTTATATCAATGAACAAGAGCATCGGCTGAAAAGTAATGTCCAAATGCATTGTCGTTAGGTCGAATTTGATTATATTCACGTACGTTCTTCGTTCTGTGATAACTCACATAAGTATCAGCTTCTGAGGGGTTCCATAGCGGAACCTAGGAGAATTAGCAACAATACAAAACAAAACCCAAAGTGAATTCGTTATTATTAAGGCAGTGTAGGCAAATGCTCTTTGTCTGAATGCTGTTTGCATTTTTTTGATGAATGCTATTTTTATCTTTTGTGATGAATGCTTTCTGGTTTGAATGTAAAAATAACAAGAGAGTGTTTCTGATTTTCTTTGCATGCAAGCATGAAGCAGAAAAGTTTTGAGGATTACCTACAGCTTTTATCATAAATGCATAGGAATACTAATATTATCAATTATTCTACCTAACTGCCAAAGCAATACCTTTGAATTGATTGAGTTTATAGGTATATAACTTTCAGTATTGATTCCAAATCGTTCAAACGAATATTAGGTACCTATGGAGTTCCATTGAAGAATTTGTTTTTTCCTGGATAATTAATTTCCAGATCCACAAGAGATAGATCTAAGGTATTTTTTTGCGGTATTCACAGAAAAATTTTCAGGACTCGATACCTGAAGCTGAAAATCAGCTGATATTTCGACAAATAAAAGAAGACAGGGGCATTTTTCCACCTGCCTTGAGATCTTTTGCGCCGACTCTAAATTTTATTCCTCTTCGGCTTGCAATTATGTGAGGAATCTTGTTGGAAAAAAATGCTGACCCCATCCTCGTACGTTGACATAATGGAATGGTTCCATGGATGGTAGTCCTGGCTATACCGTGAAAACCATTCGAGCTATTATTGTGAAAGCCAAAATAGGATTGATCATGGATGAAATGGCCATCAAAGAGTACATTGAGTGGAATGGAAAATTAGACATTTGGTGTACCTTAATTATGGAACAAATCAACAAGAAAACGACAATTTGCCAAGAGCTGAAAATGCTCTTGATTTTATGGCAGTAGGTCCTAATACAAGGTGGAAGGTCCCCATCGCCTAGTCTTTAGTAGACTAAACTGAGGAGAAAGCTACTCTTGTTAGGGGATGTTTATTGCTATTAGAACATGTAGGTACAAAAGTGGTCTCACTAACATTTGATGGTTGTCTGTCTACTATTTCTATGTATAATATTCTGGGAGCTGATTGAACTTGGCCCAACATCAAGCCATATTTTTTTAATCTCTCAACCGGTGAAAAAAGTCATATCACAATGGGCCCTTGCCATGATTAAATCAATTAGAAATGCACTGGGAGATTGGCAATATATTTATGATAAAGATAACAGTTTAATTCAATGAAAATACTTCATTCTCTTGGTTGGGCTGCAAGAAGAAGCTGGGCTTCATGCAGGCACGAAATTTTGCTCTCGCCATTTGAATTACGAGAAAGAAAAGATGAAAGTCAAATTAGTTATAGAAATATTCAGAAGCAGTGTAGCAGATGCCAGTGACTACTTAAAACAAGTGTTAAATCTCGAGTTTTTTGGGTGTGAATAAAATTTAATATTTTGCCGTAACATCAATAATATATTCGAAGTATTAAAATAACGTAACTTTTTGGGAAAAGTGGTCTATAAAAGGCCTGTGTAATTGGAAAATCAGTTGTTCATAAAAAAAATTATTAGTGAATAGATTGATTTCATAAGCAATTTGAAAGATAGGAATGATAATTTAATCGTTCAGTCTGGGAGAAAAACTGGATTTCATGGCCTTACAGTATCTTAATGAGTGTGCAAAATTTAATTGATGATTTTATTTTGACTGGGAAACTATAATTTCTTTTCACCTATAAATTAAGCCAACATCATTTGGAAATGTTTTCTTTTGCTATTCGTGCTCGACGGGGATTTAACAATAATCCGACGGCTAGACATATAATAGACATAAAAAAACATTTACTGATACACACGGAGATCAAATCTTCTGGAGAAGCAAACTGTTTAGCTCAGGACCAAACTAGTACCTAGACTGCTCCAGCATTAAAAACTATAGTGATTCTGTTGATGCCCTTACTGATAGTAGGCAGGTACTGAAGAAAATTATTTGTATCAAACTAGTATTTTAAGCCACATTCAAAACAACAAATATCTGTATGATGTCATTGGATACATAGCCGGATTTATTGTTGGAAAAATTGAATAAGTCTCTTAATTGTGAAATTTATGCCCAATCACTACTTTGTGAGGTATTCTTGTCATCTCTTTTGGTAAACAAAAATAGAGGCGGTCTGTGCAAACCGTCAGAAGATAATAAAAATTTGTTCAGTTCCAGAAAGTGTTATCAGAGCTTCTGTTTATATATCTAAGTCTACTGTTTCTGTATTCACAATGCTTGTTCTAAGAAGGTTAAACTCGAGTTTTGTTTTCAGTAAAATCTCAGACCATTTCATAAACCAAGATCCACTGCAAAATCACCTACTACAGTTGGTTGAATTAATTGTAAAAATATATTTCACTATCAGAGTTCACCATATATTAATAAAACATATAATGAGGTCTTCAACAGAATTCTCCACAAATTCACAAAACTAATTCATTTTTAGACATCAATAATTTTCCTGGATTGAAAATTTATTTGATGAAACATTACAGAGATCTCAATAGGCATTTTTATTTTTCTTCCCGCGAATGTCCTTGAAATTTGAAGTAACTCTGCTTGTACATTTTTTGTGATATTAGAACAATGAAGAACAACATGAACCAAATTTTGAGCATAATTCAGAAATAATAGATTAGGAAAAAGACATTGAATAAAGAAATTTTCCTGCAATGTGTAGAATTGCACGAAACGAAAAAATCTAGAGAAGCACTGCCGTGAAGGCAGCAACTTTTGCGCGCATGTTCAATGTAGATGACCGCTGTTGCCTTCACGGCAGTGCTTTTCTAGATTTCTTTTCGATAAATTACTGGATTTCAATTCGATCTAAACAGTATTTTTGGAAATATTGGAAAAATAAAATTTTGAATGGGTATATCTACGGAATCATTGGGTAGATTTAACCCATTCACGAATTCGACCTTCGTAATTAAGCCCCAACCCTTCTCTACAAATATCGAGGCCTAACGGCCGACTGCGTAAACACGATAAATTCCGAAAGAAGCAACTTAGAAACTCGATATTTGTAGAGAAGGTTTCGACGTTGATCACGAAGACCGAATTCGTGAATGGATGAAATCCACCCAATGATTCCGCAGATGTACCCATTCAAAATTTTATTTTTCCAATATTTTCAAAAATACAGATCAGATCGAATTGAAATCCAGTACTTCATCGAAAAATTACAGTTCGAAGGTTCATACAGAATTTGATGAGGATGATATGACAAGAAAATCACAGAATTTTTTTTTTCAATTGTTCAAATGACACTATCATCACGAAATTCTGCATTAAGTTGTCTTTCAGCATCTTCAAACTAGCTGCGAAGTTTTATCGAGAGTGAATTAGTATTTCTTGAGTTATACCGAAAAAAGCAACGATATCGAGAAAAAAACCTCAACATTTTACATTTTTTTTCCCGATATATCCAAAACTTATGATCGTATCGAACTGAAATTTGGTACGCTGCTGTGAAATATGAAACTCAAAGTCCGAGTAAATTTTTTTTCGAAATATGCTAAACGGTTTCTGAAAAAAAAATTTGTTGGAAAAAAATTTTGAAAAAAATTTTTTTTTTTGATTTACTGACAGTATGATCCTGACAAAATTTGTCTCAAAGTTGCGCGTCGTTATACTTCACCTAATTGCCAAGTTTGAATCCAATCGCTCAAGTAGTTTCTGAAACAAGAAATAAATAACTTCAAAATTTCAAGTGGCTATAACTCCGAAACTATTCGACCGATTTGGCCCATTAACGAACTTTACCGCGACCTACCGTAAAAGTTTAATGTTGCTAGCTCACTCCGTTCGACAGATATCGTGTCCACGGCCGGCCGGCCGGACAGAATCGATTTTAACACCGGATTCGTCATCAGTGCATGAGTCCAATCTAGTCGATCGAGACCATTTTCGGCTCAATTATCGAAAATTACAGACATTTTGACAAAACGATAGCACGCTGTTCCCCTAGAACATGCGCGCAAAAAGTATGAATTCAAGAAGAGATAGGTGGTCTCAGCTCCATTTTTGCACGCATGTTCTAGGGGGACGCTATCGTTTTGTCCAAATGTCTGTAATTTTCGATGATTGAGCAGAAAATGGTCTCAAACGACTAGGTTTGACTCACTGATGAAGAATCCGGTGTCAAAATCGATTCTGTCAATTTTGCCAGGATCATACTGTCAGTATATCGAAAAAAACATTTTTTTCAAAATTTTATTCCAAAATTTTTTTTTCCAGAAACCGTTTAGCATATCCAGGAAAAAAATTCACTCGGACTTTGAGCTTCATATTCCCCAGCAGTGTACCAAATTTCAGTTCGATACGATCAAAAGTTTTGGTGATATCGGAAAAAAATATGTCAAATTTCGAGGTTTTCTTCTCGATATCGATGTTTTTTTCGGTATAACTTGAGAAATACTGATTTAATCCTGATGAAACTTCGCAGCTATAGTTTGAAGATGCTGCAAGACAACTTTATGCAAAATTTGGTGATGATCGTGTCATCAGAACAATTTGAAAAAAAATTCTGTGATTTTCTTATCATATTATCCTCATTGAATTCTGTTTGAACCTTCGAACTGTAATTTTTCGATGAAGTACTGGATTTCAATTCGATCTGATCTGTATTTTTGAAAATATTGGGAAAATAAAATTTTGAATGGGTATATCTGCGGAATCATTGGGTGGATTTCACCCATTCACGAATTCGGCCTTCGTAATCAAGGTTTAAAGCTTCTCTACAAATATCGAGTTTTTAAGTTGTTTCTTTCGGAATTTATTGTGTTTACGCAGTCGGCCGTTATAACACAATATTTTATTTACGCGCTTGTTGTAAGGAACGATTCAAAGCGTTATCATTTTACCAACAATTCTGCAAATTTCGAATTACGATCAGAAAATGACCTTGAAAGACTAGGTTGAACTAACTCTGATGTAGAATTTATTGTTTAATCAAATTCTGTCTGTCAGGCCATAAACACAATGAACACATTTTCAGGTGCAGATACTGAATATTTCGGTTGGGCAAACTGAATAATGGGCTAAATCCGCTGAACAGTTTCGGAAATATACAAATTTGAAATTGAGCTGTTTTCCTGAATAGTAACTCGAAAAATCCTGCGACCACAAAATACAAACTTAATAGTTGTAAATTTAACCAAGGTCGTATCTATACCTATATATAAGTAAATTGATGTATGTACCGATTGATTAACATGAAAATTCACTCAAATTCCACAGGTAGGTAATCGTTAGCAACATAAAAAAAATCTTTAAAGATTTCACACCTTCAAGCCAACATGTTTCAGAACCCAGTACCAGATTTCAGCTCCATCAGATATGTATAATATATTTCCAATAAATATTTTATGTGTGTGAAAACTACAGGTGGATTTTACCCATTCATGAATTCCAACTTGAGCTCCACAACCCCTGGCCCTACAACTTTGAAGTCTAAGTTATTTGTAGAGTAAGAGTTTGGATGCATTAATATCAATTCGTAAATGATTTAAATCTGCCGAATGATGTATAATACATCATTGCATCCATTTCAGATAAATTTTACCCATTCACGAATTCGTCCTTTATTGACATTAGGTACTAAACTTACTCATCAAATATGGAATCCCTAAGCTTTTTAATGAAATTCACAACTAATTACCAAGTTTCAATTATGTGTCCGCAGGATTTTTTTGAGTTGATTATTATTTCAGATTTGTATATCCCCGAAACTGTTTGGTGGATTTTGCTCATTAAGGGGCCTTTTGTGCGAGGGAGATTCGGGTATTTGGGTAGTCGCGGAGATTCATCCTATTGGCCGAGAGATTCACCCTATTGGCTGACGACGATCACGTGATCGTCGTCGGCCAATAGGGAAGAATCTCCGATTACCCAAATCACCTTAGCACAAAAAGTAGCTTTATTGATGAGTTTGCCCAACCGGGATATTCAGTAAATACTCTAGGTCTAGGTCTTCTCCTTCGAATTGAGTTACAGTGTTCATGGCCTGACAGCGAAATTGAATTCAAAAATAAATTCTTCATCAGTGTTAGTCCAGCCTAGTCTTTCGAGGAGATTTGCCGTTCGTTATTCGAAAATTGCAGAATTGCAGGTAAAATGATACAGCTAAATCGTTCTATAGAACAAGCGCATAAAAAAAATACCGACTTTCATGTTAAAAATTTTCCAATATACATGCTATCACATAAATATCCAGTTTTTCGTCTACAATAGAGAATTACACAGTCTTGGTATCATCAAAATCAATGAAAAATATACCAGTCCGAGATAAAGTACTGTATGGATTCAAAGACGCCAAATAAAACAGTCATCATCATTCACGTTGTGAAATTCGAAATAACCGCCATTTCGCGTTTTCTGCCACCACTAGCTCTATCTCTCTCGGCAACATATTCTCCCACTGTGCAAACTGACAGGCCTCATCAGCGTTGCCAGGTCGACAAACCCAAAATATCGTACCGATTGTTCAAAATAATCGAATTTAATCGTAGATATTGACGTACCCATACCATTGTTTTTATAGTACATATAGTACATGTAGGAAATTGTTTGCGATAATATGATCATTTTGGGTGAGAATGGAAGAAACAAGGATTATATCGAATAAGTATAATTCACATGGTGGATCTTTAAGTTGTACATTATACTGGGTGTCTACTTTAAAAAGTCCAAAACTTCAACAAGGCAAGATTCTTGATGTGATTACCAACAAAAGAAGTCATATAACACATGGTCGAAATATTAACGATAATTCTTCAATTCGACATTTCGAATTGTTACGGAAGATCTCAGGTTTCTTTATGAAATCCATCACACTCCAGTTATCCTTTTAGACCCATCAAATTTGATCACACATCTCGAAAGAGCATGAAATTGGCTGTAACACAAGAATTTTTTTGCGTCAAAAACTTCCCTACTGTAGGCATGGTAAGCAGATAAACATAAAAGCTCTTAGGGGAAAACTTTCAATGATATTTTTCCAATAGGTTTATCGATGAAAAATTGATTATTACGATCATGTTTTCTCTTCAGCAAAAACTTCCTCCCCATTCAGTTATCTTCCGAATGACATATCAACTTTTGTACCAGCTGTTTTTTTACAGCCTCAATATCATGGCTAACATGATAACAACGAAAAATAAGAAATTATTCAAACATGATTTTCTTTATTTTTGAAGCTCTTAATGATTGAATCAGTTTTTTTTTATTGAATATTGGAGTAACTCTCAGTAGAACTGTTAATTTATCTGACGAGTCAAACGAATGAACCAAATTTCATTAATACATATTATAAGAAAGAAGTTAAGATAGAGGACAAACTGCGGTAACAACTCGCTATAAATTATTCGAACTATAAACTCATAGCAAATGTTCAAATTGGCTACCGCCTTGTTCAATACATTTCACACATTTTTTCTTACTGAATCTACAACCCTGCGTAGTTCAGAACGTTTCTGACCCATTTCTGCACAGCACAATTTGATTCTATTTATCAGATCATCTCGAGTTTGAACGCTTATTTTATGAACTTTTTCTTTTAATGTGTTCCAGACCTGAAAATCCAAAGGGGTAAGTTCACTGCTCCTTGGTGGCCATCTGACTGGACCCTACCTTCCAATCCATTGTTCTCCGAAATATTAATTTAGTTGGTCCCTTGCATTCCGGCTATTATGAGCTCGGCAACCATCACTTTAAAACCAAAGTTTTGTCTGTTTTTCTGAGACATTTTATCGCACAAAATGCTATTATCGTACATGCGGTATCGTACGTAGTACGAAGCACCAAAATTATCGTACACAACGATAATTATCGTAGAAATGGCAACGCTGGGCTACATTCTTGTTATATCTATGCTCCCAACCAATTTTTCCTACTATTAAGCAACCTTTTGTGCGAGGGAGAATCGGGTATTTGGGTAATCGGAGATTCTTCCCGATTGGCCGACGATGATCACGTGACCGTCGTCGACCAAAGGGTGAATCTCCCATTCAGGATACATTACTTGTCTCAAATCCCAACCAATCAAAATCGATGTGGGCGTGGTCTCTTTGGCGCCAGTTTGAATTGAATTTCCGCTTGGAAGTATTTAAAGTTGAAAAAACTGTCATCATCTCACGTTGTGCACAAGAAGTTAAAGCATATGTGGTGTACTGTAAATTCTACTGAACTGTTTGTATTTCAGAAGAATTTATAGTAATAAACTTAATATTACATTAATTCAGTATATTGCACTGAATCACCATTTGCAGCGCCGGATCTAGGATTTAAGCGCATGTGGCAAATCGTCAACATGCGCCCCTTAAGTAATTTATTTTTCAATAACTACATAATTTTCATTATTGAAGGTAATCAATTTATGTATTTCGAAGAACTCCTTTGTTTCCTATAAGTTTCCACATTTTATTATGTAATAAAAGAAAATCACCCACATATTGGAATGAGATAATAATTGGACGATGATATCTCTGAGCTCATGGTATGGATTCTATCCATTATCAAACTCAGCCGACATATGCAAGTCCCAAACACACCTTTCAAATTTCAAGTATTTAAGTTAAATTTTACGAAAATTATGGACCGTGGTGTTCATGGGCGGATGACTAAACAGACTTAACATGATTTGACCAAGTTCATAACAGTAGTTTATTACCATTCTCATCTGAAATTTAAAAATTATTGACATTTGTCTAAATGATATGATAGCTCCCTGGATAAGGGTCTGGTGTGCAAAAATTCTCATAAATATTATGACTAAGCGCAGATAATTGGCTGGTATAGTAGACCAGAGATTCATTCAATAAGTTGAATATGAATAGGTACTTGATCGAAATTCAAAAACTCTTTTCCGCCCCGAATGATTTCCAGGCCCGGTTGGACGATAACCGAATTGCACATTATATGTAATAAGTTCCTACTTTCGAATTGTTGCGATATAAACTGTGATGCATTTCTCGCTGTATAGAATCCCCCAAGAAATGAGAAAAAAGAAGTTTTCAGACTAGGGAAGCATCTAGCCCCTTGGTCTCCTCAGATCAGAGCATCGAGAATCGTTAGGCCGCCGACAAGAGTAAGAATTATTGTCAGGTATTTTTTTTAGTAACTGATCATCGACCTATATTGTACACTAGGTTCATGCACCACAGTACCGTTCTGAGATACGTTTAATGCATTAAGAAAAAAATTAATAATTGTCAAAAAAATCGTCATAATTCTGCGTCCCTAGTCAGCTCGCGCCAGTGGCAAATGCCTCCCTCGCCACACCCTAGATCTGGCTCTGACCATTTGATTAGGTATATTATAAACAAACAGTAAAGTACAATATTCTTTAGATTAGTATTTATACAAGTTATTCATTTAGTGCATTGGCCAAAATTGAAATTTTATTAATAAAAAGATTTAGATGTGGATGTAGAGAATGCATGATGAATCCTGAAACATCGGGTTATCCCCAAAAAAATATTATTCAGGTTCTTAATATATTTTTGGATAATTAACTTTCTTTGAATCATTTATTGTTATTGTCTCAGCAATACTGTCCCAATGAAAAAAGAAAGCTTCATTATAATTATTCACTTTTTAAATTTTAGAGTTTATTTTATTGAATATGAAATTTAACTTCCAAATAATTAGTATGTCTTAAAATATTCTACTTGGCACTTTTCTATCTGCAAATCAGTGCAGGATCTATATTGCATCGATGATTTAGTTTATAAATTTACGAAATTTTCGTTCTAGAGTAGCCAATGAAGAGTAGGTTATTACTTCAAAGGAATAAGGAACAGGAAAAATATACAATAATTATATTTGAAATTGTTCATTTAATGAATCTCTAGAAAATAATTACAATAAAAAATGAAAAAATTAATCTTTAATAACTTCCAGAGTAAGTAATTCAAAGCTAACAAGGAGAAAACAGTTTCTTTACATAATTGATTCAAATCTCAACTCAACATATGATTGACTGAAACAAGTTTATTCATTTTTAATTTTATTTCAGGCTCCCAACTCTCCTACACCTGAACCAAAATGCAATATTAGTATATATACAGTGTACATTTCATTCCAAAATTGAATACTTTTACTTCAATAAAGTAAGCAGTGTTGACTATACTGATAATTTGCACCTTAATATGTTAAGAACTGTAACTCTACATACATCGCATTAATCCTCCCCTTCAAATCATCATATACACTTCACAATTCCTAAGCAACTTGAACATAAGCAATATTTACCACACCTTTGCTAACATAAGAATATTATTAAGGATTGTCTAAAACTAGTTTATTTATTTTTAATTTTATTTCAGGCTCCCAACTCCCCTACACCTAAACCAAAATGCAATATTTGTATAAATACAATGTACATTTCATTCCAAAATAATAAAATTCCAAAATTGAATATTTTACTTCAAGAAAGAAAGCAGTGTTAAAAGAGTGTTAACTATAATCATTATTTGCACCTTAATATGTTAAGAACTGTAACTATACATACATCGCATTAATCCTCACCTTCAAAACATCATACACATTTCACAATTCATAAGCATCTTGAACATTAGCAATATTAACTATACCTAAGCTAAATAAAAACACAAACTACTATCAACTTTGTAAGATGAAGATATACATTCTTTACATAACAAAAAACTATATGAAAAAATGATGAATTTAAAACATGCGAGAAAGTTTCATGGATCATTCGGAAAACACGTTTGCTTCTCAACTTTCCTCTTCATAGATACATGCTCATCAACACCTTGTCCCTTATTAGGTCTCAATTTCCACGTTCCTGCCATGAATTTGTTGAAAGCATTTCCACCCAAACTTTCTGAGAAACACAAGATTTTTGAATGTAGTATCATAAAAACAGCCTCTTGTTGGAGAATGAATGAAACCTGCTAAAGAAAACAATCTTTCTACAGGTCCTGATGAGCACAAACTTGTGTTTATTGTATGAACACATTTTTACGCGCATGCTCTGGGGAACAGCGCGTTATCATTTCGTCACGATGTCTATAATTTTCGAATTTTGAGCTGAAAATAGACTCGAACGACTAGGTTGTACTCACTTCACTGATTCTATCCGTCCGGCCGGCCGTGTGCGCTGTAACTTTCGAGAGGAAGGACCTAGCGTCTTGAAATATTCAGGTTAGGTTAAGATCCTAAATATCTCGGTTAAGTTCGTTAATTGGCCAAATCTGCCTAATGGTTTTTGTTCTACAGCCATTTGAAATTTCGATTTTTTGATAACTCGAAAAATATTTATCTGATCAAAATGAAACTTGGTTGGATTATGAACAGTGTCAATAAAAATAATTATCCATGAAAAATTAAAAAAAAATTTTTTTTTTTGAAAATTTTTATATTTCATTGAAATTTCACTGAAATATCCAAGTCATCATTTCGCAATGTGAACAAGCGAGTAAAAGCTGCTGACTTTACGTCAGTGCTTTTCTAGATTTTTATATTAGGATAAAGTTCAAGGATGGTAAGCTCTCTGCTCTCATCGTTTTTGGAAATTGACCAACTCTAACTCCATGCTGAAATGACCATTGCGCAGGACCTTTTTTTCCTTTCCATTTGCCGAAAACATGATGGCTAGCAAAAAAACTAGATGAAGCAGATGAACGTTGCGCCATTTGAAGGGAGATTCAGAGACTATTTTCTGTAGAGCGCTCAGCGCTAAATGTATTTGTTCGAAAGTATTTCGAAGACAAAAGTATCGAAATACAAAATACTTCAGCGTCAGTTATTTGATATACCAATTACAAAATACATTTTCAAGAAGTAATTGAAATACAAATACAAAATACGTATTTGTATTTCAATTACAAGAAATTGAAATACTGCCCAGCCCTGAGGTTAGTAAACATAAACACACATTGCGAGAAATCCCGCTAATATCGAGCCGATCAATAACCGACTTCACACGAATGCTGTCGGGTCCCTCGGAAACGCCTCGCTTTTGATTGGCTGGGATTTGAGACAATTAATGTATCCTCTCCTATTCCCCCACTGAACTAAAAACCCATGGAAGGAGTGTAGAGAGAGACTCACAGCAACGTTTGTGAGATAAAAGATAATCAGTTGATACGGGGCAAAACATAGGCAATAGTTCTCTTGAGTAGAGACGTGATTCGATGAATTGCTAGCTTAATTTGGATTTTTCTAGGTTTCTGTGCGTAGCTCCCTTCGAATTTGTAGTGAAATTATTTTAAACCTCTGATTCGTAACGTATTCGGCATATAATTTTACCACAAATGTACACAAAAGGCAGTGGAATTTCATTTTTCTCGTAAGTTTCCCCACTGATAAATTGTAGTTATTAATTCATTTTCAAATTAATATTAAAAATTCTGTAGGTTTTCCAGTTATTCAAAACTGAGATCCCTATCGGTCTTGGCATCTTGGCAATAAAGAGGGAAAAATTTGAGCATACAATTTCTTCTACTTTATGTAGTAAACACTCTTTTGAAAGTGATGTAATTGGACAATTCGGTCAAATTAAACTAAGAGAAGGCTCGATTCCCTCAATTTTAGATTTTCCTGAAAACCTAAAAAAAAACACCGAAATCAAGGATTAGAAAAAGATTAGTCCAGGAGATTGAAGCAGATTTCACTACTGTTGAGAAGAAGCTTAGGCTGGATGTTCCATCAACTAGGTTGTTACTTGTTTTTAATTATGCAGCATTTTAATATTCAGGTTTGATATTTTTCAGTTCTGAGGACTACTTGGAGCTTAGAAATATTCATACCCCAGATTGTTCTGAAGAACATCCGATGCAAAAGAAAGCAAGGTATTTTTGTCTATCCTATACTATGGTTTCAGTAGCTTCAAATAATCATTTTGCAGGAGGATGCATTATTTTGGGGACCTAAAATATTCTGCTTTGGAACCTACAGAAGCTCAAACGATTTGGAATATTGCCAATAGAAGTATTCAGAGAATGAGAAAACAAAATAATAAGCTACGTACAAAAAATTTGAACTACAGAGCAAGGTTACCAAGTTGAATGAACTTATGAATGAGCTTATAATGCATTTACAAACATCTAAAAATGTCTCTCAGAATTTTTATGACATAATGCAGGTAAAAAAATAAGTTTGAATTGAAGTCTATGAAGAAACATTGACAACTGCAAATTAATAATGCATGTTGAATATGTGTATGTGTTTATGATTTTGTCTGGTGGTAGCTTCCTAAGAATTTCATTTTGTTTTGCCTTACTTCTCAAAAAGATGGTGCTTCTTCCACTTTTCAGTAACCAATTCGAAGGAATGGATCATAAATTCTCAATTCTACGTAGGTATCTAGGGTAAGTAAATAGGTGAGTAATCTTTGAATTTTTAATCTTTTTATGCCATGAATATTAGAATAAAGTGTTTGTCAGATTTCTGGGTTGAAATTTTTCGAATAAATTCGTGAGTCACTTTAAATATTCTATGTTACAGGAATGTATTCCTAAGGCTGAACAAGAGTTAGTGTTAAGACAACTCAAAGTTTCATCAAATAAGGAATATCTCCATAACATTCGAGAACATTTGCCCTTACTCTCTTTTTTTGCACTTCTGCGTACAATTATGTTAGTAGTTAGTATGTTCTGAAATTGTCTACCACATCCTAAAACTTTGTCAAAAACTGTAGATGGATTACCATCAGGCTATACAACAAAGTCTCTTAGAGCAAGTCCAGTGAAATGAAGAAAGAGGGAAAGACTTTAATATGCAATTAAGTAATGGAGGAAATGTATGTTCGTAAACATATTCAATGAAACGGCAGAAAACAACTGGGGTACATAAACTACGGTTATCCTACGGAGAGTGAATCTTTTTACCAGAGGCAAAGGAAGCTTTGGTGTTTTTGATAGTAGCTCTCAACAGCAGATGGAAATTACCGATAGCGTATTTTCTAATCAACGTATAAGATGCTGAAGAGAAAGCAAATATGGTGATGGGTTGTTTGTCAATGATCGATCAAGTTGGTGTTAAAATTTCTTCGATTACTTCTGATGGAGCAGCTACTATTTTGTCAATGGCTAGTATTTTGGGGGCAAAACTATATGATATTGATAATATTATGAGTTACTTCGCTCATCCCATTACAAAGAAACCTGTTTATATTATTTTAGATGGTCGTCCTATGGTAAAGTTAATATGTAATCTTTTGGGTGATGGGGGTGTATTATATGATAAGGATGGTAATGAAATCAACTGGAATTTCATCAAAGGTCTAGTAGTGTTACAGGAAAATTACGGACTATATGCTGCAACTGAAATTAAAACAATACAACTTAACTATTCGCAAGAGAAAATTAAGGTAAAGTTGGCAGTGCAAACATTAAGTGGTTTAATTTGACGGAAGTCCATTGTGAGGTGTTAAATCAATGCAAGGGGGTGAATTTAGTCTTATCCTCACTTATTCATTCGCTTCATTTATTGTTCGGTCAAATAACTACATGTTTCGGCGATATGCCATCTTCAGGTTATAAAATTGATCCGCTGTAAGTAAGGTTGTGTGAGCATATTTGTTAAATAAAAGTTGTTATTATTTACTTACAGTGTTGAAGCTTAGTCATAACAAGAAAATTAGTCTAAGTTTTAAACGAAGTTCTCGCATCAATAGTTATGTTAAGGTTCGGAACAGTAAAATCACATTATACAGATTTACGACGGGAGACAGATTAAAAGTGAAATTGACATCAATGAGAAGATTTTAGGTTAGAGAATAGGGGGGGCATCGACAACTATTACAAATCATAGAATTGTATGTGAACCAGCAATTTAGAATTTAAAACATTTAAAAAATCAAAAAATTCAAGAATACAAGAGGATAATGGAAATATTAACAATTTTTGAGAATTTTGAAAAGAGGTGGTACAGTGTTCATAGACATGATGTTTACGGGTTCTTCGTATCTACTTTGGGAATGTTTGTATATTTCTAGTTCTTCCCAAGTTTCTTGTTTAAAACCATAGTCTACTGGGTGAAGAAGTTCTACATCTGTGTTGGGGTCGAATTCATGGTTGGTGTCTTTGAGGTGTTTACCGAATGTTGATCTATTATTGGACATGATCCTTTGACTCATGAGGTGTTCTTTTATCCTGGTCGCTATGTTTCTTCCGCTCCTACCTATATAGATAATGTTGCAGCTAGGTTCACCGCATTTGAGTTTGTAAACCCCTGATTTTTCTAGAATGGGTATAGGGTCTTTGTTGTGTACCAGTAGTTGTTGTAGGGTGTTTTGTGTCTTAAATGAGATTTTTAGGTTCTTCTGTTGTTTTAGGACATTAGATATTTGGTAGGAGATGCCGCCAAAAAAGGGGAGGCTAATATAATTTTCTATCTTGTTTGTTTCGTGAATGTCGTTTGACAGAAGTCTGAATTTTTTCTTATTGATGAGCCTGTCTATTATGTTTGTGTCAAATCCATTCTCTTGGGCAATGTACTTGATAGTAGAGACTTCTTTGTCGAATTCTTTTTTATCTAATGGTATCTTAAACGTTCTATGTATATATGATCGAAATGCTGCTAGTTTGTGTGCGTGGTGGTGGCAAGAATTGGAATGTATGCTATGGTCTGTTTGGCTTGGTTTTCGATAAATGTCAAAATTGAATTTGTTTTCTCTTATAGTTATAGTAAGATCTAGAAAATTTATACTTTTGTTTTCTTCTGTTTCTAGGGTGAATTTGATGTTAGAGTGTCTGATATTCAACCAGTTGAAGAAATCTGACAATTCCTGTTGACCACCTAACCATCCGATGAATATGTCGTCTACATAGCGAAACCAGAAGAGGATTTTGTCTTTGAATGGGTTATTGTCATGGAATACGAACGATTTCTCGAAATATTTCATAAACACCTCCGCCATACAAGATGATAAGCCGTTGCCCATATTTAGTCCTTTTGGTTGGGAATATATTGATCTGTTGAACATGAAGAAGTTTTGTTCAAGGCAAAGTTTAGTCAAGTGGAAGATGCTCTCAACTGTAGTATCTGATAAGCCTGAGTTGATTAGGAGGTTTTTGAAGATTTGAAGAGTTTGTTGTACAGGTACTGTGGTGAATAAATTGGATACGTCTAAAGAAGCTAGTATTAAATTATTAGGGGGTTGTATTTTCTTCAGTTTTTCGATCAAATCGCCGGTATTCTTGATGCTGTGGGGTGATTGGTAGTCGACTCTATCTGTGATATATTCGTTGAGTCTTTTGGATAGTTTGTAGGCCAAGCTCGTATAGAAAGATACCACTGGACGGATTGGTATGTTGTTTTTATGAACTTTAGGAAGTCCATACAAGCGTGGGATATTGAAGTTCATAGGTATTAGTTTTTTGTAATCCTCAAACAAAGTTGGTCCAAATTGATCTAGAGTTTTCCTGAATTTGGAAGTGTATTTCTTGAGTGGGTCAGCATCAAGAAGTGTGAAGCCGTTGCTTTGAAGAAATGAAGTGACCTTTTCTATGTATGAAGTCTTGGACATAACAACTAGACAGTTCCCTTCATCAGCTTTTGTGAAAAATAGGTTATGATGTTTGATTTTTGTTCTAAGTGATTTCAGGCCTAGATTTAACTTATATAGGTGTGGTGGTAGTTTTATCTTACGTTTTCTGAAGTTATCTAATATTCTGAAGACTCCACTGCGAATACTTTCCATGTTTTGGAATTTGATGAACTTGAAAACTGCTTCTAAAGACACTGTTAGTTCCTCCAGAATTTTCGTTTTGTTTGTTAGTGGTAAAGAGAATTTCAATCCCATATTTAGTAACTGTAACTCGTTGGTACTAAAATTGGTGTCAGTGAGGTTCAAAATTCTTCTATGGAAGATTGGGTTCGGGGTAGTAGTTTCAGAATTGATGTTTTCGTCTCTTTTCTTACGGATCAACTTTCCAATCTTTGATTGGTGGATTCGGCGTTTGTGGTGGGTGAAGTTCCGGATCTTCGTGGAAAGCTGTGTGGATAAATTTTCGAAATCGGCTTCGGACAACCTGCCTTCTAAAATTTCTCTGACTATGGTTTTCTTTTTCTCGTGTAGGTTCTTTGTTCTGTACCATTTTCTCAATTCGTGTCTTAAAAGTTTTCTCTGTGTTTCCTCTATGTTTCGTATGTGAAATTGGTCATTTCTGTGTGGTATTCTGACTTTCAGCCAATTTGGTGTTAAGTTGTTCCTTAAGCATTTCCTGCAGAATTCGATGTGTGTGAGAACTTTCGCTTCCTTGAAAGACAATCTCTTGTATGTACGGACAACTGATGCCAGACTAGCTGTAAACATAATTTGACGGAAGTCCATTGTGAGGTGTTAAATCAATGCAAGGGGGTGAATTTAGTCTTATCCTCACTTATTCATTCGCTTCATTTATTGTTCGGTCAAATAACTACATGTTTCGGCGATATGCCATCTTCAGGTTATAAAATTGATCCGCTGTAAGTAAGGTTGTGTGAGCATATTTGTTAAATAAAAGTTGTTATTATTTACTTACAGTGTTGAAGCTTAGTCATAACAAGAAAATTAGTCTAAGTTTTAAACGAAGTTCTCGCATCAATAGTTATGTTAAGGTTCGGAACAGTAAAATCACATTATACAGATTTACGACGGGAGACAGATTAAAAGTGAAATTGACATCAATGAGAAGATTTTAGGTTAGAGAATAGGGGGGGCATCGACAACTATTACAAATCATAGAATTGTATGTGAACCAGCAATTTAGAATTTAAAACATTTAAAAAATCAAAAAATTCAAGAATACAAGAGGATAATGGAAATATTAACAATTTTTGAGAATTTTGAAAAGAGGTGGTACAGTGTTCATAGACATGATGTTTACGGGTTCTTCGTATCTACTTTGGGAATGTTTGTATATTTCTAGTTCTTCCCAAGTTTCTTGTTTAAAACCATAGTCTACTGGGTGAAGAAGTTCTACATCTGTGTTGGGGTCGAATTCATGGTTGGTGTCTTTGAGGTGTTTACCGAATGTTGATCTATTATTGGACATGATCCTTTGACTCATGAGGTGTTCTTTTATCCTGGTCGCTATGTTTCTTCCGCTCCTACCTATATAGATAATGTTGCAGCTAGGTTCACCGCATTTGAGTTTGTAAACCCCTGATTTTTCTAGAATGGGTATAGGGTCTTTGTTGTGTACCAGTAGTTGTTGTAGGGTGTTTTGTGTCTTAAATGAGATTTTTAGGTTCTTCTGTTGTTTTAGGACATTAGATATTTGGTAGGAGATGCCGCCAAAAAAGGGGAGGCTAATATAATTTTCTATCTTGTTTGTTTCGTGAATGTCGTTTGACAGAAGTCTGAATTTTTTCTTATTGATGAGCCTGTCTATTATGTTTGTGTCAAATCCATTCTCTTGGGCAATGTACTTGATAGTAGAGACTTCTTTGTCGAATTCTTTTTTATCTAATGGTATCTTAAACGTTCTATGTATATATGATCGAAATGCTGCTAGTTTGTGTGCGTGGTGGTGGCAAGAATTGGAATGTATGCTATGGTCTGTTTGGCTTGGTTTTCGATAAATGTCAAAATTGAATTTGTTTTCTCTTATAGTTATAGTAAGATCTAGAAAATTTATACTTTTGTTTTCTTCTGTTTCTAGGGTGAATTTGATGTTAGAGTGTCTGATATTCAACCAGTTGAAGAAATCTGACAATTCCTGTTGACCACCTAACCATCCGATGAATATGTCGTCTACATAGCGAAACCAGAAGAGGATTTTGTCTTTGAATGGGTTATTGTCATGGAATACGAACAATAAATGAAGCGAATGAATAAGTGAGGATAAGACTAAATTCACCCCCTTGCATTGATTAAGTGGTTTGTCAATGATCGATCAACTTGGTGTCAAAATGCCTTCGATTACTTCTGATGGAGCAGCTACTAATTTGTCAATGGCTAGTATTTTGGGGGCAAAACTATATGATATTGATAATATTTTGAGTTACTTCGCTCATCCCATTACAAAGAAACCTGTTTATAATATTTTAGATGGTCGTCCTATGGTAAAGTTAATACGTAATCTGTTGGGTGATGGGGGTGTATTATATGATAAGGATGGTAATGAAATCAACTGGAATTTCATCAAAGGTCTAGTAGTGTTACAGGAAAATTACGGACTATATGCTGCAACTGAAATTAAAACAATACACCTTAACTATTCGCAAGAGAAAATTAAGGTAAAGTTGGCAGTGCAAACATTAAGTGACAGTGTTGCAGACAGTGCCGGTTTATCGA
The DNA here is from genome assembly GCA_958510865.1 of Myrrha octodecimguttata. Classification (NCBI taxonomy): domain Eukaryota; kingdom Metazoa; phylum Arthropoda; class Insecta; order Coleoptera; family Coccinellidae; genus Myrrha; species Myrrha octodecimguttata. The sequence goes on along the minus strand of OY294061.1, from coordinate 20,576,454 downwards.
CTGGACGCTTGGGGCGGGCGCCCAGGGCCCCGAAGGGGCACAGGATCGGGCCTGGAAAGGCCTAGATCCAAAACAGAATTTCTGAAAATCCCGTGTACACGATCATATCCGCTTAGGCCGGCTCCAGAAGTTTTTAATGCAATCGGCGAATGTGATAAATAAGTCGGCGAATAGAGTGGACCGACGTCACTCCGAATATATTTGTCCTACTGTCTAGACACCTACTCTAGACGGAACATATATATATATATATAACTTCGGTTAAAGGCTATCCGACTAGTTGGATGTTGTTGAGTGGTGCTTTTTGTTGCTTTTTTTATGTTTTTGTTTTAAGTCTATATATGAGATGAATATTACCATAGGACCACAATTAGATCTCTCTTTGGCCAGTGCATTTGTGTCATAGCTTCGTAAGTCCTGTTAAAAAACACTAACTGTAGTAATATCGTCTACAAGTGTAATGTTTTATTTTGTAGTTGCTCCTGAAGATGTCCCAAACTAGGGACGAAATATAGAGTATACGAGCAAATTGACATTTCATTTTGCCCCAACATCCAACTAGTCGGATAGCCTTTAACCGAAGTTATATATCATAACGACTATTACCAATCCAAATAGTATATATATATATATATATATATATATATATATATATATATATATATATATATAGTTATAGAGTGTTAATACCACCTCCAAAATAGAAACCCATTCAACGTTGTCACCTCATATATATCGTTGTCACCTCCGAAATCGGAGGTGACAACGTTTTGCCTTGTTTTATAGCTTGTTGGATTCAGGATACTTCAGGGATCAACATATCAAAAAATCGTTTTGAGGTCACAACGCACCCCACATATGTACTGTACAATCTTTTAGTTCGAGAGTATATCACTGGCGCTAGTGTGCCGGGCTGTATATCGAAGAATTTTTACGGGTGACTCTATGCGCGATGTCACCTCCGAAAATGGCAACGTTGTACTTTCGGAGCAGATGTAAACAGCCGGCGTATCTCAAAGGGTTCTTATCGCATTTTTTGTAGTAGAATGCTGCGACGTGAAAGGAAGGCAATCGTGACTTCTTCATCGCGCAAGATAATTCTTATAGGCTTATACTTCATCGTTGCATCTAGTGCCTCTATACGATTCATGATAATGCTGGAGTCAACGAAATAGAATCTCGGCCATTTTCTGGAATATGAAAAAAAACAATATATCGGGTGATTCCAGAGGGGTCTGTTAGATTTTGGGATAAGATCACACTAGTCAGGATAGTTTCGAAATAATGTTTGTTTCATGGTTGCGGGTCTCTATTGATACCATAGAGGGTGGTTTGTCTGATTCGACCTTTTTCATTTTCATTGATAACTTTGGTTCATCTCATTCCATATTGCATCAATTTTCAATGTAGCACGATATGAATAAGCACATATATTCAATAACATTCCAAAATGTTATTCAAAATACGAGGTCGTTATTGTGATAATTTCAGATTGTGCAGGTTGAAAAATAACCCTTTACATTGCATTTCCATAACATCGCTATCTGCTTCAGATGCTATACCATTATGAGTCATTAGTAAGGCATATTCAATTTTCTTGGCACACCCCAAGTTTTCCGAGAAAAATTTTTTTTTTTTTTTCTACCTCAATTGATTACTTTGGTTTGGCTATTCAATAATTCCAACATTTTTTTTCGAGATATGAGATGTAATGGTGATAATTTCAAATTTTAAATTGTGCAGGTTAAGAAGTACATTATGTTTTGGAGACTTCTTTATCTGTTTCAGAAACATAATGATTCATTATTCAGGTGTTTCTAATTTGGAACTTTTTTTCAAATGGGCATTCAATATTCTACTATCTCTTGATCATACACGGAATACTTTATAAAACTTCAAGCTGCCTCACGGCCGATCGCTAACACAAGAACTTCCGAAAGGAACAACTTGAAACTCGATATTTGTATTGTCGGTCCGGACCTCGATTACAAGGCCGAATTCTTGAATTGGTACAATCCACCCAATGAGTCCGCAGATGAACCCATTCAAAATTTTATTTTCTCATTATCTCCAAAAATACAGATCATATCGATTTAAAATCCAGTACTTGAGTGAAAAATTACAATTTGAAGATTCATGTAGACTTTCATGACGATATTATGATCAGAAGATTACCAACTATTTCGATCCAGAAGTAAATATGAGTTTGGCTTTAGCAACGAATCTGTACATGGGCGCTAGAATTGCTTATTCACGTCGGTTCTTCTCAAAAAAATTTTGCGAATACATTTCGAACGGTTTACATGACCAAGCTCAAACTCTGGCTGTAACCAAAGGGAATTGGGGAGAATTAATTCCATCATCCACCTATTTCATTCCTCAGAATACAGAATAGTTTGAGTGGGTAATTCATGATCATTACGTTATACTTTTTGCGCGCATGTTGTGAGGAACATCGTGCTATCGTTTTGACCAAATGTCTGTAATTTTCGATTTTTTTCCCTAAAAAGGTCTCAAATAACTAGGTTGGAATTAATAATGACGAATTAGGTATCAAAATCGATTTTGTCCGGCCGGCCGTCCAAACAACTTGAAACTTTCGAAGAGAGTCGCATTTCAAAATGCGACGGTTTAGTTCTTAATGGCAAAATCGACGGTTTCGGAGTTATAGCCATTTGAAAATAAGTAGTTTTTTCCTAATATTTCAAATATTTCCATGCTAGATTTTACATTGAATTCTTTCAATGATTATTAGTCACTACTACTGATCCATAAAATGTGAAAATTTTTCCACATCGAATTGAGTTTTTTCCGACATCGAATTGAGTTGGACTTCAAATTACTTAAAACAATTGTCCAAAAGTATTCTGTTAGTTTTTTTATTTTCGTTTGCATTTCCGTTGATAGGATTTTTCATAGAAAAAGCACCATTTTCATCATAACTATTGTCAGTGATGAGATTATAATAGTTCAATATTTATCCAGAACCTTGAGGTTTGGGTATGGGGAATTTTACTGTTAAATCCAAATACGTATTCAAATGAAGAGTTCCCTATTTGAATTATTCTCGGATCTTTCAGCATGGTTGGAGTTACCAATGGAACACAAATTAAACGGAAATGAATTTATCCCATAATTTCAAAAATCCACATCAAACAATATAATTTGTGTAATAAAAATTATATTGTAATAATTTTGGTGATTTCGGAGATGTTCAGATTTCAGCAGAAGTTTAGACTACTCAAGGCGGTTTTCAGGCAATATTTGATTTATGGTTGAAGGTCCCTATTGAGACTATACAGAGTTATTTGTCCGATTGGACCGATTTTACTTTCAATGATAACTTTAATATGGCTCATTCGATTTCAATGGAATTTTCAGTGAAGTACGACATGAATGAGCAGATTCAATAATTCAAAACATTTTTCAAAATACTCGGTTGATATTGTGATAATTTCAGATCGATTTTGTAAGTTTAAAAAACACCCTGTACGTTGCGTCTCCAAAACTTCGCTATCTGCTTACGATTTTACCATAACAAGTCATTTCCTAAGCCTTCCTAATTATTTTTTCACACCTATGGTTTTCCGAAAGTTTTCTTCCAAAAAAAGACAATATCTGAGTTTTGCTTCAATCGATTTCACTTTTATTACAAATTTTGGTATGGCTCATTCAATTTGGATGAAATTTTCAGTGTATTTTTTTCGAAATACAGGAATGTAATTGTGATGATTTCAGAATAACTGTGTGGGTTGAAGAAACACCCTGTACATTGCGTTTTGAAAACTTTGAAATTAGTTTCCGATTCTACCATAATAAGTTATTATTCAGGCGTTTTCATTTTTTTTGCCGTAACTTCGGTTTTCAGAAAAAAATTTTTGAAGAAGAACATTATCGAAATTTCGCTTCAAAGCAGTGGAAATATTCTGCTAGGTAGTAAAGCCTCATATTCCAAAGATACAAGGCGGTTCCCAGGTTTCAAGTTCAAATTCGTAATTCATATTTAATTGCTTATATTTTGTATTATATCTTTCAATTTAGAAAATTACTTCATATGAGTACATTATTCAATGAAATGTCTTAACGTACGCTGATTCCAACAAATAATCCTTTGATGGAAGAGCGGAGGTGCGCAAATAAATTGAATTTGGCGATGAATCCGGAGATCTAAGTTGCCCTCTTCACTGGTCCTCTATGGCCAATCCAATGCAGGTCAAAATTGTTACTAACCAAATCACTAATATGCCTTGTATTGATGCGTTTTCTTGTTGAACATGTATGTTTATTACTTTCAGTTGAAGTATTACATCAGAGAATTCCTTTATCGCAGATTTAAGTGTTATAGAATAGCTTTTTTTGCAGAAGAAGCATCTAATGAAATGAATACCTTTTGTTATATAATTCTCAAATCGGAAAAAACATGAATATTTCAAAACTAGTATGATATACAGCGGTTCCAATCTGAAAGAATTTTTGTTTATATTTCCATAACTTTAACCCCTCTTCAAAAAATTCCACACAAAATGTGCCTGTATATTTTTTTCGTTTCACACCTCTAGCTCCAGTGGCAAAGGAGTTATCATTCATTTTTGATTTCGCAATTCTCCAATTTTTGGTTATACCTCGAGAACAAAAAAAAGGAAGAAGAAACAAATTATATCATTATTGGTTCTGTCGAAAAAGGGTCCGAAAGTGGTGGCTGTGAGTGTTGAATAGTTGTTGTACTAAACCATCAAAATGTACTCAACTTATACAGTGTACGCATTACTTAAGTGCAAGAGGCAGCCACAATTTAAGAAATCAGTGAATTTTCAAAGTTTTGTAATTCAGTCAGTTTTACTTTTAAGATTTTTAATACTTATTAATTCATTGAGAGACTTCATTCATATATTAACATCTTTCTGTTGAATGAGTTTCTTTCCGTTTCGAAATAATACATTGAGAATAAAATAGTAACGATGATTTATTCAACAGGAATCAGTATATCAGTAGTACGCAGGAAGATTGCTGATTGATTTTTGAGATTCATGCGTTCAACGACCTGACTTCGAAGATATGGAATAATAAATATATCTTATCCAACAATAGTTTTACACGTAGAAGAAATTCATTTTTTAAGGATTATTTTTAGTTATTCTTATCTTTCTACCACTGCCATTACCAAGCAGTCATCGATATTCTTCAGAGTGACAATACCTTTTCCTGAATACCTAGATGATGAAATTCTGAATTCAGTTACGCACATATAATGACAAATTTCGTGAATAGTCAATTCCTACTGAGCAGATATTTTTCATTTCCAACAATGAATGATAGTAGTGTAAACTTTGCGGGAAAATATTTCTTTAAAAACTAATTACTTCGACCTATCGAACTATTTTTCGATATTACTCAAAGAGAAGAACATATATCCATTATTCTATTTGTCTACGCCACTATGCCAAAGAATTGCATTATGTCTTTGGTTTCAAAACTTGAAGTTCCTACCAATTCATTCCCAAACCTTCAGTTTAGGGACCATGTGTTTGAACCCTGCGTTCTATTTATAGAACAGCAGGTATAATTTCTCCTTACACCCCAGAAATACTGTTTCATTTTATCTACATACATCTACACTATTCTTTTGACGCCCAGGGTAATATATGAACTTATAGCAAGCTGATGTTCTGTCTTCCTATATCGGAAGTGGCAAGTGTGGCCGAGTTCCACCGATTCTGCAAGTATTCGGTTTCATTCAAATGGACCAATTTATTTAGTATTAAAACCTGTTAATGAACCAAGCCCTAGAGCATATAATGATTTCTTCAAGAAGTAAAAAAAAATAGTGGTAGTCTTTTCAACAGATCTTTTCACATAATATTAGGTTAACTTGTGTGAAGAGTATCTGGTTGTGTCGGTTTTGGAGGACCTCTTTTTATGTTTTGCAAAAAAAGGAAAATGAAAACAACTCACTCCTTCTCAATGTTCGTTCCTTATCTTGCACTTGTTGTTTTCTCAGGTAAAAGAAAGTAAAATGAAAAACCTTTTCTAGGTTTTTCATTCGAGTATCAAATCTCAACTCAATGACATTTTTCCGAGAATATTGGGAGAATAAAATTTCGAAGGGACATACCTAAGTAATCATTGGGCGGATTTTACACATTCTCGAATTCGATCTTTGTGATTAAGCTACCAACTTGCTTTCGGAATATGGAGCCCCTAAGTATTTTTTTTCCTGAAGTTATTTTGTTCACGGTCGGCTCAGCGGCCAATCGTAATTTAAATGAGAATATGTTAAGAGAATCGATAGTTGTAGAGACGGTTCAACTATTTCAAAATGTCGAATTCGTGAATTCGTAAAATCCACCAAATGACCCCACAGATACATATCCAAATAAAAACACACAAGTTGTATATAACTGTAGGAAATTCCACAAACTTTTTTAGTAGTTTTAGGTAACACACCAAGTTGTTTATTATCGAGAGGTGCATACGCAAAATATCGAAGATATCGCTGTAACTGCACTTCACAAATGCTATCATTTTCGAACTAAGATCCAAGTTTCATTATGATTGGGTCAGTATTTTCGAGTTAATTCGTAGAGAACAACAATAAGGAAGAAAACACCACGAAATTTGACTTTTTTTCCAGTATCTCCGGAAACTGAAATCGTATCAAACTGAAAGTCGAAAGAATTCTGTTCAATAAAGGGTTTCTGTAGTTGTAGTTCAAAAAAATGTTTAGTAATTTCGGTGTTTTTTAATCACCATCAGTACGATCCCACCGAAATTTCGCAAAAAGTGGCGAGTCATTATGCTCCTATTGAGTGCCACGATTCAATTCAATCACTTGGGCAATCTTGGAAATATCAGGGAAATAACGTCGAAATTTCGTATGACGATAACTCCTGAATACTTCGGCCGATTTTGTCCAAAGACGGAATCAACCGTTGCATTTTGAAATGCCACCTACTGTGGTTCAATGTCGTTAGGTACGCTCGCAATCGACCTCACCCCCGGCCAGACAGTATCGATATTGACATAGGATCCGTCATCAGGAACTCTAACCTTGTCGTTCGAGATAATTTTCTGGAAAAAATTCGAAAATTTCATACATTTGGAAAGGACTATAGCACGCTGTTCACCAGCACATGCGTGAAAAATGTTCTGATATTCATTATGACGAATCATAAATGATCACTCACTAAAAGAATAATGAATCCACCTTGGAATAATGAATAACCGTAATCTCAAATGACAAGAAATCGATATTTTGTGGGCATGTTCTTGGGGATTAGCGTGCTATCATTCTGTCTGAATGTCTGTTATTATTGAATTTTCATGGAAAATTGTTTCTGACGACGATGTTGGACTCACTGATGACAAATACGGTGTCAAAACCGATTATCTCCGGCCGACCATAGGCACGATTAAGGGTAGCTTGCAACGGTTAAGTTCGTCAATGGGTGAAAACGGCGAAATGGTTTCGGAGTTGAAGTCATTCGAAATTTCTATTCCCCGATGTTTCAGAAACTGCTGCTGCGATTGGATTGAAATTATTTTTAAACATTTTGTCCCCCAAAAACTATAGTTTATATTTGAAAAAAAATGCTAGGACCTTCACCTTCATTTTAATCAGCAGACAGTACAAAATTTGAGTGTGATACGATTATAATTTCCAGAGATATCAGGAAAAATTATGTCCAATTTTGTGGTTTTTGCCTCGGTTTTGCCCGGAATAATTCAAAAAGTACTGATTCAATCATGATGAAACTTTGTAACTAGTTGGGAAATACCGACAAACAATTTAATTCAATATTTCGTGTTGATCTTGTCATTAGTACTGCTTTTCGATTCAATCTAATCTGTGGTTTTGGAAATATTGTGAAAATGAAATTTTTAATGGATATATCTATGAAATCATTCAGTAGATTTAATCCATTCAAGAATTCGGCAGTTGTGATCAATTACCCCAAGGTCCTCAAGGTCAAACCTACTCTACAAGTATCGAGTTTCTAAGTTGTTCCATTCGGAAATTATTGTGTTCATGATCGGCCTTGAGGGAAATCAGTTTTTTGGACTTTTTCACAAGAGTCATATATTATTTCAAATAATGATTTCTTAATACATTTGATATCATGAATATTTTCAACTATGAAGGCATAGTCGGAGATTGTTACAATGGATACATATTACGAAATACCAAACAGATATGGGAAGGTTGTGACTGAATCATTTTACTGATCAACGACCCATTTTTTATGCTCTTTAATGTAATGCCATTTTTATTTGAGTTTGAAATATTTTTTCCAAAGTGCTCCCAATTTGAGATCTTTCAGTGTGAATAATTTGAATTTTCTTGAGTGAATATCTTTCTGAAATAACATCATGACCTTTCTCATGGGGCATAAATCGAAAAACTAAATATAGCATTCGCATTGAAAAAACCGTACTGACCTTTGCTATAATAGATGAAATATTATCTACTTCAAATAATTCACGGATTCTCCCTCCCACGATCTAAAGCATAAAAATGAGGATTTATCGTCCTTAACAGCTAATTCGGCGTTTGGAATAATGAAAAATTCATATGAACGAAATAATCTGAAGCAATATGAACATCGATAATATGCGAGGATTTTTTACTCAACGTCATGAACTCTTAACCGACGATGTATCTTCAATCATTCATCCCATGCCTCGGCAGTATTAGCGTGTGGAACTTCTAGATATTGCCCTATTCGTCATTCTTTTTACGGAGTCCAATACTCTTGAGTGAGTCGAAAGAACAGCTGCATTTCATATATGATTATTTCGAACTGATTCACCCTCTGTCCTCCGACAATCTGGCAACCTTGCGGGAGGTTACAGCGCACTACCAATACGATATATAAGCGGAGGTGACAAAGACTGATCAGTACAAGGATTTTTTTTTCTAAGAAATAGTTTCCCCTCTTTAGGTACCCTGATTCCTGTCCTTCCCCTCTACATATATCGACAAGTATTATTTCAATTGGACACCTCCTTCACCCGGAGGTCAGGTCGCCTAATGAACTTAACGGAGGTGACAACGAACTACGAATCCATATATATATATATATATAATATAATATTTCAATATAATCTATAACGGTTATTCGTAAGCAGGGATTTAGGTTGGTATAAATGTTGGGGGATTTCGTTCTGGACCAATCCAAGTTTCAACGCCAGTTGCTGGTGATATATTCTACCCATGGAATTGTGCCGTTCTAGATAATCTCTCGGAGCCATGATAGAGCATGCTGAAGTCATGTGTTGGATTGACTCGGGAGCTTGAGAACACTTACGGCATAGGGTGGAGGGGATATCCTGCTTGGCAATGTGCTTCAGGTACATTCTCGTTGGCATCACTTGATCCTGGATCGCAAGCAGTCGCCCTTCTGTCTCAGGAAACAAGTATCCCGCCCGAAGGTAAGTGAGCGACTCCACTTCATTAACCTCTCTACTTTTTAGGTGACCAGGATACCTACCATGCAGAGCCTTGCTGTTCCACTCCTCCATACACTCATCAAGTGAACGAGTAGCTAGCCTATGATCTGGGGTTGCTAGCTTCAGAGCGGAGATGTTTTCATCAGCTTCACGGATGGCGACGGCTACAGGTGAGTCCAGCTGCATGAAATAGTTTTTAGGCTGTTAACGTTTTCTGCATGGGTTGTCTCCAGATTAAGTAGTCCCCTTCCCCCATTTTTCCTCGGGAGGTAAAGTCGTATGGTGGATGAGTGGGGGTGGTGTATGCCATTCTTCGTAAGCAGTGTTCTAATTTTCCTGTCAATTTCCCGGAGATCCGTCTGTGACCACGTGAGAACACCGAACGAGTAGGTTATGCTCGGCATCGCCCAGATGTTGATGGCGGTGAACAGCGATTTGGAGTTGAGGCCAGATTTCAGCAGTAAGTTCACCCTCTTGTAAAGTTTCTCCCTGAAAATTTTCTTCATTTCCGGTACTTTGATGTCGAGTGCCTGATTGATTCCGAGGTACCTGTACGACTCATCCATATATTGGGATACAACAATGATAACAGACAGGGGAGTAGCCCATAACCGACCGGATGTCACGCTATTCGACACCGAAAATAAATCATGCCTGTTGCTGGACTTCACAATACCAGCCGACGATAACTTGAATAGGGCGTATACTGAGAAGGTTACAAAGTACAGTGACCTGGCCTATCAACTCCGGGAGATGTACGGTCTTAGATCCATAAGTGTCCTACCATTGATCATCTCCACCAATGGATTGGTTGAGAAACACCTATTGGAGAATACAGAAAGGTTGGGTTTGGGACGCGACGTCATCTCTAGCGCCCAGAAGCAGGTCATATTGGGTACTGTAAGAATTGTCCGTAAATTCCTTGAGATTCCATAGCTGCAGCATTTTGTCTTGACGTAGTCTCGTCCGACAGATGCCCAAGGCTAAACCCGCACGACGGTGAAAAAAAAAAAAAAAAAAAAAAAAAAATATATATAAAATTTAAAGAATGAATAATTCATTTTTAAGAATCAAGTGAAAATTCACACAAAAACACAATTCCTGAGAAGGTTATCGAGAAGGCCACAGCAACTTTTCCGAATATTTAAACGCTTTTACAGATTTATTTAACTATCCCTATTTCAAATGTGTCAGGCGAACGATCCTTCTCGACTCTCAAAAGAATTAAAACATATCTTAGGTCTAATCTTAGCCAAGAAAACCTTCGATACATTATCACTTTTATGTATAGAATATGGAGCACTGGAGGAACTAGATTGTGATATAATAATACGCCAGTTTGCAAAAAATGAATCTTGTGAAAAATGTTATAAGTTTTGAATATTTTTAGAAAGTTTTTTAATTTTTTTGATTTTTTTATAAGATTTTTGCTTTTAAATTTATTTTTACAATAAATATCGAGCATGCAAATATTGTTTTATTTTCATTGATTTGTTCGTTTCAGTATCAAGGCCGTCAAGTGGGCCCGTCGGTCTTTTGCGCCCAGGGCCCGAAAAGACCATAAACCGGCACTGGTTGCAGATGCTCTTTTATACTGTTCTGATGATTTAAAATTGTTTGAGTTTGCATGAAAAAAATTGACAAAACCTTTCAGTTGTAACATATGCTCTTCATCACTGACTGATAAAATTCCTTTTCTCTTTAACTGTGGTTTGATGATGCCATCTCCAGATATGTTATTGGGATTTGTCGAAAAGCTGGAATGGTATTCAGGAGTTTTTCAGATCTTAAGTCCGGTAATGTAAGACAGCGATCAATGTTAAAAACAATGCTTTCCATTAATTTCGATACTATTTTCCATAATTTGAATGAGCATATTTTTGATCATGATCCTTTAAATGAACACCTTCTTCAGTAGTGTACAGTATTTTAGAAGTTTCTTTTAATACAAGAATACATCACGAAAATAAAAAATCTGTCGACACCAAACACCATATACGACAAATGTATAGGTACCAAATTAATTCATTTTAAAGGACAATAATCGAAATCTTTGATTTCCATTTATGATTTATTCATTCAGATTTTATTCTGATTATTTCAGAACCCACGAAATGTTTTCAATTTCTTCACTCGAAAATAAATTTATTTTAATACCTATCACAAGATGCGCATATCTTGTTTTGATTTCCACTTGTCACAACCCAAAGATTGCCGAAAATAGTTTTAATAATAGTAGTATCATTGTTCAAACGATGATCATTATCATAGAACTCTAATGTCTAAATATAATGAGTTGAGACCGTCTTTGGCTCGAAATTCGAAAAGATAACGCGCTTGTCCCCGAGAAAAAGCGTGCAAAATCCATGCTCACTGTTAATTCCGATATTTTCCTCAGTTTGAATGAGTAAGTTATCGATCAGAACCTTCGAATAATCACTTTCATGTCCTGTACAATACTTCAAAAGTTCTTTTGATATACATACATAAGACTACATAAAAAAGATTGATATAGAATAAACGCATCTCGAACAAATATACGGAATAAATTCTTTCAAAACCACAATAATTATTAGAAACAATATTTTGATCACCCATTTGAATATCTCATTGAATTTAATTCCGATGGAACACATAAAATGTTGGAAATTTCTTTCATTCGAAAACAAATTCAATACAAATTTAATACCTTTTATTATCAAACTCTTAGCCTAACTCCAAAATATTACAAGGTCTGATTGAGTTCGAGAAACGGCTGTTTGTTTTCGACCTTGCTCCAACCAGTCGAGATAAATTATGCAAAAAATTATATAAGGTAAGTCCCAAAGCACATGTTTTGTTATTGCAGGGTTTTAATGTTTAATATAAAGGTGTTTCTTGATAACCGAAGTTTTTCAGTGGATTCACTGGTGCCTATTATTGCCACCTAGATTTATCCATTGAAGCAAAAAGTTACTGAATGATATATCAATATTAGGCCATGAACATTTTTTCATTAATAATGATGGATTATTGCTTCTGCCGCTTTAACAAAAATGATTTTTTCACAGATACCAAAAAAAAAAAGAGAGCTGAATGGTCGGAGGATGATCTTATGGACGCATTGACAGCCATAATAAGTGGAACCAGCATCACCAAAGCCGCGAATGTGTATGAAATCTTTTTTAGGTTTTTTGTAAGATTTTTCTTGAGAAATATCCATTTTTATTTTGTACACAGTGCTTATATCCATGTTACCAATATTGCCACTTCATGGCAATATTTGGGACGCAAGTTCCAAGTATTGCCATTTTACAATGTTTTTAAGAAACTCTTGAAAAAAATTTTATTGAAATCAAAAATATTTGGTATGCCTTTCTGTCTAGAAAACATGTAGTAGAATGTTTTCCCCAAGTTACAGGTTGATGCAGCTCAAAATGCTGTAATGAAATATAAAAGTTCCTTAGGGTGACAACATTTGGCTCACTTACCTATTTGAAATTGAAGAAAAATCCCAAAATCGCTATGAATTCAGTTCAACAACCCCGTTTCTTGTCCCGGATCACGTGACTTTCTGCTGCCCTATCAGCATCTGACGGTTTAAAAGGCCTTTTGTGCGAGGGAGATTCAGGTTCTATGTTTTTTGTTTGATTATCTTCTATCTCACAAACGTTGCCGTTAGTCTCCCTATAGTCCTTCAATGGGTTATTAGTTCACTGGGGGAATCGGAGATTCACCCTATTGTCCGAGAGTAAGTTATCGATCAGAACCTTCGAATAATCACTTTCATGTCCTGTACAATACTTCAAAAGTTCTTTTGATATACATACATAAGACTACATAAAAAAGATTGATATAGAATAAACGCATCTCGAACAAATATACGGAATAAATTCTTTCAAAACCACAATAATTATTAGAAACAATATTTTGATCACCCATTTGAATATCTCATTGAATTTAATTCCGATGGAACACATAAAATGTTGGAAATTTCTTTCATTCGAAAACAAATTCAATACAAATTTAATACCTTTTATTATCAAACTCTTAGCCTAACTCCAAAATATTACAAGGTCTGATTGAGTTCGAGAAACGGCTGTTTGTTTTCGACCTTGCTCCAACCAGTCGAGATAAATTATGCAAAAAATTATATAAGGTAAGTCCCAAAGCACATGTTTTGTTATTGCAGGGTTTTAATGTTTAATATAAAGGTGTTTCTTGATAACCGAAGTTTTTCAGTGGATTCACTGGTGCCTATTATTGCCACCTAGATTTATCCATTGAAGCAAAAAGTTACTGAATGATATATCAATATTAGGCCATGAACATTTTTTCATTAATAATGATGGATTATTGCTTCTGCCGCTTTAACAAAAATGATTTTTTCACAGATACCAAAAAAAAAGAGAGCTGAATGGTCGGAGGATGATCTTATAGACGCATTGACAGCCATAATAAGTGGAACCAGCATCACCAAAGCCGCGAATGTGTATGAAATCTTTTTTAGGTTTTTTGTAAGATTTTTCTTGAGAAATATCCATTTTTATTTTGTACACAGTGCTTATATCCATGTTACCAATATTGCCACTTCATGGCAATATTTGGGACGCAAGTTCCAAGTATTGCCATTTTACAATGTTTTTAAGAAATTCTTGAAAAAAATTTTATTGAAATCAAAAATATTTGGTATGCCTTTCTGTCTAGAAAACATGTAGTAGAATGTTTTCCCCAAGTTACAGGTTGATCCAGCTCAAAATGCTGTAATAAAATATAAAAGTTCCTTAGGGTGACAACATTTGGCTCACTTACCTATTTGAAATTGAAGAAAAATCCCAAAATCGCTATGAATTCAGTTCAACAACCCCGTTTCTTGTCCCGGATCACGTGACTTTCTGCTGCCCTATCAGCATCTGACGGTTTAAAAGGCCTTTTGTGCGAGGGAGATTCAGGTTCTATGTTTTTTGTTTGATTATCTTCTATCTCACAAACGTTGCCGTTAGTCTCCCTATAGTCCTTCAATGGGTTATTAGTTCACTGGGGGAATCGGAGATTCACCCTATTGTCCGAGAGTAAGTTATCGATCAGAACCTTCGAATAATCACTTTCATGTCCTGTACAATACTTCAAAAGTTCTTTTGATATACATACATAAGACTACATAAAAAAGATTGATATAGAATAAACGCATCTCGAACAAATATACGGAATAAATTCTTTCAAAACCACAATAATTATTAGAAACAATATTTTGATCACCCATTTGAATATCTCATTGAATTTAATTCCGATGGAACACATAAAATGTTGGAAATTTCTTTCATTCGAAAACAAATTCAATACAAATTTAATACCTTTTATTATCAAACTCTTAGCCTAACTCCAAAATATTACAAGGTCTGATTGAGTTCGAGAAACGGCTGTTTGTTTTCGACCTTGCTCCAACCAGTCGAGATAAATTATGCAAAAAATTATATAAGGTAAGTCCCAAAGCACATGTTTTGTTATTGCAGGGTTTTAATGTTTAATATAAAGGTGTTTCTTGATAACCGAAGTTTTTCAGTGGATTCACTGGTGCCTATTATTGCCACCTAGATTTATCCATTGAAGCAAAAAGTTACTGAATGATATATCAATATTAGGCCATGAACATTTTTTCATTAATAATGATGGATTATTGCTTCTGCCGCTTTAACAAAAATGATTTTTTCACAGATACCAAAAAAAAAGAGAGCTGAATGGTCGGAGGATGATCTTATAGAAGCATTGACGGCCATAATAAGTGGAACCAGCATCAGCAAAGCCGCGAATGTTTATGAAATCTTTTTTAGGTTTTTTGTAAGATTTTTCTTGAGAAATATCCATTTTTATTTTGTACACAGTGCTTATATCCATGTTACCAATATTGCCACTTCAGGGCAATATTTGGGACGCATGTTCCAAATATTGCCATTTTACAATGTTTTTAAAAAACTCTTGAAAAAAAATAAAATTGAAATCAAAAATATTTGCTATGCCTTTCTGCCTAGAAAACATGTAGTAGAATGTTTTCCCCAAGTTACAGGTTGATCCAGCTCAAAATGCTGTAATGAAATATAAAAATTCCTTAGGGTGACAACATTTGGCTCACTTACCTATTTGAAATTTAAAAAAAAACACAAAATCGCTATGAATTCAGTTCAACAATCCCGTTTCTTGTCCCGGATCACGTGACTTTCAGCTGCCCTACCAGCATCTGACGCTTTGAAAGGCCTTTTGTGCGAGGGAGATTCGGATTCTATGTTTTTTGTTTGATTATCTTCTATCTCACAAACGTTGCCGTTAGTCTCTCTATACTCTTTCAATGGGTTATTAGTTCACTGGGGGAATCGGAGATTCACCCTTTTGTCCGAGAGATTCACCCTTTGGTCGACGACGATCACGTGATCGTCATCGGCCTATAGGGAAGTATATCCGATTACCCAAATACCCGAATCTCCCTCGCAAAAAAAGTAGCTTAAGGCTCCTTCCATGGGTTATGTTCAGTGGATTCCTCAGATCATTGAATAAAGAGGGATAGTAAGCCAACCTTACGGGATTAAAATTTGACGCAGTGGATTTCATCAATAGATGTCGCTGGGGAGTTGCTATCCTCTGCATGTCTTGGCTTACTTCAGGTTGAAGTATGTCGTAGGTTGGTTCTGGTACATTCTTATATTTGGGACACGACGTACCTCAATAACAGATGGTGCGGACGAAGTCGATATAGATGTCGCTGTAATTCATAGCTGTTCCGAGATAAAAACCAGTGGCGGGGCCTAAAGTGGGCGGATTTAAGTCAAGTAATTTGAAGTTTTTTCGAACGTGATCATCTCTATGAATTAGTTATTGATTGTTCTCTCTGGCTGTCTTTTCAACGAATCACATAACAACAGTAGTTCTAAGTCTGAAATCAGAGTAGTCACTGCTTTCCGAGTATTCGTTGAAAGAGTAATAATATATGTATTTGTGAACAAGCAATTCTTTTACTTATACGTATGTATAATTTTGGGCGGTGATCTGAAATGAAATTCTTAATTGTTTTCTAGTGATAACTGAAAATAAAAACGCTGAAACCTGTCAATTAATTTTCGACTTTCTCAATTTTTTCCATTGAAATGAATTATTTTCGATTAACCCCTTGTCTACAACCCTAACAAAATTTGGTTCTTCGAATTGAATTAAACGTCATTTTTAGGCTATCCGGAGTGTATGAGACATGGAATATTTCCATCCGCTTAGGTTTTTTGCGCGCATGCGCATGTTCTGGGGTACAGCGTGATATGGTTCCGCCAAAATGTCTTTAAATAGTTTCTGGAGATAGTGGGGAAAAAATGTATCAAAGTTCTTGATATTTTCCTCGGAATCGTTGCTTTTCTGCATAGGTTGATATATCGTTATATAGAATTTAAATAACTAATGAAGTATTTGTTATAGTTCGCATTTAGAACGAATAATTCTAAAAAAATCTCTTCTCATAATTTCCTTAGGGCTATTTGTCATCCCGAAAATGGCGCTCGTCTATTCTAAATGTGGTTTTACTGCCCTTCGCTTATTACAAATCAAGGTTTCGTCACGTATCTTTATTCGATGTTTTTTGTCGTTCAAAGCTATTTTTTCAATCCATCCTCTAAATAAGGTTTGCTTCAATCCATCTGTGAATGTATCAATCAATTCTTATTCAATTTATATCATAACGTACCTGATCTCAAACAGAACCCCTTAATGATGCACTCGTTTCACATTTTATGGGGTCATTTCGCACAAATATCTTGATAATGTAGAATAGAAGAGAATCAAATTATATGGAGTTTGTTTCACAGGAATGAGACAATAATTATTGTTGAAAAAGCTTATTTAATTATGCCGACGTTTCGTTGGATTTTTCCAACATTTTCAAGGCTGTAACAACATAAAGCAGGGTAGTAAAAACCATTCTCAGCATATGTTCTATGTTAATTTAAAAGCTGCTAATTTAGGTAAGTCATCTCTATTGTTCGTCTTTACAATGCACAGTTGTGTCAAATAGCTTTATGTTGTTACAGCCTTGAAAATGTTGGAAAAATCCAACGAAACGTCGGCATAATTAAATAAGCTTTTTCAACAATAATTATTGTCTCATTCCTGTGAAACAAACTCCGTATAATCTAAAGAGACGTGAAAATCATGAACATCAAATTATATAATCATGAAAGGGTTTAGATAATTCAGCAGAAATTATTGTCGCTCTCAATCCTTTTGCATGACAAACTTTCTATGAATAATATCATAAAATCGGAATCATTGAGAATCTTTCTGAACATAACTCAACGATAGTCCTCATACAATGACTCAACAACCCTCATACTTCTAAAATTACCTGAAAAATATTAGTCAGAGAGGATATAACAGAAATCCTACAGTGCGAACTTTCAGATCGTCACTATCACTATTGTCACAAATTTTATGAGGCCTCCTGAGTACCAATGCTTGTGGACAACCTGATGACGACGATAATATTTTACTCACAGACGTAAACAGATACTTTATTGAATGTGGTCGAAGATTCCTCTTCATCTTCAGATCCGAATGCATCCAGCAGTTCTTTCGTCTGATTGTTCTGTCGTCCGATTAAATGTGCAACGTTAGAAAAATG
Source organism: Myrrha octodecimguttata (assembly GCA_958510865.1). Classification (NCBI taxonomy): domain Eukaryota; kingdom Metazoa; phylum Arthropoda; class Insecta; order Coleoptera; family Coccinellidae; genus Myrrha; species Myrrha octodecimguttata. Next base: position 20,558,375 of record OY294061.1, on the reverse strand, counting down.
TTCTGTAATATATATTTTGCCGTTTATTAAGTGGAAAAATGTTTGGATCGTTTGAATTTTGAGGACTGAAAAACCAGTTTAGAAGCTGCTAATAATTTGGACGACGAAGAAGAGCTTTTAATTTTCTCTAAACTTATGATTTGAAGTGAGAAACCGGTTTCAGGACTCCAACATATTTATTACGCGAGAAATTAGGCTCTAGATCGTTTCAGTAGAGATATAGGAAAATTTCTGAATGAAAAATTAATGTCAAATTTGAAAAACAAAATTGTGAGAACAAAGACGATATGCGCGAAACATAGGCAATACATTCCGGCGATTTTATTACGAACGCAAATATACCGGGTGTCCCACAAATACCGTTCGTTAGAATATTTTTGGGAATGAATGGAAATTCACATTTGCAATTTTGAACTTGAGCTTTGACTAGAGAGATGACTCTGTACATTTTTTGGGATTCGTGAGACTTCCGGTTCCACCGGAAGTGACAACAACAAGATTCCATTATGGCTATAAAAAAATGGGGTTCTATGAACTGAAAAAATTGAGTTCTCACGTTTTCGAAATTGCCAACTTTGACAACACTTTTCTCCCTTCCTGCGGAAGCCTGAAAACGACATTTTTCCAACGAAAAACTTTGAAGATATCCATGTTTCAGCAGAGCGCCATTTTCAATTTTTTTCCCAATTTCATATCAAAAAAGAAATTTCTGATTGGAATTCGAAACTGTTATATCAAAACATTTCAAAATTGCATGGCGAATATATTTTTCTCATAAAACATAGGGCTTTCCATTTGAAAAATGAAAATTTTACACAGAGTCATCTCTCTAGTCAAAGCTTATGTCCAAAATTGCAAACGTGAATTTCGATTCCTTTCCAATAAATTTCTAACGAACGGTATTCGTGGGACACCAGGTATAAATACTGCACAAATCTTTTCCAGTCAAATGAAGACAATAGGCAATCGACAAACAATGTGAAGTTGTCAACACTTCAGCATAATAGGTCTCTTGCATGTAACACGAATTATCATATTTCTATGTTTTTCTCATTCCATTTTGATGAAAAATCATAATGTATGCTATCTCACTCTTCAAAAAATCGCAAATTTCGAATAATTCGATATTAAAAATAGTCAAATCGGAACGCAAAAGTAATGTGGGTGGAACGAGGTAGATCGCCTCCTTCGTCACTCGTTATTCCACGATGCCCTGATAGATACAGCTGACGCTCCCTATTGGCTTGCTAGAGAGAAAGGTACACGAGAAGAGGGAGAGAGTGGATATTTCGCGGTACGTCACGGAAGGCGCGAGGTCCCGAGTTCTCGACAATGAAACGTTCTCGGTCCCATGTATATGGGCCTTTTTGCGCGTATGTTCTAGGGGAACATCGTGCTATCGTTTTGTCCAAATGTCTGTAATTTTGGATAATTGTGCCGAAAATGATCTCAATCGACTAGGTTGGACTCACTGATGACGAATCCGGTGTCAAAATCGATTCTGTCCGGCCGTCCGTCCGGCCGACGACACGATAACTGTCGAACGAAGTGAGCTATCAACTTGAAACTTTCAGGGTAGGTCGCGCATTGGAATGCCGCGGATGAGTTCGTTAATGGGCCAAATCGGTTGAATAGTTTCGGAGTAATAGCCACTTGAATTTTTGAAGTTGTTTATTTTTTATTTCAGAAACTACTTGAGCGATTGGATTAAAACTTGGCAGTCAGGTGGAGTATAACGACGCGCAACTTTGAGCAAAATTTTGTCTGGATCTTAATCATACCAAAAAAACAATTCCACTCACACTTTGAGCTCCATATCTCACAGCAGTGTACCAAATTTCAGTTCGATACGATCATAACTTTTGGAGATATCGGAAAAAAATATGTCAAATTTCGAGGTTTTCTTCTCGGTATCGTTGTTTATTTCCGAAACTACTTGAACGATTGGATTCAAACTTGGCAGTTAGGTGGAGTATAACGACGCGCAAGTTTGAGCGAAATTTTCTCAGAATCATATTGTCAGTAAATTGAAGAAAAAATTTTTTTTTATAATACATTTTGTTACAAAAAATTTTTTTTCCGGAAACCATTAATCATATCAAAAACAGAATTCCACTCACACTTTGAGCTTCACATTTTACAGCAGTGTACCAAATTTCAGTTCGATACGATTATAAGTTTTGGAGATATCGGGAAAAATATGTCAAATTTCGAGGTTTTCTTCTCTGTGTCGTTGTTTTTTTCAGTATAACTCGGGAAATAATGATTCATTCCTGATTAAACTTCGCAGCCAGTTTGAAGTTGCTGAAGGACAACTTTATGCAAAATTTCGTGATGATCATGTCATTAGAACAATTTGAAAAAAAAATTCTGTGATTTTCTCATCATATCATCCTCCTTTTCGATGAAGTACTGGATTTCAAATTCGATGTGATCTGTATTTTTGGAAATATTGGGAAAATAAAGTTTCGAATGGGTATATCTGCGGAATCATTGGGTGGGTTTTACCCATTCACGAATTCGGCCTTCGTAATTAAGGTCCAAACCTTCTCTACAAATATCGAGATTCTTAGTTGTTTCCTTCGGAAGTTATTGTGTTTACGCAGTAGCCATTAGTCCGACCTTAAACACAATAACTTCCGGAGGAAACGACTTGGAAAGTCGATATTTGTAGAGTAGTTTTGGGGCTTAATTACGAAGGTCGAATTCGTGAATGGGTAAAATCCGCCCAATGATTCCGTAGATATACCCATTCAAAATTTCATTTTTCCAATATTTCCAAAAATATAGATTAGATCGAATTGAAATCCAATAATTTATCAAAAAAAAAATGTAAAGAGCACTGCCGTGAAGGCGGCAGCTTTTCTGGATTTTTCCCTTGAAATTACGCAAGGAATCTCCCTTCTTCGTGTGTACCCCAATTTCGGAACGCCCTGTATATACATAGGATTGTAAGGTTGAGATGAATGAATTCAGAGTTTAAATTGAATTTTTCAGCTCCACAAATATGTACATAGGATGGCACAGATGAGATGAATAAATTCGGAGTATTAAATAAGTTTCCTAGCTCCACAAAGTGGGCTATGTTTTCAACTTCAAGTCAGTTGCATGAACACTGATCAAGCAACCTGGTTGAGGTGTTTTTCAAGAGTTTCAAAAAATGAGGAACAATAAAAGCCATACAAAGTAATGCATTGGAAATATGTGAAAATTCAGTTTATTCAAGGATTATTTAATTTTATCCAATTTTGACGTATGAAAGGATGTAATTCAACCCACAGCAATGGAGGTAGAACGACGTTTATTCATTCAGTCATTTAAAAATGAAATTAATTTACTAATGAATTCCTTCCAATATTTTAATATTTTTATGACAATTGCAAACATTTAAATATACTCAATTCTCTAGTACCTTTGTTGTCATTTAACATTTTTTCTGTTCATTATTTGAATCCCAATCAAAATAGGGTTTGTATACAATAGGTCACGAGCAGTTTTGACAGTTGGGAGAGATTGGAGGACCAACAATAACCTAAAATGCATTGTTTACTATGAGAAAAAGCGATTTCTCTCGTGATTTCGTATTCATTTGGAAATTTTGGATTGATATATTCACTTTTTCTTGAAAAGGATAGTATAAATTTGTTATACATATTATGAAATTAGTCCCTGACTTCATATACAGGTAAATAAGTAGACCTTTGGTTAGTTCAGTCAACAGTCTTTTCGTGTGTTGTAGTAAATTATATAGGCACCTTGTTACTTTTATGTGGAAGTAAAATATTGCGGAAACATTTTGTGATATCATAGTGCTAATAAATTTTTCATTCCTATATACTTCCAGTTATTTCTCTGTGTGTAGTAGATAGGAACAGTGTATTGTTTTTGTTCATAAAATACGACTCAAGGGTGATTTAGATCTTTTTTTGTGAAAACAATCAGGAATGTTTATCAAAAACTTACGATTTTACGAAAATTCCCTACCTGGTATCAATCGGTATACCCAAACAAAACATTGGCAGTAGTAATACTGCACCTTAAGTGAGAATCATCTAAAAATTTGCCTGCACTGAATATCTGAATGGAAATATCTTTTATAAATCCTGTCTTGTTCAAGTAATAAAGAAATGTTTATTAAGAACTTATGATTTTCAAATATTCCATAACCCGAATCGTTCGGTATGCCCTACCAAAATAACCTACATGATATTACTCGACTAAACATGAAAATCAGCTGAATTTCGATGTCATTGCATACCTGAATGTCAATGGTATGAATCAATCCTATCTAGTTCAAGTTTTATTGATTGTCCAGACTAATATACAACCTATGTTCTTTGCCGAGGTAACTGACAAGTTGCAAAGTAACATTTATTCTGTGAATTTCCATTTTAGAGCGCAGTTCTTTATTGAATTAATTCAGAAAATATGATTTTCTCCTTCAGAACCGATAGAATATTCTTATTTCTCTCTTTTATAATGGATACATTGAGTTCCTCTCTACATCTGGTTAGTACGTACCATTCAAATGAAAATACTTCAACAACTCATTGGTAGTTTTCATCGATTTGATGTTGATTATTCGACCTTGAATACCTGAATTTACTTAAAAAAAAGGTTTTAAATTGTATTTCTTGCCTTACTAAACCAAGCAACATGCAACAACACATTCAACCAGCAAGAATTGTATTTATTCGAAAAATTCCATAAATTAAGTCAATCTGTTACTGTTACAAGATATCAAGTACATTGGATATAGTTCCTAGATAATGCAATAGTGAATATTTCAGTCCAAAATGTCCAAATTCATACAAAATCACAAGCCCAATTGCTTTTTCCCATAGAAAACAATGCATTTAAGGTTATTGTTGGTCCTCCAGTCTCTCCCAACTGTCAAAACTGCTCGTAACCTATACGGAAGTTAAACCTAATTATTTACTCATTCGAAGAAATATACGACCACTTGTTCGAGGGTTTTTTTCATGAATAAACATTAATTAAACCGACTTCTAAATAACTATAATACCTGTTAACTGAATTTCATCGAAATAATAAATACCTACGAACTTACAGTGATAATTGTATTATTTGTTCCACTGAGCGGAATTGTCGCAAACTGATGAATTCAACTGGGAAATAGTTTATTATATATACAAGCAAAACATCCTGAAAATTCGATGTTTCTTCAGTATTGCACAATAACATAAGTGAAGAAAATTTTGAACTCTTTTATGCAATCAACGAAATACCCTAAAAGGAACATTCATAATGACTATTCGCTACAGTCACTATATAAGAATTCTGCATAAAAAGCTTCAGCGTTATTCATCAAGAAATAATATCTGGGACCATACACGCCACTGTCTCGGTCTTCTGTTATATTTTTGAGTCTTGCGTTTAGTCTGCTCAAGTTGACTACAGTTCTCTAGATAGCCGAATATATAGAAAACTTCATCCTCTCCTTCTATAACCAGGAGAAATATGATAGTTCCTTAAAATAGTTGCATTCACAGCCTTCTATAGAAAGCTTTAAAGACGGCTGTGAGTTGCATTTTCTCGGAGGTCACCACTTCACAGACCATTTTTATTGCGGTACTACAACGTAAAAAACAGATGATAGAGATAGAGTTGTTGTCTTGTGTATTTCTTTCTTCTTTATGTGACGTATTTCTTTTTCACAATCTTGTATTGTAATTTATGAAATAAAGGGATTACTTACTTACTTACTTACTTTTTATTAATATATATTCTTTTTTTTATATCTTCATGGACAACCATCTATATTTCATTATGAAATTAACATTGACATAAAATATCATAATCATAGAGTATCTACATTGAGTTTTATAAAGTCATAAGGCCAACATTCAACAGAAACTGCCCTTGACAAATAGTTGATACTGCAATCCGCAAGGGCATTTTTCATGAAAAAAAAACAATTTTTATTTAATTTTTAATAGTTGTGTTTCGGATATTGGGAGTGAAAACCCATAAAAACCCAAAAAATAATACATTCCCAGAGTCTCGAAATTCCCAGGGTTTCACGCTCATGGCAGCTGAATTTCTGTTTTATCAATAACCCGAAATAAAGCGATTATATCGAATTGAAAGTTTGTTTGCAGTTGTACCGATGTGAAAATTCATGCAAAATTTCGCGAGAATTATATCACTTGAGCATCTTTGAAAAAATGATTTTCACATTTTTCGATATCTCGGAATCTATTTTCCATATGCTGCCGAAATTTTGGGTCTTCATAATATATAGGGTATGGGTTATTTCCAATTCAATTCAATTCAATTTAATTGCACACAAACACCTTAAAGGTAAATTACAAATGCAGAAGAGAGAAAAAATCCTAACCTAAAACACTGTAGTTTGTGGGTTAGTTGGTAGGATTGAAAATATGCACATCAAATTTTGTTACAATTTCATTACACACATGCATCTTACAATTTAGAAGAGATAAATGTCCTGGTATTACATGAAAAGGTTCTTTGTTTGAAATTATCAAATTCGACAAGGAACTTCGAAATTAATAAATCTCACAAAATCACAATCTTGGTAGCTCACGTTATTCAGAACTTTGAACAAAAAGGTCACAGCCTTGAACTTACGCCTATTATCCAGGGAAAGCACATTGAAGTTCTTCAGCATGGTTTGGTACGATATCCTAAATGGATATTCCTTACATTTTATCAAGTGTAAATAGCGCAGAATTTTTTTTTAACTTTCTCAACTTCGTCTATGTTAGTGACTGTGAATGACATCCAAACTACCGAGGCATATTCGAAATGAGGTCTTACGAGGGCATTGTAAAGCAGAGTGAACAATTAAAATCTTTCGCATTTCTGAAGACCAATTCCAACTATCTATATGCCCTACCTGTTAAGGATTCAAAGTGGCTATTGAATTCCAGATTCTGTTGAAATATGACGCCTAAATCTTTGGTTTTCGGTTTGCGCTCAATTATTCTTGAACCTATCGTATAACTGAACTGTATCGGGTTCATTTTTCGCGTGTAGCTAACAACATGACACTTTTTGATATTTAAAGTCATCTTCTTCATCTTGAATCATCGCTCTACTTCATTTAGGTCTTTTTGCAAAAGGCAGCAATCTGACCGATCAAGAATTCTCCTGAACAGCTTGAAATCGTCCGCGAACAACAAAGCCATACAGAAATACAGGTGTGCAGGAAGATCATTCATAAAGATCAAAAAAAGCAATGGACCGAGTAAGCTTTCCTGCGGTACTCCTGAAGTCTTCATTATAGACCGGGAACATGCACTTCCAACATTGACGAACTGTTGTCTCTGTTTCAAATATGAGTCAATGAAACTACAGGCATTTTTCGAAAACTCTCCTGCAGCCAACTTTCTAATAAGAACTGCATGGCTAACCTTATCCAATGCTTTATCGCAATCAGTATATACTGTGTAGAGCTGATATCCTCTTTCAATTGCTTCCGCTGCTAATTCACTAAAACTACAAAGATTGGTTACCGTCCATTTACCCCTAGAAAAACCATGCTGAATCGGATTAATTTTGAGATGTGAATTTTGTATTGTCTTGATATACTATCCTTTCAAATAACTTAGACAAAGCATTCGAGATGCTTATGGGTCGGTAATTCTCGATTTGACTTATTTCCCCTGACTTATAAATGGGTGTAATAACCGATGTTTTTAGGATATCGGGAAAAATATTCTTCGATATTGACAAATTGAAAATATGAAGCAGTGAATCTATCAGAAAATCAATGCACCCCTTATAAATATAAGAACGAATATTATCTGGGCCTAAAGTTTTTTTTGGCTTCAACCTTTTTACACTTTCACTCAGATCGTCCTCTGTTATTAAGGAGAAACTAAAGTTCCCCAGTCTGACACTGAGTTGTAGCAATCAGAATCCAATGTGTAAATTGATTCAAAGAACTGAGTAAAAGCATTCGATATGTTTTCCGCGTTATTGAGAGACTCTTGTTTGAATGTACCTTATTCTGAGATTTTTTCTTTTTCTTAAATGACCAATAAGAGGAAGGATCATTCCTGAAATTCATTTCTAATTGCTTCTTATATTCGACATATTCAAACTTTGTTTGCTGCTTGATACTCCTCCTCAACTCCATAAAATGAACACCGATATGTTTCCTTTTATGAAGTTTATTTTTTTTATTATTATTTTTTGTTTCAAAATCAGCAGAAAACCATACTTGAAATTAACGTCCTGAACTGACTGAATTACTTCTTTTGAATTTGGGAATAGCTCGGTCCAAAATATAGTACATTTTATCATAAAAAAGGTCTATACTCATCGAAGTACATCTGACCAATTACTCTGTGACATAAGATTATAGAGGAGTATGTAATACCTCTTGAATAATTATAACTAAATTCACTGTCATATCCACTATTCAACCTTTAATATGAATAATCGACGGAACATTAGACTGCTTGATGATATTTATCCTCGTTTACAACAGCACATTGGGATTTAATCACAGTAGAAACTGACATGTTTGACAAAATCAAATCCAATCTGCGACCCATGAAATTCACTACATCGTTATGTTGTTTCAAATCGAATAAGTTCAGAAAGTTAATAAGCAAGGTACCTTTGTCGCAGCCGTCATAAAGTAACGGTACATTGAAGTCACCCGAAATGAATGAATCATCATCATCCAATAGCATTCTATCAAACATACTAAAATAATTATCATATATAGCATAATCTGTGGAAAATAGACATCAGATATGTAACATTTAACATTTTCTGATATTAATTTTACCAGTATACATTCAGCTTCAGTATCCGCCTTGATCACCTCGAATTTTATATCACTTTTTAGTGCAGGAAGAACACCTCCACCCCTTGTTTGACACGTATCTCTGTCTTTCCGAACCACCACATATCGATCATCAAAAAGTTCCTCACTAAACACACCCGCATTCAGCCACGTCTCAGTCAGTCAGTCAGTATTTTAAAACTCAGCTTCACCGCTGTTTTAAGTGAAAAGAAAATCAAGTTTTTCTTATTTGAAAAATCTCTAAATTGAAGAGGATAATTCAAAAACAACTCTATGGGGGTGGTTTTACTATAGTTCATTACTTCGGATGAGTCGAGGATAGGAAAAATGCGAAGGTCTGGAAAAACGAAATCTTTATTTTTACCGAACATATCGTGTGGAAACATAACGAATTTTTTGAAAAAATCGTGTATTCATCTAAAAGTATGAGCTTCGGTGGAGAATGTGAAAATATAGCAATATAGAATATTCTTAAACCAATATTCGCTGGCAATATATGGCGGCACCTTTCCAAAAGTCGAGTCCTCGACGGATGCATTTCTTGATTCCTGAGAACCAGGGTTCAGTGGGAGGAATCCGCCCAAAGATTCGACAGATATGTTCACTCCAAATTTTACTTTCCATATATTTCCAGAAATACAGGCTCGATCCAATTGATATCTAGTACTTCATTGAGATGGTCCACAAAAACACTGACATGAAATTCAGATGTTATACAGAGAAGTCCAACGAAAACTTAACACCTCGATTTTCTGACTTTAAAATGAAAATGTGGCAAATCGCTCGGAGCCGTCAATTTCTGATTCGAGGAGGAACAAATGTTCCGCTCTTTGCATCCCCGTAACTGCAACCCCCTAACGGGGGTGAGCACAACCCCTTGGTTTTGAATGGGGATGAGTGGTTTTGCGATACCTCATTTTGAAGTTCTTATCGAGTACTATTTCATCCTTAAATTTCCTTGGAAATACCTAGCGATAATGAAAAAACAGCGAAAGTAGTGAAAGAGACAATATGGAATTAATCTTGAGAATATTATTCGTATCCGACACATTTCAAATGTATTTGGTAGTTATTTTGGAAAAAATGTATCCGCTGCTTACGTTGTGCAACCAGTTGTAAAATTCGACGCTACCAGTTCAGTCGGAAACAAAATGAGGGTGCATGTGTAATGGTTTAAAAGTACATTTTGTTATTTATTATGTTTAATAATGTTCACTTTAACACTTGCAGAGTTTGCACGTTGTTATTCGATAGGGAAAAGAAAAGGTAACAGTAAACGACGACGAATTTTAAAGGGTATATCTATTTACGATTAACAACAAAAAAAACTATCTAGCGTACAGAGAGAGAGCACAGACATCGACATAAACATAGAAAACTAAAATGGTATACTACGCATGTCACACATAGAATACAATAATAATTGAACTTTCGGTGCATATTTACAACACCCCCACTCAACGAAAGCTCACATCTTGATTATAAACTTAATCACTTAAACCTAAATAACTCAAGAACTTTGCATTTTTAACATTCTGCAAAGGCTTGGTTAGTAGTAGCTACCATTTCTTCAGTGGACAAATATTTCAAACTGATCTTATTTTCCAAGACTGCGTCTCTTAAGAAATGATATCTGATATCGATATGCTTTGATCTGTCACGGAAAACTGGATTATTCGCCAACTTTTGGGCACTCTGATCGTCATTATAAATCTCAATGCAATTCAATCTTCCAGTAAGTTCAAATAAAATGTTCCTCAAGTATATAGCTTCCTTAGTGGCATCACTTAAAGCCATATACTCATCTTCGGTTGTTGATAAAGCAGCTGTCCGCTGTTTACAGCTTTTCCATGAAATGGATCCACCATAAAACTTAAAAACATATCCTGAAAAAGATTTTCTATCTAGCCTATCTGATCCCCAATCTGAATCAGCAAAGCCAACTAAACTGGAATTATCTTTATAAAATTTCATCGAATAATTCTTCGTTCCCTTTAAATATCTTAAGACACGTTTTGCACACTGCCAATGCAATCTCGTGTAGCAATTATTATACTGACTTAACAAACTCACATCATGTGCAATATCCGGTCGTGTCATTAATGCTATATACATCAGACTTCCTATAAGTTCCTGATAGGGGATTCCGAAACTACAAGTTTCTTCCCCTTCAATATCATTCAGATTAATATTACATTCTAAAGGGGTACATACAGTTTTACAGTCAACCATGTTAAATTTAATTAGTAAATCATTAATATACTGCTCTTGATCAATAGTTATGCTATTCTTATCTCTATTAATTCTCAAGCCCAAGCAGTGTTTTACTTCTCCAAGATTTTTAATTTTAAATTTAGAACTTAAATGGCTTTCCAAAAAATCAATTTCCTTTGTATCTGCCGAAAAAACGAAAAAATCATCAACATAAAGGGCTACAATTGACAATTTGCCCTGATTATTTTTAATATACAAGCACGGCTCAAATTTAGATTTTTTATAACCTATATTCAACAAAACTTCATCAACCTTCTCATTCCAAGCACAACTTGACTGCTTTAAGCCGTACACAGCCTTTTTTAATTTGAAAACTTTATATTTGTTTTCATCAGAAATAACGCCTTCGGGTTGATGCACAAAAACATTCTCTTTTAAGATGCCATTCAGAAAGGCTGTTTTGACATCTAAATGGAAAATCCTTAATTCTAATTTCATTGCTAATCCTATTAAAAGTCTTAAACTCAAGTGTCGCACTACCGGATCAAAGGTTTAACTGTAGTCAATACCTTCTTTTTGGGTATAACCTTTTGCTACAAGACGCGCTCTATGCCTGGTTTTGTTTTCACTATTGCACTTCACTTTGAAAACTCACTTACATTGAACTATGGTGGCTGCTTCAGGTCGATCTACAAGTTCCCATGTTTCATTCTCGTAGAAGGACTTAATCTCCTCCTCCATGGCATGCTTCCACTCCTGTCGATCTGCACTGGACAGCGCCTCTGCTACAGATTTTGGAACATGTTGCATGTTCGGTGAAGTGGCACCATTGAATTAAGTGACATAACCATCAAACGTCTTCTTCTTAGCCTCTCTTTGTGACTTCCTCGGGGCCTCTGAAGTATCTGGTAAACTTGTGTGGATATCTGGTACATAGTCATCATCTGAAAGAGTGTTAGAAATTTCAATATTCGTTAACTCATCAGAACTTGACGACACTAATTCACTTTCTTCCCCCACTAAATCAGGATCTTCCTCGGGATCTTCATCAAGGGATACTACAGGTGTTTTCTCAAAAACTGTCACATCACGACTTGTGATAACGCTTCTCGTACTAGGGTTGAAGCACCTATAGCCCTTCGTTGTTTCATCATATCCCACTAGAATGTGCTTCGTTGACTTGGGATCCCACTTTTGTCTGTGGGCCTTTGGCACATGCACCATGATTGGACTTCCATATATACGAAGGTGACTGACATTTGGTTTACTACCTGTCCACAATTCGTATGGAGTCTTTGCTTTCTTCGAGCACGCCGATCGATTCCTCAGATAACAAGCTGTTTTGCGAGCTTCGGCCCATAAAGTTGTACTCAGTCCATCCTCGAACAGTAAGCACTTTGCCTTCTCAACAAGAGTTCGATTTATTCGTTCAGCCATTCCATTTTGTTGAGGTGTGTGGTTGTTCGACGTCTGGTGTACAATGCCAGCATTCTTTAAAAATTTGTTAAATTCTCTGTTGCAGAATTCTCCCCCATTATCAGTTCTCAGCACTTTGATTCTTGTGTCTATCTGATTTTCAGCTAGGTTTTTAAACTCCTTGAATCTGTCGTATGCTTCATCTTTGGTTTTCAAGAAGAATATGAAACACATGCGACTGAAATCGTCTGTAAAAGTGATGAAATACTTGGCTCCACCTAATGAGGTTGTTTCCATTGGCCCGCATACATCATACATACATCATGTGGATTAATTGCAGAAGTTTTTCTGCTCGACTGCCTTCTTTGGGAAATGGTAAACGAGCTTGTTTACCTCTGCAGCATACCTCGCAATTCTTAATGTTGGTCGTTTCTCGATACATAAGGCCATCAACTAACATTGATGTTTTCTTCAAATAAACATCATTAATGTGTCCTAAACGTTGGTGCCAAATATTCTTGCTAACTGCTTGATAGCAAACTTGCTTTTCTTCGTGCACGTTCAATTTATATACATTGTTACACAATTAAGCAGTTGCAACTAAAATATTCTGGCGATTGTAAATGTGTTAGGATTATTTTTCAGTGGAAGAATAACTAGAGTACAAAATATTTCATTTAATTAAACTTAATTATACAGAACGTAGACAAACTGAAAAGTATTTTTATTCATAACCTTATTTTCTCAACTAGCGTTACAAGCATAGAATATGCTATATGACATTGTCATTTAATGTTCTTCTTCCTATCCTCAACACTCCCCCTCGATTTAAACTTTTTTTTTTTGCAACAAAAAGTTGTACAATCGAAATCAAAATTTCTAGTATTGAGTATTATAAATACCTAGACGTTTACAAATATGTTCAAATTTCTCCTTACATAGAGGTTTCGTGAGAAAATCAGCTAAATTTTCATTAGTGTTCACATATTCAACATTAATTATTTGCTTACTTGTTAAGTCTTTTATAAAATGTTCCTTTATTTCAATGTGTTTAGCCCGTTTCGAATTTTCGTAGCTTTTAATCATTGATATCGCACTCAAGTTATCTAATTTTAATGTTGCACTTTGCACTTCACAGAATTCGGAAAGAATACCTTTTATGTTCACCAGTTCTTGTGCACTAGCTGCGGCTGCTACATACTCAGCTTCGGCAGTTGACAAAGCCACGCACGTTTGTTTCTTTGAAAACCAGCTTATTGGATTTCCTCCATACAGAATAACTGAACCACTTGTACTTTTACGATCAGTTCGATCACCTGCCCAGTCTGCATCTGAGTAAGCTTCTAGTAGTACTTCACCCTTTTTATAAACGAGTCCTTCATCAATTGTGTGTTTCAAATATCGTAATATTCTTTTTCCTGCAGTTACAAGTTCTTTATTTGGTTTATCTAAATATCTGCTTATGTAGGATACTGCATACATTATATCCGGCCTGGATGTACAAGCCAAGTACATCAAAGATCCTATTAATTTTCTATAAGGAAAATTGTTTGATTCTTCATCTGGATTTCCGTTTGTCTCTATATTGAATCCTGTTATCATTGGTGTAGACACACCTTTGCATTCGGACATGTTAAATTCCTTTAAAACTTTTTGTACGTAACTTCTTTGAGTTATTTTCAACTCATTAGAAGTTTTTATGATTTCCATTCCTAAGAACCTTTTCACTTCACCCATATCTTTTGCCTTCAATAGTTCCTTCAAAGATTTCACAACTTCCTCGATTTCTTCATTTTTCCCAGTTATTATTAGGTCATCAACAAACACTATTAACCAGCAATCTTTTTTGCTATACATACAAAAGTCAAAAATTTGATCTTTGAAAACCTAAGTTTTTCATAATTTCATCGAACTTATTGTTCCAACATCTTGGACTCTCCCTAAGTCCATATAAAGCTCTATTTAGCTTCAAGACTTTAGATTTTTCTATTTTCAATCCTTCTGGAATTTTTATGTATACCTCAGAAGTTAACTTGCCATTAAGAAATGCTGTTGGTATATTTAGTTGTCGAAGTCCCCAACCTTCTTGCAATGATTTTGCTAGTAGTGTCCTGATTGTTGACATCCTTGTAACAGGTGCGTACATGGATATTGGGTTGTCTTGTATTTGGAAACCTTTGGCCACTAGTCTAGCCTTTTTTGTACCGTCTTGTTTGGTTTTGAATACCCATTTCGCATCAATGGCAGTTCTACCATCTGGAAAATCACATATTGACCAAGTCTGTTATGTTTTGTGTGACTTTGGTTCGTTTTCGATGGCTTTCCTCCAGTCTTCGTTGTTTTTAGCCTCTTCATATGTCTGAGGATCATCTGACTTAAATATATCATATGCTGCATATACTTCATAATCTTCGAGATATTTTGGTTTATTTACTATTCTTCCTCTACTTGAGGTTGTACTTTCTGTTAGAATTGAAGCAAAATTCTTGGTTTTATATTTTATTAATTAGAACATACTACTACAAACTACAATCTTGTTTCTTACATGACGACATTCGATATTCTCGAACATACTATTGAAACTCAAGCTAACCTATATACCATAGAGTAAAGTTGTAGATGCACAACTTGGTGGTTTGTGGCATAAAGCCCTGTTGACACTATGAACAATTAGGGGCCATTTACACTATAATATTAACACCCTCCCTCAAACCTCCAAGTTCAGCATTTTGACAAAATTATCAAATTTTACAGAACCTAACGGTTTCGTAAACACATCTGCTAACTGTTTATTAGTACATATATATTCAAGCTTCACAAAGCCCTTAGTTAATACATCTAATACAAAATGAAATTTTATATCAATGTGTTTACATCGTTTATTATTTTCGAAATTACTCAACAATTTAATTGTGCTTTGGTTGTCCTCGTACAAAGTGTATGGAACTGTGCATTGAACACTTAAATCATTTTTAATATGCAATAATTCACACATTGCATGACATATTGCTATAAACTCTGACTCAGTTGTTGAAAGAGCAACTATTGATTGTTTCTTTGAACTCCAACTAATTAAGTTTCCAAATAGCTTAAAACAATAACCACTTATTGATTTTCGGTCATTTCTATCATTTGCCCAATCTGCGTCGAAATAACCAATTAGTTCTTCATTGGACTGAGAAAAATGTAATTTGAAATTAATTGTTGACTTGAGATATTTCAATACCCTTAAGAGATATGTGAAGTGTTCGTCTGTAGCACAATCCTGAAATCTACTAAAATAGCCTACACTATAACATATATCTGGCCTTGATCCTATCATAATGTACATCAAACTGCCTAAAAGTTCTTTATATGGTAATTTTGTTTTAAATGAATCATTTTTATTTCTTTCAAGATTAAGATCTTTTTCAATAGGTGTCTTAAAGTTTTTACAATTTTCAACATTGTATTTCTTAATTAAAGTTTGGATAGCTGGTATCTGATCAATCGATATAAGATTTTCTTCTGGTCTAAAAGTTATATTCAGACCCAAGAAGCTGGATATCTTTTCAAAAGTTTTCATTCTAAATGTTTCACACAAACTGGATTTGAAACCTCTCAAGAAAGAAATGTTATTACTGGCTTATAGAATATCATCCACATATAAGAGCAGATAACATCTTAAATTATCTTTATGGTAAATATATAAACAATAATCTGACCCTGAACGATTAAAATTTGATCTTAGCATAAACTCATTGAATTTTTCATTCCAGACCTTTGGGGCCTGTTTAAGTCCTTATATTGACTTTTTCAATAAACATACTTTGTTTTCATTTAACTCATTTATTTCTATACCTTCAGGTATTGTCATGTAAACCTCCTCATTCAAGGAGCCATCTAAGAAGGCATTCTTAACGTCTAATTGTTCTAATCGGAAATTGTATTTTAAAACAACTGATAATAAAAGTCTTACAGTGGACAGTTTTGCTACTGGAGCATGTAACAATGTGTATGTTTTGCTCGAAACCTCTAGCTACTAACCTCGCTTTATAAATGGGTTGTTCCGCATTTCCTTTAGTCCTAAAAACCCATTTATTACTTATTATTTTCTTGTTTACTGGTTTATCGACATATTTCCATGTATTATTCTCTTGTAAAGCATCTAATTCCTCTTTTATCGCGTTTTCCCAACATTTCCATTCAGAGCTGGCTGTCGCTTCTGAATAGGAATTTGGCGAATTACTTAATTCAGTTAATAAAGCTAAACAACTTACATCAATATCAAAATCTTCAAATCTGGTTGGCAATTTTATGTTTCTTTTTGGTCTTCCGGTATTTACTACATTTCCTTCTGTCGACATATTTTTCTGAGAAATTTTACCTTGACTATTTTCAAAATTTTCTGTTTCATCTTCCGAGTCAAATTTTGTACCGCAATCTACCTCATCACACTTCTTGCACGTCTCAACTTCATCAAAATTCATTTCATTAAAGATGACATTTCTAGAGTGAATAAGTTTTTTATTTTCTAAATCCCACAGCCTGTACCCGTTTTCTGTATAGCCCACAAATCTACATCTTTTTCCTTTATTGTCTAATTTTGACCTCAAAGCGTCAGGGATTCTAGAATAACAAATACACCCAAAAATTCTCATATTCATTACATTTGGCCTTTTTCTTAGCCACAACTCATAAGGTGTTTTACTTTCATCTAAACAAGATTGAGTTCTATTGATTATGTACGTGGCTGTTAATACAGCTTCTTCCCAAAAAGACTTCTCCATTTTTGCTTGCAATACCATTGACCTTGCTTTATTTAACAGAGTTTGATTAATTCTCTCGGCTACGCCATTTACTTGTGGTGAATAAGGAGGAGTGTATAATATCTGAATTCCTGCTTCGGAACAAAAATCCTGCCATGACTTTGAACAATATTCTCCTCCATTATCACATTTTATTTTCAATAATTTACTACCTAGTAAAGCTTCAACCTTAGCCTTATAATTTTTTAAGCAATTCAATGCTTCATTTTTATTTTTAATGACATATACAATTGTGAATCTCGAAAAATCGTCTATAAATGTGATGATATATTTATTTCCGCTATTTGACTCAGGAGTTAAAGGTCCACAGATATCTGTATGAACAATTTCCAAAACTCTACTCGACCTGGACTTCCTTGAATGATAAGGTAAACATTTTTGTTTCGTTAAAACACAAACTTCACATAATTCATGTTCAGACCTTGTATTAAAATTCATACCATGTACTAAATTTAATTTATTCATATTTGAAAGAGTTGTATAGTTAAGATGACCAAACCGTTTGTGCCATATTTCTTCATCCCGGTCAAAAGCTAGATTTGCACTTCTACCGTGATTATAATCTTGGTACAAATAAACTTTATATAGATTACCTGATCTCTGACCTTCAAGATATACTACTTTATTTCTTTTGACCTTGATGGAGCTATTGAAGCAAACAACTTTAAATCCTGCTTTCTCAACAGTTGAAATCGATATTAAATTAACTCTTAATTTTGGAACGCATAATACATCTTTGAGAACAATAGTTAAAAAATCTTCTCCCACCTTGCTTAGGACTCTAACATCACCTACACATGTTGCTTCCATTGTCTTCCCTTCCTCGGCTAAATGTATGATCTTCGGCTTCGGGAATGGCCTTTTGTTATGCATCACACCTTCGTCGTTTATATAATGATGAGTAGCACCAGAATCTGCATACCATTCCATTCGTGTAAGTGCTTTTGAACTGGTAGCACAGAAGGCAATTGGTTCTTGGTCCCATTTCGATCCATCTTCAGTAAATATATTCTCGCTGTCTTTCGCTGAATAATTGGCTTGTCGATCCTTGTTGACTCTGCACTGGGAAGCTTTATGGCCTAATTTATTGCATCTGTGGCATTTGATTCCACATACACTCTTAACATGTCCTGGTTTACCGCATTTGAAACATTTGATATCTTTCTTTACTAAGAATGAGGATGTTGCTTTATTGGTGATATTTTTATTTGTATTGAATTCTAGCAGTCGACTTTTTACAAATTCCATTTTTAGATTGTCTTCTGATAGTGTTCTTATAGCTGTTACTACGCTTTCATATTCTGGAGGCATTGACAAAAGAAGAAAACATGCCATTTCACATTCATCAAAATTACTTCCAAGATTTTTCAATTCTCTAAATATTTTATCTGATTTCGCAAAATGATCTTGTAGATCTGATGCACAGTCATACTTTAGTTTCATTAGTTCTTCAAGCAGATAAAATTTGGAACACATACCCTTCTTCTGGAAGATGCTTTCTAACTTCGCTATCATTTCCACAGCATTTTCGATTCCTTTAACATATTCCAGATGAGAGTCTGCTACACTCTGTATAATGCTTTATTGTTGGTTTTCTTCCAGGAATCAGTTCTTTTATCCTCAGGAACATATTTCATCGCTTCTTCAACCTCCATGGCTTTCAATACTGTCTCCAGTCGAAATTTCCAATTGTCAAACGCTTCCCCAGCAAACGGAATTATTCCATATTTATTTTCCACCTTTTTCTCCATTTCTACGAACTTTTATAGCTTGCCTTTTTGTCCTCCACGTGGTCGTCGTTATTCTTCCGAACTTATTTTTGTTAATATATTCAACTCCTTCAACTGCTTTAAGAATTTCGCTTTTCTGGGCCCATAACCTTTGTTAGAATTGAAGCAAAATTCTTGGTTTTATATTTTATTAATTAGAACATACTACTACAAACTACAATCTTGTTTCTTACATGACGACATTCGATATTCTCGAACATACTATTGAAACTCAAGCTAACCTATATACCATAGAGTAAAGTTGTCGATGCACAACTTGGTGGTTTGTGGCATAAAGCCCTGTTGACACTATGAACAATTAGGGACCATTTACACTATAATATTAACACTTTCTTTCATTTGTCATCATGTTATCTCCTTCTTCATCTGAGTTACTTTGTATGTCTTGCTCTGATTCTTCATGAGTAGAAAATTCTTCAATTACTGCTTCTTCATTTTCCGGTAAACAAGTTGTACTTGTTTCCTTCTTCATTTCTTCCGTTTTGTCAGGTTCATTTTTGTCTTCCAAGAATATAACATCTCTACTGTATGTCACTTTAGTTGTTTTCGAATTCATCAATCTATAACCCTTCTTATTTTCACCATAGCCAACGAAGATTAATCTTTCTGATTTAGCATCCCATTTTTGTGGAAGCGCATCTGGTATATGTGACATCACTTCACAACCAAAAACTTTCAAGTGAGATAAGTTTGGCTTTTCCTTATACCAAGCTTCATAAGGAGTTTTACCCAATACTGCCTTTGTCGGTGATCTGTTCATCAGGTATACCGCTGTGTTGACTGCCTCTGCCCAATATTTTTTAGGTAAATTCACTTCTGTCAACGTGGTTCGAGCTTTTTCAACTATGGTCCTATTTGCCCTTTCACTCACACCATTTTGTTGTGGGCTATATCTTATTGTTGTTTGATGAATAATTCCTGAAGATTTTAAAACAACTTTCATACTTCTATTAACATACTCAGTTCCATTGTCAGTCCTGAGAACTTTAATCTTGTACTCAGTCTCATTTTCTACAAGATTTTTATATTCTTCAAAAGCTTGTACTACTTGACTCTTCTCTGACAAAAAATAAATATGGACATACCTTGTATAGTCATCAATCAATGTTAGGAAATACCTGCTGCCACCTATCGACGTTGTTTCCATAGGGCCACATAAATCACTATGCACCAGTTCCAATCGTTTTGAAGACTGCCTATGACTAGTTGGGAATGCTTGCCTACTTTGTTTTCCTTCAATACACGACACACATGGTGACGATGTTGCTTTGAAGTTTTTGTCCATTCCAGTCGACATGTTGGTCAGCAAATTCATACTTTTCATATTTAAATGTCCCAATCTACGATGCCATAAATTTTCCATTGTTTTGATACAGGAATAAATCTGATTTTGATTATGAACAGTACTTAACTGGTAAATGCCATTCTTTTCGAACCCTCTGGCTACTAAATCATTTTTCAGGTTGAAAATTTTCGCACCAGTTTTATCGAATACAACTTTATGACCTTTCTCTACAATTTTGTGTACAGACAATAGATTCACAGCAGCTTCGGGAGCATACATAACATCATTTACAGGAATCTTTTGATTAATACCATTTATTTGTACTTGTATTGTAGCCGTTCCTTTCTTGACAATATTTAAATCACTACTGTTTGCAGTTTTAATTCTTGCCTTGACATTTGTTCCATCGTTTATCCATTCCTGATTCCTTGTGAGATGAGTAGACGCACAGGAATCTAAATACCACACATTCGTATTCACATTTTCTGTGGTTAAATATGCTAAAAAGGCTGAGTCATTTTTAGTTGGTTTCTTGTCAAGCTTCTTCTTTGTACGACATTCTGACTTATAATGCCCAATTTTTCCACAATTGTAGCACTTTACAGATACATTCTTATTGTAATTACTTCTAGATGGACTTCTTTTTGAGTACATTGCAGTGTTACAATCCACAGATTTTGGATCATTTTGTGATTTCACATCTTGTAGAAGCTTTACTTTAATAGAGTCTCCACTTATTCTTGTACCACTGCTTTCTAATCCCATGATCATTGGACGATACTCGTCTGGTAGTCCTGCAAGCAAGAGGGTTCCAACCCATTCATCCTCAACTTTGAATTTCATTTCATTCAATTTGTGAGCAGTTGATATTATTGTGTCACAATATTCTTCGACAGACTTACAGTCATCCAATTTAGTATTGATAAGGGATCTTAAAAGCCCAACTTTTCTTGTTAGTCCTGAATCCTCGAACGCTTTTTCCAAATTTTCCCAGGCTTCCCTTGCGGTTGTTGCAGATTTTATGTGCGAGTAATTGATTTTTTCGACTGACAATATAATTTTTGAAAGTGCCTTTTTATCTTTCTTTTCATCTTCTTCAGTGCCACTTACTACGTTCCATAGATCATCCAACTCTAAAAGAGCTTTCATAGCAAATTTCCATTCACTATAATTGTCTCTTCCCGCCAATTTTTCAATAGCCATGAACGATGAGGAACTAGCCATATTTCTGTTGAAGTTTTATAACTTCTTTTTGTACTTCTACTTGCCGTAAACTGGGCCCATAACCTGTTAGGATTATTTTTCAGTGGAAAAATAACTAGAGTACAAAATATTTCATTTAATTAAACTTAATTATACAGAACGTAGACAAACTGAAAAGTATTTTTATTCATAACCTTATTTTCTCAACTAGCGTTACAAGCATAGAATATGCTATATGACATTGTCATTTAATGTTCTTCTTCCTATCCTCAACAAAATGTCACAACCGTTTTCATTAAAGGATACTCTATTTCCATTCTCAATCAACTGACCAACAGAAAGTAAATTTGTCGTTAGCCCTGGTATATATTGAACATCTCTTAACAGTATGCGATGCTTTTTATCAGCGTCTGTTTTGATTTCGACATCACCTGCACAGTCAACCTTAATCGTGGATTTATTAGCAACGACTATCTCTGATAAATCAGGATTTCTAGTGTTCATTAACCATTGTTTACGTGCTGTTAAATGAACACTGGCTCCACTGTCCACATACCAATCTGTGTCTTTAAAATCTCCAGTTGTGAATACAGCACTGAAACCTCCTTCAGATTCAGGTTTGTTGGGGCATTTAGCCATATAATGACCATTTTTCTTGCATTTATAGCAAATAATATTACTAAGGTCCTTTTTATTTTGACTTGCCTGTCTATTTGATGTTGACGTTTTACCGGATGCGGAATTCTCTTTCGCTCTGCCGGCGCCATCTCTCCACAGTTTTCGATAACCTGACTTGGTATTTCTGTTCGCTGCGAATGCGCCCTTGCTGCCACTGCTTCCGCCATCTACCTGCATGTCCAATAGTTTCGTCTTAATTGAATCGGTGGTAATGATCATTCCCGAATGCTCCACTGCCATTATTAACGGACTATATTTTTCAGGAAGACCTGCTA
Source organism: Myrrha octodecimguttata (assembly GCA_958510865.1). Classification (NCBI taxonomy): domain Eukaryota; kingdom Metazoa; phylum Arthropoda; class Insecta; order Coleoptera; family Coccinellidae; genus Myrrha; species Myrrha octodecimguttata. The sequence continues at coordinate 20,535,900 of OY294061.1, read as the reverse complement.
GTAACAAGGAACCAATCCACTCTTCGTCTATTTTAAATCCTGTTCTTCGCAGTTTTTGCGAAGTCTCGACAATTTGATTTCTGTATTATTCCATGTTATTGTGGTTTTCAAGTCTGGCCGATATCAACGTACGTAAAAGACCTATTTTTCGCATGAAACCACTGTCGTCGTACAAGTTTCTGAGACTAGTCAATACTTGTTGAGCAGTTTTGGCGTCCTTCACGTGTGTATACAAAGATGGATCAATGGTTAATACCAACTTTGCTTTGGCTTTAACAATTGTGGCAATGTCCGTTTCGCTTCCGTCGATGCATTTCTCCAGTCCCTCTAGCACAAACACATTCTCGACAGCGAAAGCCCATTCGTCGTAATTCTCACGACCTGAAAGTTTGGGGAACTCATCAAGTAATTAGCGGCCATTTTGCATTTGTGAGAAAACACGTCTATCACAGTAACGACTTTTTCTTAACTATCCCGATCAACTGAATAACTTGAAACTATACGCGGTGTAAGCGTTCTGGGACCGTAACCTGTTATTTATTATGTTTAATAATGTTCACTTTAACACTTGCAGAGTTTGCACGTTGTTATTCGATAGGGAAAAAGAAAAGGTAACTGTAAACGACGACGAATTTTAAAGGGTATATCTATTGACGCTTAACAACAAGAAAAACTATATAGCGTACAGAGAGAGAGCACAGACATCGACATAAACATAGAAAATTAAAATGGTATACTACGCATGTCACACATAGAATAAAATAATAATTGAACTTTCGGTGTATATTTACAACACATTTTAACAATAATATAAACGAAGTAGTAGTTAAACACTACAGTAGGTCAATTTTTACTTGACACATATCGAACTCTGTGTTTTCGATACTGTTGCGCAATCGCGTCTGACGAAGGTGGCGCCTGAGAGCTCCTGATTCGTTCGGCTTCTTTCTTTTTCTGGCAGAGTTTTCAAGGTGCAAAGATCGATTTTAAATTAACGATCAATATCGATTAATTGAGTTCAGTATTCTCATTGATTTTGAGAAATTGTTACCTGTGTGCTCTAATATTAAGTATTAGGGGTAAGTACTTTTAGTTTACCTGTTCTGAATGACCTAATATATAATTTTATTTGCTTTTTTCGATATTTCGTCACATGTAGGAACGCCATTTTGGGAGATTGTAGCCAGGAGGTTTTGCGACTCAAATAGTTTATCTGTTCATATCTTATTAATCTTCAAGTGGATTATTTTCCAGTCTATATATTTTTCTTAGTTGAATTTTGTCATTGTTCATTCTTTTAAAATTTTGGAAGATAGACTGGAGGGTAAAGCCAACACAAATGAACATGTGGTCATTTTCTTCAAATTTTCTAGCACTTCCCGGAACCTGACTTTTCCTGGAATTCACTTCCTGGGATCTAACTCTTCCTGGAATCTAACTTTTTGGAACCTTTCTCTCTGGGTTCTCACCTTTTGGATGCCGAGTATCTATTTACCTGATTTATGACGTACTTTTGGGACTTGTCTGGCATTATCTAAGTACTTCCTCATACCTACCTGATAACCAGTACCTGCCAAGGACATACCTACCTGCAATTCCACCTGTGATACCAAGCAATTCAAGAGCACAAACCAACGATAATCAAAGTTGGATTAAAAAGGCCCACGACCTGAGATCTTCGACCACCAACACACATGCTCTAGCCGATTGTTAGATAAGTGTTATTTTTCTTGTGTTTCCTCAATCTGAGCTCAGAAATATTTGTAAAAATATGTAGATATTTGTGAAAGATTAATATATTGGATTGGTTAGTAGTCCAGTTTTTCAGTTTCCTCTCCATGCAATAGGTTGAGTGAGTTCAAGGCATAAATATAACAATTCATTACTTCACCTTTTCATTGTAATAAAAATTATTTCTTATATCTTTTTATTGTTATACATGAAAAAGACAAAGCGAGGGACGTGACTGTCTTAGGTCATTTAGCAATGGATCCGACCTTGAGTACTAGGAAATTGTCAGATGTATCATTCGTTCACATGTCGTACTTGAGATAACTTCGCTCTCGACCGCTCTGTTAATTGTTGAATCATTGTTGAAATACTGGCAGACGGTTGAAAATAATATATTATATTATTCCGGTAACATTTCAAAAATGGGTTTCACCAGAGAGAATAAAACGGAAATAAGGGAAATTGTGAAAGCCACAATTTCCGAGGTTATGGATTTTTACATTGATAGAATCGCTGAGAAGGTCCTTGAAATGCTCGCCAAGAGTAAATCTGAAAGTTAGGAAAAAATCAATTCGAAATTGGAGGATGCCGAAATGAAAATAGATCATCTGCAACAAGAGATGAAATCAAGAAATTTGATTTCGAATAGTTTATCAGAAACTGGTAACGAAGTTTTGCTAGAGAAAATTTCCGACATATGTCTAGACAAAGACGACATTCTCACCTGCTACCGAATCGGAAAAAAATTTGACAATAAACAAAGACCGATTTTGATCAGATTTCACAATGAAAGGCAAAGAGACGAATTCTTGGCACAGAGGAAAAAATTTTCGACATCTAAGGTGAGCGTGAAGGAAGACTTGACCAGGATGAGATATGAAATTTACAAGTATGCAGCCAAAATGTTCGGTTATAAGAACGTATTTACAGTGCATAGCAAAGTTAAAATCTACTATAATAAAAAGGTGCAAACTGTTAATAAAATAACCGATTGCAATGTATTGATGAACTGAAGTGTTTCTCAATATTTAATTATTACTAAAAATAACAAGTTTTTCGTTGTATGAGTGGGACAGTTATGGGGAATCTGTTTCGTTTTGTTGTCTGTCGGTATTTTTAAATAAATTTCATACAGAGGTTATTGTTCTTCTGATTCTGTTGAAAATCTTGTGAAATTTGGCAGAGTATTTTGTCTGTTTTTCTTGCTTTTTAATATTTGTATTTATCATGAACAGTTTCGAATGTTGTTCTACTGAGGATACTAGAGTTTGTGTTGATTTGAGTGAATTGAGGGGTGCATTTGATGGGGAACGTTTATTGAATGTTATTCATTTCAATATTAGAAGCATCAATAAAAATTTTGATGAACTGTTAGTTTGCTTGCAGGCGATAGGTACTCAACACATAGATGTTATCGTACTATCAGAATGTTGGAGAATATATAATTTGAGTAATTTTGAAATTCCAGGTTTTGAAATATTTTATAATGAATCTTCGTTTAATCGGAACGATGGACTTATAATGTTTGTTAAGGGGAATCTTACAATGTGTCATGAGGTTGTTAAATTCGAAGAAATTAATCTGTTACGTCTGAAGTTGCGCATTGAAAATAAATCATATGCTCTAAATGCCACTTATAGGCCACCGTCAACGAAATGAGATTAATTCATAGATAATTTAGATGATTATTTGCGGAGTTTGGAGAAATGTGACATTGAAGTTTTTGTTGGCGATATTTACGTTGACTTGGGGGATAGCTCAGATATTTTACTTTATCTATGTACTTTAAACCAGTACGGTTTCGTTTCCTACATCAACGGAATAACTAGGGAAACTGAAACGTCTGCGAGTAAATTGAATCATATTTTTGTCAGATCAAGACAGTCTCTTGAGACAGAAATACTTATAGATTCGGCTATATATCAGACATCATTGACGGATCATTATGCGGTTTGTCTTTTCATTCGTCCTTCTGAGTCAAACAGGTCTTTTGGAGGTTTTCAATCACAACCGGAAGTTTCTTATCAGTTGAACTACGGGAGGCTGGTTGAAAGGTTGAAATCAGAAAAGTGGGATGATGTATTGATGGAAAGCCATAACTCGCAGGATGCCTATTCAAGTTTCATGAACAAATTACAAAAACATATAAAGCTCAGCCAGTTGACATATATACATAAAAAGTTCAAACACAAAAAACTAAAACCTTGGATAACTTCCGGATTGATAACCTCTATGAGAACAAGGGATAAAATGAAGAAAGATTTGAGGGCTAACGACACTGCTATGAACAGAGAAAATTATAAGACTTATAGGAATAAACTCAAAGAACTAATACGTAAAACGAAAAAGACATTTTACTCGGAAAAATTGAAGGATGCGGAAGTCGATTCGAAAAGGGTATGGGCGGTTATAGATGAGGCAACAAACCGGTCAAAAAAACATAAATCCTTAAGTGATATTGTTGATGATAGGGGTGACTTGATTGTCAGTGACAGGGAAAAATCGAATAAATTCAATGAATATTTCATAAACGTTGGCAGGAATATGGCGCAATCAATAAAAAAACCAAGTGCTGCCACTAGATTCAAAAACCCTTCAAATGAGAATTGATTGTTTTTAAAACCCGTCACTGAGGAGGAAATCATAATAATTATAGGTTCACTAGAAAATAATGCTGCGCCAGGTCCCGACCAAATTTCTAATAAGCTGATAAAGTACATCCATCCATATCTGAAGTTGCCACTTGCTCACATAATTAATCTTTCGTTCAATACTTCAAAAATCGAATGAAAGAAACAAAATGACTAATTACAGACCCATATCATTAATATGCAACTTCGCTAAAATTTTTGAAAAATGTTTGAAAACGCGTTTAGTACATTTCTTTGAAAAATATAATATAATGGCTCCTAACGAATTTGGATTTCAAAAGAACAAAACAACTCAGGAAGCTATAGACCGATTCATTAAATCAGTGGTACAATCTATGAATGAAGGAAAGAAATGTATGGCGGTATTTCTTGATATGGCGAAAGCTTTTGACACCGTTTCTCATGACTTGACTCAGTAGGGATAAGAGGTAAATGCTGGGAACTTATGAGGGACTATTTGACGAACAGAATACAAAGAGTAAGAGTTGGAGATGAAATTAGTGATACTCAAACTGTAAACATGGGGATTCCTCAGGGAACGGTGTTAGGTCCTATTCTTTTTCTTATTTATATAAATCAGATTACATCGCTGAGAATACCGAATGGCCTTATTGTGTCATATGCTGACGATACTATGATGAAGTTTGAGGGGTGTACATGGCATGAAGTCTATATGTATGCTGAGCGGGGTTTGCAGATGCTGAATACATATTTATGCGAGAGCAAGCTTAGTCTTAACACAACAAATTCATAATTTATAACATTTTCTTTGATGATAAATGGCCAACCTGATTTCACAAGGATTCCCGTGCACCACTCTGACTGCATTGACTCGGCTTGTTCGTGTCCAAAAATGAAAAAAGTATATTCAGCAAAATATTTGGGTCTTTGTATTGACCAGCATCTTAGATGGAATGTTCACACCGAGTTTATTAGAGACCGACTAAGAGCTATGCTACAAGTATTCTACAACCTCCGAGAAATTGCAACCAAACAGTGTATGTTCCGCGTTTATGAGGCATTGGTCGTCTCGATATTAAGATACGGTATTATCATTTGGGGTGGTCTGTTTGATAATGCTCTAGAAGATCTGCAGATAATACAAAAGTATTTTTTGAAAATCATACTCAATGTCAAGAAAACTTATAGCTCAGAAAAACTATTCAAAACAACAAATAGACTTAATATAAGGCAGATATATATCTTTGAGTGTATTTTATATCAAATAAAAGCCAATAATGTATATGTCACGCACAGGCACTTCACTAGGCACTTGGATAAGGGATCAGTAGAGGTTCCTCGTATTCACAGAACACATCTCCAGAGAAATGTTTATTCTTTCGGTCCCAAATTCCTCAACATCCTGCCTCACTCCTTAAAGAGAATAAAATTAGGAAGCAAACTGGGCAGACTTGAATTAGCGGCATACATTAGAGAGAATAACGATAAATTCCAAAAAATCTTAGAATAGAATATGGTTTTACGCATAACTATGAGTATATCAAGAATGCATACCTCATTTCACAGACTTATTGTTTCTTTTTCGGTGGAGTTTATGTTCCTTTCAACTTCGACATGCACATACCTCACTCAATTGTGTTTATTTTGCTCTTTTCACATTTTTTTGAATTTTGATTCTGTTCGTTATACCTATTGTAAATATATATCATGTAGAACGAATGTTATTCAGTAGAAATAGGATGTCGTGTAGCATACAGGCTTATAGTTTAGGCTGCACGATATCATATATTTGTCAAGGAATTTTGTATTTGTAGGTTATTATTCTGAATAAATATTATTATTATATTATTATATGGTGTTTCATACACAACAATCATGAGAACCTTGGAATAACATAAAATCCATCCTTATAATATAAGGTGTTTCAAATTGCGAAGTTTTTATTGAGAATAAATAAAATATAGATGGTGCATTGAATTCGTCTGGGTATTTTGACATTTGAGAAGTGTGATGTATGACATTTATAAAAATGGCTTCGTACACGATACAACAACGCATTCAAATTGTTGAATTATTTGATGGAAATCAGGGTTCTGTGAAAAGTGCTTTTAGAAGATCACGTGAATTTTATGGTTTACATAATCGTCCATCTCAAAGCACCATTGGTCGAATAATTAAAAAATTTCGAGAGACCGGTTCGGTGGAAGATCAAAAAAGTTAAAATACAGTCTTAGCGGTCGTTCACAAAAAAAATTTGATTTGGTTCGTGAAAGTGTTGCTAAAGACCCCGGAATGTCCATTAGACGACGTTCGGATGATAATCGAATTTTTGTGGCCTGAATTAATGAATATTGATCTGAAAAACATTTGGTTTCAACAGAATGGCGCTACACGTCATTTTCCAAATGACACAATTGATTTAACTGTAAGTAAGTATGTGGTCAACTGTTTGGTTCTAATCTCATCTGGAGGTTATTTGGGTTGCAGTAAAAAACTATTAGTTTCACTCTTTTTTTCTTTTCACTCGAGCTTTCGGACTTCTTTATTCCTTCATCAGGAGCAGCTACAAATCAAAAGCATCGAATAAATTGTATAGCTAAACCATTGCTGTCACGCACTTACAAATTGAGGTTATTTTGTTATGGATCTTAAAACTCATATAATCATGAATCGTGAATAAATGGGGCAGCCGTTACTGTTAATACAACAGAACAGGGTTTCTCAAAGCGAACCACACTTGCGGGTAGTTGCTTCTTGCTACATCCCCCTTTACACAATACATTGAATCCACATTCTGTGCATCTCGGTGAATAATCCATGCTGTTCTCTAATGAGAAGCACACAGGACTGCCTGAGCACTTGCTTCCAGGGACCAAAGACCCTTCTCGCAACATAGCACTATAATATGCAAAAGCATCATTGAATCCACTTTTTGTGAATCTCACTGAATAATCCATGATATTGTCTAATGAGAAGCCCACAGGACACAATTTTCTCGTCAATGTGAGACTAAGAATATCTACTAACAAGACATCTCGTTTCCACTAATGTGAAACGTACCTAACTTCGAGACTCAACTGCGTCAAGGTACCGCGCATCAAGCTCAACTCAGAAATTCGGAACATTCAATCAGTAAATTATACTTTAGACAATATAGAATTGATTGATGATATAAAATAGGTAGTGTATATGGACAGGTGTGACCAACCTGCATTAAAATATCTAGAATCCCATCTCTCATCACCAAAGACCGAAGACCCTTATAATTAATGACACTTGCATTCTTCAAGATAACATCCCCAGAGACCGAAGACCCGTCTAATGCACCTTGACCAATACCCCCAACTATACAGAATGCAGACTTTTCAATTTCAATTTATTCAAACGTAAATACCTTCCATTCAATAATGTCACCAAGTTTATAACACAAATATTGTATAATTTTGGAGTATTTTTGAGGAATTATAAACTTCACTTCAACTTTCCAGCGATTTATTTCGTAAAATTAAAAATGTAAACAATAGCAGATGTACTCTCTGTTCCACTTGAACTCAGAATGAATCTTGACACATTGAAAACATAAAGAGGGGTTAACAATAACGAATATGCGCAAATTTTAAATAAACCTAAAGAAGCGGGGATCGAACATTCCACCCACTTCATTTTTCGATGGAAAAATGATACAATCTAATGACACAAATAAATACAATAGCAAACTGAGTAGTCACATTGTCTATTACCTACCACCTAAAGAATAGTATTTATAGTCATATAACGAGAAAATAATTTCATACACTAGTACAGCTCAATTATTTTCATCAGATTTAGACAATAGCACTAGTTTAGTGATTGGTCGAATGAATTCAGAAACTGCTGTACGCACTTTCACAACTCTTGTCAGTTTATCCTGACCAGGAAAAACTTGAATAATTTCGGCTAAAGGCCATTTTGCTGGCGGAGTAACATTATCAATCATCAAGACAATATCACCGACTTGAGCTTCAGGTTGATTATTCTTCCATTTATAACGCACCTGTAAGGAATGCAAATATTCCCTAGACCACCGTTTCCAAAAGTGCTGAAGCATTTGTTGGATCTGTTTCCAGCGAAATAGAGGGGATATATTCTCATTCAAGTAAGAGGGTTCTGGTACTAAAAATGATGAACACCCTATGAGGAAATGAGCGGGAGTAAGTGGTTGTGTATCCTCACCCGAGGGCATGATTGGTCGCGAGTTGAGGCAAGCCTCTACCTGAGTGAGCAAGGTATAAAATTCCTCGAAAGTTAGTTTATGAGCACCAATCACCCTCCTCAAATGATGCTTAGTTGACTTCACTGCAGCCTCCCAAATGCCACCGAAATGGGGAGCTGCAGGAGGGTTAAAATGCCACTTAGTCCCTTCATTTACTAATTTATTACTTAGATCGTTTACAAATGGTGATGATCTTTTATAAAGATCTTTTAACTCTCTATCAGCGCCAACGAATGTTGTACCTTGGTCGCTGTACAAATCGGAACAAAAGCCGCGTCTTGAAGTGAATCTTCGAAATGCAGAAATAAAATTCGTGCAGGAATATCCAGTAACCAGTTCCAAATGAACTGCTTTTGTGCTTAGACATACGAAAACAGCTATGTAACATTTCATAAATTTCTGACAACGGCCAGAATATGCTTTTATTAAATATGGACCGGCATAATCAACTCCAGACTTTGCAAAGGGTTTACTCGGCGTTACTCTAAATTTCGGAAGGTTACCAAGTTTCTGATACATTGTACTAGCTCTGTATCTCAAACAAGGGTTACATTTGTTAATAACTCTTTTTACTAACTGCCTACCCCTAATTACCCAATATTCCTGACGTAATGTCGCTAACGTCAGTTTTAAACCACCGTGCATCGTCCGCAAGTGAGCTCTCTTAGCCAGCAACAAAGATAGTTCACAATTAAAAGGCAATATTAATGAATGTATCTCATCAAAATCAAGCATTGAATTCTCTAAGCGACCCCCAACTCTTAGCAGATTATCTCTAATGAATGGATCTAATTTTGTTAAGGTGTTATTTTTTGATAGACTCTTATTTCTGGAAATTTCAACAAATTCCTTAGAATAATGAGAATGTTGAACAAGAAATATCCAGGTTAACTCCGATCTTTTAATTTTATCACAGGTTAAATCGGCAGAACCAGCCTCGTCGCATCTATTGAACCAATCACTTGAAAAGAGACTGGATTCAATCAACAGTGCTGACTTAACCCGTCTCAATAAATTCGAAATGAAGCGCAAAATGAATCCAGTAATTCGATTCAACTTGGTTATATTCGAATACCTACCAACTAAATTCCAAATACCATGTTTCTCTTCTTGTTCCTCACTGTGAACTAAGCAATTTACTTCAATTGCTGGATCAGAAGTAGGGTCACTATTGATGGGAATCTGAAACGGCTCATAAGATTCCCTCAAAAACTTAGGGCCCTTCCACCACAACACAAAATCACATAAATCGCTTGCCTTTAGACCTCTTGAAGCGCAGTCAGCAGGATTAACAGACGATGAAACATGCCTCCAAATAGCTGATGGAATGACCGTGTGAATTATTGAGCAACGATTCGCGATGAAGGTTGGCCAACGAGACGGATGATCTCGTAGCCAAAATAAGACATCAGTCGAGTCTGACCATAAATTGACGGTACAATCCTCTATGGCAATAGCGTCGCAAACTTTGCGAACCAACTTGACCAGCAAAACAGCAGCACTCAATTCCAACCTAGGAATCGTGAGTAGAGGTTTTAACGGAGCTACTTTTGTTTTCGCTTGAAGCAAATGGACATTAACTCGATTATCATAAATAACGCGCAGATAAACAACAGCCCCATAAGCAACCTTCGAAGAATCTGCGAATCCATGAATTTCATAAGATAGGGCTCCAGGCTCGTAGCCCAGCCATCTATCAATCTTCACTTCATTGATGCACCTCAGATCATTGAAGCATTCAATGAATTGTTTAGCTAAGTCAGAAGGCAACTCTTCGTCCCAATCGAACTTGTTCAACCAAAGTTTCTGAATGAATATTTTGAAATTGATTATGACCGGAGCTATCCAACCCAATGAATCGAACAATTTAGCAATTTTGGATAGAACAAATCTTTTGGTCATGAAAACATCGTCGTAAATTATAGGAGGCGTTTGAACATCAAAATGGAAATAATCAGCACAGGCATTCCATTTAAGACCTAACACACTGAAGCTTAAACCTGTATCATCCTCGGCATGAGGTACAGACAAATCCTTGAGCAATCTAGCATCATTCGCCACCCATTTATGTAACTCGAAGCCACCCACTTTGCAAATATTAATGAGTTCAATTTGTTTGCAGAGAGCTTCTTCCAAAGTATAACCACCTGAAGTGGCATCATCCATGTACATTTCCCTTTTCAATATTTCTGCACCCAATGGAAAGTTGTGATACTCATCCTCAGCCAATTTTCGAGTAACACGAATTGCCAAATATGGACTACATATTAATCCATAAGTGACTGTTTCTAGCAACCATATTTTAATCTCGTCTGAAGGATCAAATCGCCATAAAATTGCCTGATAAAATTGATCCTCAGAATGAACTCTGATCTGACGAAACATTTGTTTAACATCAGTAACGAAAACGAACGGGTATTTCATCCAGCGGAGTATCAAACTTGACAAATCTGGCAGCAAATTAGCACCTGAATTCAAAGTATCATTCAAGGATAAACCATTCAAGGCTCTAGCTGAACCATTGAAAACCGTTCTCAACTTCAAGTTATTACCTACATTTTTCAAAACTCCATGATGAGGCAAGAAATATTAACCTTTTCAACCTCATTGAGTTCAACTTCTCTCATATGACCAGATTTCACATAATCGACCATAAAATCAATATATAATCTCCTGAAATCGAAATTACTCTCGAACTTCCTTTCCAGACTGAGAAGCATTTTCCTTGCGAATTCGAAAGATCCAGGAAACTCCAATCCACTCGGATTTTCGGTTTTGAAAGGCAATCGGACCATATATCTACCCAATGAATCTCGTGAATGTGTTGCAAGGAAATGATTCTCGCTTTCAGCTTCATTTGGCGTAGGAAGGGTTTCTAGAGAAATTTCCTCCAGTGACCAAAATTTTTGCAATAATTCATTAATGTCCTCATGTTCTGAAACGTGTAGAATCGAAGGTAAACTGAAGTCCATTACAGTGCCTACGTTTCCAGACAATAGCCATCCTAAACTGGTGTTAATTGCAATAGGTTCATCAACCTTTCCACGGATGATTGTACCCTCGAGAATCTCAGCATAAACAGATGCGCCCAATAGTAACTCGATAGAGCCGTTTGAGTTGAATTTGGGATCCGCCAAATTCAAATTTCGGATGTGATCATAATCATTGAGATCAGTATTCAAGCGAGGAGAATATGACGTTATTTTGGGGAGAACGAAAGCCTTTACCTCAATACAGAACTCAGAATCAAATCTGGGTTTCAACGAAATATGGACCATTTTTCTGCAAGTATAGTTTTTCTTAGCACAAATTCCTGTTATCGGAATATAAACTCTTTCATACCTTAGATTCAATCTCTGCAACAAGGACTCAGTTATAAAAGAAGACTGTGAGCCTTGGTCGATCAAAGCCCGCACCAAACCTATTTTACCCTTGTCAGAAATTACCTTTACGACAGCAGTTGTCAGCAAAACCGTGTGGGTTACCTTACAAACATTGGCAGACGAATTCACGGCAAAATGAGCATTTTGTTCATAAACTTCGGTTTTATCTTGAGCATTTGATGATAATTCCTGCGATGAAGATGGACTTGATGAGTTTTCATGATTGAGTCCGCTCATATGTAACGAAGAGTGGTGCTTTCCCATACAATGTTGACAGCGTTTTGTTGATTTACATTCCCTAGCATTATGTCGAGATAAACAATTGAAACATCTCTTGTGTTTAGTAATAAACTCTTTTCGCTGTGAGGCAGTCTTAGCTTTGTAGGAGTTACAATATAAGAAAAAATGATCAGCACCGCAGAGTAAACATTTATTAAAACGATTATTTGCGGAGGGAAAATTAGTTGCTGACAGAGATGAAAAAGAATTTTTTTGGTTTGGCGTGACAACCTTATGAGAATTTCTATTGTTGGCTTCCTCGAGAGCCTCCAACATGACCAACTGACTTTCTAAAAAAATGCTCAAACATTTGAATGTAGGAGGTTCCGATGAATTATCAAGAGCACTTAAATGTCTTTCCCACTGTTTACGAGTTTCAGAATCCACCAAAGAAATAATGTGGTGAACAAGAAAATCATCCCAATGATCAACAGGTCGACTCAGCAACCTCAAGGCAGATAACGGTGTATTCAAGGAAGAAATCAAACGTTTCAACTCAGAAGATGATTCTTTTTTCATACCCTTAATAGTAAAAATAGCCTGCATATGCGAACTTACCAATCGCCGTTTGTTTTCATATCTTTCAGTGAGTTTTTTCCAAGCAATATCGAAATTTTCCGCTGTTATGGCAAAAGAACTGATAGTTCTTGCGGCATCACCTTCTAAACTAGTTTTCAAATGATGAAGTTTAGTAACATTTGAGATATTTGGCTTTTTTATTACCAGTGATGTAAATAAATCTCTAAATGATTCCCACTGACAGAAATCACCTTTAAACTTGGGTATAGAAATACGTGGCAACCTCTCGAAATCTTCCGAAACACCCTGTGCAACACCCGGTATAGTATTTTGTTTCATTAAAGAATCCAAAAATGTCTGAAACTCTGCCTTGATATCCAAATATATCTCCTCCGTTTCTTCAAAAACCTTATCTAAAATATAACTGGACTTTTTTATCTCACCAGAATTATCATTAAGAATTTGGTAATGATTTGTTTCAAACCTTGACCAAGTTTTATCCAAATTATCCGATCTAGTTTTACAATAATTAAGCGTCATCTTTGCAGCACCATCTTTTTTGAAATTACTAAAAGAACGCGCAATTCTTCCTTGCAGTGAAATTTGTTCAGCCAGAAGCTCAGTCATTATAACCGATAACAAATTTTCTTAAAGCGAATAATAAATCAGAGAAAAACTTCAGAAAAGTCTATAAAAAAATTATCCAAGCAATAAACCACCTCAAACAGTTAACTAATTGCATATGAAATCACGTGAAATATGAAAATCGATAATTCCCGAACAAAAAAGTGATAAGTTCTGAATGAAAAAACACACAAGCAATGTCATCAATTCAAACACAAATGAGCAACCAATAGTTCAAAGTAACACCAAACTCGGTGTAAGTAATAATACGAATAAAAATTAATTCGTTTTCTCACAAATTATACCAGAGCTCCCTGACCACAACCGTCACTCCTTCGCCGTCGACCATTCCCCGAACCGGGCTCGGAAACAGCATAAATGAGATTCCACCAAGAATTTTCCAGCCAGGGATTTCCTTTCCGTCCAGCGAATGCGAAATATGGGAAAGTAAACAAACAGTCGAAGAAGTTGGTTATCTCGATCTCGCCTCTTTTTCTGCGTTGCGCCTGGTCTCGGAGTACTTGCAGCGGTAGCGTTGTTGTTCGTGAAGTCCACAATTTCTTCCACAGGAATATGAAAATTCCTCCAGCATCCGGTTCGATTGGACCACTATGTATAATTTTGGAGTATTTTTGAGGAATTATAAACTTCACTTCAACTTTCCAGCGATTTATTTCGTAAAATTAAAAATGTAAACAATAGCAGATGTACTCTCTGTTCCACTTGAACTCAGAATGAATCTTGACACATATGAAAACATAAAGAGGGGTTAACAATAACGAATATGCGCAAATTTTAAATAAACCTAAAGAAGCGGGGATCGAACAAATATATTATAATCCCCGCAGAAAGCCAGACGCACCTAGGCAAAATGCCTGTATTGTGAGTCTCACATCCTGCCGGAGATCTGTACAATGTATATCCAAAAAATAAATCGGGGTGCATAAATGAAAAATAAATAAGTTTCGAAAGGTTGAAGATAAAAAAAAAACAATACAAGAAGGAGATTGACCTTACCTGCAGGTTGAGAGGTCAGATGAGGTGCACACTAAAATTTCTTTGGAAAAAAAAGAAAAAAAAAACTTAAAAATATCAGAAAAACTTCAAATGATTCGAGTCAGAAATCAAAAATTTCTTTTTCTCTAATTTGTATTTACGGAAACTCAGTTTTCTTATATTAACGGGAAGCATATTGAAAAGTTTTGGTCCGAAGTAAAATAAAGATCTCTGAGATACATCTTTCCTAAAAAACGGAAGTTGTATGGACTGATTCACTGTGGATCTTGTTGTCTTAGATGTAGTATACAAAAATTTATTAGCATTGAAGAACATCCATTTTAGACTATGGTAAGCATAAACTGTCCTGATTTTAAAAATATTGGTCTCCTTGTATAGGGTTTCTTTGGAAAATAGTCTGCTTTTTTATAAATTATTTTTACTAAAGTGTTCCGTGTAGTTTCAAGAATATTTATTACATTATTGTAAGCTCCACCCCAGGCTACTATACAATATCCTAAAATTGATTCAGCAAGTGCACTGTAGAGTAATTTCAAACAACTAAAGGTGAGTATCTCTCTCAGTACATAAAATTTGTTCATGAGTGTTCTTAATCTAGAGTTAACATAAGATACATGTTCATTCCATTTAATATGCTGATCAACAACTACACCTAGATATTTATAAGATGTAACTTTTGTAATAGAAGGGCAATTACACAGTGCGTAATCGCTACAGCGTGGACCATGGACTAAGGGTGATGTTTGGGGGTTGGTCAACGATATTCGGTGAGAAAGTCATGCATTTTGTTTTTGTTATGTTCAAGCTCAATAAGTTATTATTCAACCACTTCTGAATCTTAAATAGATTTAATTCTGCGATATGGTATACTTCTTCCCAGTCTTCACCAAAAAACATCAACGCAGCGTCATCAGCGTAGCAAATCATATCTCCCAAGAAGTCACTGATACGTGAAATGCTGTTTAAATACACAATAAAAAGAATCGGGCCAAGAACTGTATCCTGAGGAACACCCAGATGAATTGATGAGCATGAACTGAATTTATCTCCAATTTTAACTTGTTGAGTTCTTCCTGTTAAATAATTCCTAATCAAATCCCCAGCTATCCCACGCACCCCATAATTGTATAGTTTGTCGCACAATATACTGTGGGAAACAGTATCAAAAGCCCTTGCTAGATCAACAAACACGGTCAAACACTTAATTGAGTCGTCCATAGCCTTTACGATCCCGCCCACAAAATCAACAACAGCTTTTTCTGTGCTAGAATTCTTAAGGAATCCGTATTGATTTTTCGTTATTATTTGATGTTTGTCGAAAAATGCAAGTAATCTCGTCTTTAAAGATTTCTCGAAGATTTTTCCGAAGTTATTTGTGAGGGATATCGGCCGATAGTTTTCCAACTTAGATTTGCTTCCCGATTTATGAATCGGGACAACAACCGAATGCTTCCACTGCTGGGGAATTTTTCCCGATTTGAAGCTTGTATTAATAATATAAGATAAAGGATTCGCAATATGTTCATGTATCTCTTTTATCATCTCCGTTGAGAAGCCGTCAGGACCAGGGGAGGAGTCGCCCTTCAAAGTAGAAATTAATATTGTAACTTCGTTTTTAGTGACCGGCTCCAGAAATATTGAATGACCAGTAGGTGCATCGTTCAAAAATTCTCGCTCCACCTCACACTTATCAATTTTATCCGCTATACTTTGCCCAACCTTCGTGAAATACTCATTAAAAAGATCTGCTTTTTCTTCATTATTCGAGATAAGTTCTGCACTTTCAGTCAATATATTTATTTTATCGAGATGTTGTTTTCGCGTTTTTATTTCACTGATGTCATTTATTATATTCCACAGTTTTCTGCAATTCCCACTACTCTCACCAATTTTGTTGCGGTAATAATCATTCTTTGTCTTCCGGATCAAGGAGTTTAATTTATTACGGTAGGATCTATATTCTGATTCAAGCTCATTGGTATGTACGGAAAGTAATTTCTTCCTTAGTTTATTCCTATTATTAATTGAAGTAATAAGACCCTGAGTTATCCACGGTTTAATTTTTAATTGTTTTTTATTTTTTATTATTATTTCCTCCCTGCATTCATCGATACATTTATTCAATATATGAATGAAGTTATTATACGAAACCTGAACGTCAATATTATAGACATCATCCCATGTTACCGCAGTGAGAAGCTGTCTCAATCTGTCATACCTTAGTTTTTTACTTTTGAATTCACGAGATGTGATGGAACTCTTTTGATTTAAAAAAGATATCGAAACAAAGGGTGTAAAGTGGTCGGTAATATCTGTTTGGAACAAAATCGATTCGATGAAGTTTGTTATTCAGATGCTTACTTTTTCTCAAAAATATATGATCGATAATCGATTTCGAATATTTAGTCACCCTTGTAGGCTTATTTATGTACGAAACAAAACCGTTTGATATCATTATATTCAGATAATTATTAGTATCAAAAGATTCTTCCTTCAGATTTATATTTATATCACCAACGAACATTTCTAGTGGATGTTTATCGAACCCTCCAAAATAATTTTCTAAATCATGTAAGTATGCCCGTGTATTAGTGGCAGGACTTCTGTAAGACGCCGTTATTCCGACCTTCACATTTCTAGTGAAATTGTTTAATGAAAACTCGATTCTTAAAAATTTATTTTCACCTATTGATATAATTTGTGCTTCAGTTGTTAAGTTATCTTTAACATAGACTACAACACCGTCACATTTATTAATTCTGGATTCGTTATAATAAGCTGTATAATTTGGAATTGTGAAATCGCTTACCACCTCAACATTTCCTGTTTCTGACAAAACAATCACATCAACCCTATCCTTTATTGACTGTAATTGAACCAATAATTCATCAAAATTTTTCCTTAGACTTCTTATGTTGAAATGAATTATACCAATATTGTCAGTTTGTGCACCGGCCTCATCACTCCCATAATCCTGTAGACATGACAAGATTCTAGTCTCCACCTGCTGATCAAGTACATCCAAAAACTCAATCATAATTCAGAATAGGTAGCACAACAATCAAAGAACCTCATAAAAAAAGAAAAAAAAGAACTATATTATCATGACCAATAACCTATTTATTTAAACCACAATCAAGAACCTCATAGAAAAGAAAACCTACATTACCATGACCTATCTCCTATCATTGATTTGAAAATTCACAAAATAGTTTCGAAAAATCACCAGTAGATTTCAGTATCTGAACTCTTCCATTCCAACTGACATATATCTTTCCCATATCCGTCCATGTATTCTTAAGCCCAGCCTTCTCTATTGTGCTATTCAGTAGGGATACTCTTGACTTTGTTAGGTCCTCCCTGATCACGACCCCTGTTCCTTTGAGCGTTTTCTTTCGACCATACAAAATCTTCTTCATTTCAAGTGACTTGAGCTTCAAAAAAACAGCTCTAACTTTGCCATTCTCTCTTCTTCCAACTCTGTAGCACAAATCGATATCATTTGTTGTGATATCAACTGCCATAACGGTGGTGAAAAGTTTCAAAATTTCCCGACGAGTATCTATCTTCCTTGGGGTTTTCCTCTAGGTTGAAGATTCTCAAGTTTGTTATTCTTGAGGCCTGATCAAGAAAATCCAGTCTTTCTTTCAGAGCGTTCACTTCTGAATTTTCCTGAAATCTAATTCTCTCCATTGACTCCGTCTTCATATTTTTAATTTCAGCTCGGAGGTTTGTTATTGTATTTTCCATTTGCGATAATTTTTTGTCGATTGTATCGATAATGGCCTTCGATACATTAGTTATTATATTTTCAATGAAGGAATCACATTTCAAACATTTACTTATTGCAAATTGCACCACCGACTCAATTTCTTCACGTGTTTCACGAGTTAAAACCATTATGAAGCGTAATAACAACCAGTTTATTAGGACAAATTTATAATCAATGAGGATCTCGGATCGAACGACTACTCTCCCCGAAACATATGAATCGAATGATGGGCATGCTCAACTTGACAGATCTGATGGCAACTGTCAATAACTGGTCACGTAAACTACAAAACTTTTGGAGTACCAAAGTCGCTCGAAAGATTTCGTACTAAGCGTATCTCTCGATTAGTCAGTTTTCGTTCGTCATTTTCACTTCGCTTTATTTTCACGTCGCTCTATTTTCACCGTTCACGAGTTTTAACCAAGAAAGAAGATCTTTATTGGAACATCAAACTACCATTCTGGAGGAATCATCTACCAAGGTAGGCCTTCGAATGCTTCCAACATATCTTTTTTTTTCTGTTTCAAATTATTAATTTCATTTTCTCTACTTTTTCATTTTTCACTGAGTTACCGAAACATTGGTAGTAAGCAAAGGTTTTGTGGGTATATCCTCAATCTAATCATTAGTACTAACTTAAACTAGAGTAACTTTCTTCTCATGTAAAAGGTTGACGAATGAGAAGATATTTTCTTTCAATATACTTGAGTCGACTCTCCCTTGTGTTAGTCGAACAATTTTGTCTGGCAGCCTCATTATCAATCAAGTACCGGTATGCTTTTTCATAATTTCAGGAGTAGTACTTCCTTTACTTGTTCCTACACTCTTAGCATTAAAAGAACTTGATGAAGATAGACTTTCTTCAATTTTCTGTCAGCATATTCATGAATTAATGGTTCATGCAAACATTCAAAATTTGGTCGGCCATATTGGCGCTTGGCGTTGGTGTCGTATCTGCTACCCTAGATTCGTCCACAGGACTCGTCATAACGGTTTCGGTGTCTATATTTGATTCCGCATCAAAATACATACTGTTTTCAATTCTTTAAGCAGTGTTCACTTCTCTTACCAACTTTATGAAAGAATGCGAAGTTTCAAACAATCTTCAAAAAATGGCCTCGGGTGGTGGTACTTGAGATTCCGCTTCACGTACTCTGCTACCGTGTGAATATCTTTGGATGAATAATAACACTACTTCCCTTGGTGTATTATTGCACAGGTTTTCTCGACAGCTTACAGAAACCACAAACGATAACTATATAACTACTATGTAATCAATTACTACAATAATATAAGAATACTGTTGATGGTGTTTACAAAGACTTATCCATTCTTTGTCTAAAACAGAACTGACATACCACCACCAACAGAACATAGACGGTTAAGATCCCACTAAGCGCAAGGTGCCAACTGTTCGATGCGAGGTTGCAGTATTGACGTAGCCCACTGCCACAAAAGCGCAAACTTACTTATCATGTTTCGATGTAGTGGAATTTATTTAATCCAATTCGAAAAACACTGCAAATTTTACACCAGGGTGCATCATTTTGGACGACCAGCTTAATGCGACAGCCTAGCAGCAAATGATTTAATATGGGTTTTATAAGCTTCATAATACATTGTGAACTTTTTTTGTTCTGTTAGAATACGTTCCTCGCTTGCCTGAGGTAGAGGCTCCAGTGATCATAAAAGCATTTGGTATACGTCTTTGAAAAACATATTTCACCTGATTAGCATTGACTTCTCGGACCACCGATATAGTTATGTCCCGGGACTTCATTCCTCAGTACATCGTTGAGTTGGTGGTTGTTCCATGAAAAGTAAGACACTTGTGATATCAATGACGCCGAACATCCTTCTGATCATTCACCATCTCCATCACCTTTTAACCGTAAGCGAAACGCTGGTTGAGGGGAGTTACGACTGTAGGTTTTGCACTGGTCGTTGGTACCCTTTTGTCTTGAATCGCCTTCGAACATTCGAAAGTTCACCAGTTGTTGGCATTACAAGTATCGAACTGCTCTTTGTGTGCCTCCAATATAACTCAGATGTGGTAATCATAGTTGAGCCTTTTATGCGTTCTTGCGAACCTGACCTAACCAAGAGGTTATACAAAATCACAGAGTTCATATACAGAGGTTGAAACCATAGATGACGGTTTATAGAATAAGTATTATTTCTTTTTTGGACATTACATTTCCCCCATCCTAAGATAAAAAAGTTAAAGGAGCTTTGATATTCCTTTTTGGCCTTGTTATCGACGGTATAACAATCTTATCTTCGTTAAAAATATTTTCATTGTCAACAGTTATTTCATTACTTTCATTATTACAACTGTCCTTTTCAATATTTTCATTACCCTCATCTTTAACCATTTTAACATTACAATTCTCATTTCCTGAATCTAAATCTGAACAAGGCTATTTATTTTCCGTCCCTTGTCTGACCTTTTCAATTTCATTAGAAATACATATTTCTGAGTCCTCATAAAATCTTTCCAACTCAATCATTTGATCTGATTGTCTTTTCCACTTCAAACATTCATTATTTACTGGGATACAGATATAATTTTGTCCACCAAATTGATTGCAAACTATGGCCTCAACCCATTTTGGTTTAGTTATGTCCCTATAATCCTTGGTGTAAATTTCTTCCCCTTTTTCTAACGAGATTTCCCTATTCCCACGATGAAACTTAATTTGCCACTCTATTTAATTCCGCTTCTGATTTTGTAAAAAAGTCAAGTCTTGTTTTCACATGCCTACTAAACATAAGTGTGGAAGGAGTTTCACCAGTAGTGCAGTGAAGGCTGTTGCGATAGGAGAACAAATATTTTTCAATTAAAGTTTTCATAGATGAACCCCTTTTTCTAGCACCCATGAGCAGTTTTTCCATTGCATTTTTGGAAGATTTTACGCTATTTTCAGCAGCGTCGTTGGTTTCCGGATGGTGGTGAAGTAAAATGCTTCATATTATACCATTCAACCTACAAAATTCTTGGACTTGTCAATTGTGCCCCATTATCTGAAAAAATTATATTGGGTCATCCAAAATGATGTAAAACATACAATCTCAATTTGTCTATTGTCGATTGGGAATCTATGGTACATACCCATCTCATAAACTTCCGGCCACTTTAAATACGCGTCCACAATTATCAGAAACGTTTTCCTTGTATTGGTCCCAGGAAGTCCATATGGATTCTGTCAAAAGCATGCTCTGCTTCAACAAACTTACTTGAAACTTTGTTAGGATGTTTAGCTAGAGCCATATATGGATTGCAACTTTTAACATATTTCTCTATATGGGCGTCCAAATTTGGCCACCATAAATACTGTCTCGCTAAGGTTTTCATCTTCACCATACTCTGAGCCCCATGTAGTTCCTCTAACATTTGTTTCCTGAACTTTCTTGGAATTATAACTCTAAATCCCCAAAGTAGAATTCCGCCCTCAATACTAAGTTTCAATTTTCTACTTTCATATGGTAGCAATCCTTCGGAACAATTATCTTGCCAACTCTTGTAACTCCTAGGTAAACGCTATTCAAAATACTATTTTTCCCTGTCTCTCTACGTATTTCTTTGGAACTAGGGTGGCTAGATTCGGTGTAAACCGTCCATAATAATTTATCATTCCCACCGAGGCTTTAATTTGCCCTTGGTCCGATGGTGTGGGCATTTCTGTGATGGCTCTAACCTTATCAAAATCCTTGTGAAGACCATTTTTATTGATATAAATGGTTCAAAAAATTTATATTTTTCTGAATTCAATTTGAATTCAGCTTCACTAGATCTAGTAAAAACTTCTTCCAAATTTTTTGAAAAAATATGACTGTGCTATATGACACAATCTTTTGAAAAATTAAACAGGCTGGTTTTGTTCCATAGGGTTATTTATTCACTTTGTAGATACCCCTATGTGGAACGGAAAACCGGTAACCGGAATAACATATCTTGTATAAATTGACACTATTATAATAACATGAAATTAGGAATTCCAACTTAAATTTCAGCCAATCCGAGATGATTTCAACAAAAACCTATAGTTGGAAGGAAATATCTTGTTTGAGAAGTCGAGGCATCTTTTACGGATATTTATAAATAACGCGAACCTTATGTCGAATTTGATCTGAGATTCCCCTTCCCCAGTAATAGTAAATTTGGAAGTAATTTGTGGGTTGGCAACTTGGACTGAAGTCGTCTTTTGCAGTGCATTGTACTGCTCTGAAAAACGAGTAATCACAGAATGGACTAATAACCATCTCGTTTGAGAAGGGTGCAATATTTTATGAATTTTGACGTTACAAACATTTTGAAAAAGTGATAACTCCGCTGTTGTTTTTGGACTTGATGAAAAATAATTGTAGATTTCACGAGTAACTTCTTCTATAAATCGTGGAATTTTTTGAGAAGCATATAAAGCACATAAGTGGAAAGAATGGCATATACATTTAAGATGGTACAAGGATGAAATATCATTTCTTAAAAAGTTCATAAGTGAGTTATTTTTCCCAATCATGACATCAGCACCAACGGCTGCCGATCCAATGAGATTTTCTTTATAGGGAATATCATGCTTTACAAAAATTTGTATATATTTTTATATAATTCGATCGCGGTAGCATCTGTAACTTATATTCTTTCAACTCAAAATTCCCTACTCTCCTCGCGACTAGACATAAATGTTCTTTGTGAGCAAATCTATACCCTCATTAATGATTAGCGAAAATTTATTAGTTTTCAGATACTCGCACAGATTTTCAAAACTTTGAGATCCCAAAACATTTTTCACAATTGCTCTAAGTCTTAGTTCAACCAGAAGCCAATCCTTTTGCTATTTCTTAATCGTGACATACTCTACCAACTTTGACCAGATGATCCATAATAGTAAATGGTAAATTATGCTCTGCTATCAAAGCACTTAAGACTATTTCAGCTGAAAAAATAATTTTTCAATACAACAGTCCAAAATAATTCTGCTCAACTACATACCTTCTTTGATTTCTTTTTCCAATTTTAATTTTGAAGGTGCTTCATTCGTTTCGAAGCGCAAACAAATTTAGAAAAACAATCGGTAACAGTCAACGTGTATTCAAACCCATTATTTTCTTTTGCATACTTAACAAATTGACCTCAGTCACATTGCCATAACTCATCAATACCTTTTAAAATCGTACGTCTTCTTAAGAAATTTTTACGAGTTGGTTTGTGTAGTTCTTTGACTACTTGCATTTTTACGCGCTCGTTCTAGAGAATAGCGCGTTATCATTATCAGATTAGGTTTGAAGTCCAAATGTCTCGGTTAAGTTCGTTATTGGGTGGAATCGGTTGGATAGTTTCGGAGTTAGGGTCATTTGAAATTTTGAGGTTGATTCTTCGATTGAAGCATTGACTCGGTTCGTGTGGATACGCGTTGTCAGAAAATTTTATGCCAATATTTTTGAAATTTTTGATGATTTTTTTTTTCTGAAAATCTTGATAAGCTTTCAATAGAATTTGGCATAGGGTCAGTATTTAATAACAATGTTCCAGATCTCGAATCGATCCGATTTTTACATTCGGAGATATAAGAAAATAATCGTCTTGATCTATTAGTTAGAATTTGAAAAGCGTTCCTGATCTCACGTCAGTGCTTTTGTAGATTTTTTTTTAGTTTGAGTGTCGTATCTTACGCGATGTAGTTTGCACTTGTAAGTGATTGAGCTGGTACTTTTTTCATGTATTGATATGCTCGCTCAAATTATCCTTTATTTCAGCTATTTTATTGACTTGTTCTTTCAACTGTTCAGGTTAAGACATTCACAATTCATGTGATAGTTGCTCTGAAATTCAGGAATTCCATTTGATGCTTTTTAACTCGTCACGTAGTCTGGTTGAATTAAATTTTTCATGTCTTATTCCATTTCAATATTTTTAAGGTTTAATGCAATCCACAGATTTAAAAACATTTGAGTTTACCGCCTCAACTTTATTAGATAACATGTTTATTTCACTATGAATTGAGGATGTAATTTGCCATTTGACAATATCCATTTTCTTCAATAAAGAATTACTATTGCTCATTACTATATTTGTTTGCAAATCTACATATCGTCGCCTCAGAGCAACAGTGAGACAAGTGCGAAATTCAAGTTCAATAGCAACTAAATCTGAGTAATCAGTAGTAATCTGAACATCTGTAATAATAAATCTGAGTAATTAAAAATCTAGAAAAGCACTGCCGTGAAGGTAGAAGCTTTTGCGCGCATGATCAATGTAGATGACAGCTGAATGAAGTGAGAATCACGTCCTTTTGGTTATTCATGCTGAGTGCTTTGACAGGAGCCAGGACAGGTGATGAAGAACAAGACTAAGTTGAACTAAATGCCGACGTTTCGTCCCTATATTCGAACTTTTTCAAGGCTATATACAAGAAAGATACAAAAATTCATCAGTACAATCCAATAAAACAATCAGAATGACCGCAAATAACAACGATAAAATGCATACATACAAAATGATGCAATCTAGACAAATTATTGTATAGAACAAATATCAATGAACAAACCTGATAAATAGACAATAGCACACATAATATGCAACGATAATAAATTAAATTGGGTAAAACTGTGGTATACAAACTTACCAAGTTCCTTCAGTCTGACATAAAAGATGTTATTTCTACTGATAGTCGGAAAAATTGCAACCAAGCCAAGACTTTGTCAATTTTCAATTTAAACTTTGAAATCTTTACTACCATTGAAACTTGTTGAATTAATTATCGAGAGATGCTGTTATCACATGTAAACAATGAAGACATATGAATGACATTCATGGCGGAATACGGGAATCGCGATACAGGAACAATAAATTTGTGTACATATGACTCAGATCTTGGGTGTCAGTTCTGTGGTTTACAGTTGCGTTTAGTTCAATGTAAATCATTTCGCTAATGTTCCTTTTCCTCCAATTACTTTCATAGTCGAGTATTTCGACATTGTCGAAATTGAAATGATGGCTTTTAGCAAATCTATGGGCCACTAAAGCTGTGGAACTATCCCTATCCCGGAACCTATCATCACAGTCATATTTGCGCTGTTTGATTCTCGTCTTCAGCAGTTGTTTAGTTTGTCCCACGTAACATTTATTACACCCCAAACATAGTATCTTATACACAATGCTTGAACGGTTATTATTGGGAGTTGGATCTTTGAGTCTCGAGAATAAAATCTGTGTCGTCAAAAGGTTATAAAAAACAAGCTCGGTAGTTTTTGATTTCTGTTTTATTGAATGAGCAATGCTGTGACTCAGGCCTGATATGTAGGGGAACCTGAAATATCTTTTGTTCTGATCGTCTGAACTAAGGGTTTCACTATTTCTAGGGGGAAAAGGATTGTATTCATTAATTATTTTATTCACGAATGTTGTTGGATAATTATTTGTTTTCGAAATTTCTTTGATCTTTTCTATATTTTTTTGAGTATAATCTTTATTACAAGCTGGTAGAGCGCTTTCGGCTGTTAAGCCATCTTCAGTGCCGCTACAACAGTTTTGGTGGTCAGATAAATAAAATAACAAAAAGACGATTACAGAACTTACTTGTCTCAGATAAGTCATGAAAAACATAAGACAAAGATGCACACACACAAGTAAAAATGGAATCCTGAAATCTGTATCCCTTGTTTGAAAGTAAATGACTCGGATTCAATCGTCCATCTGAAAAATCCGTCAAAAACAACAAAGCAGACAAGGGAAACTGTTTAGTTATATTAGGAGCACATACATCAATAAGACTGAAAAGTTTCTGTCAGAAAATAATTTCAGAAAACTAGACAATTCCTCAGCCCTCCTATCTAAGAAAGCTCAAGACATATCAGAAAACTTGCCAAGGATTTTTGGACGAATTCCAAGCACCAAAAATCTTGATTTCTAGCAATCCAAGTATACCAAAACCATTTGGATTACCGAAAATCCACAAGCTAGATATCCCAATCAGACCAGTAGTCAGTTTCATAAATACACCGTCACATACTCTATCCAAATTCGTCTTATATGTGTTGAGAGTACTTTGCAATTTCACACCAGAATTCACAGTCAAGAATTACCTTCATTTAGTAGAATAGATAAAGAACACAAAGCTTTAAAGTAAATGACTCAGATTCAATCGTCCATCTGAAAAATCCTTCAAAACAAAACAACATAAAATGACATTAATCTCCAACTTTCCTTTCTAGGTTAACCACAGAATAAAAACAATTTATGATACAAGGTTGTGGTCATGACGAGAAGTGAAATGATTGAAACAAACGGATTAATTTATTCTCTTGAAGAGTGGAGTAAAGATGCGGTTCAAATCGATATTTGTTTGTATTTTTAGGCAGTTCTTGTTGTTTGAAATTTCATGCTCGATGAAAATGTTCTCCAAAAAATACAATTTTGTGAAGTTTTTTGTGTGTGTTTGCAGTAGGATTTTTTAGTTACTTTTGGGGCTGAAAGAGTGTTTGTTGAAAGAGAGGTGGTGGCTAAATACAGACTTGTTTATGTTCTTCAGGTGTTCTTGTATTCTTGTTTTTAGGGGTCTGCAGTTTCTTCCGATATATGCGGCTTCACATTCACTGCACTTAAGTTTATATACTCCACTTTTGTCCAATGTGCAGGTTTTTTCTTTGTTGTTGATCAAGGTCCGGCCAAGGGTGTTAAGCGGTTTTGCAGAGACTTCAAGATTAGGGAAGTGTTGTATCAAAATCTTTATAGATTTTTGGCAGAGTTTTTCATCGATATGGGGGAGTGAAAAGTATTTCCTAGGTCCATCGTCAACAACTCTTGGGTAAGCTTGTTCTACCATAATTTGAGTCCGTTTTTCTTAATTAAGGAGTCAATTATACTTGGATCAAATCCGTTGTTTACAGCTATTTGTTTGATTGTATTCAGTTCTGATATGTAGTTGTTCGAGGGTAGTTCGAAAGTAGTCTGTTAACGTAGGAATGGAAAGCTGCTAATTTTTGCCGTTTAAAATCGTTTGAGGTTGCTTGCATGACATGATCTGTTTGTGTGGGTTTACGGTAGATGTCAAAGGTAAATCCAGCAGGAAACTTTAATTGTAAGGTCTCCTGTGTCTGGGAGCTGTTGAAGACGAGAACCACAACTTGGTTGTCGCCTTGTCCGATCGAGGTAGCACGTATTCCTGTCTTATATGCAACAAGACTGATGGTTGCACACGTAGCAATACCCCATTGTTTCTGGAGCATCCCTTCGAATCCTTCTAGTTGCCCGTGATGAGAGAAACTTCCTTCTAAAGGAAGTCCGTTAGGGCCGATTAGCGGAGGGTTTACCCTGCTACTGTTGAAAACATAACACCTCTGTAACCACTCGTGTCCATCTTGGAACAACTTCTCCATTCCGAAGAGGTTGTCGAAATCACGGGCTATAATCTGGTTGACCTGAGGTCTCTGGAACATGTTCCAGTTTTTAAGATCTAGATTGACGACCTCTCCTTGATGCATCTGTACAGCCAAGAATCCTCCTATCTTCTTGTTCAATTGTAGTTCCGTATCTGATATAGTCTGAGTTGGAAGATAACGGAATATGAATTTCTTTATAGTAGAATCTCGTGAGGTCTGAATAGTTCGTTGGTTGAAGGTCTGGGTGCAGTAAGTTCTTCCTCCTGATGATTTTAACCCTCGTCGTTCTTTCCTTGTCTGGAAGGCGATATTATTTTCAGGATCCGGTGATATCCAGGAAATTGATTTGATCGTTCTCTCCTAATTCGATGATGAATTCGATGTAACTGTGTAATTTATTTATACCTATTAGAAGGTCTGTAGGTGTTCTTTGGCCATTTTTTAGAATTACGAAGCAGTCATCTACATATTTCGTCCAAAGCAAGATCTGCTCTTTATGATTATTCATTATCTGTTGTTCTAGAGAATTCATGAAAACGTCAGATAAGAACTGAGATAATGGACTCCCCATGTCTAGTCCGTTTTCTTGTTCGTAGTAGTTGCCATTAAAGATGAAGTAATTTTGAGAGAGGCAGAAGTTCGAAAGCGTCAAAAGATCTACCTTGGTATGTTCCGGAACGTTTTCGACTCTCAAAAGTTCACTGATTAATTTAACAGTTTCATTCTTTGGGGTGCAGGTGTACAGATTTTTTTACGTCTAAAGAAACCATGGTAAAATCCTGGTCAAGCTTTGTGTTCTTTATCTATTCTACTAAATGAAGGTAATTCTTGACTGTGAATTCTGGTGTGAAATTGCAAAGTTCTCTCAACACATATAAGACGAATTTGGATAGAGTATGTGACGGTGTATTTATGAAACTGACTACTGGTCTGATTGGGATATCTAGCTTGTGGATTTTCGGTAATCCAAATGGTTTTGGTATACTTGGATTGCTAGAAATCAAGATTTTTGGTGCTTGGAATTCGTCCAAAAATCCTTGGCAAGTTTTCTGATATGTCTTGAGCTTTCTTAGATAGGAGGGCTGAGGACAATTGTCTAGTTTTCTGAAATTATTTTCTGACAGAAACTTTTCAGTCTTATTGATGTATGTGCTCCTAATATAACTAAACAGTTTCCCTTGTCTGCTTTGTTGTTTTTGACGGATTTTTCAGATGGACGATTGAATCCGAGTCATTTACTTTCAAACAAGGGATACAGATTTCAGGATCCCATTTTCACTGGTGTGTGTGCATTTTTGTCTTATGTTTTCCATGACTTATCTGAGACAAGTAAGTTCTGTAATCGTCTTTTTGTTATTTTATTTATCTGACCACCAAAATTGTTGTAGCGGTACTGAAGATGACTTAACAGCCGAAAGCGCTCTACCAGTTTGTAATAAAGATTATACCCAAAAATTTTACACTTGTTTTAAATCAATCATCGTTTGTATATGATGATTCCGTATGCATAATCCATTCAAATTATTATTTTCCTTATATTTCCAAGAATATGAATCCAATCTAAATGGAGTATTTGCTTTAAATATGAAGGTTTCAAGTTAAATATGAAATTTTGTGAGGATCATGTGTAGTTTGATGATCGTATAATCAATCAACAAATTAATGTTGAATCAAGAGGGGTCAATACTTCAAAAGGGGACCGCTTGTGTATCAACAAATATACAGGTACCTATATGTGTATTAAAGTTCTCGACCTGTTTAGACTGTGTGTTCTTTATTAGATATTTGAAGAAGAATATCCCATTGAAAATCATATAAATAAGATATAATATTCATTTTTTTTTATTTTAGTTTTACTCACGTGATACGCTACCCCTCAGCATCTTTGTCGATTCCGCCAAAGCCTTCGAATTAGCCACTACAGCTCCAAATAATTCCTGAAAAAAGGAAAAATAAAATGAATTCAACACTCAAATTATCAGGGATTTTCAAGATTTCTCCTCGTATAAATTTATATTTACCAAATATTTATTTGTCAAAAAAATTTAATAATGAGAACTTATTTGGGTATCTTCGGCTAAGATACCTCAAATCCTCTTTCGGTTCAAGTTCCACAACCTAGATTTGATTGAACTTCTCGTGAATTTGAAATTTTTTTCTTCGATACATAGTGAAAAAATAAATTGATTTCACACGATGGATAAATATAGGAGATATTGTGAAATTGACTTGCAATTTTTTCAAAATAACCTATTTGTTTCCGGGAGGGTTAATTTGTCATTTTAGACCAAATATTTGGTGTTTGAATTTGATGCTGTACATAATTGTGAGATGCGGTGGTTATATATTATTCTACGCGGGTTGATTCAGGATAAGAAGACGTCAAACAATCAAATTTTCTGATGAATTAATTTTCTCATATATATTATTATATAATAATAAATGATTTCATCTTTGGAATATATTCCGTGTTAACTTTTATCAAAAACCTAATGTTTTATCGCTATTTCCTTTGGCTTATTCTTACCAAACTTTACATTACAGAGGATTCTGTTAGATTCATCAGTAATTGAATCTTTTTCAGTTGAGCAGACAGAGTAAAAGACCTTATAGTTGTATATTTTTGTAAGTATTGTAAGATGGCAATATTTTATGTCGATGTTATAAAACACATTTTGACCATGAAATCATCACAGGTCATTCATAAACCACATATTACGAGTTAACTTTTAGTTATTTTCCAGAAAAGTACTAAAATACCAACAGATATTAACTGATGGATAAAGTACCCATCATTAGGTCGAAATATATGACTTTAATGAATTGAACTTTTTTGCGGATATATATGACGAAATATATATTTTGGAGGATATCCAAATCGAATAGTTTCCGTCAGACAACATTTGGCTGAAGTTGAAAATTTTCAACTATAAATTGAACTGACATCCCATTAATCAAAACAACTACACCGAATAAGCGTTGTCTAAAAGTGAATGAAAATTAGTACATCTGTTTCACGGTTTCTACTGATCTTCAGACCATTATACCTTGTAAACCAAAGGATAAGACTTTGGATATCTATGAACTGTTAGGTGTGCGCGGTTTTCTTCCTATTGTCGTTTCAGGTCGCTGTTTCTGTGTACTTCAGTTAGTATAGAAACTGTCACGATTTGGAAACGCTTTGTTTGTTATATTATATGGAAGGATGATTATGACGTTTATTAATTGATAAGACTTGACTCGATGACGATGACTGTCCCTTCTCTTAGATTGATTGTACAAAAGCGCATTTGCTCTGGAATCACATGCGCATGGATACATTTGATACATACCGTAACATCCCCCTCGTCCTAATATTGATATGAACTAATCCCAAGGTGAGTAAGTACATTTATTCACATTCTTAAATCTATGTCTAAGGTTTTTTATTTCGATTTCAAATTTATACAATTCTAAACTTACATTCCAAAATTTACAAACTATTAGCTAATTTTACAAAATAAATTTCCAATTCAGCTAAACTTAATCAATGATCAATTGAACTTCTAAATCTATTAGGTTTCTTTAAAATTCTACCAAATTTTGACCTCTTCAATTCATTTTCCCCCTTTGTCATAAAGGAAGATCTATTTTCATCATATTTATCATTTAAGTTACTCTCAGTTATCTCAATCTGAATTTTATTAGTTGGCTCAAAGAAGTGGAAAGATTGTATTGGCTCATTAACCGCTGAGTTGAGATTTCGTTCAGATTTTTCCGGATATGTAGAACTCTTAAAATCACGAATATGAACTCTATTACGACGATAATATTGACCATTATCAGTTTTCACAATATATGATCTGTTATCTAATGAATTATGTATCAGTGCCTGTAGCCATGGATCCGACTTTTTGAAAAATACTTTTTGACCAATTTTTAATTCAGGTTTTTTGTTACTGTGATAACATCTTTTCATCTTTGATTGATTATTTTTCATACATCTATTATTTTCTTCAAACCTGATAATTCTTGGTTTCAAT
Source organism: Myrrha octodecimguttata (assembly GCA_958510865.1). Taxonomy (NCBI): domain Eukaryota; kingdom Metazoa; phylum Arthropoda; class Insecta; order Coleoptera; family Coccinellidae; genus Myrrha; species Myrrha octodecimguttata. The sequence continues at coordinate 20,504,308 of OY294061.1, read as the reverse complement.
TTACTCTCAGTTACAGGAAGTGAATTATTTTTCATATCTATTATATTCTTCAAACCTGATAATTCTTGGTTTCAATTTACTCTCAGTTACAGGAAGTGTACAGCGAAGTTGCCTGGACATAAGTAGTTGAGCTGGAGATGGCAAATTTTCCTTAGATGTATTACGATAATGCAATAAGGAAATGTATGGATCCATATTCATTTCATGACATATTTTTTATTATTTTTACAGAACTTTCCGCTTGACCATTTGATTTTGGATAGTTCGGACTAGATGTAATGTGCTCTATTTCCCAATTAAATATAAAATTTGTAAATTCTATTGAATCGAGAGGAGGACCATTCGCTGCCTAAGTATTACAAGGTTGTATGATACAAAAACAGGAAAAGGAGAAAAACGACTTCAAACATTTTGAACAATAAATTTTATATTCTAATCAGTATATTTGCCACGGTTTCATATTCAAGTAGTTAAAAACTGCTATACAAGGGATTTTGAAATGAAAGAAGACAGAATTTTTAATTTTCAACATATTTTTATTGAAAAAACAAAATAACATAGAAATTTGTGATTCTTTTGAAAAAACAAAAATACATGAACATGTAACAAACATAAACCATAGTAACTTTTAATGAATCATATCCATTTTTCAATTCTTATTTTCCGACATTTTGGGAAAAATGTGAACATAAAAGTTTTTATTCACCTCTGGTATCCACCTGTACATAGATTTTAACGCTTCCACTTTGTTTTGCGCTAGGTTGATTTTAGTATCATTTTTCTTTACTAATACTGGTATTGCTTCAGCTTCGGCAGTAACGAGTCTTCTCACACTCCGTTTTCTTAAACTGATGATTTTATATTCATGTTCGGAGATTCGGAAACCGACTTCGTGAAATGATTTGGTAAATTGTAGGGATACCACCTTTGAAAACGGAACTGCACTGTAATTAAGTTTTGATGAATACCACGAAAAATCTAAAACATCTTGCTCTTTCATTTGAAGTATGATATACAGCTTTCTTGTATTTACTTTCGGAAGGACTCCAAAAAGTCACTGTCACTATATGATGGTGGTTTATACTGTGCACTCACTTTTAGATCGTGTTCACCTACTTCCACACACAGGCAGATGATGTCTTCATTTAATTCCGATTTTTCCATCATAGAGAAATTAATATGGTCTCTAACAAATATTGATGCTCCTCCCCCTATTTTGGTTCTACAAGTATGAACTCCATTGACTAAGACGAGAATATCGCAATAATAGCACTCCACAGAGCAGGCTATTTCATTCCATTTATTCCTCACGCTTCGAGAGTTCATATATATTTATATATATATATATATATATATATATATATATATATATATATATATATATATATATATATATATATATATATATATATATATATATATATAGTTATATAGTTATAGTTGGTAAGGGGTTACGTTCCACTGCGACCTTAAGGTCTATTGTGCCCCCTTGTCAGAGATGTTTTCGCAACCTACAGCTCGCCCTCCAGCATATCATATATATGACCTTCTTCATTAGTTTTCCAGATCGTTTCAATCTCGAACCATTAGTATTCTAGAGTCATCATCCTTTAGAAGGAAAATGATACCTTCCTTAATCCACAAATATTTATATCCATTCTGGTATTCTGAAGTTGTCGATTTGCCTTAGTCAAATTATGGTTCAGTAAAATTTTTTCTTCTGATTTGTTTCCTAAAGCTTTGGCGGTCAGTTTGATTTTGTTATTGCTTTCAATCATATTTATTTTATACGACTTGTTTTCCATACTAATTCTGATCGGGTCCGGTTTTCCAGTAGACTTTCCATCTCTGTGGGCACTCAGAACTTTTCCCTAAATTTCGACCTTTTTTTATGAGTTACTCGACAATATCCTGAACATTTTTATTATTCTCCTTGAGGACACCGTGAACTATGAGAGAATTCTCCAAACCTTTTTGTTTTCGCTCATTGAGTATCTCCTTTATTTTAGCGACTTCTGAATGGAGGGATCTATTAATTTCGATTTGTTCGTTATACTTTATGAACAGTGTATTGTATTTCTGGTCCATATCATCTAACTTGGACTCTACATCAGCCAACGTGTAGTCTTTATTTTGTGCTTTACCTTGTGTAGTTGTCTTATCTTTGTTCTTTTTAGTTGTTTTGTTTCGGTTGCTGCTGAATTCATGGTTCAAAAAGCCATTCTTCAGAAGACTCGCTTATTCGTACGTAGCAACATATTCATGCAGTGACAATGCATCCAAGTATCCCATCCATCACAAAAGCCTGCTTCGTCTTCATCAGCCACTTCTTTGCGATAAATTTCGCACAATTCAGACATATTGACAACACTGTAATACCTTTCAGCCTGAGTATCGCAGCAATAGATTTCGATTTAGATATTATTCACAAAAATTCACGAATTTTTTCAACTTGTGCGTATGAACTAATCACTTAGATGTGTTTTCAATTCAATTTTCGAATATCCAGCATAGAAATCCTCAATTTTATGAGGAGTTAATTGCGCACGTCCGCTTCACTCCATTTGTATTTCCTTTTTACTATATTCAGATGAGAAAACCCCGTCGATATATTGTATCAAGAGCGTACAGGATACATAGCCAAGTATAAACATGTATAATTGACTCACTCGAATCACTACCAAGGAGAAAGCTGCCGAATATCAAAATTCGTTTAACATTCTAACACTAATACGACATACGATGATGATTATGAATGATGTGATGACTGCGACTAGATAACTCGCCTCATGAAGAGGACGATCTCGATCACGGACGGTGGTATGCGCCCGGCCGCCCGGCACCATGCTGCATTCGGGTGAAATCGCGTATATAGTTCGGCCCTCTAATGAATCAACATAAGATTGCAGTAGTAATTTTCTGGAACTATATAATCTGACCTAGTAATACTTAATTGTTTGGGCTATTGGACACTGACCAGAAACCTTTGGTTTTCTGTGACAATTTCACGTTTGAATATAGTAATACAATAAATGCATTGGTGTGAAGGAAATTCCGTAGCAGAATCTGCTCCAAAATTATTGTAGCCAAATTTACAATCCCCATAAAACTTATTTTCTGTGAAAGTGTTTTGCTTGAAATGACATTGGGCCTTAAAATGCCCGACATCACCACACTAGAAACATTTTTCATTGTCATTATTCGCATTTACTGAGAAGCGATACCCCCTCTGAAATTCGAACCCTTGTAGTTTTTCGACCTGCCCGTTATTCTAACGTATTTTGCTTACATTCAGAATTCATTTCCGAGCTTTCGTATCGTTTAACGAGTTTGAATTTTGGTATGCTGAAAGTGTTCGTAATATTCATTAATCGATTGTTTTCATACCGATTAAAATTTTAGATTGTATCAATTAAAAAAGACGTCCTTCCGAAATGACTATTGTTGTGTGCATCAACTCAATTTTATTCATGGTCAAAGAAGGAAGAATCATCTACTGCCTTAGGTTTTCATTTTTTCCAAAGCAAAATAAAAGTGAAGTTAATTTGGAAACAGCATTTGGCAGAAAACTCGTTGATAGAAGAAAGACCTGGATTTTGAATTTGAAGATTGGAAAACAGGTCACGAAATACATGTAAGTATGTAAACTGCATATTTATCTCTGAAGATATTCATTTCCATGAAGGTAAATTACAAAATATTCATTTCAAAAACACCTTAATGTCCATATGTTTAAGGTGTAAATAAAAATGAATGAATTTTGATGAGAAATGCTATTCCTTCAGAGAAACTACTGAGCACTTTTCCAGCTACCTACTTTACATACTACTCAAAATCATATTCAAATAGAGTGATCTGATTGAAAAACTAACCAAAACTATAGATAGGAATTGTAAGGATAGTTTATGATAGTTCGAGGTATTTATAAGAATTTTGCTTGTATTTTGAGCTACTGTGATATGGAAATGAAATTATTTAAATGTCTATCTGTTTCCTTTTCTTTCGAAATACTATGCAAAATGAACTGAAGCAGAAGAGCTGCCTCGTTATTTTATTGATTCAATCGTTTGTAAACCAAGATATTATAAGGTTTGATTCGGAATTATTCTAGATTAACCACATAATAAGAGCCCTTGAATTACTTATTGAGGCGCCTATTTTTCCAGAAATTCGAGTTTTGATATTGAGGTTCATTCTGATCCAGTAAAAATCTAAAGCACGATTTTATATCGTCATCCAAACGAAAAGTTCCCACTCAAGAAATCTGCCACAAAACTATAATAATTTCGTTGAATATTGTAGCTCTGCTCCACTACTGGCAAGAACAAGTTCCAAACTTAACCGTTATGGCTCTGGCATCTTCGCAGAAGTTCCAAATCATTGTCTTTGTTCATTTCTTATGCACTCTGAAAATGTCCAGTTAACCGCATTTATAACAATTCACCGACATTCTATGGCAACTAAAGCTAACAATGACTGTTGCTCAGATTTTCTGCTTTTTCTTCCAACCTTTTCTCTTCAATTTTTAATCGTGCCACGAGATTATCCATAGTCTGCTTTTTTTCCGGAGTTCATTCCCAAGCTGATTCGAAGTGTTTGAAATCCTCCGGAAGTGACATCAATATTTTAGTTATAACAAATTTGTCTGAAGTTTCTTTACCTATTTGCCTGAGTTAATTCTGCAGTTCTTGAATTTTTGACAGGAACATTGGTATTTCCATTCCATATTCATATTTGTATTGAAAGAAATGTTGTTGTGCAATATGAATACTAGTTTCATTGTTCTTTTCGCAGAGCTATGTAGCTTTTTTCACATTTCAGCTACAGTCGAAAATAAAATTATGTGTATCATGACTGATTCTGATATTCGGGTTACCAATATCGTCTCAACTTTGGCATCTTTCATTTCCCAAGCTTCGCCTTCGTGGCTTGATCATTCTTGAATATTTCTGCCCTGGACTATGTCGATCCATCCTTGTCCATTCAGTGAATTCGTCGTTTGGAATTTCTAGACATTCCAAGTTTTCGCTTCCCCCAATTTAATCGCAATAACCTGACTTCCATCCATTCTAAATGAAACTCTTCCTTGTTCTATCCAACAAGATTTTGTTCCTCCTCGATATATTTCGAAAACTACCACGGGAATAGCCTCACTTTTCACTAGTGCGTGGAATTACATCGATGATATGGATGTTCTGGTTGTTCGTTGAATTCATTTACACAATAGTGAATAAAGTTATAAAAATGAAACAACTATATTACTCGAACCTTCCAAATTACTGCATAATGCCATGCACTGTTCATCCAGATCAACAGAAAATATTGAGTCCATTCTTCTGAAAATTGCCAGTTTTTGGTCCCCTTTCCTGTGCTCCTGTTGTTTTAGGTATTTTTCAGTTTTTTCAATTTATTTTCGCACTGCTCTGGTGTTACCTTTTGCGTATCGTGTTCATGAATGCCAGTAGCTTTCTTCTTCCAGAGTGTTTTTTTTTGTTCATTAGTCGTTTAATTTCGCTCTATTGGTATCATATAATTCAATATGTAAGTTTATTGAAATGCTCAACCAATATAGCTTATTATAGTCTGAAATTATGTAGTTTGATTAAACAAAAATGTGAATTCATTAGGCAGTCCTGTTACAATTTCGAGTGCAACTGTAAACCAACCAATCAATATCATTATACAGTGATTTGAAAAATTTCTATATGACGATCATTCAGTGGCAGATTTACACATGCCCCTATTATATGCTGTTGAATTTACGCTATCCTATCCTCTACTATTGTCAGTTACCAGATAATTTCAAATATTCAACATTCTGGATGAAATAATCAAAAAAATAGATTTTGGCAATATTTCTGAGCTAATCAAAGCTCGATCATTCTAAATTAATAAAACATAACAAGAAAACGTATCTGTGTAGAGGTATTGATATTGTTGCCGATTCTTCTAGGTTCCGCATTGGAACCTCTCAGAAGATATAGACTTCGTTACTGATTCCTTACGCCACTTCAGGAATGTAATAGTTGACGGTTCATATTGATATAGAGAAGAACTAATATATTCTGTTATCGTGAGTTCAGTGGTGAAGTGACAATGATATTCAAGATGAAGAGGAATACAGAGGGAGCGCGTCAGTTGCGCTATTTTCGAACTCATCCGAATTCATTTTGTCTACCAGCTCTCGCGGCGATGCGACAGTTTGGCAAAGTTGTTATTCACGGTGTGCTTGGGCAAGATTTATTCACGAAATCACCTTTTTTATTATAATTTTGAATGTTTCAATTATTATTCTGAACTCTAAAATATCTTTTGAAGATAAAAAAGCCACATGACAACCAAAATGAAGGAAATGATAAAATGCCTTATTTTTTAGGTGTGCTGATCACTAAGCACGGTACAAAAATGACCCATATGCACTTGCGCACCAGTAAATGAACTTTCTCAAAGCTTCGTTTTCGAATGAAATACATCGGATGGGTCGAGGCAGGTGGATTCAAATTCGCATGCGGATTCACTAATATGTAGAAATTATGTACACAGCAATTTTTTTTTCTCTATTTCAGAAATGTTGTATTAATCCATAGAGCACTCGCAGTTAAAAAGCATTTCATCCATACTCAATAAAAAATTTAAAATTTTAATCAAAAAAACTTTCTTCTCGGATGGAACAGTTGATCCAGAACAAACTTTTATTGATTTATGATTAACTACCCTTCTAATTTTTCACATTTTCGGCGCTGTATATAGGTTTTTTTTGGGTTCCGAAGAGTAGAAAAAGCGAGAACTAGGTAGATATTAAAATAATCCCAATCAAGTTACTTCACCCTTTATGGGATCTAAATTCATGAACAAATATGCTAATATCATTGTATATTTATACAATGTTAATATGTACCCTCATTTGATTATGAAACATTCAAAAACTATTTTGGAGAAGTTTGCGTTTGTATATGGAAAATTAATTTTTGTGAGCGTAGGGAAGGTAGAAAATCATTTGTTTTCAGTTTAATCCACCAAAGTTTTCAGTTCAATCCACCAAAAATCAATTATTTATATAGAACACGTTCAACAATATTATTTTGTTGCAGTGCTCTTATGAATTTTCTCCAACAATTATTCCCTGTATGATATTAATCAACTATATTTCAACCGAAAAAAAATTATGCATTTTTGAGAGAACCCCAATTTGAACAAAATTAAAATTCTCCTCCAAAGGAGCACAAACTGAGACTAACTAATCTAGTTGATGTGGATTTCTGATGAACTGAGTACCTACAAAATTTCCATTTGAGTTCAATTTAACTATACATGCAACTTCTGTTACGATCATCAAGAATACAGTTCAAATTAGGTAGTTGAAATGCTTGTTCAGTATTCAGAAAATACATCATTTCAACCATGAGTTTGTAAATAAAACACTCCATATTGTATATGCCTCATTTATTTTGATATTATTTCTTATATTTTGTTCATATAAATTACTAATAGTTTTTTAGCCTTCAAAGTATTCGTAAGACTGTAGACATTTGAAAGTCTTCGTTTGCAGCTTGTGCAGAAACTGCTATTCGACACCTCATATGTATTATATTCACAGCATAATTCAATTCCTCTGAGTAATTGATTTCAGACATTCAAGTGACCATATATCCATTTGATACCTAAAACAGAACTAGTTATAAATGTTACAAATAGAATTTGGGTACAATATAATATATATTCTACCTTCAATTATTGTTTAATAAGGCTTCAATCTACATCGTCTTTCGTACATCAACGTTCAGAAATTCACTCCATCACTAATATGGCCAGAAATAATTATTGAATCAAAAGAAGTGCCCATAAAAACAATTTCAAACTGTAAAATCCATCAAAAACATTAATAAGTATCCACTGTGTTTTCGTTTGTGTGTCATGTCACCTTGGGGCATGTAATTAGGATTGCCTACAAATACAAATTCTAAGGAAAAACAACACGTTGCCAAACTGTCGCATTTGGCCAAATCTAGACCTCACTTTCGCATGCTAAAGTTATTCGGATGACTCGAAAATAGCGCCCCAGGTCAGTAGAAACTGGGGCCCGATTTTCGAACTTATGCGAATTCATTTCGGACACGACCCCTCGTATCCGAAAGATTTTCGGGCAAGAAGAATGCATTTTCGAGTTTCACCCGAAATGAGCTTTGAGAATACAAATGGGTCAGTTTGGCAACGTGGTGTTTATCCCTAGAATTAGTATTGTTTGGTCACATTTGGGGATTTTTGCCCGATATAGAGTAACGGTTTTCGTTAATTTTGCACTGCCGAAAGACTATTAATTAACAAAAAGAAGCACATATAATTCTACAAGTCTTTGAACAATGAACATATACTGAAAGAGGATAAAATTAATAAATTATTCTCGAATCAATGTAATTAATTCCACATGGAATCATTTCGGCCACGGATGAAATACATGTATTTTTCAACCGGTGAAACTCATTTCGCATGGGCCCGTTTTCGGCTGAAATACATCGGATGGGTCTACTCAGGCGGATTCAGATTCGTATGCGGATTCACTCATGAAGTATTTATTGACAAAAAGATATAGCTGAATTTCTTCCATTTCAAAGACTTTTTCTAATTCAATGCATTTATATGAATAAAAATACGCATTGCATTATATTGATTCGATTAATAAATATATATTTCCATTTTTTATGCTGTGGCTTTCATCACAGATACATGAATGGATACATACTTCTCAGAAGGGATGATTTTCTCGTATTTATATAATTTCTAAAGAGAAATTTCCCTTCGGTTGAAGTTATATTTCATATGCCAAAAAATCTTTTTGACGATTCAATTAATTTTATTTGTCAGGTAAAGTGTTAAGCTTGGAAACGGGAAAAAATCTACTCGTTTTAATTCGACTCGCCTTATTTTCAAATTCACAATGAAACTTCAGAATGGTTTTGGACGAGAGTACGTGCTAATTGTGAATTTATATTGCTCCATTGTGTCATTATTGTTGTTATAATAATATATAGGTATCCTATCAAAAAATTCAGACCAATCGAGTAAAAACTTTGAAGTTCTGAAAATGTACAAAGTATATTTTTTTATGAAATGACGATATATATGAGTTTCCCTGAAATCACGAATGATAACTAACTAATTATATCGAATAAAATTAGATGCCTTTATTGTAAGCAGATTATTTCAAGGCACTTTGTCATGGAAAATCAGCGAAAAAATGATTTCATCTTTTGAGTAAAAAATTAATAACAAAACTTGCTTTTTTAAGCGAAGGAGGTGGATTTTGTGGGAGTATGGTAAAGGTAATTAATCCCTATAGACCACCGCCCTGTCTCTATCATCGAGACACATGAAAACATCTATAAATTTCACGCAAAATCAATACCCACCACTTACCATCTCAACCTAGTATTTATGAGCCCTTATATATCATAATAATTATTAATTTAATAATTGAATAATTCATTTGAGCAATTGTCGTGAATTCGGAAGTGTGAATTCGTTCCCCTCGTGTGCGAAACATTTTCGGGTAACTTCAAAAATCCGGCTTTTCGGATACTTCTCGAAATTGTTTGTCCAAATACAAAAGTGATACAAATGATGTAGTTTGGCAACGTGGTGCTCTGCTCCTACTTAACACGTGCTGTGTCTTGTATTGGTTCTCGGTTTCGCATCCCGAACACAACAGTAATAAAACAATAAGTACTAGTAGTATTTATTATAATCACATGTGGTATATACAATTACAATGCATCTTTCGGGGGTGCTATTTTTTATTGCATGGTTTTTAAAAATTATGAACGATACTGCCGAGGAATATTCCGTACCCAGTTTTACGCTAAGAAGCATCATGAATACGTCTGAAAGTGAATCTAGAAGAAGAAGGAAATGATCGAATTCATGGAAAAACATCCGAGGCTGCAAGGGGGAAAGTTCAGCAACGATTTTACTTTCAAGAAAGCCAATCAGCTGTGGATGGAGTTTGCTATTGGGTTGAATTTAATGCCTGGTAGCAATAAAGATTGGAAACGATGGAGGAAAGTAGGTATCGATTTGTGAGATATACCTCTGCAATATCTTTTGGTTTCATTCTCATATTTCTATATTGTCACTGACGAATTGAATTCCTAATTTTCAGACCTGGCAAGACATGAAAGGAAATGCCAAGAAAAAAAATCCCTCTTAAGAACTTATCGAGGAGGAACTGGGGGAGGCCCACCGTTGAATATACCAATTAGCAGTCTTGATGAGAAACTGATTACCATGATTGGTGTTGCTAGTATCGAGGAACATCCGAATGTGGTAGAGTCAGACGGTGCCTTTGAGGAAATTGAGGTCGATAATTTAGTAATGGACCACTATTATTTTAGTATTGACCCTTGACCTAGTAACATTCCGCAAGAAAACAAAGAGTTGCCTGAAATAGATTAGACGAATCGAATGTCAACCCACCTAGCAGCAAGAGGAAAACTCCAACCAGAATTCGTCGGCTAAGTAAGGATATTTCAGTTTCTGATGCATTAGCTGCTCAAAATGAAAGTAAAATCAAGATAAAAGAAGAATACTACAAAAAAAATTACAGTTATTGGAACTTGTTAGGCAAGACGGTAAAAAGTTGGCGGATTCTATGAAAGAAATTGCCAAAGCAATTAGAAAGTGATTTGTGTTTAAAATTTTTTATATCTATGAGATTGTATATTTTTTTTGTTTATTCACAGTTTTATTCTATTTCATTACATGATGTTTTCTTTATTCCTTGATTTGGATATTAAAGTTTTAATTCGTTATTGTCTGTTTTTAATTTGTTATTGTTCAAAATTTTTCAATTCATCCTACAAAATATGTGTTTTAATGCATTGTCATTAAGTTACAAGATCACAGTTCTTACTTATTTTTTGAGTAACGAAATATATTGACCTAGTACTGTTAGTGTATTTATTCAAGGAATGCATACCTGAGCCAATTAGCAGGCACCAGGTGGTAAAGATACAGAAAATGATTAGGCAGTTATTTTTTTTAGGTTTCTTTATCACAACTCTCATTTATATATAAAAGCTAAATGGAAAAATAACACTACATTAGAAGTAGCTTATTTTGGGAACCCTAATATGGTTACAAGATCGTTAGATCAGAATGAATGTTTTTTATGTGTTCAAAAAAAAAGAATAATTTGCACTATATAGTTCTCGGAAGAGCATACCGTTGCTATGGCATGAATCTGTCTCATTGTCGGAATCAGGTAGCATGGACTTCTAACAGTATGATACCATGGCAATAACATTGTTCAAGGAATGTTCAAACAATGTCAATACTAAAATTAAGCAGCAAAACATACCCCAGAAAAATGTTGTAAATCAATCCTTAAAGTGATATTTGTCCGGGGTATGTTTAGACCAATTTGCAGGATCAATATTCATTTATAGTTGGGGATCCCAATATTTCAATTATTAAAGAAAATATCTATTAGATGAGAATAAACTGATGGAGATGTGTTGCAAAGCCAAGTTTTGAAATCTTTTAAGTGTCTGGCAGAAATGATTGTGTATGAAAACAGTCCAACCATACTGATCATTAATTTTTGACGTTCTATAATACACAATTATAAATTCAACCCATCAGCCACATACGACCCTTATTATATCACAAATACAATATTGAAAAAAAGATGAATGGCTGATCCAACTATTATCTCAGACCTAATTAGCAATTCAAATGCAGCTACATACTGTTTTGTGTCCGTTTTCCTTTCACATTGAATTAGAAATTTATATTCAATGATAATTCTCATTATAAAACATATTCCTAGCTGGAAGCTTAAGATGCAGAATTATCCATATATATATATATATATATATATATGGATTCGTAGTTCGTTGTCACCTCCGTTAAGTTCATTAGGCGACCTGACCTCCGGGTGAAGGAGGTGTCCAATTGAAATAATTCTTGTTGATATATGTAGAGGGGAAAGACAGGAATCAGGGTATTTAAAGAGGGGAAACTATTTCTTCAGAAAAAAATTCCTTATATTGATCAGTCTTTGTCACCTCCGCTTATATATCGTATTGGTAGTGCGCTGTGACCTCCCGCAAGGTTGCCAGACTGTCGGAGGACAGAGGATGTATCAGTTCGAAATAATCATATATGAAATGCAGCTGTTTTTTCGACTCAATTAAGAGTATTGGACTCCGTAAAAAGAATGAGGAATAGGGCAATATCTAAAAGTTCCACACGCTAATACCTTCGAGGCATGGGATGAATGATTGAAGATACATCGTTGATTAAGAGTTCATGACGTTGAGTAGAAAATCCTCGCATATTATAGATGTTCATATTGCTTTAGGTTATTTCGTTAATATGAATTTTCATTATTCTAAATGCCGGATTAGCTGTTAAGGACGATAAATCCTCATTTTTGCGCGCATGTTCTAGGGGAACAGCGTGCTATCGTTTTGATCAAATGTCTGTAATTTTGGATGATTGAGCCGAAAATGGTCTCAATCGACTAGGTTGGACTCACTGATGATGAATCCGGTGTCAAAATCGATTCTGTCCGGCCGGCCGGCCGGCCGGTTGGCCGGCCGTAGACACGATAACTGTCGAACGAAGTGAGCTAGCGACTTGAAACTTTCAGGGTAGGTCGCGCATTGGAATGCCGCGGTTAAGTTCGATAATGGGCCAAATCGATCGAATAGTTTCGGAGTTATAGGCATTTGAAGTTTTGAAGTTATTTATTTTTTATTTCAGAAACTACTTGAGCGATTGGATTCAAACTTGGCAGTTTGGTGGAGTATAACGACGCGCAACTTTGAGCCAAATTTCGTCAAGATCATATTGTCAATAAATTAAAAAAAAAAAATTTTTCGAAATTTTTTTACAAAAAAATTTTTTTTTCGGAAACCATTCATCATATCCAAAAAAAATTATACTCACACTTTGACCTTCTAATTTCACAGCAGTGTACCAAATTTCAGCTCGATACGATCATAAGTTTTGGAGATATCGGGAAAAAATATGTCAAATTTCGAGGTTTTCTTCTCGATATCGTTGATTTTTTTGGTATTACTCGAGAAATACTGATTCAGTCCTGATTAAACTTCACAGCTAGTTTTGAGATGCTGAAAGACAACTTTGTGCAAAATTTCGTGATAATCGGGTTATTAGAACAATTTGAAAAAAAAAATTTATATGATTTTTTCATCATATCATCCTCATTAAATTCTGTATGAAACTTCGAACTGTTATTTTCGATGAAGTACTGGATTTCAATTCGATCTGGTCTGTATTTTTGGAAATATTGGAAAAATAAAATTTTGATTGGGTATATCTACGGAATCATTGGGTGGATTCTACCCATTCACGAATTCGGCCTTCGTAATTGAGGTCCAAACCTTCTCTACAAATATCGAGTTTCTAAGTTGTTTCTTTCGGAAGTTATTGTGTTTACGCAGTCGGCCGTTAGGCTGACCGTAAACACAATAACTTCCGAAAGAAACGACTTAGAAACTCGATATTTGTAGAGTAGGTTTGGGGCTTAATTACGAAGGTCGAATTCGTGAATGGGTAAAATCCGCCCAATGATTCCGTAGATATACCCAATCAAAATTTTATTTTTCCAATGTTTCCAAAAATACAGATCAGATCGAATTGAAATTCATTACTTCATCGAAAATAACAGTTCGAAGTTTCATACAGAATTTAATGAGGATGATATGATGAGAAAATCATATAAATTTTTTTTTTCAAATTGTTCTAATAACACGATTATCACGAAATTTTGCATAAAGTTGTCTTTTAGCATCATAAAACTAGCTGTGAAGTTTAATCAGGACTGAATCAGTATTTCTCGAGTAATACCGAAAAAATCAACGATATCGAGAAGAAAACCTCGAAATTTGACATATTTTTTCCCGATATCTCCAGAACTTATGATCGTATCGAACTGAAATTTGGTACGCGCGCACGTTCAAATTCGTTGCTGAAGCGGTCATCTACATTGAACATGCGCGCAAAAGTTGCTGCCTTCACGGCAGTGCTTTTTGAAATTTTTATGCTTTAGATCGAGGGTGGGAGAATCCGTGAATTATTTGAAGTAGATAATATTTCATCTATAAGCAAAGGTCAGTACGGTTTTTTAATGCGAATGCTATATTTAGTTTTCCGATTTATGCCTCATGAGACAGGTCATGATGTTATTTCAGAAAGATATTCACTCAAAAAAAATTCAAATTATTCACACTGAAAGATCTCAAATTGGGAGCACTTTGGAAAAAATATTTCAAACCCAAAGCAAAATGGCATTACAATAAAGGGCATAAACAAATGGGTCGTTGATCAGTAAAATGATTCAGTTTACAACCTTCCCATATTTGTTTGGTGTTTCGAAATATGTATCCATTGTAACAATCTCCGACTATGCCTTCATAGTTCAAAATATTCATGATATCGAATGTATTAAGAAATAATGATTTGGAATAATATATGATTCTTGTGAAAAAGTCCAAAAAACTGATTTTCCTCATGGCCGATCGTATCGTGAACACAATAATTTCCGAATGGAACAACTTAGAAACTCGATACTTGCAGAGTAGGTTTGACCTCAATAACAAATGCCAAATTCTTGAATGGGTTGAATCCACTGAATGATTTCGCAGATATATCCACTAAAAATTTCATTTTCACAATATTTCCATAAACGCAGATTAGATTGAATCGAAGTTCAGTACTAATGACACGATCAACACGAACTCTCGAATTAAATTGTTTATCGGTATTTCCGAACTAGTTACAAAGTTTCATCATGATTGAATCAGTACTTTTTGAATTATTCCGGGCAAAACCTAATCAAAAACCACAAAATTGGACATAATTTTTCCTGATATCTCTGGAAATTATAATCGTATCACACTCAAATTTTGTACTGTCTGCTGATTAAAATGAAGGTGAAGGTCCTAGCATTTTTTTTCAAATATAAACTGTAGTTTTTGGGGGACAAAATGTTTAAAAATAATTTCAATCCAATCGCAGCAGCAGTTTCTGAAACATCGGGGAATAGAAATTTCGAATGACTTCAACTCCGAAACCATTTCGCCGTTTTCACCCATTGACGAACTTAACCGTTGCAAGCTACCCTTAATCGTGCCTATGGTCGGCCGTAGATAATCGGTTTTGACACCGTATTTGTCATCAGTGAGTCCAACCTCGTCGTCAGAAACAATTTTCCATGAAAATTCAATAATAACAGACATTCAGACAGAATGATAGCACGCTAATCCCCTAGAACATGCCCACAAAATATCGATTTCTTGTCATTTGAGATTACGGTTATTCATTATTCCAAGGTGGATTCGTTATTCTTTTAGTGAGTGATCATTTATGATTCGTCATAATGAATATCAGATCATTTTTCACGCATGTGCTGGTGAACAGCGTGCTATAGTCCTTTCCAAATGTATGAAATTTTCGAATTTTTTCCAGAAAATTATCTCAAACGACAAGGTTAGAGTTCCTGATGACGGATCCTATGTCAATATCGATACTGTCTGGCCGGGGGTGAGGTCGATTGCGAGCGTACCTAACGACATTGAACCACAGTAGGTGGCATTTCAAAATGCAACGGTTGATTCCGTCTTTGGACAAAATCGGCCGAAGTATTCCGGAGTTATCATCATACGAAATTTCGACGTTATTTCCCTGATATTTCCAAGATTGCCCAAGTGATTGAATTGAATCGTGGCACTCAATAGGAGCATAATGACTCGCCACTTTTTGCGAAATTTCGGTGGGATCGTACTGATGGTGATTAAAAAACACCGAAATTACAAAACATTTTTTTGAACTACAACTACAAAAATTTCAAAAAGCACTGCCGTGAAGGCAGCAACTTTTGCGCGCATGTTCAATGTAGATGACCGCTTCAGCAACGAATTTGAACGTGCGCGCGTACCAAATTTCAGTTCGATACGATCATAAGTTCTGGAGATATCGGGAAAAAATATGTCAAATTTCGAGGTTTTCTTCTCGATATCGTTGATTTTTTCGGTATTACTCGAGAAATACTGATTCAGTCCTGATTAAACTTCACAGCTAGTTTTATGATGCTAAAAGACAACTTTATGCAAAATTTCGTGATAATCGTGTTATTAGAACAATTTGAAAAAAAAAATTTATATGATTTTCTCATCATATCATCCTCATTAAATTCTGTATGAAACTTCGAACTGTTATTTTCGATGAAGTAATGAATTTCAATTCGATCTGATCTGTATTTTTGGAAACATTGGAAAAATAAAATTTTGATTGGGTATATCTACGGAATCATTGGGCGGATTTTACCCATTCACGAATTCGACCTTCGTAATTAAGCCCCAAACCTACTCTACAAATATCGAGTCAGCCTAACGGCCGACTGCGTAAACACAATAACTTCCGAAAGAAACAACTTAGAAACTCGATATTTGTAGAGAAGGTTTGGACCTCAATTACGAAGGCCGAATTCGTGAATGGGTAAAATCCACCCAATGATTCCGTAGATATACCCAATCAAAATTTTATTTTTCCAATATTTCCAAAAATACAGACCAGATCGAATTGAAATCCAGTACTTCATCGAAAATAACAGTTCGAAGTTTCATACAGAATTTAATGAGGATGATATGATGAAAAAATCATATAAATTTTTTTTTCAAATTGTTCTAATAACCCGATTATCACGAAATTTTGCACAAAGTTGTCTTTCAGCATCTTAAAACTAGCTGTGAAGTTTAATCAGGACTGAATCAGTATTTCTCGAGTAATACCACAAAAATCAACGATATCGAGAAGAAAACCTCGAAATTTGACATATTTTTCCCGATATCTCCAAAACTTATGATCGTATCGAGCTGAAATTTGGTACACTGCTGTGAAATTAGAAGGTCAAAGTGTAAGTATAATTTTTTTTGGATATGATGAATGGTTTCCGAAAAAAAAATTTTTTTGTAAAAAAATTTCGAAAAAAATTTTTTTTAAAATTTATTGACAATATGATCTTGACGAAATTTGGCTCAAAGTTGCGCGTCGTTATACTCCACCAAACTGCCAAGTTTGAATCCAATCGCTCAAGTAGTTTCTGAAATAAAAAATAAATAACTTCAAAACTTCAAATGCCTATAACTCCGAAACTATTCGATCGATTTGGCCCATTAACGAACTTAACCGCGGCATTCCAATGCGCGACCTACCCTGAAAGTTTCAAGTCGCTAGCTCACTTCGTTCGACAGTTATCGTGTCTACGGCCGGCCAACCGGCCGGCCGGACAGAATCGATTTTGACACCGGATTCATCATCAGTGAGTCCAACCTAGTCGATTGAGACCATTTTCGGCTCAATCATCCAAAATTACAGACATTTGATCAAAACGATAGCACGCTGTTCCCCTAGAACATGCGCGCAAAAACACAAAATTTTACGCAAATTTCTTCTTTCTTTCGAATTTCAGTTTGATACGATTTCAGTTTCCGGAGATACTGGAAAAAAAGTCAAATTTCGTGGTGTTTTCTTCCTTATTGTTGTTTTCTACGAATTAACTCGAAAATACTGACCCAATCATAATGAAACTTGGATCTTAGTTCGAAAATGATAGTTTGTGAAGTGCAGTTACAGCGATATCTTCGATATTTTGCGTATGCACCTCTCGATAATAAACAACTTGGTGTGTTACCTAAAACTACTGAGAAAGTTTGTGGAATTTCCTACACTTATATACAACTTGTGTGTTTTTATTTGGATATGTATCTGTGGGGTCATTTGGTGGATTTTACGAATTCACGAATTCGACATTTTGAAATAGTTGAACCGTCTCTACAACTATCGATTCTCTTAACATATTCTCATTGAAATTACGATTGGCCGCTGAGCCGACCGTGAACAAAATAACTTCAGGAAAAAAAATACTTAGGGGCTCCATATTCCGAAAGCAAGTTGGTAGCTTAATCACAAAGATCGAATTCGAGAATGTGTAAAATCCGCCCAATGATTACTTAGGTATGTCCCTTCGAAATTTTATTCTCCCAATATTCTCGGAAAAATGTCATTGAGTTGAGATTTGATACTCGAATGAAAAACCTAGAAAAGGTTTTTCATTTTACTTTCTTTTACCTGAGAAAACAACAAGTGCAAGATAAGGAACGAACATTGAGAAGGAGTGAGTTGTTTTCATTTTCCTTTTTTTGCAAAACATAAAAAGAGGTCCTCCAAAACCGACACAACCAGATACTCTTCACACAAGTTAACCTAATATTATGTGAAAAGATCTGTTGAAAAGACTACCACTATTTTTTTTTTACTTCTTGAAGAAATCATTATATGCTCTAGGGCTTGGTTCATTAACAGGTTTTAATACTAAATAAATTGGTCCATTTGAATGAAACCGAATACTTGCAGAATCGGTGGAACTCGGCCACACTTGCCACTTCCGATATAGGAAGACATAACATCAGCTTGCTATAAGTTCATATATTACCCTGGGCGTCAAAAGAATAGTGTAGATGTATGTAGATAAAATGAAACAGTATTTCTGGGGTGTAAGGAGAAATTATACCTGCTGTTCTATAAATAGAACGCAGGGTTCAAACACATGGTCCCTAAACTGAAGGTTTGGGAATGAATTGGTAGGAAGTCTTCAAGTTTCGAAACCAAAGACATAATGCAATTCTTTGGCATAGTGGCGTAGACAAATAGAATAATGGATATATGTTCTTCTTTTTGAGTAATATCGAAAAATAGTTCGATAGGTCGAAGTAATTAGTTTTTAAAGAAATATTTTCCCGCAAAGTTTACACTACTATCATTCATTGTTGGAAATGAAAAATATCTGCTCAGTAGGAATTGACTATTCACGAAATTTGTCATTATATGTGCGTAACTGAATTCAGAATTTCATCATCTAGGTATTCACGTCAGGAAAAGGTATTGTCACTCTGAAGAATATCGATGACTGCTTGGTAATGGCAGTGGTAGAAAGATAAGAATAACTAAAAATAATCCTTAAAAAATGAATTTCTTCTACGTGTGAAACTATTGTTGGATAAGATATATTTATTATTCCATATCTTCGAAGTCAGGTCGTTGAACGCATGAATCTCAAAAATCAATCAGCAATCTTCCTGCGTACTACTGATATACTGATTCCTGTTGAATAAATCATCGTTACTATTTTATTCTCAATGTATTATTTCGAAACGGAAAGAAACTCATTCAACAGAAAGATGTTAATATATGAATGAAGTCTCTCAATGAATTAATAAGTATTAAAAATCTTAAAAGTAAAACTGACTGAATTACAAAACTTTGAAAATTCACTGATTTCTTAAATTGTGGCTGCCTCTTGCACTTAAGTAATGCGTACACTGTATAAGTTGAGTACATTTTGATGGTTTAGTACAACAACTATTCAACACTCACAGCCACCACTTTCGGACCCTTTTTCGACAGAACCAATAATGATATAATTTGTTTCTTCTTCCTTTTTTTTGTTCTCGAGGTATAACCAAAAATTGGAGAATTGCGAAATCAAAAATGAATGATAACTCCTTTGCCACTGGAGCTAGAGGTGTGAAACGAAAAAAATATACAGGCACTTTTTGTGTGGAATTTTTTGAAGAGGGGTTAAAGTTATGGAAATATAAACAAAAATTCTTTCAGATTGGAACCGCTGTATATCATACTAGTTTTGAAATATTCATGTTTTTTCCGATTTGAGAATTATATAACAAAAGGTATTCATTTCATTAGATGCTTCTTCTGCAAAAAAAGCTATTCTATAACACTAAAATCTGCGATAAAGGAATTCTCTGATGTAATACTTCAACTGAAAGTAATAAACATACATGTTCAACAAGAAAACGCATCAATACAAGGCATATTAGTGATTTGGTTAGTAACAATTTTGACCTGCATTGGATTGGCCATAGAGGACCAGTGAAGAGGCAACTTAGATCTCCGGATTCATCGCCAAATTCAATTTATTTGCGCACCTCCGCTCTTCTATCAAAGGATTATTTGTTGGAATCAGCGTACGTTAAGACATTTCATTGAATAATGTACTCATATGAAGTAATTTTCTAAATTGAAAGATATAATACAAAATATAAGCAATTTAATATAAATTACGAATTTGAACTTGAAACCTGGGAACCGCCTTGTATCTTTGGAATATAAGGCTTTACTACCTAGCAGAATATTTCCACTGCTTTGAAGCGAAATTTCGATAATGTCCTTCTTCAAAAATTTTTTCCTGAAAACCGAAGTTACGGCAAAAAAAATGAAAACGCCTGAATAATAACTTATTATGGTAGAATCGGAAACTAATTTCAAAGTTTTCAAAACGCAATGTACAGGGTGTTTCTTCAACTCACACAGTTATTCCGAAATCATCACAATTACATTCCTGTATTTCGAAAAAAATACACTGAAAATTTCATCCAAATTGAATGAGCCATACCAAAATTTGTAATAAAAGTAAAATCGATTGAAGCAAAACTCAGATATTGTCTTTTTTTGGAAGAAAACTTTCGGAAAACCATAGGTGTGCAAAAATAATTAGGAAGGCTTAGGAAATGACTTGTTATGGTAAAATCGTAAGCAGATAGCGAAGTTTTGGAGACGCAACGTACAGGGTGTTTTTTAAACTTGCAAAATCGATCTGAAATTATCACAATATCAACCGAGTATTTTGAAAAATGTTTTGAATTATTGAATCTGCTCATTCATGTCGTACTTCACTGAAAATTCCATTGAAATCGAATGAGCCATATTAAAGTTATCATTGAAAGTAAAATCGGTCCAATCGGACAAATTACTCTGTATAGTCTCAATAGGGACCTTCAACCATAAATCAAATATTGCCTGAAAACCGCCTTGAGTAGTCTAAACTTCTGCTGAAATCTGAACATCTCCGAAATCACCAAAATTATTACAATATAATTTTTATTACACAAATTATATTGTTTGATGTGGATTTTTGAAATTATGGGATTAAATTCATTTCCGTTTAATTTGTGTTCCATTGGTAACTCCAACCATGCTGAAAGATCCGAGAATAATTCAAATAGGGAACTCTTCATTTGGATTTAACAGTAAAATTCCCCATACCCAAACCTCAAGGTTCTGGATAACTATTGAACTATTATAATCTCATCACTGACAATAGTTATGATGAAAATGGTGCTTTTTCTATGAAAAATCCTATCAACGGAAATGCAAACGAAAATAAAAAAAACTAACAGAATACTTTTGGACAATTGTTTTAAGTAATTTGAAGTCCAACTCAATTCGATGTCGGAAAAAACTCAATTCGATGTGGAAAAATTTTCACATTTTATGGATCAGTAGTAGTGACTAATAATCATTGAAAGAATTCAATGTAAAATCTAGCATGGAAATATTTGAAATATTAGGAAAAAACTACTTATTTTCAAATGGCTATAACTCCGAAACCGTCGATTTTGCCATTAAGAACTAAACCGTCGCATTTTGAAATGCGACTCTCTTCGAAAGTTTCAAGTTGTTTGGACGGCCGGCCGGACAAAATCGATTTTGATACCTAATTCGTCATTATTAATTCCAACCTAGTTATTTGAGACCTTTTTAGGGAAAAAAATCGAAAATTACAGACATTTGGTCAAAACGATAGCACGATGTTCCTCACAACATGCGCGCAAAAAGTATAACGTAATGATCATGAATTACCCACTCAAACTATTCTGTATTCTGAGGAATGAAATAGGTGGATGATGGAATTAATTCTCCCCAATTCCCTTTGGTTACAGCCAGAGTTTGAGCTTGGTCATGTAAACCGTTCGAAATGTATTCGCAAAATTTTTTTGAGAAGAACAGACGTGAATGAGCAATTCTAGCGCCCATGTACAGATTCGTTGCTAAAGCCAAACTCATATTTACTTCTGGATCGAAATAGTTGGTAATCTTCTGATCATAATATCGTCATGAAAGTCTACATGAATCTTCAAATTGTAATTTTTCACTCAAGTACTGGATTTTAAATCGATATGATCTGTATTTTTGGAGATAATGAGAAAATAAAATTTTGAATGGGTTCATCTGCGGACTCATTGGGTGGATTGTACCAATTCAAGAATTCGGCCTTGTAATCGAGGTCCGGACCGACAATACAAATATCGAGTTTCAAGTTGTTCCTTTCGGAAGTTCTTGTGTTAGCGATCGGCCGTGAGGCAGCTTGAAGTTTTATAAAGTATTCCGTGTATGATCAAGAGATAGTAGAATATTGAATACCTATTTGAAAAAAAGTTCCAAATTAGAAACACCTGAATAATGAATCATTATGTTTCTAAAACAGATAAAGAAGTCTCCAAAACATAATGTACTTCTTAACCTGCACAATTTAAAATTTGAAATTATCACCATTACATCTCATATCTCGAAAAAAAATGTTGGAATTATTGAATAGCCAAACCAAAGTAATCAATTGAGGTAGAAAAAAAAAAAAATTTTTTCTCGGAAAACTTGGGGTGTGCCAAGAAAATTGAATATGCCTTACTAATGACTCATAATGGTATAGCATCTGAAGCAGATAGCGATGTTATGGAAATGCAATGTAAAGGGTTATTTTTCAACCTGCACAATCTGAAATTATCACAATAATGACCTCGTATTTTGAATAACATTTTGGAATGTTATTGAATGTATGTGCTAATTCATATCGTGCTACATTGAAAATTGATGCAAAATGGAATGAGATGAACCAAAGTTATCAATAAAAAGTTCAAAAAGCACTGCCGTGAAGGCAGCAACTTTTGCGCGCATGTTCAATGTAGATGACCGCTTCAGCAACGAATTTGAACGAGCGCGTACCAAATTTCAGTTCGATACGATCATAAGTTCTGGAGATATCGGGAAAAAATATGTCAAATTTCGAGGTTTTCTTCTCGATATCGTTGATTTTTTCGGTATTACTCGAGAAATACTGATTCAGTCCTGATTAAACTTCACAGCTAGTTTTAAGATGCTAAAAGACAACTTTATGCAAAATTTCGTGATAATCGTGTTATTAGAACAATTTGAAAAAAAAATTTATATGATTTTCTCATCATATCATCCTCATTAAATTCTGTATGAAACTTCGAACTGTTATTTTCGATGAAGTACTGAATTTCAATTCGATCTGATCTGTATTTTTGGAAACATTGGAAAAATAAAATTTTGATTGGGTATATCTACGGAATCATTGGGCGGATTTTACCCATTCACGAATTCGACCTTCGTAATTAAGCCCCAAACCTACTCTACAAATATCGAGTTTCTAAGTCGTTTCTTCCGGAAGTTATTGTGTTTACGGTCAGCCTAACGGCCGACTGCGTAAATACAATAACTTCCGAAAGAAACAACTTAGAAACTCGATATTTGTAGAGAAGGTTTGGACCTTAATTACGAAGGCCGAATTCGTGAATGGGTAAAATCCACCCAATGATTCCGTAGATATACCCAATCAAAATTTTATTTTTCCAATATTTCCAAAAATACAGACCAGATCGAATTGAAATCCAGTACTTCATCGAAAATAACAGTTCGAAGTTTCATACAGAATTTAATGAGGATGATATGATGAAAAAATCATATAAATTTTTTTTTTCAAATTGTTCTAATGACCCGATTATCACGAAATTTTGCACAAAGTTGTCTTTCAGCATCTTAAAACTAGCTGTGAAGTTTAATCAGGACTGAATCAGTATTTCTCGAGTAATACCAAAAAAATCAACGATATCGAGAAGAAAACCTCGAAATTTGACATACTTTTTCCCGATATCTCCAAAACTTATGATCGTATCGAGCTGAAATTTAGTACACTGCTGTGAAATCAGAAGGTCAAAGTGTGAGTATAATTTTTTTTGGATATGATGAATGGTTTCCGAAAAAAAAATTTTTTTGTAAAAAAATTTTTTTTTGAATTTTTTTTAAAATTTATTGACAATAGGATCTTGACGAAATTTGGCTCAAAGTTGCGCGTCGTTATACTCCACCAAACTGCCAAGTTTGAATCCAATCGCTCAAGTAGTTTCTGAAATAAAAAATAAATAACTTCAAAACTTCAAATGCCTATAACTCCGAAACTATTCGATCGATTTGGCCCATTAACGAACTTAACCGCGGCATTCCAATGCGCGACCTACCCTGAAAGTTTCAAGTCGCTAGCTCACTTCGTTCGACAGTTATCGTGTCTACGGCCGGCCGGCCGGCCGGCCGGACAGAATCGATTTTGACACCGGATTCGTCATCAGTGAGTCCAACCTAGTCGATTGAGACCATTTTCGGCTCAATCATCCAAAATTACAGACATTTGATCAAAACGATAGCACGCTGTTCCCCTAGAACATGCGCGCAAAAATGAAAAAGGTCGAATCAGACAAACCACCCTCTATGGTATCAATAGAGACCCGCAACCATGAAACAAACATTATTTCGAAACTATCCTGACTAGTGTGATCTTATCCCAAAATCTAACAGACCCCTCTGGAATCACCCGGTATATTGATTTTTTTCATATTCCAGAAAATGGCCGAGATTCTATTTCGTTGACTCCAGCATTATCATGAATCGTATAGAGGCACTAGATGCAACGATGAAGTATAAGCCTATAAGAATTATCTTGCGCGATGAAGAAGTCACGATTGCCTTCCTTTCACGTCGCAGCATTCTACTACAAAAAATGCGATAAGAACCCTTTGAGATACGCCGGCTGTTTACATCTGCTCCGAAAGTACAACGTTGCCATTTTCGGAGGTGACATCGCGCATAGAGTCACCCGTAGTAATTCTTCGATATACAGCCCGGCACACTAGCGCCAGTGATATACTCTCGAACTAAAAGATTGTACAGTACATATGTGGGGTGCGTTGTGACCTCAAAACGATTTTTTGATATGTTGATCCCTGAAGTATCCTGAATCCAACAAGCTATAAAACAAGGCAAAACGTTGTCACCTCCGATTTCGGAGGTGACAACGATATATATGAGGTGACAACGTTGAAGGGGTTTCTATTTTGGAGGTGGTATTAACACTCTATAACTATATATATATATATATATATATATATATATATATATATATATATATATATATATATATATATATATAGTTATAGAGTGTTAATACCACCTCCAAAATAGAAACCCATTCAACGTTGTCACCTCATATATATCGTTGTCACCTCCGAAATCGGAGGTGACAACGTTTTGCCTTGTTTTATAGCTTGTTGGATTCAGGATACTTCAGGGATCAACATATCAAAAAATCGTTTTGAGGTCACAACGCACCCCACATATGTACTGTACAATCTTTTAGTTCGAGAGTATATCACTGGCGCTAGTGTGCCGGGCTGTATATCGAAGAATTTTTACGGGTGACTCTATGCGCGATGTCACCTCCGAAAATGGCAACGTTGTACTTTCGGAGCAGATGTAAACAGCCGGCGTATCTCAAAGGGTATCTTATCGCATTTTTTGTAGTAGAATGCTGCGACGTGCAAGGAAGGCAATCGTGACTTCTTCATCGCGCAAGATAATTCTTATAGGCTTATACTTCATCGTTGCATCTAGTGCCTCTATACGATTCATGATAATGCTGGAGTCAACGAAATAGAATCTCGGCCATTTTCTGGAATATGAAAAAAATCAATATATCGGGTGATTTCAGAGGGGTCTGTTAGATTTTGGGATAAGATCACACTAGTCAGGATAGTTTCGAAATAATGTTTGTTTCATGGTTGCGGGTCTCTATTGATACCATAGAGGGTGGTTTGTCTGATTCGACCTTTTTCATTTTCATTGATAACTTTGGTTCATCTCATTCCATATTGCATCAATTTTCAATGTAGCACGATATGAATAAGCACATATATTCAATAACATTCCAAAATGTTATTCAAAATACGAGGTCGTTATTGTGATAATTTCAGATTGTGCAGGTTGAAAAATAACCCTTTACATTGCATTTCCATAACATCGCTATCTGCTTCAGATGCTATACCATTATGAGTCATTAGTAAGGCATATTCAATTTTCTTGGCACACCCCAAGTTTTCCGAGAAAAATTTTTTTTTTTTTTTCTACCTCAATTGATTACTTTGGTTTGGCTATTCAATAATTCCAACATTTTTTTTCGAGATATGAGATGTAATGGTGATAATTTCAAATTTTAAATTGTGCAGGTTAAGAAGTACATTATGTTTTGGAGACTTCTTTATCTGTTTCAGAAACTTAATGATTCATTATTCAGGTGTTTCTAATTTGGAACTTTTTTTCAAATAGGTATTCAATATTCTACTATCTCTTGATCATACACGGAATACTTTATAAAACTTCAAGCTGCCTCACGGCCGATCGCTAACACAAGAACTTCCGAAAGGAACAACTTGAAACTCGATATTTGTATTGTCGGTCCGGACCTCGATTACAAGGCCGAATTCTTGAATTGGTACAATCCACCCAATGAGTCCGCAGATGAACCCATTCAAAATTTTATTTTCTCATTATCTCCAAAAATACAGATCATATCGATTTAAAATCCAGTACTTGAGTGAAAAATTACAATTTGAAGATTCATGTAGACTTTCATGACGATATTATGATCAGAAGATTACCAACTATTTCGATCCAGAAGTAAATATGAGTTTGGCTTTAGCAACGAATCTGTACATGGGCGCTAGAATTGCTCATTCATGTCGGTTCTTCTCAAAAAAATTTTGCGAATACATTTCGAACGGTTTACATGACCAAGCTCAAACTCTGGCTGTAACCAAAGGGAATTGGGTAGAATTAATTCCATCATCCACCTATTTCATTCCTCAGAATACAGAATAGTTTGAGTGGGTAATTCATGATCATTACGTTATACTTTTTGCGCGCATGTTGTGAGGAACATCGTGCTATCGTTTTGACCAAATGTCTGTAATTTTCGATTTTTTTCCCTAAAAAGGTCTCAAATAACTAGGTTGGAATTAATAATGACGAATTAGGTATCAAAATCGATTTTGTCCGGCCGGCCGTCCAAACAACTTGAAACTTTCGAAGAGAGTCGCATTTCAAAATGCGACGGTTTAGTTCTTAATGGCAAAATCGACGGTTTCGGAGTTATAGCCATTTGAAAATAAGTAGTTTTTTCCTAATATTTCAAATATTTCCATGCTAGATTTTACATTGAATTCTTTCAATGATTATTAGTCACTACTACTGATCCATAAAATGTGAAAATTTTTCCACATCGAATTGAGTTTTTTCCGACATCGAATTGAGTTGGACTTCAAATTACTTAAAACAATTGTCCAAAAGTATTCTGTTAGTTTTTTTATTTTCGTTTGCATTTCCGTTGATAGGATTTTTCATAGAAAAAGCACCATTTTCATCATAACTATTGTCAGTGATGAGATTATAATAGTTCAATATTTATCCAGAACCTTGAGGTTTGGGTATGGGGAATTTTACTGTTAAATCCAAATACGTATTCAAATGAAGAGTTCCCTATTTGAATTATTCTCGGATCTTTCAGCATGGTTGGAGTTACCAATGGAACACAAATTAAACGGAAATGAATTTAATCCCATAATTCCAAAAATCCACATCAAACAATATAATTTGTGTAATAAAAATTATATTGTAATAATTTTGGTGATTTCGGAGATGTTCAGATTTCAGCAGAAGTTTAGACTACTCAAGGCGGTTTTCAGGCAATATTTGATTTATGGTTGAAGGTCCCTATTGAGACTATACAGAGTAATTTGTCCGATTGGACCGATTTTACTTTCAATGATAACTTTAATATGGCTCATTCGATTTCAATGGAATTTTCAGTGAAGTACGACATGAATGAGCAGATTCAATAATTCAAAACATTTTTCAAAATACTCGGTTGATATTGTGATAATTTCAGATCGATTTTGTAAGTTTAAAAAACACCCTGTACGTTGCGTCTCCAAAACTTCGCTATCTGCTTACGATTTTACCATAACAAGTCATTTCCTAAGCCTTCCTAATTATTTTTTCACACCTATGGTTTTCCGAAAGTTTTCTTCCAAAAAAAGACAATATCTGAGTTTTGCTTCAATCGATTTCACTTTTATTACAAATTTTGGTATGGCTCATTCAATTTGGATGAAATTTTCAGTGTATTTTTTTCGAAATACAGGAATGTAATTGTGATGATTTCAGAATAACTGTGTGGGTTGAAGAAACACCCTGTACATTGCGTTTTGAAAACTTTGAAATTAGTTTCCGATTCTACCATAATAAGTTATTATTCAGGCGTTTTCATTTTTTTTGCCGTAACTTCGGTTTTCAGAAAAAAATTTTTGAAGAAGAACATTATCGAAATTTCGCTTCAAAGCAGTGGAAATATTCTGCTAGGTAGTAAAGCCTCATATTCCAAAGATACAAGGCGGTTCCCAGGTTTCAAGTTCAAATTCGTAATTTATATTTAATTGCTTATATTTTGCATTATATCTTTCAATTTAGAAAATTACTTCATATGAGTACATTATTCAATGAAATGTCTTAACGTACGCTGATTCCAACAAATAATCCTTTGATGGAAGAGCGGAGGTGCGCAAATAAATTGAATTTGGCGATGAATCCGGAGATCTAAGTTGCCTCTTCACTGGTCCTCTATGGCCAATCCAATGCAGGTCAAAATTGTTACTAACCAAATCACTAATATGCCTTGTATTGATGCGTTTTCTTGTTGATTATGTATGTTTATTACTTTCAGTTGAAGTATTACATCAGAGAATTCCTTTATCGCAGATTTTAGTGTTATAGAATAGCTTTTTTTGCAGAAGAAGCATCTAATGAAATGAATACCTTTTGTTATATAATTCTCAAATCGGAAAAAACATGAATATTTCAAAACTAGTATGATATACAGCGG
Organism: Myrrha octodecimguttata; assembly: GCA_958510865.1. Taxonomy (NCBI): domain Eukaryota; kingdom Metazoa; phylum Arthropoda; class Insecta; order Coleoptera; family Coccinellidae; genus Myrrha; species Myrrha octodecimguttata. The sequence goes on along the minus strand of OY294061.1, from coordinate 20,475,360 downwards.
TTCCAATCTGAAAGAATTTTTGTTTATATTTCCATAACTTTAACCCCTCTTCAAAAAATTCCACACAAAAAGTGCCTGTATATTTTTTTCGTTTCACATCTCTAGCTCCAGTGGCAAAGGAGTTATCATTCATTTTTGATTTCGCAATTCTCCAATTTTTGGTTATACCTCGAGAACAAAAAAAAGGAAGAAGAAACAAATTATATCATTATTGGTTCTGTCGAAAAAGGGTCCGAAAGTGGTGGCTGTGAGTGTTGAATAGTTGTTGTACTAAACCATCAAAATGTACTCAACTTATACAGTGTACGCATTACTTAAGTGCAAGAGGCAGCCACAATTTAAGAAATCAGTGAATTTTCAAAGTTTTGTAATTCAGTCAGTTTTACTTTTAAGATTTTTAATACTTATTAATTCATTGAGAGACTTCATTCATATATTAACATCTTTCTGTTGAATGAGTTTCTTTCCGTTTCGAAATAATACATTGAGAATAAAATAGTAACGATGATTTATTCAACAGGAATCAGTATATCAGTAGTACGCAGGAAGATTGCTGATTGATTTTTGAGATTCATGCGTTCAACGACCTGACTTCGAAGATATGGAATAATAAATATATCTTATCCAACAATAGTTTTACACGTAGAAGAAATTCATTTTTTAAGGATTATTTTTAGTTATTCTTATCTTTCTACCACTGCCATTACCAAGCAGTCATCGATATTCTTCAGAGTGACAATACCTTTTCCTGACGTGAATACCTAGATGATGAAATTCTGAATTCAGTTACGCACATATAATGACAAATTTCGTGAATAGTCAATTCCTACTGAGCAGATATTTTTCATTTCCAACAATGAATGATAGTAGTGTAAACTTTGCGGGAAAATATTTCTTTAAAAACTAATTACTTCGACCTATCGAACTATTTTTCGATATTACTCAAAGAGAAGAACATATATCCATTATTCTATTTGTCTACGCCACTATGCCAAAGAATTGCATTATGTCTTTGGTTCCAAAACTTGAAGACTTCCTACCAATTCATTCCCAAACCTTCAGTTTAGGGACCATGTGTTTGAACCCTGCGTTCTATTTATAGAACAGCAGGTATAATTTCTCCTTACACCCGAGAAATACTGTTTCATTTTATCTACATACATCTACACTATTCTTTTGACGCCCAGGGTAATATATGAACTTATAGCAAGCTGATGTTCTGTCTTCCTATATCGGAAGTGGCAAGTGTGGCCGAGTTCCACTGATTCTGCAAGTATTCGGTTTCATTCAAATGGACCAATTTATTTAGTATTAAAACCTGTTAATGAACCAAGCCCTAGAGCATATAATGATTTCTTCAAGAAGTAAAAAAAAAATAGTGGTAGTCTTTTCAACAGATCTTTTCACATAATATTAGGTTAACTTGTGTGAAGAGTATCTGGTTGTGTCGGTTTTGGAGGACCTCTTTTCATGTTTTGCAAAAAAAGGAAAATGAAAACAACTCACTCCTTCTCAATGTTCGTTCCTTATCTTGCACTTGTTGTTTTCTCAGGTAAAAGAAAGTAAAATGAAAAACCTTTTCTAGGTTTTTCATTCGAGTATCAAATCTCAACTCAATGACATTTTTCCGAGAATATTGGGAGAATAAAATTTCGAAGGGACATACCTAAGTAATCATTGGGCGGATTTTACACATTCTCGAATTCGATCTATGTGATTAAGCTACCAACTTGCTTTCGGAATATGGAGCCCCTAAGTATTTTTTTTTCCTGAAGTTATTTTGTTCACGGTCGGCTCAGCGGCCAATCGTAATTTAAATGAGAATATGTTAAGAGAATCGATAGTTGTAGAGACGGTTCAACTATTTCAAAATGTCGAATTCGTGAATTCGTAAAATCCACCAAATGACCCCACAGATACATATCCAAATAAAAACACACAAGTTGTATATAACTGTAGGAAATTCCACAAACTTTTTTAGTAGTTTTAGGTAACACACCAAGTTGTTTATTATCGAGAGGTGCATACGCAAAATATCGAAGATATCGCTGTAACTGCACTTCACAAATGCTATCATTTTCGAACTAAGATCCAAGTTTCATTATGATTGGGTCAGTATTTTCGAGTTAATTCGTAGAGAACAACAATAAGGAAGAAAATACCACGAAATTTGACTTTTTTTCCAGTATCTCCGGAAACTGAAATCGTATCAAACTGAAATTCGAAAGAATTCTGTTCAATAAAGGGTTCAAAATTTGCGTAAAATTTTGTGTTTTTGTAGTTGTAGTTCAAAAAAATGTTTTGTAATTTCGGTGTTTTTTAATCACCATCAGTACGATCCCACCGAAATTTCGCAAAAAGTGGCGAGTCATTATGCTCCTATTGAGTGCCACGATTCAATTCAATCACTTGGGCAATCTTGGAAATATCAGGGAAATAACGTCGAAATTTCGTATGATGATAACTCCGGAATACTTCGGCCGATTTTGTCCAAAGACGGAATCAACCGTTGCATTTTGAAATGCCACCTACTGTGGTTCAATGTCGTTAGGTACGCTCGCAATCGACCTCACCCCCGGCCAGACAGTATCGATATTGACATAGGATCCGTCATCAGGAACTCTAACCTTGTCGTTTGAGATAATTTTCTGGAAAAAATTCGAAAATTTCATACATTTGGAAAGGACTATAGCACGCTGTTCACCAGCACATGCGTGAAAAATGATCTGATATTCATTATGACGAATCATAAATGATCACTCACTAAAAGAATAACGAATCCACCTTGGAATAATGAATAACCGTAATCTCAAATGACAAGAAATCGATATTTTGTGGGCATGTTCTAGGGGATTAGCGTGCTATCATTCTGTCTGAATGTCTGTTATTATTGAATTTTCATGGAAAATTGTTTCTGACGACGAGGTTGGACTCACTGATGACAAATACGGTGTCAAAACCGATTATCTCCGGCCGACCATAGGCACGATTAAGGGTAGCTTGCAACGGTTAAGTTCGTCAATGGGTGAAAACGGCGAAATGGTTTCGGAGTTGAAGTCATTCGAAATTTCTATTCCCCGATGTTTCAGAAACTGCTGCTGCGATTGGATTGAAATTATTTTTAAACATTTTGTCCCCCAAAAACTATAGTTTATATTTGAAAAAAAATGCTAGGACCTTCACCTTCATTTTAATCAGCAGACAGTACAAAATTTGAGTGTGATACGATTATAATTTCCAGAGATATCAGGAAAAATTATGTCCAATTTTGTGGTTTTTGCCTCGGTTTTGCCCGGAATAATTCAAAAAGTACTGATTCAATCATGATGAAACTTTGTAACTAGTTGGGAAATACCGACAAACAATTTAATTCAATATTTCGTGTTGATCTTGTCATTAGTACTGCTTTTCGATTCAATCTAATCTGTGGTTTTGGAAATATTGTGAAAATGAAATTTTTAATGGATATATCTATGAAATCATTCAGTAGATTTAATCCATTCAAGAATTCGGCAGTTGTGATCAATTACCCCAAGGTCCTCAAGGTCAAACCTACTCTACAAGTATCGAGTTTCTAAGTTGTTCCATTCGGAAATTATTGTGTTCATGATCGGCCTTGAGGGAAATCAGTTTTTTGGACTTTTTCACAAGAGTCATATATTATTTCAAATAATGATTTCTTAATACATTTGATATCATGAATATTTTCAACTATGAAGGCATAGTCGGAGATTGTTACAATGGATACATATTACGAAATACCAAACAAATATGGGAAGGTTGTAACTGAATCATTTTACTGATCAACGACCCATTTTTTATGCTCTTTAATGTAATGCCATTTTTATTTGAGTTTGAAATATTTTTTCCAAAGTGCTCCCAATTTGAGATCTTTCAGTGTGAATAATTTGAATTTTCTTGAGTGAATATCTTTCTGAAATAACATCATGACCTTTCTCATGGGGCATAAATCGAAAAACTAAATATAGCATTCGCATTGAAAAAACCGTACTGACCTTTGCTATAATAGATGAAATATTATCTACTTCAAATAATTCACGGATTCTCCCTCCCACGATCGAAAGCATAAAAATGAGGATTTATCGTCCTTAACAGCTAATTCGGCGTTTGGAATAATGAAAAATTCATATTAACGAAATAATCTGAAGCAATATGAACATCGATAATATGCGAGGATTTTTTACTCAACGTCATGAACTCTTAACCGACGATGTATCTTCAATCATTCATCCCATGCCTCGGCAGTATTAGCGTGTGGAACTTCTAGATATTGCCCTATTCGTCTTTCTTTTTACGGAGTCCAATACTCTTGAGTGAGTCGAAAGAACAGCTGCATTTCATATATGATTATTTCGAACTGATTCACCCTCTGTCCTCCGACAATCTGGCAACCTTGCGGGAGGTTACAGCGCACTACCAATACGATATATAAGCGGAGGTGACAAAGACTGATCAGTACAAGGATTTTTTTTTCTAAGAAATAGTTTCCCCTCTTTAGGTACCCTGATTCCTGTCCTTCCCCTCTACATATATCGACAAGTATTATTTCAATTGGACACCTCCTTCACCCGGAGGTCAGGTCGCCTAATGAACTTAACGGAGGTGACAACGAACTACGAATCCATATATATATATATATATATTCACTAAACAGTTAACTCCAAAAACATAAATTCAAAAAGAATAACGGGATCATTGGAAATTCATTCATTTTTGCATTGACGTCCCAAGAGGTGAGTTATCTATTCAGAAACTTCTTGCTGACATAGAGTACATGATTCAGTGCAGAAGGGAACGTGATGAAGAAAAAAAGAATATTTTAAGGTCACTATCTACTAACATTATAACGAACTACCTCAGAAGCTCTAAAACTATGAGTAACCCATTCCATAGAGAATTCATTAATAGTAAGAGATTTTTAAAAGAACATCCAGATCTGCTGGTTCTACAATCAGATAAAGGTAATGTGACTGTTCTGATGGACAAAGAACAATATTTGAGGTTAGCTCATGAATTACTCAATGATGGGCGGTATTATAAGTTATTACAGAGAGACCCCACATTGACTACTCAAAATAAAGCCAATGCGATTATTAAGAATTTAGTTAATAGCAAATATATCACTTCAGAACAAGGAAAAAAGCTGTATAATTATAACTGTGTACCAGCCAGATTATATGGTTTGCCGAAGGTGCACAAGCCCACTCTTTCCTTGAGACCGATAGTTTCTTCTATCAATACACCTACATCTGAACTGTCTTCATTCGTGGCCTCAATTTTATCACAGTCAGTGGATTATGAAAATGACAAATACTTTATTAAAGATAGTTTCACATTTGCTGCAAAAATGAATGACTTTCAGTTACCACCAGATTATGTACTGATTAGTCTCGATGTGGTATCACTATTTAGTAATATACCAGTAGATTTAGCAGTGGAGGCGATAGATTATTACTGGAGTTTAATAACACCACACACCTCCATCCCAAAGGAGGAATTTATGACCATTGTGAGGTTTTTGTTTAACTCAAACTACTTTCTGTTTGATGGAAGAATTTACAGTCAGGTTTTTGGTTCACCCATGGGTTCATCAGCCATTCCTATGATAGCAAAGTTAGTAATGGATTATCTACTTGATAAGATTTTGGACACTATTCCTTTTGAAGTTTTGTTGATGACAAAGTATGTTGATGATTTGTTCTGTGCAGTACCAGTTAATCAGACTCAATTTATACTTGACAGTTTCAATAAATACAACGAATTTATTAAATTCACATTAGAAGAAGAAAAGGATAATGCAGTTCCATTTTTGGACACGAAGATTGTAAGAACTGATGATAATAAATTGAAGGTAGACTGGTATAGAAAAAGTATAAGTTCTGGAAGATACATAAATTACCTTTCTAATCATCCAGTAAGGCAGAAGATAAATATGATTTTAGGTATGAAAAAAAGAATAAAAGCCATCTCCCACCCAACATTTGTTATGAAAAATCTTAGAATTTTTGATGAAATTCTACAGCAGAATGGGTATCCGAGGACCTTGATTGTTAGACTCCTTTTTAATACCGTAGATCAGAATGGACGGACGGGAGTTCAGGACGGGAATAATGGTGGACTAGTTGTTGGGGATGAGACACCGAGGGCTGAGGCTGATCTGGTTGCTTTTACATCGTTACCTCTGATACCGGGAGTAACAAGAAAATTAATTAATGTTCTCAAGGACGAGAAGGTGAAGGTGGCAATCAAAAATCAATTCAATGTGAGGAAGCTTTTTTCTAAAGTGAAAGACAAAATAGATTTAACTAAGATGACAGGTGTGGTCTATAACATACCGTGCTCTGGGTGCGACCTCAAGTATATCGGTCAGACATCACAACAACTGAAGAAACGGATTTCTCAGCATAGAAGTGATATAAAGAATACAAGCAAGGTTTGTGTCTTGGCTGAACATTGCCGCAGGACCAACCATATTATGGGATGGGACTCGACAGAGGTACTCGAATTCGAAAAAAATTTAAACAAAAGATCGTTTCTTGAAATGTTTCATATTAAAAAATTAAAAAATACCATGAACTCTAGAAGAGATATAGATGGGATGAGTAATATTTACAGCTACTTGATTTCCTATGATTATGATAAGATCAGTCAATGAAGAAGAAGAACAATGATGTAAAAATTGTACTATTTTATTTCTGTGTTCTGTCAGTGTCATGTCTTTCCTGTCATTTGGTTTTTGTCATTGAGAAAGAGAAATTTTAGGCGTAGTTTGATGAAAAGTTTGATTAATGGTTTTTATGTTGCTAAATCACTAAAAATTCATGCTGAGGTGTATATCTCAGAGTAGAAGTTTAGATTCTTGTTTTGATTCTCGAGTTGACAGTTTCAATAACAACCTCAACTATTCGGTAAGCAATGTTGCTCATAGTTTTAAGATCAATTTTAATGCTGAATATGTTTTTAGAGTCCTGATGAAGGATCTGTGAAGATCCGAAACGTTGACGATGAATAAATGAAGTAAACAAAAATTACCAGCCCTTCATTTCCAATGATCCCGTTATTCTTTTTGAATATATATATATATATACATATATACCAGCATTATTCTTAATTGAAATATAGTTGAAATAAAAGTATATATATATAATCAAATATCTGCAAAAATACTTTGAACAAGCTGTAGTCTTCGTCCTGCTATCAAATCAGGATTCACTCGATTCGCAACCACATCTCGTTCCTCATATGGTACGTCATACATCCCATAGTCTAAAATGAGAGAATCTTCATCTTCATCACCAAGCACTACAGGAGCTATGTTATTTTACCTACACATAATATGCAAGATGGCATAGCTGTTGATGATTTTCGAACATTTATGTGGGGAATAGTGAAACGTTCGATGCTTCAGTAGACACCGAACTCTCATTTTCAAAACCCCATTGCATCTTTCAATTGAACTCCTAGTACTTTTATGTCTTGTATTGAAGGCTTCCTCTGGTGTCCCCAACTGATCATCGAGGATGGGAGTTAAGAGCCAAGGTCTCAAAGCGTAACCAGAGTCACCTCAAATATAAAATTTCATTGTAAAGATTCAAATGAGATCAACATCAATGACAATTCACCTGAGAAATAAAATGACTGCTTTCCATTCGCTTGTAACCTTTGGGTGTAATCAAATATTAGTTATTTTCAAACTAGGGTCGCAAATCTGAAAAAACATAATGACTCCAACTGTGTCCATAGAAATTTAATAACTGAAATTCATGGAATAAGTAAAAAAAATTTTCATACCCAATGCACGTTCATAGAATGATTTCCTTTTCTGTTAACAAAAGCAGCTTCAGGATATAAAGGATCCTCTATTTTAGGTGGAAAAATCGCAACATGAGTACAGTCCACACACCCAATTACTCCTGGAAAATTACGTTCGAGGTAAAATCTGAAACGAATGAAAATTATAGCTACACAAATTATAAATAACGAGAAGTGTGAAGAGGCGATCAATTTTGACTTAGCTTGCCTTGTATACCTAATACAATGTTATCTCGATCTATTGGGTCTAATTCCCAAAATATCAAACTTCTATGTACATTTAGACCCAAAAATATATGCAGGTACCTGGGCATATAAACAGACAACAAAATGAACTTCGGAGCACACATAAAATCTGGAAAAATGCCAAAAATTACCATTAACATACTTATTACGCATGCTTCTCAATTCATCAATATTTCTTGGCAGATATACAGGGTGGTCCAAGATGTAACGTCAATAAATTTTTTTTAGATTACTCACACCTGGGGGTATCCAAAAATACCCCATGTATGTTACGCGATTCTTCGTAGTTTTCGAGTTAGTTTTTTTTGTCTTTTTGATTTAATGTGCCAACGAAGTTTCAAAAATTCATATCTTTTTATGTAATGAGTATTTTACAGAATTTTTTTCTGTAACGTGATCTTCCCGAATGTTCTTTTAATGAAAAAAATAACTCAACTGAAAGTTTGATTTTCAGTTTTCAGTAGGATTCACTCAAACATTCAAGATCAAAAAATACAAAAATGAGTTTTCATAGTTTCTGACTGAGTTCAAAAATATTGCACGGTCCTGAACTACCAAAATCATAAGAAAAAAATAGTACTTTATTGATCATTTTTTGCTGTAATCGTCCATCGAAGACGGATAGACTCAAAATCATTGAAACACGAGTGAAGTTATTTTTCAACTTTTTATCACTTTTATGGCAAATCGAGCTTGAAACTGTGACTTCAGAGCAATTTTACATCGAATTCCTGTAAAATAATCGTGGCTCGTGTTATTTTTACATTAAAATGGATTGGACGTGCAGGGCCGATCGAATGGCCTGCACGTCCGCCAGACCTGAACCGCATCGATTTTTTATTCGGGGATTTCACAAAGAGCTGATATTAGCTACAAGAAACAACAACAAAGCAGAATCAAGACAAAACTTTTGGAAGCGGAAAGAAAAATAAAACAAAAAACGTTGACGATTGAGTATTCAAGATGGAGGAAGGGATTTTGAATATTCATTGTAGTAAATGGTAATTTTTCAGTAAGTTGTGCTTTTATTTCTCATCCAAAAGCAAGTAGTTTCACAACTACCAATTTTGAAATATGCCAAAATTTTCAGTCAGTGCTGAGTCCAAAATAATTGTAAAAATTACACAAGCTACAGTTAGTTCATAGAAATTTCAATTAAAATTGCTTTTTTGAATTCGATATTTCTCAGTTCACTACTTTATTTTTTCATCTGGAAATATATGGATTGTGATACATCGAATGAAAGGTAATTTGATTAACTTTTCAGCGATGTGGCTTGAAGTAGAATTGCTTGTGCCGTTTTTCATTGAAAAATTAGGAAATAATTTAGAATGTTCAGTTAGGAGGGCACTGTAATCAGACCATTATTCTTTTATTAATTAGTGATGATAATAATGATGAAAATAATATATTTATTCAATCAGAGGCTTATTTAAATTCAATAAGATTGGTTTCGTAAAAACAGACTACATAACTCAAAATAATTCACTTTTACAAAAAAAAAAAATTTACTCTAAGGATATGGTTCATAGTCAACAATTGCATTATACAAAGTAGTTTTAAACTTTCAGGTTGGATGTCCTCCTAAACCCTTGGGGTAGAGCATTAAATAGCCCTAGGCTCATGTACCAGCGCGACTTTTCTATTAAGGTTGAAGATTGACGTGGGTACAAGAATGTGTATCTGTGCGCCTAGTGTTGTTTCAGTTTGAATTTTGTTGGAAGTACCTTCATGAAAACGAGTACCCTATATACGTATAGATTACATGATGTTTAAAATTTGTTCTCTTTAGAAGGCCCTATACAAGATTCTCTAAAACCTAACTTCAGTATAATTCTAAAATGAATTTTTGCCTCAGAAACACTACCTTATTACTATCTCGAACCCATGGATTTGTAATTTGAATTGAATTGATACTTAACTTTCATTGTCGTTCACAAAACTGAATTGGTCATCGAATGACCTTTGATGCGATATATCACATGCAATATTTTAAAAAAAAAAAACTGTTGAGGTTTAAGGGTATAAACCCCCAACAATACATTTCTCAAACTTCGAAAATAGAAATAGAAATGAAAATAGGGAAATTCTCGAACCCATGGATTTGTTATTTATATTGAATTGATAATCAACTTTCAGTTTCGTTCACATAAATGAATTGGTCATCGAATGACCTTTTATGCGTATATCACATGCAATATTTTTCCGAAAAAAAACTGTTGACGTTTAAGGTTATAAACCCCCAACTCTGAAACTACATACATTTTTCAAACTTCGAAAATAGAAATCGGCGGGTAGGAGGATATTTTTCAATATTTATTATTTTAAGAATGAGAATCTGACACCAATCACAAATTGTTAATTTTCTAATGAAAAAATTGCCTAACAAATTCTTTTTCAGTAACGCCACTCAATATGCAATGGAATGTACCTCCATTTGATATATCACAATCCATATATTACTATTTGAAAAAAAGCAGTATGGGGGTGTGGAGCGTAAAGGGTGGGAGATTTCGAATTCAAAAAAGCATAGGGAGACCTGCTTTCGGAATTACATATCCTTGGATCCGTGGATTTTCCTTAATAATAATTATTAAAAGAATAATGGTCTGGATAATGGATTGCAGTACTCTCCAATCACAAATTGTAAATTAATTTCTGATTTTTTATTGAAAAACGCTGAGTAGGTAATCAAATTACCTTTCATTTGATGTATCACAGCCCATATATCCCAATTTGAAAAAATAAAGTAGTGGGGTGCGGGGCGTTGTGAATGAGAAATATAGAATTCAAAGAAACACAGGATAAATTGCTTTCGGAATTCAAAATCCACAGGTGTGAGGATTTTCCTTAATAATTCTTCATTCAAAAGTTACTGACGAGTTACGTTACTTTTTTGGCACGCTGTATACTATTCATATCTCATTGGTTTTTCACCCCAAAATTTGTTTCGTTTTTCTTTATACCTCAGGAACCACTGGTCGTAAATCATTCGGGTAAAAATGTTTTGGTTGAGTTAGGCTGCACCTATACTAGAGCCGTAATTTCCACGACACGATGTCGTACGACATCGTTGGAGAAACAAACACATAGCTTGTAATGCAAGTGCCTATACTGGAGCCGTAATTCCCAAAACGACGAGGACCCTTAAACGAACGATCGTCGTAAGACGTTGACGTTAGATGCGCCTACACTGGAACCGTATTTCTCACGAAACGATGTCGTAAGACGACTATGAAAAAACAAACACAGGACTTGCAATGCAAGTGCCTACACTGGACCCGTATGCCCGACACGACGAAGGACGTCAAAGCAACGACAATTTGTCGAAACAAACCTGTTTGTTTCCAAAACGATTTTCCAACACGACAGCCCCAGATGAACTGAGGGTAGAGAATGGTAGTTTTTTTTGAAGTTTTTATGAACATGCTAGTAAAAATCAGCGCAATAGGAAACAAATTAATAGAACCTTGACAAAAAATGAATAGCAATAACAAAACCATATCGTTTTTAATCAATAGGAATTGTATATTTATTACAACAATTGTAATTTATCCTGGAATTCAATGAAATTAAATAGCTTCTGGTATTAATAATTTCCATAGTTTTAGCGCGCATGTTATGGTGAACTGAGTGATACATCCAAATGACTGTAATTTCCGAATTTGGAGCCGAAAATGATCTCAAACGACTAGCTTGAACCCACTGATGACGAATTCGGTGTCAAAATCGGTTATGTCCGGCCATCCGACCGAGGAAAAGATAACCGTAAAACGGAATTGCGAACAATTTGAAACTTTCAGGCTAGATCATGCATCGAAATGTGGAAGTCAATTTCATTAATGGGCAAAATCGACCTAATGGTTTCGAAGTTAGTAATTCAAACTTTTAGAATTTTTTCCTCAATATCTCAGAAACTATTGGTGGATATGTGATATTAACATGTTATTAACGTAAAACAATTGATGTTATCGTACGGTTAGTAAATTTGAAAAAAAAGGCGATTACTTTTTTTTTAGGAACTACTACCAACCTCATGTTTCAGTAAATATGGTAATGGAGTTCAATTCGATCCAATCTCTATTTTTAAAAATATTGGGAAAATATCATTTTGAATGGCTATATCTGCGCAGTCATAGGTTTGATTTAACCCATTCATGAATTCGGACTTCGTAATTGAGATACTAACCTACTCCTAGGTCGAATTCCGGAATGGGTAAAATCCGCCCAATGATTCACCAGAACTCCATTCAAAATACACAGCTATACATATTCAAAATGATATTTTTTCAATATTTCTAAATATACAGATTGGATCTAATTGGACTTCATCACTCGATTGAAAAACGATGGCTGTCAGGTTCATGCAGAATATTCTGATGACCATATATGAAAAGGACAGCGCCAAACCCTTCCATCAGGAAGTTAAGGTGCATTTGGCGGGGTCAATACGTAAAAGAATGCATAAGCATAAGCTGCTGACATAAGTACTTTTCTAGAAATATTTTTCTAGTGACACGATACGAAATTATGCATATTTGTAACCGTACTGCACGACTGCCCACTTGATCCATTCGACCAGATCGATCATTTTTGATTCACCGAGAGGAAAATTCTGAAAAAACTGAAGAGAAGTCAACAGTTCTTGCGCAATTTTTTTGCCAAGGCGTTAAGTGATTCGATACCAAACAGGGTTCTGTTAGTGGTGTTGATACATAAAATTGGAGTTTCGATTTTAGGAAGGTAGTTGTAATTTTGCGAAATATTTTTCCGGTGATAGTCGTCACGTTTGCAGTCGCACACGCGGCAACTATCACTCGAGTGACCATGTGTGCTGGCGCTCTAAGTGTTTCGCAACAATATAACTACCTTAATCCAAAACTCCAATTTCATGTACTAAAAACACTAACAAAACCTCCATACACAATAGATATTGAATCACTTAACACCTTGGCAAATTGAAAATGCGTGCTAACTTACGGTTAGTTTCTTCTGAGATTTATCTCACGAAAAATTATCGCACGATCATATCAAATATTGTTTGGATTTCCAAAAAACTTTATCAGACACATTAGAATTCTGTAGAGGGCGCCCTTTTCTCCCTTCAGTGAAAGAATTTCCGTGAACGGTCTGGAGGATATTAATTTTCAATCTGTGGTAGAATCATAATCATTGAGTGTCTACTATTATCTTTAAGCTATTCTACTATTTTCTTTGCTTTATCAACATCTGCCCATATAAATTTTCCCATTAAACGCCATTTGGCAAGAATAAAAAACGCGCATTCTCCTCATCCTCTAGCCCTTGATATTGAACTCTTTCTCTTCGTGAGATAGGCACTGCTTGGAGTAAGGTTCCATCAAATATTCATTCAAAGGATATGCATCGTCCCCCAAACATAATGAACGGTCAATATCAATCCCTTCGACTGGTGATGGTTGCGGTTAGGTGAAATGGTACTTCGCTGAGAATGTGAACAAATTAAAAACAGAAAAAGTTCCTCCGTCGCTATGTCTTCCGCAACCCTCACACGTCCACTAAAAACAAATCCATATTGGTTGTCCGTATAACGTCTCAAAGCATAAGGAAAAAAAATTTTATAAGTAATTATAATACATAGCTCCACTCTGTAGTCGACATTTAATTCGTGTATGTAAGGTAATGTGCTTCCCATCAATACATCCGAGTGCATGAGTGAAATTCCACCTTTCTCAAAATCCTGCAGCTATTTCCCCAAACTGTTAGCGATAAGGAACAGATAGGTGTGAAGAATATAAATTCCTTGAGCAGAAAAAACAGCAAGAATTCATTTCTTGACAGTTCACAGATGTCAAAACTTATAATCACCCAGATCTGAGCACAGAACATCAAATATATCTGTGGCTGCTTCCCGATCGTCCGAATTACGCGTCCAGTCTAGGCACACCCATCGTACGACGTCGTGTCGTGAGAATTACGGGTCCACTATAGGTGCAGCCTTATGCAACAATAATGAATGTTGAGAGTTTTATGAAAATTCGGTAGTAAGTTTCTGAAAAATAATTTTTTTCCCTCCAACCCCCAATTTTGAGCCCTTAGGGTTCACCGATCCTGCTGAAGAGATTGGAGGGTCAATGCCGAGTGACACACGATTTTTCTATCAAGTTTCGCGGATTTCGGTAGAGTACTTTCTGAAAAAAGCCCCGGACAACGGACGGCGGACGGCGTAATCGTTTATTCAAATCTACATACTCCAAAACGTAAATTGTGAAATTTTCAGGGGGGGTTGAAATTTTTTTCTTGTTGGTGGATAACTAAGGTTTAATATTTGATTTTATCAAATAATAAACCAACAGACCCATAAAGTACTATTTTTTTCCCATGATTTTGGTACTTTGGGACCGTGCAAATTTTCTAAACTCAGCCAGACGCTATGTAAACTACCCCTCGTATTTTTTAATTGATGTTCGAGTGAATCCTACTGAAAGCTAAAGTTCTAACTTTCAAGCCTTTTTTGAGTAATTTTGAGTGTATTCAAGATGCTGATTTATTTTTGTTATCGAAACAATATTTAGGGAGATCATGTTACAGAAAAAAAAACCTGCAAAATACCTAATACATAAAAGATATGAATATTTGAAACCTCGCTGGAATAATAAATCTGAAAACACACAAAAAAACTATAACTCGAAAACAAGAAAAAATCGCATAACATACATGGGATATTTTTGGATACCCCCAGGTGTGAGGAATCTAAAAAAAATTAGTGACTGCACTACTTGGACCACCCTGTACATGGGAATTCAAAATTTCTGGCATATTTAGTGCGTTGGTGGTGGCTTCCTCAATTGCCTTGTTAACTGAACTTTGGCTCACGGCATGGTTTATATTTCCTCCTATATCCATTTGATAACTATCACTAGCGAAAAAACGCAGTGTAGTTGAAACCTATATGAATGTAAGTTTGAGAACTAAAAAATGTTAATATTAAGATATCTTACCCTTCTTGGAATACTTAGATATTATATTATTCAGATATTCTGGAAGGACCCTCAATGTGAGGTTGAATCAATTCAATTAGTTCCGCTACCATTGGCTTTCTTAAGCAATACAGCTTTTGGAAAACTCCATCACGAAGTTCCTCCATCGGATCCTGCCATCGGAGCATTCGTCGAGAAGGACTTCTTGCCAAAGTTTCAGCTTCTTCAACTGCTTATATTGCAATTAAATGCATCAAATCATTCACAGACATTATTTTCGAAGTGGTTTGTTCTCGAAATCTGCATTCTATCAACATCAACATATATCTCGCAGGACATCAAAATATATCTATCCCACAGTGGATAACACAATAAAAATATGTAAGTTTTCAATTAAAAGCACGTGGTGATTCAAAGTTTCTATCCCCTGACAACTTGACGACAATAAAATATGTCAATAAAGTTAGCAGAGCCACTTGCACGGAAGTCAATGAAAACCATCTCATTAATTGTCGTATATTTGTCGAGAATTTGTCGTGAAACAAAAAAATTTGTCGCGCTTCTAGTTTTTTTTAAGGGGTGGCTCTGCTAACTCAATATTAAGTTAGCTAACTTAATATTAAGTTAGCAGAGCCATTCTAAAATATGCATCGAATTCGATCAAAAATGTTATGAGTAATTGTCTAGTATTTGTCGTAGACGATCTAACCTGAAAAAACCGGAAAAAAACATTTTTTATAGCATTTTTATAGGTTTTAATGAAATTTTCTGGTTTCTCAGGAAATTTGTCAGAGTCGGCTACACTGCATTGGTAAATTGATATTTCAGGTATGTTTTTCGTATCATTATTGAGTGATATTGGGTTGTATATGTTAAATCTTCTATTTCCTGAGATGAACAATTTTCGTTTCAATGCTGAATAATGGAAATATTTCATTCTCACGGATATACATCGACGTAACTTTGTGATACAAGAAAGTTGATTAGATGACCGTTTTTTCTTCCGGTTGAAGGAAGACCAAAACATATTTGTCGTGAAAGAAAAAAATTTGTCGAGCTCTTTGTTTTTCTTAAAAGGGGTGGCTCTCAGAACCGGATCTAGGGCGTGGCGAGGAAGGCATTTGCCACTGGTGCCAACCAACTAGGGGAGCAAAATTATGATTTTTTCTCTTGAAATGATGATTTTTCACTTCAAAGTCCATTCATATTTAAGAGCGGTGCTTTAGTGCATGCACCTGTTGTACAATATGCGGCGACAAGTAGTTACCAATAAATTAACAGATGATAAATTTATACTTGTCGGTCGACCTACGATTCCCGATCGCGTCCAGATGTTTGTTATTATAACACTGAAGACCTCAATTAGCGGCAAGTTCAGAGGTAGTGAAATGGTTGGAGCTAGCGGCGGTAGCGCTCTGTCTAGGGTCGGTTTCTTGACGGCATGACAAAGAGATTCAGACCGTCCACATTATTCACCGAATCGTTCATCACACCGGCTTTGATAAGGGTAATGTATTTCGAAGACGTTTACGACCGATAGCTTGATGAAATCACCCCAGTCATATTAATACTACTTTTTTTCTCGCATGTGGGGTACTTCCTTGCAGCGGCGCAATTGATGGCCTCAATAAGAAAAATAGGAACCTTATCATTATATTTTATATTATGTGCAATACCGCAAATAACGTGATCGCGCAAGCGGGCCGGGAAATTATTCGTGCTGGGAAAGGTTAAAAAATTTCATTCAGCTATGTTTGAATAATTCAATTTTGAGTTGAAGATTTTTGCGCGTTCGGTCAAATTATATTCTTTCCGTGCACATGAGAGTCAATAATTTTCGAAAGATATAACTTAGAGACTGCAAAATTTATAAGGTTATGTTTTGGTTGGGAATATGTCGGCGATATTATCGTTCGAATTTTATTTGCGAGATCCCAAATTACACCGATTCAATTAAAATTGCGTTGTAAAATAATTACACGAGATTTCATATGTATAAGAAGAAGTTAGGAAAAAAAATCAAAATGTTGAGAAGAATAAGATAAATTTATCGTATCTCTAGTATTTTATTAATCAACTTATTAGCTATGGGTACTACAGAAAGAGGATCAAATGTCGATCAAATGAATAGTATGATTCTTGAGTTTCACTGAAACATGAAACCTTTTTCTGTCCTCCTGAAATTTGTCGAGCATTGAGATAATTCAGATATGAACATAAACGAGCGCGCAAAACATTCCGATTCGACGTCCAGCTTTTTCAGAATCTTACATAATTTTAGGTTGATATAATTAACTGAAATGCCGCCCAAGAAACTATCAGGATCGCAATCTCGGAGGATCAGGGATAAAAAATGATTAGACCTAAAAAATATACTAGTAATATCTCAAGTTACTTTAGGAAGGATGCGGGTAATGTGTTGACAAAAAGTGGTTCCATTAGCGAAGCCCATCATATAGCGGAATTTCCTTCTACTTCTTCAAGTACCGAGCCTTTCGTAAAAAAGTATTCAATTTCAGATAATTCGTACAAGGAAAATTCTATTGACGAGGAATCATGACTTACTGAGGTTAAACCTGAACCAGTTGATTTTAATGACCCTACATCATGGCGAATTACAAAAAGTAATATTGAAATGTTCGTTATGACCTTTGTTGGCATGTGTGTTCTCTAAAGTATTACAGTTTTTCATTTACACTTTCATTTATTGTTTTTTTGATGCTTTGAATGCTCATATATTATTTTGAGAATAAATTATTCTATTCGCTTCCTTTTAGTTTTCTTCATACCCTCATTATCGTATATTTATACGTTCGTGAGTTCTCTTCACTACCTTATAATATAATTATGTATTTTGGGTTGAAGACTTGGTTTTTAAAAAAAACACTTTTATTTACAATAGAGAATATTACAATTCTGTGTAAACTATGACTATCGACTAAAGCTCTAGATCTATTTCTTCCTTTGAATCAAGGAAGAAGATGCTTTTATAAGCTATCTTATCTATAGGATGTGACTCAGCACTGCAGGTGTTCACTGCTGACTTTGCAGGCTGCAACATAGTAATATACAAATGTTTATGGGTACTCTGTGTATGTTACGTTGAATTAATATGGGGTGCGATTACATAATTCCTCCCCCCTTTGGATAAAGGTATCACCTCTTGAGGTGTAGCTTTAAAATTATGAAAAACTTTACAAATAACCCAAATTACTGTTAAAATTATTATAAGAATCAAAATAATCATAAATGTTGATATCGATGAATTCCATTTCCAATCTTCAATTTCTTCTAGATGGATATCTGGAATCTTTTCATCCTCGAAGTCTGCTTTTTCTTCTTCCTTGGAGTGATTAGTAAAAATTGTAGGTTTTGGTAAAACGATGTACTTTTCTTCGTTTTTAACTTGGATGGGGTAAATTTCCTTTTGATTATTACTTATGATACATTTGGACTGGATTATAGCCATTGGCGGGGTAAAATGGTACTTGGTTTGCTGTGGGCATTTTTCTTGAATTTCCAAATTATTGATCGACAAGATATTTCCATCTTCCAATGTTTTTAAATTTGGTGTTGCGGGTGATTCTTTTCTGGGACAGCTTTCTAAATGAGTTTTCAGAACATTTTTCATGCATTCCGGAGGCTTGTCGAGGGAATCTTGATCACATAGGTAGTCTTCTTCTACTTGATGACATTGTTTCGTGGACCATCTTAGTTCCTCGTCTCGAGTGAGCATATAGGGGTTTGTGAAAGGAAGGGACAAATTCCGTTGAGGTATATAGTAAAACTTGTATAGGTTATATTTTTCTTCATAAACCGTTGGAATTGAAATTAGAAACAATAATGTTTTTTCTTTGAAAATGACTTTGGTATGACATATCTGAAAATAATCTTTCAAGTGATGCATCGGAATGATAGTATCGTTTTTGACAATTTCCGCAAATTTTGTGTAAGGGAGAATAGATTCATGCAGGATGTGCAGTCGTGCAAAACTCACTGCTGTCTGAATCTCATCTAAAATATTTTTGATATCTTTAATTTCAAAAGTCATAAGATGCATTTGTTCAATACGTTCTAATTGAGGTACAGTACGAAGCAATTTGAAGTTTTCTGTTAGTTTCTGAATTTTATTAATGTACTTATTTTTCAAGTCATTGATAATAGTAGCAATCTGTTTTTGATTCCTCATAAGTGTCTCTTCATTTTTCTTTATACTTTCAAAATAACCTTGGTAAAGCTCTTCGTCATCGGAATCTAATGTTCCAAACAATATCTTTGATATTTTGCCTCCAACATTAATTAATCCTCTTTTTTCTCGAATTCTCTGAGTTAGAAGTTCTTCTAATGTTTTTACATTTATTAAATTTGAATGTTGTAAATACTGATAATGAGCTGTCTGAGAAAACCCTAATTGTTTATTTTTGAAATGATCAATCTCTTTTTGATATTGGATTATTAGGTTTTCAATTTGGCTTAAATCAATATGATAAATCAATTGTATATGCCTTTTTGTAATATAGGCTTTTCCTAACAAGATTGGAAGGATATTATTTTCTAAGGGAATAATTGTGAGATTTGTTATCAGTTCTACTGCCTCGAGTATTATGAAAATAAATGTGACGTACTTCATCTTGATCTGAAACAAAATATTCAACTACTTTTTTCTTTGTTTTAAGATTTTCTTATGATAAATGTGTTTATTCTTCTTATCCTGAATTCTATGCGTATCGATTTCACGGGCATCTACTTTTTTGTACACGGGATCTAGTTTACGCGTTATGGGATTTTTTATAAAAGTGGGGTTTTCATTCAGTTCATAACTACTTTTTGCTAAACGTCTTTCATTTAATTTATCTAACTTTTCGGTTGTCCTCTTTTGATTTTTCTCCAAGTGTTTTGTTATATCATTTAAATTCTCAATATAATTCTCAACGTAATTTTGAATTTTCTCATTGTGAGTTTGTTCGATTGGTAAAGAATAATTTAGATCTGCCTTTATTATTTGCATGGGCGTTAATTCTAGGCTAGAATGATTTGAATTATTATAACTTAACAAAGCTTGTGCCAATTTACTTTGGAATGTAGAGTTTTTAGATTCAATAGTTCTTATTTGTTCGATCAGGGTTGAATGAAATCTTTCTACTAAAGCATTTGAATTAGGATTGTAATTAGTAATGTAATGAATTTCAATTTGATGAATTCTGCAAAAATCTTGTACAACGCTATTTTTAAATTCAAGTCCATTGTCACAAGTTATTTTTTTAGGAACGCCATAATGACTGAAAAACATTATTAATTTATCTACAATTTCTGTTCCTGTTTTCTGAAGTAAAGGGTAACACTGACCCAATCTTGAAAATGAGTCTATAATGCTCAAACAATAATTTTGTCCAAATCTTATGGTATCACAATAGATGTGTGTAAAAGGTTTCGATCCTATCGGGTTTGGCTTGAACTGTAATTCAATGGGTGTTCTTTCGTACTTATGCCTTTGGCAAAAATCATTTTCTAAAACCATATTTTTGAAATCAATTCTCAAATCGTATTTATTGAGGAAATCTGCTCCTATTAGACCATCATAATTTTTATGAAATTTGTAAAGAACAAAGGGATGACAATCATTCATTTTTAATTCGGAAAATAAAGGTAATAACACTTTTTCATTTGACGTTTGTGATCTGAAACATGCAGTAAGGGTAGTATCTTCTCTAAAAATATTTTCTTTGAAATTATTATAAGCGAACTTCGGATCAATCAGACAAACGGAACATCCACTATCAATCAATAATTTACACTTAGGATATTCAAATTCTACATAGGGTAATTGATTATGATATTCTAGCGTTTGGTTTAAGTCAATTCGAGTTTTTCGACTGATTGACGAAAATTTTCATTAGGTCGCATCTTTGACGTAGATGGTTTTGATTGGCTATAGAAATTCTCTTTTCGCTTTTCCTGTTCAACGTGCGTTAATTCTTCAAACGTAAAATTCTGAGTATTTTCATTACGATGGTTATTATTTGGGTAATTATCATTGCGATTATTATAAAAGTTTCTTTGTGGATTAACATTGTATTGTGTGGAATAATTTGCTCGTTTTTGCGGGTAATTTCTCGTTTGTATAGACATTCTTTCAGGCGGAGTATTATTTCTATAATTTGGATTGGGCTTAAAAACATTAGTATTTTGATTTCGTTGTGGATTTGATCTCTCGAAAACTTCGCGATGTGAAGGATAATGAGTTTTCACTTGCCGCTGTTGAAACTGAATCGGCTGAGACGGAAAATGTTGCTGATTAAATCTATTATAATGTGAATAGGTTGGTTGATTATTGAACGAATAATTATTTCGGTAGGTCGATTGATAATTGAATGCTTTATTCAAAGGTTGCATATTTTTATTTCGACGACTCTTATCTAATAATTCGTATTGTGCCATGTTGCACAGATAATCTTTCACGGCGTTGACTGTTTCGTCAAAGGAAAGTTCATTGTTGGTAATTAAATAAGTTCTCAGTTCTACGGGGGCATTAGAAATTAGCACTGTTTTACAAATTTTACGAATATTTGATTTATACATTTGTTTCTCAGGATCAGGCATTATATCAGCATCAATCCTATAATTTATTCGAATTTTCATAGCAATAATTTTATCAATGAAAGCTAATAAATCTTCGTTTGGTTTTTTGGTCAAAAATTGTAAACTATGTATCAAAACATCTAAATTAATATTATCGCCAAATTTGCTATATAAAAAGTTCTTTAATAATACCCAATTATCAGGAATATCAGATGTGGAAACCTCAGCTAGGGCTCTATCAGTCAGTTTCGATTTAACGACAGCATAACAATAATTCTTAACTATTTGATTTTCATCCGCAAACATCAATAGATATTGTTCGGAACTTTTAATGAAAGAATGAAGTTCATTTTCAATGCCAGAAAATTTAGGCAAGAGCATACCAAATTTTTCAGCTAGGGATAAATCTATTCTCTCTTGAGCCATCTTATTTATTTTCTTTTTACGACCCGAAAAATGTTTAATCGACGTAATCGTGAAATATATATAAAAAAAAAATATTATAAATTATGAATATTGAAATAGTAATCGGTTTTTTATTTAAGAAACCTAGAAAAAACTCTTAAAAATCGGTTTTTTAAAGAAACCTAGGAAAAACTATACAAGTTCACTAATTTTTTACCAGATTAGGGAAACTGGGGAGAAATAGGAAATGCTCACCGATAGTCTTCGAAGTCGTTGCGGGCGCTACTCCGTCAATCGAACTCTCTGGTCTTCTACCACAGGTTCTTAAGGGTGTGCTTGATGGTTGAAACCAACAGGTATCTGATATGGAGCTGGTACACTGGACACTTCTCTTCAGGCCTGGCACAATCCGATCCTCGTCGCCAATTATGTATTTTGGGTTGAAGACTTGGTTTTTAAAAAAAACACTTTTATTTACAATAGAGAATATTACAATTCTGTGTAAACTATGACTATCGACTAAAGCTCTAGATCTATTTCTTCCTTTGAATCAAGGAAGAAGATGCTTTTATAAGCTATCTTATCTATAGGATGTGACTCAGCACTGCAGGTGTTCACTGCTGACTTTGCAGGCTGCAACATAGTAATATACAAATGTTTATGGGTACTCTGTGTATGTTACGTTGAATTAATATGGGGTGCGATTACATAATTATATATAAAAGAATATAATAATAGTAAAATATCTGTGGAAAAGAATAAATACTATCATTCATGAAAACTATGTAGTCATTGAAAAAAAAATCGCATTTAGATAACTTGATACGGGCGCTGAAGTCCTATATCCGGCTCTGGTTGCTCTGCTAACTTAATATTAAGTTAGCAGAGCCATTCTCAAATATGCATCAAATTCGATCAAAAATGTTATGAGTAATTGTTGATTATTTGTCGTAGACCATCTAACCTGAAAAAAACAGAAAAAATTATTTTTTTATAGCTTTTTTATAGGTTTTAGTGAAATATTCTGGTTTCTTAGGTTTTTCATATAACATAAGTTTGTTCATCTATTATTAAAATGATGTTTATATGCATTGAGTTGAATGATGAATTCCATATAGGTTTGTTTAATGCCGGTTTATTAAATGTGAGAAGATTGTTCTCTTAGGTTATGTACTTGATAGTAGTTTTGTTGTTCTGCATATGTAATTACCTAGTTGAGTTTATGTGTAGAAATAAATGAATAATAAAATAGAAATAATGAATTATTGGGGTGTATGTTGAATCTTTTATTTCCCGAAACGAACAGTTCACGTTTCAATGTTGAATAATGGAAATATTCCATTCTCTAGAATATGCACAGAGACGTAAGTTTGTCATCGACGACAAATTTATACGAAACATATATTTACATAACAAACCATGGTTTCTTTTACTCATTGGACGGTCTCACGAAAATGTGATAAACACTTGCAGGGAATACATTTTTTTTCGAGAAGCAGTATTTATACCATAAATAGCAAAAACGAGGATTTCTACGTATAATGTTCCAAATGTCATCAAAACGAATTTGAAAATTTGTTTGTTCTGTCGTGAAAGAACGCAAAGAACCTTTTCTTGATTTCGATATAGACTCCGATGAGAATTTAATGGTTTCTGTTCATTTCGAACATCGGGAAATGGAGAACCAAAAGCGGCATAATATTGGAAGCGGTACGAGGCAATAAAGTAATAAACCATTGTGAAGCTCTGCTCCCATAATGTTGACAAAATGTGTTATGAATTTTGAAAACATTACTACCTTTTGTTAAAATGGTTCTTCCATACTATAGTTGCCGAATTCGTCAAAAAATTCGAAAATCCTCTGCTTGGCAAAAAATTACGCAGATTGAAATTTTCTTGTTTTCTACTCGGTTCCCTTTTTTATAGGGCCTATAGCTCTACCAAATGAGAGTTAATTCGAGTTCGTCAGACCTTAAATTCGTCGATACGGAGGTGGATATTTCTGCAGTAGAATTCCGAAAAACTACCCAATAGAAATAAAACACCCTCATATTTGGGAAAAAACTCCATAATCTGGCAACCCTGAGTTTTTAACTCCTTTTTCCTGGCAAAATATCATCCCGCAATTTTAAAAGTTTCTTCAACAACTACTAGAAGCTGATTCTCAATGTGAAAAAAATTTCGATGGTTGATAGATGTTATCCTAGTTCGAAATCCATTGGTGTGAAAAATAGAAATCATTGCGCTCAAAACCTTAGTGGGAAAATTGATTGATTATTGCTCTGAAAAATAATTTGATGTTTTGATTCTGGTTATAATTCTAGTTTGAAATCAATTCGTGAATAACAAAAATCAGTGCAGTTAATACTTTGGTGAAAAACGATTATTAATTGGTTATTAGTTGAAAACATTTTGTTTCATTAAAGTTTGAAAACAATTCGTGTGATAATCTGAAATCATTGTGCTTATTACTCTATTCAAAAACAATTCTCGAATTCATCATTGCTGTTGAAATATTTTTTAGTTTTACAATTCCCGTAAAAAATAAAATCAGTTCGCTTATTAATTTAGTGCAGAACAATTACTTATTAATTATTGGTGTTTAAAGAGTATTTAAATTTAGTGAAAAAAATGATTCGTCATCCACTCAGAAATGGAAAAATTCGCTGGAAAAAAGGCCATAGCTCCTCGCGAAAATTTGGTTGGAACTAGACTCAAACACAAACATGAACTTGTTTTCAATAACGAAATTGCTCGGGCAACAGCACCGATTTGGAAAGTGATTGAAAATGAATTAGACAGTAAAATTAAGGCAACTTCTCTTCACTCGATGTTTGTAGGAAATCGATATAATTTAAAAAGTTTTCTCACAAACATAGCATCGCTAGGTACGGAACACGAAAAAGAGGTATCGCGAAATAATCCTGAATATTCTCCTGAATCGTCTACCAGATCGCCTTTTGAATCCAAGAATTCCGTTAACTTCATTCTTACCATTAAGACTTCCAAATTTGAAAGTCTCTCAGCCGAAAGAGTTACTGCTCGGAAAACAAAATGTGGAAAGACAGGAGAACGCCAAATCACAATTTTTCAACCCAGTAAATGGACACAAATTATTTCGAAAAAGATGTTTGATGATTACCGACTCAGTCATGGATTTCATTTCAAAACCAACTATTTGACAAGAAGAGCTGACTTTGGCATTTTTAAAGGTAAGATAATACTGAAATCACCAATTTTTCATCACTAATTTATCATTTCGACCAATTTTCGGGAAAGATACGATTTTCACGAGCTTTCAGACTTACGTACTATTTGATCAATAAAAAATACAGATTTTTATGTAATACCTTTACGTGATATCTTTCGATATTAATATCTTACCGTTTTTTCAAGCCTTTAACTACTTCAACCGTTATATGTAACTGGATTAAATAATTTAATTTGTCATTCATACGTAGTACGTTGGAGACAATGAAAGTATATAGTAAGATATCAATATCGAAAGATATAAGGTATTACAATAAAATTTGTATTTTTGGTTTATTATTTGATAAAATCAAATAATAAACCTTAGTGATTGACCAACAAAAAAAAATTTAAGCCCCCCTGAAAATTTCAAAGTTTAGGTTTTGGAGTATGTAGATTCGAATGAACGAATAAAAAAAACCGTCGGTCCGCCGTCCGTTGTCGGGGGCTTTTCTCTATAAGTACTGAATGGAAATCCTTGAAACATGGTAGATAAATCGTGTGTCACTCGGGGTTGATCCTCCAAGATTTTCAGCAGGATCGGTGTACCCTAAGGGCTCTAAATGGAGGGTTGAGGGAAAAAAAATTATTTCTCGAAAACTTACCACCGAATTTTCATGAAACTCTGAAAGTTGATTACTGTTGCATAATCAAACCTAAAAAAAATTACCCGGGTGATTTCCGACTAGTGATTCCTGAAATATAAAGAAAAACGATGCAAATTTCCAATAATATCGAAAATGAATCATGGCATTCGGTTCTAAATTGTTTAAGATATCAATGGTATATTGGGTTATTCAACTAATAAAATAATAAACCCTTGTGTAAAATTTGCAGTGTTTTATTTATTGTATTGAAATAATAACCATCATCAAATAGACTCGTCTGAATTTAATGTTTACTATTTGAGTTCCACAGATGTCTGTTATTGAATATGTATTCGGAGGATAAAAAATGTAACTCTAATTGGGAATTATTGATATTATTAATTTCTACTCATTTCTGACAAGTTAGACCTTTTTATGAACATAGTTGCAGTAGCAGTAGCTCTCCAAACGGGAGGTGAGTTAGACATATGAAAATGGAGTAGATAAACCGTAAATCGAAATATTTAGTGTAAAAGAAAATAATCAAATCGTAAAATGCTTCTTTGGAGGTCAATCAATTCAAGGGACAATAATTTTGTTTTCGAATTTCTTACTTTCGTAGGATTTATTTTATTTTCGAACTAGTTATGGCGAAAAAAAACATGAGTACTCATTTTCACAGCGGAAATCATCTGAGTCGTTTATTGTGGCAATTCAATTCTTATAAAGGGTGTCTCGGGAAGAATGTGACAAACGGATACCGTGAATCAAAGACATAAAGGAGGACTCACATCAAGAGATTTTAATCGCCTGATGGCCTTCGTTTGCAATATACAGGGTGATATTCATTTGATGGGTGAAATTTCACAGTTCAATAACTCTTGAACTAATCGACCGATTGATTTCAAATTTTAAAGTTTTGTCACCCTTTACGATCGCCATATATCAATTTTTCTGAAATTCAATAAATCAGATCCGGACTAGGAAAATTTCAGACTTTTCCTATTTTCGTGAATACCGGATCACCCTGTAGGTAAACATTATGATTTTTTTTGGTTTTCGTAACCACTAAGATTCAATTCATAATAAAAATTCAAAATCTCTGCTTGGCACCGTCATATCAGAGTGATCAATAACATTCCCTTATGAGTGATATTTCATAGTTCGATAAATCTTGAAATTATGTGTAAAATTATTTCGAATTATGCAGTTTTCTCACCCTTTTCGACTACTTTCCTTAAATTTTTCCCAAAATGAAAAACCACATCCGGACTAGAAAAATGTTAGGTGATATCGGATCATCCTGTCCATCAACATTCTGTTTTTTTTTCATTTTTATGCATGCAAAGAAGCAATTCCTCAAGAAAATCAAAAAACTCTGCTTAGCACCATCACATAGGGTCATAAATAAATATTATCTCTGAAGAAGAAAAAATTGATTTTTTCAATTGGCTTGATATCATATTTATCATGATTTCAATATTGTAAACCTCAATGGCATCATAATTCATCTCAATTATTCACTTGGCAACGAGTGACTAAGAATTCAGTTCAAACTTGTAGAAATTCAGCGCAGAAAGTGATTTTAAATATCGTTGAAATACTGCTTTTGGTTCGTTTTTGAAAATGTGAGAGATAACTGAATATATGTAATCGTAAAAATACAATTCATCATTTATAGAAATTGACTTAATAATTATAGCAATAAACTACATGGTGAAAATGAATAAATAAATAAATAAATAAGAAAAAATATTAATCAAGTCAATTGAAAAAATCATTTTTTTTTCTTCAGAGATAATATTTATTGATTACCCTATGTGATGGTGCCAAGCAGAGTCTTTTATTTTCTTGATGAATTGCTTCTTTTTACTCAAAGAAATGAAAACAAAAACAGATTGTTGACGAACAGGGCGATCCGATATCACCGGAAATGTAGGATGTCTGAAATTTTCCTAGTCCGGATCTGGTTTTCCATTTTAAAAAAATTTTTAGGAAAGCAGTCGTAAAGGGTGACAAAACTGCATAATTCGAAATAATTTGACCGATAAGTCCAAGATTTATCGAACTATGAAATATCATTCATAAGGGAATGTTTATTGATCACCCTGTATGACGGTGCCAGGCAGAAATTTTGAATTTTTATCATGAATTGAATCTTAGTGGTTACGAAAACCCAAAAAGAATAATGTTTACGTACAGGGTGATCCGATATTCTTCAAAACTTGAAATCAATCGGTCGATTAGTTCGAGAGCTATTGAACTGTAAAATTTCAGCCATCAGATGAATATCAGCCTATATATTCCAAACGAAGGCCCACAGACGATTAAAATCCCGTGATATGAGTCCTCCTTGATGACCTTGACTCATCGTATCCGTTTGTCGAATTCTTTCCGGGACACTCTGTATAATGAAATAAAATTGTTGAATTTAATTTCAACCGATATGGTCTAACACACCTTCCGTTTGAAGAGCTACTGCCTACATGCCTACTGGAAAGAGCTTCCTCCGATCGCGTATTGTGGACTGCAGTCCATATTTAACATGCCATTGCAAGAGAAAAGTCGTTTATTCGACATGTCCTCGTTCTGTGATTTTGATTCTTCCACTGTTCCATTTTATTCTGACCCTCTTTAGTTTAACACTGGGTTTCGCATCTTTCCGACTATCTTTTCCAAACCTGTATAATTAAACAAGCATTACTGTTCCCAGGTGTTTGCAAATGTGGAAGTATCGCTATTTGCAAGGTTCTGCCTTCAGATCAAGAGAAGGCAATTAGAAAAATAGATTGTGCAATTTTTTAAGGCAATGGAGACTGTGGAAAACGTCAATTACGCGAAAATCTCAGGATGAAAATCGCGAGAGACCTGCAAACTGAATCTACGGTCAAATGGAGAAGTAGATTAGCTGGTGAAATGGTGGATGAGGGAAGTGCTGTAGAACCGCCGCATTTGTACGATGCGGATGTTTTGAGAGTTGCAAAACATGAATATATACGATCACAGTATCTTGACCAAGACCCAATCAAAGCAATTGCTATCATGAAAAGAAGTTCTGTTGGACAAAATGTGATTCGTGAAATTGGGTATGACCCATTTCATGTCATAATCACCTCAGCTCATCAAATTCGTGTCTTCAATAAAATGAATTCAATCTGTGAAACGAATTTGTGTATAGATGCCACTGGTGGGGTTGCGAAGAAAATTGTTCATGTTGACGAAAGTGTTTCCAAACACATTTTTCTGTACAATGCAGTTGCATACTGTGAAAATCAAGAATTTTCTGTCACATCACAATTTTCAGAGTCTCATGACATGGCATCTAAAAGCAAATGCTTGTTGGGAACAATGAGATGTGGAATGGATTTTCCTCGGCAAGTGGTGAGAAATGAATTCATTGAAATAAATAAAAGAACTCATAAAACTTATTTTCAGACTATCGACGAGTCGAAAGCACTTGAGAATGCATGTGCTCTGATATTCTCGGGGGATTTCAATACAACTCAATACGCGAACAGGTGTTTCAATTATGGAGAATAGAACATCCCAAAGACTTATATACGGACTGATGTAGCCCATTTTATCAAGAGTTGGGTGAATTTTTTCAAAAAGGAGTGTAGAGAAAAATGGAAAAAACAATTTTTCCTTTGTGCGATTGGTCAATTGATAATTTGCCGTGACAGACTCTCTGCTAAAGCTGTAATTTCCGCAATATTCACGATTTCCTTGTCTGAGGAAGCAGGTGTAGGTGCTACTTCTTCAAATAAATCTTTGGAAGTGATGAAATCTCTAATGAGTGGCAAACCTTGCCAGGAAGAAGTAGGAAAAATCATCAATAAGACACTTGAAGATTCCGAAAAAGGAGTGGTGTTCGAAGACGTAATGGATGAAGGAGAGGATGC
Source organism: Myrrha octodecimguttata (assembly GCA_958510865.1). Taxonomy (NCBI): domain Eukaryota; kingdom Metazoa; phylum Arthropoda; class Insecta; order Coleoptera; family Coccinellidae; genus Myrrha; species Myrrha octodecimguttata. Next base: position 20,445,600 of record OY294061.1, on the reverse strand, counting down.
TGAGATTGCAGAACGGAAAGCGGATGTGGTTCCGAACACGTGGCAACAGTGGGGTACTGATATCAGAAAAGCAGTTGAAGAAGAAATAGAGAGCGAAGGTGGAGATGATTTCAACCCCAGACATTTTCCTGCCTTTGCAGATCGCCTTATAAAAAAATTGCTACAATTCCCCTTTGGAGTTGCAGAGACGATTTTGGATATGGACGGAAAATTGAAAATTTTCGAAGCTAAATTCACTAACAGTGACAGAGCTGAAGTCAAAACACACAAAAAATCAACGAAAATGGATGTTTCGAGTGACGTCTCATTGAATCGGTTCGAGAATGAGGAAGAGTTTTCCGAAGATTTCTCGGTGGATTCAGTAAACTCCATGATGGTATCTGAAATTTTGAAGAATTTAAATGAGGGTAGATTGACCGATTTGTTCAGCGATGATTTGTCTCCAACCTCCTCTGACAGCAAATGTCAAGAAAGTTTCGAAGATGAAACTGTTTCAGCTCCAAAACATGTAGAAACAGAAATGATATAAGATGTGTGTGTTTGCGAACATTGCGAAGAAAACTGCAATCATTCTCGAATATGTGCAATTTGTAAATGTACAAGATTGTATGAAGAAGAGGAGGATGAAGTTGTACTATGCCTTGAATGTTTTCAAAATTCAAGAAAAGACGAAAGGCTCGCAACACAAAAATTCGACAACTGGAGAGGGAAGGGTGGATCACCAAAAATCTCGAAGAAATCGCGATATGTGAAAAAACATCCTGTGGAATTTCTGGATGCTATGTCGTACAAAAGAAACGGCAAAGTACCATGTTTGAAAATGGTAATATCTCATCATTGAGACTTGTAAAGGTGGGAAAGTCAGAAGTTTCGCTCACAAATACTTGTGCGTTCGATAGTATTTTCCAAATACTTCTGGCCGCAGTGGGCGCCAATGTAAATGTGAGAAGTCACATCAAGCTGAAAAAAAATGAAAATAGTTTTTTCCATCTTGTATGTGACACAATTGAACCTAGCATCAGAAATTCCACCTATAGGAAAAGAGCTGCAATAATATGTACCTTACTTGGGGTAAATGTTGAGGACAAAAACATAACTAGGGAAACAAACTGTACCACCAGTGTGAGTTCCCTTGCAGCCAAAATTTTCAAACAATTTCCGAGTTTTGTGGAAACTCGAAAATGCGAAAATGGCTGTTCGCGGCAAATCGAATACTCCACCTATGGCTGCCATGCGAGATTTTTGAAGGCAAACTTAGGAAGCTTTATAGAAGCAATCATCAGCAAGAATACAAAATGCAGAAACCACTCCGACAATAAACAATCCGTTTCATTGGAAATAGGTGAGTTGAATTTTGAATTTATTTTCCGTTCAACTCTGAGAAGTTCTCAATGTAATGAAAATATAGATAAAATATCTGTTAAAGTTTTCACAAATGTACATCTTTAAAGTTCGATGACATGTATGACTATAAATATATGTATTCTCATAAATCAGTGAGGTGTTTTTCAACGTCTAAACATAGGCACTGAAAAATTGAGGAGTATTGTTTTCGTGCCTGTGCGTTTTTGACAGACACCCTATCACATTTTGAATTAACGAACAAAGACAAATTATTCCTTGTTCAGAAAAAAAAATAAACGGAATTCGTCTTGAAAAATATGCTCAAGAACTCACCAGCCTTTCGTTGGATATTCGGATATTTATGAATCTCTTAAAAACATTCTGTTCATACTTAATTTTTTGTCGATTTTTTCTTTCAGGAATCATCGTTCTGCTAGAAATATATGAGCAAGAGGAACCCATACCTATAGAATCACTAACAAACTCATTCACAGCTGCCGAAAAATTGGAAAAGTATGATCTCATGGGTTTGATAAACTATACTGGACCCAGGATACAATCAAGAACCCCCATTCCAGGACATTATACAGCGTTCCGCAGGAGAGGTACGTGTTGGGTCCAGTATGATGACCTCAACGAAAAAGGATAAAGATGCCAGCCTAATAAAAAGGTTTTTCCAGAAATCCTTTTTTTCTGTAGGGAATAAATAAAAAATGCCAGATTTCTTTCGTTTTTCTTCCTTGAAAAGAGGAAGTTCCATAAAATGTTCATATTTGTTCCTAATAAAAAAAAAAATGGAGAATCTCTAGAGAAACCCACCAGTGCCAAACAACCTGAAATTACTGATAAAACGAAACGAAAAAGATTTTTTGAGTTTTTCAGGTTCATTAATCAAAAATTACCATTGTTTAGACATTTGATGCATTACTCTAGAACGAAACTGCTAACTAAATCTCTAACTTATTGAGTTAGCAGAGCCATACCTTTAAAAAAAAAACAAAGAGCAGGACAAATTTTTTTCTTTCACGACAAATATGTTCTGGTCGTCCTTCAATCGTTCAGCTCATTTCCGGAAGAAAAAACGGTCATCTAATTAAGTTTCTTGTATAACAAAGTAACGTCGATGTATATCCGTGAGAATGAAATATTTCCATTATTCAGCATTGAAACGAAAATTTTTCATCTCAGGAAATAGAAGATTTAACATATACAATCCAATATCAGTCAATAATGATACGAAAAACATATCTGAAATATCAATTTACCAATGCAGTGTTTCCGAGTCTGACAAATTTCCTGAGAAACCAGAAAATTTCATTAAAACCTATAAAAAAACTATAAAAAAATGTTTTTTTTTCTGTTTTTTCAGGTTAGATCGTTTACGACAAAAAAACTTGACAATGACTCATAACATTTCTGATCGAATTCGATGCATATTTTAGAATGGCTCTGCTAACTTAATATTAAGTTTGCAGAGCCACCCCTCAAAAAAAAAAAACTAGAAGCGCGACAAATATGTTTTGGTCGTCCTCCAATCGTTCGGCTCATTTACGGAAGAAAAAACGGTCATCTAATCAACTTTCTTGTATCACAAAGTTACGTCGATGTATATCCGTGAGAATGGAATATTTCCATTATTCAGCATTGAAACGAAAATTGTCCATCTCAGGAAATAGAAGATTTAACATATACCACCCAATATCAGTCAATAATGATACGAAAAATATACCTGAAATTTCAATTTACCAATGCAGTGTTGCCGAATCTGACAAATTTCCTGAGAAACCAGAAAATTTCATTAAAAAAGCTATCAAAAAATGTTTTTTTCTGGTTTTTTCAGGTTCGATCGTCTACGACAAATACTCGACAATTACTCATAACATTTTTGATCGAATTCGATGCATATTTTAGAATGGCTCTGCTAACTTAATATTAAGTTAGCAGAGCCACCCCTTAAAAAAAAACTAGAAGCGCGACAAACTTTTTGTTTTCATGACAAATTCTCCACAAATATACGACAATTGTCGAGATGGTTTTCATTGACTTCCGTGCAAGTGGCTCTGCTAACTTTGTAACGAAGCAATTTTCGTTACGTTTCAATCCTGTGAAAATTCATTTCGGGAAATTTTCTTTTCACCTAAATCAATGCTGTTCAATAAGAATCAAAGTTAAAATCCATCCTATGTGGAAAAAATTCAGTATAACAAATGCAGTTCGCAATTGTCGCGATCCGCAGTTTTTTTCCAGTTGTTGTTTTGGTTTTTCAGATGTTGAACAGCACAAAAAAGGGTGAAACGAATCTTCTTTGTTACCGTCTCTAGAAACTTCTAGAACTTTCTAGAACACCAGAGAATTTCAAACCAACCAATCAGGGGGCATTATCGAGCCCCACTCAGGAGAAATGACCGAAAATTTCGACACATGCCTCCCTCCTCCAACCGAGGTAATATAAGTCCCGTATGCCGCTGAAAGATTCATTCCGTCTTATTCAGTTTTCCAATTCAGTTTTGATTAGTTTTCTTGGTCTGCTTCAGCGTTTAGTTGTTTTACATTTTGCCTCAAAATTTTTCTTTTATACCGAATTCTGGTAAAATTAAGTTTGCGAATAAAGTGCAACAGTTCCGAGAAAGAGACTCAAGTTTAACCGTAGAGCTCACCGTAGTGGAACCATGGTAAGAAAACCTATTTGATTGTGTCTAATTTGCCGTTTGTTAAATTCTCTTGTGTGCCGATCAGTTGTATTTTTCCAAATTCCGAATATATAAATAAATTATTCCGATCGTATCTCTTTACATGTGGGACGATAAAGATTGTATTACTTGGGGACCGCGGGTCGAGATCAAGCCGGTCTAGTGTGACTTATTTCAGACGATTTTCTTCTGGAACAAATACCGCGAGCCGGGAGACCGTACAGGGGGTGTCCGAAATTGTTTAAGTGATCGAATTAATTCTGTGGGATACTTTCTTGGAGTGCTGATCTCAAACTGCCCACCGTTGGGGCTCCTCGCTTTGGGCATTTGAGGTTAGACGTGAGTGAGTGTCTTAGTGCCCTTTAGTACGTCGGGTCAGGTGCACAACTTGACTTTGAGGTCTAAGGGTGGACTTCCGTGGTCACTTCTACCGGGCATCTCGAACCGTCCTTCCGACTTCGTGTTCCTTTTTTTTTATTGATCACACGGATTCCTAAGGGTGCTTACTTAGTGTGCTGTTCTCAAACTACCCACCGTTGGGGCTCCTCGCTTTGGGAGTTTGAGTCAGACGTAAGTTGGTGCCTTGGTGCCTTTCAGTCCATTGAGTCGGGTTTGTAGCTTGACTTGAGGTCTAAAGGTGGGTCTCCACGATCATTCTTATCGAACATCCGGAACCGTCCGTTTATCGTCGTGTTCATTTATTTTATTGATCCTACGGATCCCTAAGGGTACTTACTTGGTGTGCTGTTCTCAAACTACCCACCGTTGGGGCTTCTCGCTTTGGGAGTTTGAGTCAGACGTAAGTTGGTGCCTGAGTGCCGTTCAGTTCATTGAGTCAGGTTTATCGCTTGACTCGAGGTCTAAAGGTGGGTCCCCACGATCATTCTTATTGAATACCTGGAACCGTCCGTTTGTCGTCGTGTTTATTTGTTTTATTGATCATACCGATTCCTAAGGGTGCTTACTTGGTGTGCTGTTCTCAAGCTACCCACCGTCGGGGCTTCTCGCTTTGGGAGTTTGAGTCAGACGTAATTTAGTGCCTTGGTGCCTTTCAGTCCATTGAGTCAAGTTTGTAGCTTGACTTGAGGTCTAAAGGTGGGTCTCCACGATCATCCTTATCGGATACATTGGACCGTCTGTCCGTTTTCGAGTTTGTTATTCGGCTGATCAATACCATTTCCGCGAAACGCTTACTTGGAGTGCTGTTCTCAAACTACCCACCGTTGGGGCTCCTCGCTTTGGGAGTTTGAGTCAGACGTGAGTTGGTGTCTCGGTACCCTTTAGTCCATTGTGTCAGGTGTATCGCTTGACTCGGTGGCTGAGAGTGGATTTCCGAGATCAGTCAAGTTCAAATACCGATTTGTGGATTCAATATTTCTGATCCGGTCACAAGTTAGTTTGATAAAGGGACACAACACTTTTCACTGCTTCACCATCTTACTATATTACTCTGTGTGCTTTCATTCATTTACTGTAATAACCAATCACCACTTGCATTTTATTACACCTTTCCGTACATTTATCACCGCTAACTATTGCTATACTCACCCTATTCTTTGCCGTTCCGTACGTTACTTTTCCGTTTGTTCATTTTGCTTGCTAGTATTCATTTTTGACATTGTTGATTGCATTTACATAACATCTTGTATTTTACATTTCTTTTGTTTACTTCGTTCATTTGTATTCATATTAACCGCACCGCTTTATTCTCCGTTCACTTCAATCATTCAGTTCACTGCATATTATTACCACTGTTCATATTCAAGTGCTTTGATTGTTGAGCTATTTGATTAAACACCGCAGACACGGTGTTGTACATTGTGTATTTATTCGTCTTTCCATTCTGACAATTCAAGTGCTCACATTCAACTGAACTCTCCTGACACTGTACCATCGTGTTGATACTGCTCTTATAATTGTGATTTTCCAATGAACCTGTACATATTGTAATAAAGTTGTATATAGACTTTGTGTGTTTTACTGCTATACCTGTGCAGTGTCAGTATCTGTTGTGAGAAAAACTTTTACATACTAATCGCTACCAGCTCAGATTAGGCAGAACTCTTCTCCAGCTGTTTAAAAGCTACTCAGGTAATACTGTAAGTGCACGATTCAACCAAGGCGTTACAACCTTGTAAAACCCATTGTAACTGGCGCCCGAGCAAAGTTGTGAGTGTTGAAATAATCAGGTTACACCGCCACCGAGAAAAGGTCGTCACAAATTGGCGCCCGAGCAGGGACCTATTTTTCATTCAACAACGAGCCGCAAAGAAGGAGAGTTTGGAAGGACCGAAATGGAAGTGAACAGACTTACAGCAGAAGAGTTGATCTGGGAACTTGAAGCCCGTGGATGTCAAGCTGGTAGGACCGTTCACGAGAACCGAGCAGAACTCCGAAGGGTGTTGGCCCGGAATCTGTCATTCCGGAATATACCCAGGAACACCGAGGAAGAACTAGACAGTGCCAATCGAATACTGGGAAATCTGATAGAGGAAGTCCGAGAATTCGACGAAGAAAATGCCGCCAACGAGGAAAGTCGAATCAAGAGCCGTTTGGTGCATGTACAGCACAGGATAGAACAGATCAGGCCATCGACATTGGCACAACAGGATAGGTTGGACGATCTGGAGTGCATCCTGAGGCAAACAGGTGAAATGTTGAAGGATGCTAAAATCTTGGCTGATGCGAGACTACCGCTGCACGAACCTCTGGAGGAGACCACTAAAAGAACTGAACATACTGATACAGGAATAAGTTCCCAGCCAGAACGATTAGTCGACCTTATTTCTTTTGAAGACTCCCCAGAGCTTAGTAGTCAGGCTAGTGGAATAGAAGAACTTCAGACTACTGGCGCCGTTCACCATGATACTCCAAGGATGCCTAGCCTGGAAAGAGGAATCGAATATCTTTCAAGATTTACCGAACCTGTTCAGCCACCAGGGACATACCAGAGACCCGGATTATCAGTAGACTTTCTACAACGCCTGCGAGAGAGAGCATGCGATGCCATCAGCAAACGCCTGGACCTCACAAGCCCATTGGGACAAAGAGGAGCACGAGGAAATGGACGCACCATGGCCGAGTCTACAAGAAGGATTTCCTTTCCGTTCCTGGAACCGCAAGAATCGGACTGTTCTCTTCATCCCAACCCAGTACCGAGCAGACCAGTACCGCCGCAGACCACCGATAACCGAATTCTGGGAGAAACCAGAACCGAGCACCGTCAGATGCCCCGACCAATGGAACAAATCGCTTCAGACCCCAGAGAAGACATACAGCACAGAACCACCGCCAACCGAATGGTTCAGCCACGATCCATGGAAATGAGAAAGTTGGATCAGGACCGGACCGAGCCAAACCGTGCCAGAGCTGACACCGCAGCCAGATCTACTTGTTCGCCTGACCACCCCTACATACCCGTTTACAAGTGGAACGTCTTCTTTGATGGATCATCCAGCGTGAACACCTTCCTCGAAGAAGTCGAACAGCTATGCGAAACCCGCAAAGCGACTCACCAACAACTCTTGGAGACTATTTTTGAGCTGTTGAGAAAGAACGCAAGGGACTGGTATATCTCTCGGCGAAGATCTTTTAAAAGTTGGGACGATTTCAAGGACCAACTCCGTGAGGTCTTTTTGCCTCTAGACTATGAAGAGACACTGCTGGATGAAATAAGGAAGCGCACCCAAGGAAACGGAGAAAAACTGTTGTTGTTTGTCACCAGGATGCAAAATCTTTTCCTGAGGCTGACGACGAGGAGACCGTCCGAGGCTGAACAAGTATGCATCGTGAAGAAGCGTTTGCTACCGTCTCTCCAGAAGGCACTCGCTTTCCAGGATACTCCGACCTACAAGGACCTCTTAGGAAGGGTGTTCGAGTTGGTGCAGTGGCATGTGGATAACTACGTACCTCCGCCAAGCCGGAAGGGGTTGATCGACGAAGCACACCTGGTTTACGAAAACCCCCATCCAACGACGTCACGAAGTCTTTCTGTGAGTTCTTATCCCAAGGAACCGACAGAACCGGCCGCTCCGTCATTGCCCGTACCGAAGACCCCCGTAGCCGAACAAGTGGAAAAGCCGAGCCAAGGAACCGTAAGACCGATCGAAGCTAAACCCCCACCGAAATGTCTGCGTTTCAACAACACCGGACTGCAATGTTGGCGATGTGGAAAGATGGGGCATATGAGAAGTGAGTGCCGGTCAAAACCGAGATTATTCTGCTCTCGATGTGGGAAGGAAGGCACCTTGTCGAGAGACTGTCGCTGTTCGGGAAACTAAAACGGGACCGTCAAGTGGGGAAGAGACAGGTCCCGTCTAAAGCATCCCCAATAGCACCGAAGCCGTATCCCCGAGAAAACCGCCCTATCGTCACCGTGTTCATCGGAGATGAACCCGTCGAAGCCTTACTGGACACCGGAGCGTCGAGGTCATTCCTGAGTAAAACCGCCGCCGAAAAATGCAGGAATGCCAGTGTATTGCCAACGAACATCCCTGACATGTTGGCCACCGTCGCAGATGGAAATGCCGTAGCCGTCGTGGAATCTTACAAGCCCCGCTTGAAGATTGGCGAGGAACACATTGAGGCAAGGTTGTTTTTGGTCCCTACCTTGCCAGTGGACGTGATTTTGGGTATGGACCTGCTGGCCTCGCATGATTTCCGGATCGACTTCCGGACTTCTCAGTGCTTCCTCAATGGAAAGCCGCTAGAAAATCCCACACGTTCACCCACGAAGGCTCGGAGCTCCACGATCAACGCCTTGACGTCTCAAGAGCAGCAAACTCTAGAGAAGTTCTTAGAAGAAAAACTGGGAAGATTCGAAGAAGTGCGAGGACTGACCAACATGATATCCCACGAGATCAAACTAAAACCTGGAACCGAACCGATCAAGCAAAGATACCGTCCGTACAACCCGAAAATGCAGGAGATTGTTAACCAGGAAGTGGATAGAATGTTGGCAGAGGGCATCATAGAACCGTCAAAGTCACCGTGGAGTTCCAACATCGTCATCGTCAAGAAAGGCAACGGAAAGCCGAGGTTTTGTATAGACTTCCGCGCCGTGAACGACGTTACCGTAAAGGACGCATACCCGTTACCACACATAGCCGGAATTCTGGATAAATTGCGACGAGCGAAGTACATCTCAACACTGGATTTGAGGCAAGGATATTGGCAGGTTCCACTTTCCAGAGCAAGCAGACCTCTGACGGCTTTCGCAGTCCCTGGACGAGGCTTCTTCCAATTTGAAGTGATGCCATTTGGTTTACACTCCGCAGGAGCCACGTTCCAGAGAGGTTTGGACCTGTGATAGGCCCGGAAGTGGACCCCATCGCCTTCGCGTACCTAGACGACATCGTGGTATTAGCCGAAACTTTCGAGGAGCATCTAGCCAACCTGAAAACCGTATTTCACCGACTCCGGGAAGCCAATCTGAAGATCAACCCGGAGAAATGCGAGTTTGTTAGGAGCTCACTCAAATACCTAGGGCATGTGGTGACCGAAAATGGAATTGCTACCGATCCAGACAAGATTGCCGCCATAAACTCCATGACCCCGCCGAAGGCCGTCCGTCAACTTCGTCGATTTCTAGGAGTCGCGAGTTGGTACCGCCGATTCGTGGAAGACTTCACGAAAATCGTAACGCCGCTGACCATGTTGCTGAAGAAAAAGCAACGATGGGTTTGGACGTCCGACCAACAACAAGCCTTTGAGACCTTGAAGAAGAAGCTCACTGAGTCACCAGTCCTAGCCTGTCCAGACTTTTCCGAACCGTTTACACTACAGACCGACGCATCAGAGACAGGACTTGGAGCTGCTCTAACTCAGGTGTTGGAAGGTCACGAACGTGTGATAGCCTACGCTAGCCGTACGCTGAATGATGCCAAGAAGAATTATTCAGTGACCGAAAAAGAGTGTTTAGCCATAGTTTGGGCTATCGACAAGATGCGCTGGCTACAATCCATCAAGTCCCCGTCCGGAAGAATCGCACGATGGAGCGTCTTTCTGCAACAATATGACTTCGAGATCAAGTACCGAAAAGGAGCCTTAAACCGTGTGGCAGATGCTCTGTCCCGGGATCCGTTACCGTCCCAAGAAGAATCATGTTTGGCAGAGGATGTGGTGCTTTGTTCATGGTATGCGAAGAAATACCAGGAAGTCCTGAAGGACCCGGCGTTATACCCCGACTACCGTATTGAAGGTGGCAAGTTATACCGTCATTTCTGGAGTTCGAACGATTTCACCGAGCCTGAAATGGGAGCGCCATGGAAATGGTGTGTCCCAACCGAAAACCGTATGTCCGTACTCCGAGAAAACCATGACGAACCCGTGGCTGGCCATATGGGCATTGCGAAGACAATGTCCAGGGTGGCCCAGAATTATTACTGGCCAGGGATGTTCCGAGAAGTAGCGAAATATGTCCGAAGATGCCGGCAATGTCAGAGGTATGAGGTTAGCCAACAGAAACCGTCTGGGAAAATGCAGCCTTATAGCATTACCGAACCGTGGAATACCGTCAGCACCGACCTGATTGGCCCGCTACCGCGTTCTAAGAAGGGTAATACCTTCTTGGTAATGTTTCAAGACCGATTTTCCAAATGGGTCGAGTTCAAACCCCTCAGGACCGCCACTGGTAAAGGAGTTTTCCAAGCCTTCCACGACCAGGTAGTGTTGAAGTTTGGCTGTCCCAAGACCGTGATCAGCGATAATGGTTCCCAATTTGATGGAAGATTATTCAAGGGAAACCTCAAGGACCTGGGAATCCGCCATCGGTTCGCCCCAGTATATTCGCCGCAGTGCAACCCCGTCGAGCGAGCAAACCGGACGATCAAAACCATGATTGCCCAATTCTGCGAGGAAGACCACCGAAATTGGGACGAACGCATCGGCGAACTGACTTTCGCCCTAAATTCAGCGAAACACGAATCAACCGCATTCACACCGGCTTTCCTGAATTTTGGGAAAGAGATTCGCTCGCCTGAAACGAACCGCAGGTTTATGTCCAGCCCAGACGAAGCCGAGGGGACTACCGAGGAACCTTCCGTACAAGGCGTTGCGCGATATGCCGACCGTCTGAAACGCCTCCGGGAAACGCACGACTTCGTGCGTATCCAACTAGCGAGGGCATACGACCAGCAGAGCCATTACTACAACCTGCGTCGCAGGGAATGGTCCTGTAGGATCGGCGACAAGGTGTGGCGGAGAGAACATCCCTTGTCCTCGGCCGCCGATAGATTTGCCTCCAAGCTGGCCGCAAAATACACCGGCCCGTATACCGTGACCAAGATAATATCCCCCGTGGTGTACGACCTCAAGGATATGTCCGGAAAGTATCTGCGACATATTCATGTTAAAGACCTGAAACCGTTCCACGCGCGCGATAGCGAAGCTAGTGGTGAGTAATCGGCGCGTGACCGGGTGTGAGACGAGCGCATAATAACCGCATACCGCAATTAACCCCGAAAAATCCTTCTTTTACAGGAGAGAACCGAGACCGTCCAGGAGATTTCCACATCTTCCAACGAAGCGTCGACCCAGTCGAGTGCTAGGGGACTCCGTCGTCCTTACCGCCCGGTCCGTTTGTTGGCTTCGGCAGAGTCTACGAGGTGGCGAGTGATGACGGAAGTGAGAACTTCGCGATGACGATCGCCCTGTGGGACGAAACCTCGGAGTCGGAGAGGCGCATGTTGCGCCGACTGAACCACCCCAACATAATCCGACTGGTAACGGATTATGTGCAGATCGACCAATTGGCGATCGGGGTGGAACTGATGGATGGCGACCTGTCGGACTTGGTTCAGCGGGAGGGACCGTTGCCGCCGCCGAGGTACCAGGAGGTACTCCGCCAAGCGTTTGCCGGCCTGCGGGAATGCCACCGCCGTTGGATATTACACCGGGATTTGAAGCCCGAGAATTTTCTTTTTCGGGGTAATAGGGTATGTTTGTCGGACTTTGGGCTGGCATTACAACTTTCCCAGGAGCAGCCCACGACGACGGAAGTTGCCGGGACTATTCCCTACATGGCTCCCGAGGTCATCTGGCATACACCGTACGGCCTTCCTGCTGACATCTGGTCCATGGCGTTGGTTACCCTTTTTCTGACGACCGGAGCCAAGCCGTTCGTCTGCCGGGAAGCCGAGTGCCGCATCGCCGCGCTGGAGGGCCAATACACGGGACCGGAGATGGAGGGACTCCCCGAGGAGTTATCGGAGGGACTCTCGCGTATGCTGCTCGTCGACCCCCTCATAAGACCGTCCGCCGCTTGGGGCGAGGACTATTTCAGCGGAGCGTCAACTAAAGAACCGCCGGAGACCAACCTAACCGCGTCCGCGACCGATTCCGGGGCGGCCAACCGTGATGACGTGCGGGTAATCCAGGAAAGTGATAGCTTCAACGCCGCTTTGGACCGTCAGGATGGCACTGGATGGACCCCGAGTTTCCAAAACCGCCTGTTACGCCACCGCCCCTCGGAGGACACGAGGAAATTCAGGGTCCGGTTTGGTTTTCCGGATGGTACAAGAAGGAGGATATGGATCCCACGGTGCTGAGGTAGTATATTTCCGTCCGTGTGTCCCGAGAGCCTTGTGATAGATTGGTGTTGAGTAGGTTGACCGGTTACTAAAATTTCTTTATTTTCAGAATCCTACGTCGCCGACCAGAGTTGAGTGGGCCCTCATCGACGCCGGCATAGCGGAATCGTTGGAGGGATCTATCGACGACCTGGTGGAGAGCGATTATGAACGGTGGCTAGAAGAACGAAACGCCCCCGCCGCATCAACCGACCCCGGTAGCCATACTCCAGAGGGGAAAGTGGATCGCCGTAGTCCGTCCGACGGCAGTCCGCCGCCTTCCACATCGGCAGAGAGACCCCCGTCCGTCCCTCCGAAAATGAGAGGCCGAAGGTACGACTAAAAGCGCCTCCAAATCGAAGACTCCGAAGAACCGGACGCCGTACCGAGGAAACGCCGTCAGAAGCAGAAAGGCCCAGCTGGGAAGCGTCGAGAAAAGAAGTGGCCTTACATTGAGTTGTCGGAGGGTGCCTGCTGGCGATGTGGGCGTCTGGGACACGCCAGAAAAGCTTGCACCGGTAGTGCCCGGTTATTTTGCTCTCGATGCGGTAGGTTGGAAATTATGTCCCGAGCCTGCCCCTGCGACCGAAGAAAGGTCGAACCCCTACGGAAGACCGCCACCACGACTGCCGAAACGCGCACCCCGGGCGACCCAAGGCCCTCCCGAGAGCAACGACCGTCCAGAAGGTCACGAGCTGCACCCCACAAAGATGTGACAGTCCAGGGAACCGCAAAGCGACGCCGACCTCATGTTCCGACGAGATCAGTTGGAGTCCAGTGTAACCTTCTATCAGAGACGGCTGGTTAGCGGCATACTGCGCTGGCGTGGCAGCCTCCATTGTACTTTGCCGTGGGCCAGTAAGGATGTGAGTAGGGTGAGAGAATAGGTAATGGTGGTGATAGGGTGTTGTAAAAAAAAACCTTCAGTTTTTTTTGTGGAATAGGAGGGGGTGTGTAACGAAGCAATTTTCGTTACGTTTCAATCCTGTGAAAATTCATTTCGGGAAATTTTCGTTTCACCTAAATCAATGCTGTTCAATAAGAATCAAAGTTAAAATCCATCCTATGTGGAAAAAATTCAGTATAACAAATGCAGTTCGCAATTGTCGCGATCCGCAGTTTTTTTCCAGTTGTTGTTTTGGTTTTTCAGATGTTGAACAGCAACAAAAAAGGGTGAAACGAATCTTCTTTGTTACCGTCTCTGGAAACTTCTAGAACTTTCTAGAACACCAGAGAATTTCAAACCAACCAATCAGGGGGCATTATCGAGCCCCACTCAGGAGAAATGACCGAAAATTTCGACACATGCCTCCCTCCTCCAACCGAGGTAATATAAGTCCCGTATGCCGCTGAAAGATTCATTCCGTCTTATTCAGTTTTCCAATTCAGTTTTGATTAGTTTTCTTGGTCTGCTTCAGCGTTTAGTTGTTTTACATTTTGCCTCAAAATTTTTCTTTTATACCGAATTCTGGTAAAATTAAGTTTGCGAATAAAGTGCAACAGTTCCGAGAAAGAGACTCAAGTTTAACCGTAGAGCTCACCGTAGTGGAACCATGGTAAGAAAACCTATTTGATTGTGTCTAATTTGCCGTTTGTTAAATTCTCTTGTGTGCCGATCAGTTGTATTTCTCCAAATTCCGAATATATAAATAAATTATTCCGATCGTATCTCTTTACACGTGGGACGATAAAGATTGTATTACTTGGGGACCGCGGGTCGAGATCAAGCCGGTCTAGTGTGACTTATTTCAGACGATTTTCTTCGGGAACAAATACCGCGAGCCGGGAGACCGTACAGGGGGCGTCCGAAATTGTTTAAGTGATCGAATTAATTCTGTGGGATACTTTCTTGGAGTGCTGATCTCAAGCTGCTCACCGTTGGGGCTCCTCGCTTTGGGCATTTGAGGTTAGACGTGAGTGAGTGTCTTAGTGCCCTTTAGTACGTCGGGTCAGGTGCACAACTTGACTTTGAGATCTAAGGGTGGACTTCCGTGGTCACTTCTACCGGGCATCTCGAACCGTCCTTCCGACTTCGTGTTCCTTTTTTTTTATTGATCACACGGATTCCTAAGGGTGCTTACTTAGTGTGCTGTTCTCAAACTACCCACCGTTGGGGCTCCTCGCTTTGGGAGTTTGAGTCAGACGTAAGTTGGTGCCTTGGTGCCTTTCAGTCCATTGAGTCGGGTTTGTAGCTTGACTTGAGGTCTAAAGGTGGGTCTCCACGATCATTCTTATCGAACATCCGGAACCGTCCGTTTGTCGTCGTGTTTATTTGTTTTATTGATCATACCGATTCCTAAGGGTGCTTACTTGGTGTGCTGTTCTCAAGCTACCCACCGTTGGGGCTCCTCGCTTTGGGAGTTTGAGTCAGACGTAAGTTAGTGCCTTGGTGCCTTTCAGTCCATTGAGTCAAGTTTGTAGCTTGACTTGAGGTCTAAAGGTGGGTCTCCACGATCATCCTTATCGGATACATCGGACCGTCTGTCCGTTTTCGAGTTTGTTATTCGGCTGATCAATACCATTTCCGCGAGACGCTTACTTGGAGTGCTGTTCTCAAACTACCCACCGTTGGGGCTCCTCGCTTTGGGAGTTTGAGTCAGACGTGAGTTGGTGTCTCGGTACCCTTTAGTCCATTGTGTCAGGTGTATCGCTTGACTCGGTGGCTGAGAGTGGATTTCCGAGATCAGTCAAGTTCAAATACCGATTTGTGGATTTAATATTTCTGATCCGGTCACAAGTTAGTTTGATAAAGGGACACAACACTTTTCACTGCTTCACCATCTTACTATATTACTTTGTGTGCTTTCATTCATTTACTGTAATAACCAATCACCGCTTGCATTTTATTTCACCTTTCCGTACATTTATCACCGCTAACTATTGCTATACTCACCCTATTCTTTGCCGTTCCGTACGTTACTTTTCCGTTTGTTTATTTTGCTTGCTAGTATTCATTTTTGACATTGTTGATTGCATTTACATAACATCTTGTATTTTACATTTCCTTTGTTTCCTTCGTTCATTTGTATTCATATTAACCGCACCGCTTTATTCTCCGTTGACTTCAATCATTCAGTTCACTGCATATTATTACCACTGTTTATATTCACCTGCTTTGATTGTTGAGCTATTTGATTACACACCGCAGACACGGTGTTGTACATTGTGTATTTATTCGTCTTACCATTCTGACAATTCAAGTGCTCACATTTAACTGAACTCTCCTGACACTGTACCATCGTGTTGATACTGCTCTTATAATTGTGATTTTCCAATGAACCTGTACATATTGTAATAAAGTTGTATATAGACTTTGTGTATTTTACTGCTATACCTGAACAGTGTCAGTATCTGTTGTGAGAAAAACTTTTACATACTAATCGCTACCAGCTCAGATTAGGCAGAACTCTTCTCCAGCTGTTTAAAAGCTACTCAGGTAATACTGTAAGTGCACGATTCAACCAAGGCGTTACAACCTTGTAAAACCCATTGTAACTGGCGCCCGAGCCAAAGTTGTGAGTGTTGAAATAATCAGGTTACACCGCCACCGAGAAAAGGTCGTCACAACTTTATGGACATCAATAAAATCACCAAACACTTTTTCATTCGGATGGGTGAATCCGCATGCGGAATATGTTTCGTGCACGAAATGAATTCGAATGTATTTTCGCTATTAGAATAACCCGTAATTGTCAAGTTAAATAAAACTATACCCACACAGCACATGTATGTTCAATGGACATACAATGGATGTCCATCATAGACGTTTGAAACGTCCATTGGACGTCCAGAATTAGTAGATTGTACATCCAATGGACGTCCGTTGGACGTCCAGGACACTTCTATGGACGTACAATTAATGTCCAGAAAACGTCCAATGGGTGTACAATGTTGGTACGCTGGACGTCCATTGTACGTACAATGGATGATCAATGGACGTTGTTTATGGATATAAAAAACATCCATTTGACGTCCAGAGTTGGTACATTATACATCCAATGAACGTCCATTGGACGACCAGGACACAAATATGGACGTACAATTAATGTCCAGAAAACGTCCAATGGATGTCCATTGTATGTCATATGTACATACAATGGATGATCAATGGACGTTGTTTATGGTTATCAAAAACATCCATTAGACGTCCAGATTTGGCGTATTATGAATCCAATGAACGTTCATTGGATGTACAGAACGCCATTTGTGAGGTGCAATACAGATCCAGAAGACGTTGAATAAGTGCACATTGTGCGTATTTTGGCCATTCATTGTGTGTCCATATATTCAGTACAACAGGTCTCCAGAACATGTCCAATATAATTCATTCATCTCATTACACAAGCTATCCTTCATATATTTGGCACTAAACTACCAGTTTAAATACATCCGCAACCAAATTGATCCTTGAGATAATATCAACATTGATGTATATTCCTTGAAAATGTAAATTTCAACAAAACTGTTAAACAAATGCTCTAAAAAAAATATATAACAAAAATAACAACTCTGAAATAAAGGTATTTTTTCGGACAAAATGAATAAATTGATGAAAATATTTCGAGAAGATTATTTTCATTCATCTGCTCTCCTTCTAGCCATCATTTACTTCCTTCATTTCCTTTTTTTTGAAGTTTTTTTGATTTACTTGATCTGCAGTAACAACGAGTTTCAGAATTCTCGAAGGTTTCCTTTTGCTATCATGGGATGCATGACGGTACGGAAGCTTATGTCGGGATAAACATCGTTTCTCCTACCTGTTTCTGTCATCTCAATTGACTGAAAAATTAGTAACAAATACAAGTGCTTCAAACAGAGTAAAAGGAATCTCAAATTACCAGGCTCCGTTGGATAGTCTTTGAAAAGGGCTCAATCTTAAGGGTTCTTCAACGGAAAAAAGTAACTCAATTATTTCCAGTGTTTTGGTGTGTTGGTTCTGCCACTCTTATATTGTCCAATTTCATACTATTGTACGTCACTACATTACCAATGAAAGACTATCGATTCATAAGATTCTTCATAGCTTCATCTGAAAAATAATAAATCAAGACTGAGGAAAAAATTGGAAAATTGATGGACAGACAGCTGTGAAAAAAATTGGCGAACTAATGACTTTATTTAGAGTTGAATAACACCAGTTAGTTTCACTCTGAAGAACTTGACATTGTAACTTCACCTCACAGGATAAGATATTTTTTAAGCATCAAAAAGCTCTGAGAAAAATATACAATGGCATATCAGCTTAAGAAGAAATCAATTAAAAAATAATTCTCACCAACTATTCCATCCTGAATTAGTAGGCCTTAATAGGGTAATTGGGTAATATATTATTTGTCTCAGAGAAGACATGATACTTTGCAAGGGATTTCATCCTAATTCCATTGCTGATGGGGAGGAGGACGTGATTTGCTACTGGCTTCTTCAGTCCTACTTTCACCCAATTCTTTCATAATTTTCGAGACTGAGAACCAACATCAATCAAATAACTGCTGTATTCAGACATTTTGGTCTTATTTATTGCTTCCAAGGGACATGTGAATATTGAAATTCTGATATATGGTTGGTAAATAACCAATTTTTGGGTGGTTCTTCAAAATGCCTGCAACGTACATTGGAAATTTAAAATCTCATAATATAAATATATATTTCATACAATGAATATAAATATCAATAATATATTATATCAACCGAATGAAGAATGATTGGAATTGTGTATTAAATAAACCATTTCAATCATTTTGATTTTCCTCTTATGATATTCCTTCGAAAATTTTCTAGAACTGAAATTCATCAGTAATTAAAATAAACTTATCTCACCTGCATTTGATTATGAACGTAAGCAATAGATCGAGATCAACTCCACGGCATCCTGGAAAATCTTTGAATTTTAATCAAAAGTGATTTTTTGTCCTTGGTGGTAAATAAAACACTACTAACCTCACATTCCTCATTCACAGAGCATAGTTGAGAGCACAGAACATCAAAATATGAGAGTCGTGATTCACAGCACAAACTTGTTTCATAAAGAGGTTGAATAAAAAGGATAGCTTATAAAAAAACCATTGTTTAAGGACTTAAAAAATGAGAAAACCATTGTTAAGGATATCCTCAAAAAATGATTGAACAAACAAGGATTAAACCGTTCGTGAACATTTGTCGAAGATATTTCGAATGAATTTAGGGTTATAGTGTTTATCAATGTAGAAATTACAAGCATGAAAACTGTGGAGAAGTCAGGATTTTTAATTTCGGTGATGCGTAGTTCAAGCCCCTCGAAACTGCCTCTGACTGTATAGAACCCCAAATTTAAATTACATTTTTCGAAGGATCTTTCAAAAAATACTTTCATTCACGAGTAAAATGTTATTCATATCATTCATAAGAAACAAAATAATGTAACTGAATTGGACGTACAATGGATGTTATTTGTTGGATGTACAATGGATGTCCAGAAATGTACATACACTGGACCAATAATATATATACTCTTCATCATTTTTTAATCTTTTGTTTGAAGATACTTACAACTTTCATTTCTGTTTGAATTAATATACGATTCTTGAGATTTGAACTGGGATATTTATACATATTTATGGACATTCAATGTATGTACATTGGACGTACAAGGTGTACATCCAATGGACGTCCATCTTCCTACGTACAATGTACGTCCAGTCAATGTCCATGAACGGTTGGACTTGATATGGGCATAAAGCGGACGTCCAATGGATGTCGCGTGCTGTACATCCAATGGCGTCCATTTTTCTACGAACAATGTACGTCCAGTCAATGTCCATGAACGTTTGGATTAGATATGGGCATAAAACGGACGTCCAATGGATGTCGCGTGCTGTACATCCAATGGACGTCCATGTGCCTACGTACAATGTACATCCATTCAACGTCCATGGACGTTTGGACATAACATCCCAGCAAACACTAAAACGCAGCAAGAGTACAGAAACTGTACAGCGTTACTGCACTTGAAGTGCAGCGATGGGGGTGCATTAGCTGTATCGAAACGGACCGTATATGTCCCGCGGAATTGCATCGAAACTGTACAGCTCAAACTGCGTTTGAAGTATAGCCACTATACAGCAGTTGTGCAGGAGCTATGCCACTTTGTGATGCAGTTTGTACGTAGTAATCATGCTGCAACTGTGCTACGTCGATATAAAGTTTCTGAGCAGCAATAATGCAGCAGAAGCTCGGCTGTATAACGACACCCACAGGAATAAGGCTCACTCCTGAAGAAATAAATATTTTTCAAGAGATTGAATTGAAACTTTGCACATCGATACTAAATTATTTACCATCGATAAATGTGAAAAAGTGAGTATAGTCTTTCCAGTTTATTCGAAGGTTGCCAAATAAATATTAATTTTCTTATATGATGTGATTTTTATATTTTTGCATATTCGAATTCTATGCCTTACGGTAGAAAAATTACTGCAATTCTTTCTGTATCTAGATATTGATTACTCAACAGAAAAATATTTAAATTATTTGATTTTTCACATTTCACCAAACATTCAACATGGAATTCAAATATATAAAAATGTACTCAACATTATCTGAAAAATCGTGCGGCCATTTCTGGTTAGACCAAAAGACACAATCTGTAGTATGTAAGTCCAGAATTTCAATGCGATTACTTGGAAAATATAGGTTTTTTTTCGGAGGTAAGCCGGATTCCTGAAACATACTGGTTGTCTTAGGAATCGGGTTAACCTAGTTTATATTTAGCATATAACGTAAAGTGATTCATAGCAAATTCAACTTAATAAAAAAAATATTGCACTAGGAATATGACTTTAATGGAAAAAACTTGAATTTACACCGGCCATATCAAATATTATACATGATATAATATATTATTGGGTGACTCTCTCTCGTTCCTTTCTAAGTCCTCTAAAATAAGTAGATACATATTTCTCAATCATACCATGATGGTTGTTTCAATATCGGTTGGTGAATCATTTTTGCTCTCTTTGTTCTTTCGTACAGCAACTTGAAGTGGAGAAAAATGAGTTAATACACAAAAAAAGGTTTACTTTGTGCGAATATAATACCTGAAATTCCTTCATTGATGTTTATGTACTTCGAAATTCTATTTTCTGTTGACCCTGTCTAGTTCAGGTAGAAACTCAGATGTTTTCTCCTATTGTCTATTTATTCCAGTTCCAAAAGAATCGGCATCATCTAGATATTCATCTTAGCCACTCAGATCAGTCTTATTTGCCTTATTTCGTTTTTTCGGGAATTGATCATGTCGAAACATCAGTTTTTCACACTTGCACCCAATCAACTCGAAACAAACAGTCAGTTCAAATAGCGCGATTCACTTAGAA
Source organism: Myrrha octodecimguttata (assembly GCA_958510865.1). Classification (NCBI taxonomy): domain Eukaryota; kingdom Metazoa; phylum Arthropoda; class Insecta; order Coleoptera; family Coccinellidae; genus Myrrha; species Myrrha octodecimguttata. Next base: position 20,424,648 of record OY294061.1, on the reverse strand, counting down.
CCAAAAACGAATTTACTACACAACAAACAAATTTCCGTTACAAAACAGCATGGCCGACGACGACGACCGACAACGCTTCTGTAACCTCTAACGTACCGGCTATCGGCACAGATAACGATGGCTGACTATTAAAGCGAAATATAGCATCAAAGACAGATACAGCGTTGTCTCATACAGCATTTCGATTTTGTTGCACAAAAGCTGTATAGCAGCTGTATTTAAAAGACTGCATTTTTAGGACAGCAGTATCACCAATGCAGAGACTGTGCAGTTTTAATACAGCATTTTATCTACTGCATTCCGGTGGCACTTGTGATGCAGAAACTGTACAAATGCTGTATGTTGTGTTTGTTGGGATGTACCTAAAATGGACGTCCAATGGATGTCGTGTGCTATGTGGGTAGTCACTATACAGAAAATCTGTCTTGGCCATTTATTTATGACAATATAGTATCCCAATTGAACGATCAGCATAAACAGTTCAATAAGAAAACATCAAAAGGAATATCACTGTTAATTGTTTACCGAAGGTGAGTTTGTATTTATAACCAATTCTAAAGACTTGATAGAAGTGGGATGGCTGAAAAAAAGTATTCCTGAAATTCGCTTGTTAAATCTACCACTGAAGGCTCGAGTCTACCCAAACAGCTAACAATCGGACAGTGATAATGTTAATGCTGTAGATTTGAAGTGGGTTTGGAGTAGAGGAAAACATTGATTGACCAATAAACAGTTAAATATTAGTTTATATTCGATATCGTACTTGGAAATGAACCGGAATCAAACAGAATTAATCTGATTGTTGCCATCGTTCACATTGTATCGTGAATCCAACATAAGTAGAACCGAATAACTAATATGAAACCTAAACGAAAGACTGGAACAATAAATACTCACCATTTTTTTGGTTCATGTGACTTCGAACGCTGGAGCATTAAGGCCAGCGCTCACTAATCGGCAAAAGCCGGGACCGTGGCATATCGGGGCCGACCGGAATTTTATTCCTCCTGCGAGCACTTGACCGGCAATTTTAGTCAGTGTCGACGAAAACTCTAGTGAAGGCGAATATAATTATAGTTAGCTTGCTGCGTGAGGAAGCGGAACGTGAATAAAAATTTGAAAAATTGAATTGGCAGATTGGAATTGTTCATTGAAACATTAAATTGTGATGGTGAAAAAAATACTTCTTGTCGAAATATATCATAAAGATGCTTCATTACTTTTGAAATTTTCAATTATTATTTAAAATATAGAATTGAAACGGCAATTGCCCGATATCTTATGTTTGGCTACCATAGAAAAAATTCAAATCAACTCGGCCTTCAGTGTTGTTTTGACTTCGTTTCAAAAATATTTGATTACGGAATCATAATTCACCGTTCAACGGAGTATTTCTCCAATGATTACAAGCATGAATAAGAACTTCTTCTCATGGTAGCACGAAGAGTGTGCAAGGAGTAATTAAAATCTATTTAGATATTCACTTGGCAACCCCAATCAACAAAGTTTTACGAAAATTTCAAGTATGAAACCTAGCCATCATGAATGGCGGTAGATTATTCCACAGACATCTTATTATTTGCATTCAGATCATTCGAGGAGGGTCAGAAAAGTATTTTCACCCGAATTTACCTAGTTTGTTCATCTGTTCCCCAAATTTTCTTCCAACAATTGTTTTTCCTCTCTTGATTTGTGTAATGTTTATCACTCAAATCAAACATTTCCCGATATCCGCTGACTAGAAGTACAAGCTTTTCCTCATTCATTTCGTTTTCTCTATTCATGACTACAGAAAACGACAACACGATCCCCTGCAGAACGAAATGTACGCCTACTTGCCTACAGCTAACAGCTGATACATCATCGTACAGCATAGTGCCAGGAGTGGGGATGCCGGCAACGGCAAATTTATTCTCTCCAGAGAATTCCGGCCGCAGCGACCGGGTCTATCGTGTTCCGTGGTGGTCAAGTGCGCGCTGTCCCATTCAATTACGTAGTGAGAATAAAATTCCGGTCTGCCCCGGTATGCCGCTGTCCCGGCGGTTGCCGATGAGTGAGCGCTGGCCTTTATGCAACACCGTGGGAATATTTCAGAATAATTTCACATTGAAAATTTATTCAGAATGGAGAAAGGTTCATTTCACCTTCCACCAATGAAAATATGCAAATTGAAGAATTTGATGGAAATGATCTCTGATTATCTACCTGAAGATCGATGTGCCTCCTCAATATGTTTTACATTGGCCTCCAGTTCCACTACGGCCGCGGTTTGGTGAGATATTCGATATTTCTATGACTTTAGTGGATGTAAAACATCTCATTAGCTTCGTTTATATTGGTCAAGAAGGTATATTTATAGTTTCAGTCCTTTTATTCATTTTCCTTGTAAATTCCGAGATAGTGGATCTGATTAACTATTTCCCAATCCCAATAATGATACTCATTACCCACGGTATGAAAGGAAGAATTGTAGTATTTGACATTCTTGCCTTTTGAAGCCTTGATCAAAGATATCATTCATTATAACTAGTATTGTTCTTGGTTATATCACCGTGAACAACTATCTCTCAAAATAGTGCATTGCCATGCTTTCTTGACGAAGAATTCCATCAAACACTTTAGTCCTGGTCTATCAACATGTTTTAACGATGGATCTATTTGTTGACGGTTGCACATTTTCTACAAGTGTTTCAAAATTTATTTCATCATCACTTCATTCCAAAGTATGGCAGTTATAACAACTCGGCCAAAGGAACAACTGAAGTGGCGTATCAAATTACTGATGCCTCAGGCCAGTTTTTTCATGAAGAAATATCACAAGACGTTCATAAGGCACTTGGTTTAACTTTGTGTTTGTTGTGTAATCAACGACAAGGTAAAAACTGCAATTAAGGATAAGGTATTGGTCTGAAAAATCTAACGAAGTAGTGAACCGTTGTCTCGAAACAGCTTTTATAAGAACCGCAACTGCTGTACCATTAACAGGCCAAGTAATGGCAGTGCTTGAGCGGGCTTTATTATTTCCTCGTAGGTTTCTCATGCTTTCGAGTGATGAACCAAATGTGAAAACTACTGTATTTCGCATAGTCAATAAGGAAATCAAGAATTTTAGAGCTTAATGTCTACTGGATGGGGGGACAAGCCATCTGCATATTAGTTTTTTTTCCTGCTCTTGAAGACTTTGGTGAAGAAGTGTCAGACTTCGTTACTGTGTATGATCATTGAGATGGTTTTCCTAGTAGGATTGAGGATTATAAAATATCAATTATCGAACGAAATCCTCCTCCATGACTTTCTTGTACCTGCAAAGAGTAGATAGCTCTAATTGCAATTCATAAGAGTTTTTCTGACAGCCACAAGAAAATCAGAAAGTCTCAGAGACACCGTTGTATGAAAACGGCTGTGAAAAAACCTTTTTTCTCTTCAAAATTAGCATTCATCCTCCGGCCTGCCAAACTTTTGGAAAATAATTTCAGATATAAGAGTCTTTGATTTAATTGCTGTATGACGAGTTGTTCACTCTGTACTTTTTACTTCTTGGGCGATTCTGTAGGACCGAACTGGTATCCACCAGTTAAATGTGCCTCCAAGAGAAGTTTTTCACAAATGAAATCAATTTGCCTTAAAAGAAGTCGACTGCAACTGGTTTGGAACCATGCAGTGAAAGATACATCCTTCATTTCAAATTAGGTGCTTGTGATGTTCTCATGTTCAATATTAGGAATGTAGGAATAATTACGCAACTCTCTTCCTATGTATATTCGTCAGTATGGTCTTATTACAACTGACTATTGATTCAATCTCTGTACATTCTAATATCCACACACATATGCTAGAGGGCATTAAACTCAGATAATCGAAATACTTAACAGTGTTTAGAAGCACAACCAAGCTGTTGCAGGACACTAAAAACTTCAGTATAAGGAAAATGGCCTGATGGCAAGCATCTGAGATGCATTTAGTCTAATCGCATCAACGATTCCGGTAGCCCACGTAGAATCGTCCTAGTTTATAAGATCTTGACTTGGGTGTCTTGACTTGGGTGTCGACGAAGATTTTCTGAAGGACCAGTGGTGACTTCTGTAGATTTGAGTGCTACTGACCCCGAAATGAAAAAAGAATATTACTGGCGGCAGATATTTTCCGCAACTGGTCCCAATATTGATCTGAAGTTTCACAACATTTCCCGAGTATTGAGGGTTACTTTGCCTATCTCCCACCGATGTTCAGAGAGGTTTTTCGGAGTCGAAGCAGCTAATAAAGCCGAATGAAGCTCGCACGAAGGAGCGTCTCTTCAATGCGAAACTCTGTGCCCAAGATGGTCCCAAACTATATGAAGGTCGGCCACAGTTCGGCCCTATGGCACGAATGTTTTTATCAGCTAGATGTAACGCTTCTCGAAAGTACCGAAAGCACGAACAACGGCAGCTAGATGGAAAGGCGACTCGGGACAGAAAACATGATGATAATAATCAAAACGTCGTCAAATAAGAAATGAAAAACAGCAACAATCAGACAAAAAAATGATAAAGAATCTCGAGAAGCAAATAAGAAAATCTAAGGGAAGCAGGAGGGAGCGAGAGAGAGAGAGAGGGAGCAGAGGAAAGCTGCCGACCGATTATTGAAAAATGCAACAGAAAACCTCGAAAATGTGGTTCAAAACAACAATATGATAGTTGCAGAGGTGGTCAAAAAAAGAACAACGTTTCTTATTGATACATTATTGCAAAATCGCACAGTCCAGGAAGAAGGTTCTCAGGACAATGGAAGTCCAGATGGCAATGACTGTGATATTTCCAAAGTTACTTATTTTATGTGTATTATATTGTAATTTCCATGTGAGCACAGGGTATAGGCCATATTGCCAGGCGAGAGTACTAATTATTTCAATGTCAATAAATAATGTAAATTTTCACGCGCCCGTTCTGGGAAACAGCGCTTTATCATTTTTCACTATGTCTGTAGTTTTCAAATTTTGAGCCGAAATTGGTTTCAAACAACTAAGTTGGACTCGCTGATGAAAAAACGAGTTGATTCTGAGTTGAAATTATATAGGGTCTTTCAATAGGGACGGGTCGATGTTGGCAGCCTGTGGCGGCCATGTTGTTTTAACGTCGTCTTTCTAACCTATATTTTTTTATTCAGTTAGTAATGCCAAATCACCATGGCAATCACCTAACCGCCAAGTTTGAATCCAATCGCTCAGGTAGTTTCTGAAATAAAAAATAAATAACTTCAAAACTTCAAATGCCTATAACTCCGAAACTATTTGATCGATTTGGCCCATTAACGAACTTAACCGCGGCATTCCAATGCGCGACCTACCCTGAAAGTTTCAAGTTGCTAGCTCACTTCGTTCGACAGTTATCGTGTCTACGGCCGGCCAACCGGCCGGCCGGCCGACCGGCCGGACAGAATCGATTTTGACACCGGATTCGTCATCAGTGAGTCCAACCTAGTCGATTGAGACCATTTTCGGCTCAATCATCCAAAATTACAGACATTTGATTTATTTCATGTCAAAATCGACCCGTCCTTATTGAAAGACCCTATATAAAGCAAACAGAACAACAATTTCAACATTTTGAACAAAAATATTGTCACTAAATTTGGGACTTAGAAGGCTTTTCCAAGGGCCTTTCGTTATAGCAAAAACGAGCAAAGCCATAATTGAAGCTGATTTTCTTAGCCATTCCAATTTATTGATCGATATAATTGGTGAAAATTAATTGATGGACCGACGAAACTGAACGTCGTGGGTAATATTGCTGCTATAGACCTCCTTAATATAATTCAAACAGTGAGCAATATTGGTGAATTTGCTGACATTTTTACTGCGTTTTCCGATATAACATTGCCAAATCCAATACCAACTAAAATACTTCACGAAATACATACCACAGGTCCTCATTCCATAGCAGGGCAAGACTATGATATCCTGAAAGAATGCTTCAAGCAAAACAAGATTTTCAATTTATGCTTGGACGCAATATAATAAGACCTTCGAATTCAAATTGATCTATTCCATTACATATCCTTCTAAAAGAAGATGCATCTATCAGACCATGTGGTGATTATAGAAGATGATTGCACAGAACTTAACAGATCGATATCATATTCCGAGGATAGAATATTTTCACCATATCCTAACAAACTTGAAAATATTCGTAAGTAATATCATAAGGGTATCTAATTTTTCTGAATAAAAAACACGTTGCTAAGTAATATTTTCACAAGAAGCATGAGTGATGGTGGCAACAAAAATCCGAGTCGAAGACGAGGATTTTTGCACCTGCACGAATGCTGTTTGTTGAAAAATATTACTTTGCAATGTGTTTTTTGATTGTTCTTTCAGGATAAATTAGATGCCCGAATGGTATTTGACAAGACTTTTTCATGAGTAACAGATTATTCTGCATGCATTATGTATAGGTTTTCAAAGGTATTGTAATTGTTCAAAATCGGGTGTTCAGATTTTGTCAAATTAAATAGCAGTGGACTGTGACAGATGATTGAGTTGGATAAAATTGTTTAAAGACGATTTATTTACATATATACATTGTATAAAACAATTTAGAGACATAATCATACATAAATTGGAATTTGGAGTCAAATTAGTCACCAAACAACACGACCTTTACAGTGATGGATTATAAGAGCAAATAAATCAGTGAGTGGGGCAAATTCCACCAGAAAAATAGAAGGTTTCAGTGATGACCTTAAAAGAAAATGCTAAGACAGTGAGAGTACTGTTTAAAAATGAATATGTATGATTATGTGAGTAGATCATGAGAATGCAGCAGAAATGAGTATGTATAAAATAACAAATAATTGGAGTTTTAAAAAATGAATACACATTTCAAATATAAAGGGAGATCTATTATACAAGATAAATATGAAAGTATATTTTCATAAACTGAAAGGAGAAATTACTGCATTCCGCCATTTTGACATATGGCCATTTTGAGATATGAGTTGCTGATAATGAATTTACAAATATCAATTTTCAGAACATAATTGGAGCAGGAAAAATGAATGATAATGATTAACAATTGAAACAATCAATACTTTAACTATCACCATCAAAAGTGAGACGTTCTGAATAAAATGAGAATGATACAAAATGAAATCAAAGTCATCAGATATTGAATATGAGAAGTCTAATTGAGTAGGAATTCAAGAAAACTGAATTAATTAATTTAGGGAGATCATTATTGAGTGAAAAACCGTCAGTGCAATCAGTGGTGAATTATTCAGGTATTTATTGGATTAGAAAATAGTATAATTCATTGAGATCAGGCCAAACTTAAATTGATTCCGATTAATAGAGAAATATGCATTGCTACTATTTGAATTAATCAATTTATTTAACATTACAATGGAGACGAACATGTGTGAGCAGTCATTAATCACTATTCGATCAGAGCAAAATTACTACATTAATTCTACTCATACTAGAAAGAATCGAACAATGATCAACATTTATTTAATTTCGATTGCATTTCAACACGTGTCCCATATTCAATGTGAACGTGAATAAGAAATTAAAACGAGTAGTTGGAGCAGAATTAAATAACATGAGTTTTTTACCTGGTTATCACACTTATTGCACTAACTTAACAAGATTTAACAATGATACTTGATAATCTGAAGTGAGTAGAACAATTTTAGTTTGGAGAACAAAGCAAGCGAATTGATAGTCTTAACAAGAGCTAATCGGAATTGGGAATCGGGATCGGGAATGAATTCTTACGAACTTCTCGACTTGGAGAGGCTGTTGACGGAAGCAGGTGTTTTAACAGCTGATCAGCTGCGCATCGAGTTTCTTGACCTGTGGTTGGTAGAAGAGCATAAGCTGCTGGTGGGTCCAATAAAATTGACTGAATTTGCGGAAATGTTCAGTGCGCAGATTTAGGAGGCATATAGTTCAATTTTGAACAGTAATTTTTGGTGACAACAACTGACAAGGTTTGCTGCGGGTGAACTCGAATAAACTGCTGTACAGCTCCTGTCAAACCATTTGTAATTTGAAATTGCGCGTTTCTGATTGGTGGAAATTACGTCGAGGGAAATAGTCGATAAAACAGTTTTTTTCAAGGCGTATTATCGTAAAAGCATGAAGCAGAAGAAGATTACAGCTATCATAGTACCTTTCGTTCCCCTCGAGTTTAACTACATGAGTTTTGGTTCAGACAAGGCTGGCGCAAAGTTTCAAAGATCTATAAATCAGGTTTTATACGGATAAGATTTCGTACTTGCCTATATGGACGATAGCCTGATCGCCTCCTCGTCAGGAGAAGAACATGGAAAATACCTAAGGATTGTTAACGAACGGTTGAGACAATATGGAATGCGGATGAATTTTTCCAAATCAATAATTGCAACAACAGAAATCGATTTCTTAGGCTACAGAGTCACTGCTTATGGATCAACAATCCTACCAGAGAAAGTAGAAGCTATCAAGGATTACAAAAAACTACGAACAGTGCGTGAACTACGAACAGTGTTAGGAATTGTGAATTGGTATAACATCCATGATATTATCAAATGAAAAGAATGACAGGAACTTGGACGTATTTATTTCAAAATTTCAAACTGAGCCGACGTTTCGATGGGTATTTTCCCTGCTTTTTCAAACGCTGAAAAACAGGCTACATGTCAAAGAGATACAAGAATACTATAAAAAAACATCACCTAGGATGGGAATTTCAAGTGAAAGCTGTTACCCCATAGAAGTAAATGTGACGGTACGTGAAAATAAAACTCCGAAAACGCAGAATTCAAAAACGCTGACAATCTTCATGAAATAAGGATGTAGAAATTTTAAATAGTATTATCATTTATTCAACGACGTGACGATTAAAAATTTCAAAAAGCACTGCCGTGAAGGCAGCAACTTTTGCGCGCATGTTCAATGTAGATGACCGCTTCAGCAACGAATTTGAACGTGCGCGCGTACCAAATTTCAGTTCGATACGATCATAAGTTCTGGAGATATCGGGAAAAAATATGTCAAATTTCGATGTTTTCTTCTCGATATCGTTGATTTTTTCGGTATTACTCGAGAAATACTGATTCAGTCCTGATTAAACTTCACAGCTAGTTTTAAGATGCTGAAAGACAACTTTATGCAAAATTTCGTGATAATCGTGTTATTAGAACAATTTGAAAAAAAAAATTTATATGATTTTCTCATCATATCATCCTCATTAAATTTTGTATGAAACTTCGAACTGTTATTTTCGATGAAGTACTGGATTTCAATTCGATCTGATCTCTATTTTTGGAAATATTGTAAAAATAAAATTTTGAATGGGTATATCTACGGAATCATTGGGCGGATTTTACCCATTCACGAATTCGACCTTCGTAATTAAGCCCCAAACCTACTCTACAAATATCGAGTTTCTAAGTCGTTTCTTCCGGAAGTTATTGTGTTTACGGTCAGCCTAACGGCCGACTGCGTAAACACAATAACTTCCGAAAGAAACAACTTAGAAACTCGATATTTGTAGAGAAGGTTTGGACCTCAATTACGAAGGCCGAATTCGTGAATGGGTAAAATCCACCCAATGATTCCGTAGATATACCCAATCAAAATTTTATTTTTCCAATATTTCCAAAAATACAGATCAGATCGAATTGAAATCCAGTACTTCATCGAAAATAACAGTTCGAAGTTTCATACAGAATTTAATGAGGATGATATGATGAGAAAATCATATAAATTTTTTTTTCAAATTGTTCTAATTACCCGATTATTACGAAATTTTGCATAAAGTTGTCTTTCAGCGTCTTAAAACTAGCTGTGAAGTTTAATCAGGACTGAATCAGTATTTCTCGAGTTATACCGAAAAAATCAACGATATCGAGAAGAAAACCTCGAAATTTGACATATTTTTTCCCGATATCTCCAAAACTTATGATCGTATCGAACTGAAATTTGGTGCATTGCTGTGAAATTAGAAGGTCAAAGCGTGAGTATAATTTTTCTTGGATATGATAAATGGTTTCCGAAAAAAAAATTTTTTTGGAAAAAAATTTCGAAAAAATTTTTTTTTAAAAATAACCAACAATATAATCCTGACGAAATTTGGCTCAAAGTTGCGCGTCGTTGTACTTCACCTAACCGCCAAGTTTGAATCCAATCGCTTAGGTAGTTTCTGAAATAAAAAATAAATAACTTCAAAACTTCAAATGCCTATAACTCCGAAACTATTCGATCGATTTGGCCCATTAACGAACTTAACCGCGGCATTCCAATGCGCGACCTACCCTGAAAGTTTCAAGTTGCTAGCTCACTTCGTTCGACAGTTATCGTGTCTACGGCCGGCCAACCGGCCGGCCGGCCGGCCGGACAGAATCGATTTTGACACCGGATTCATCATCAGTGAGTCCAACCTAGTCGATTGAGACCATTTTCGGCTCAATCATCCAAAATTACAGACATTTGATCAAAACGATAGCACGCTGTTCCCCTAGAACATGCGCGCAAAAAGTAGTTGTTATACTCTAGGCCATATGGAAATATGGGCGGAGAAGGCCGTGTGTTCCCAGTGTCAACAAATGCGTTCAGGAAAACGAAAACAGTCTGAAGTTAAGAAGTACAAAGAATGACAGCGACAGTTGGTACCTGTGAGAAATAACACTGGTTAGGGGAATATATAATCATACCGTAAAAAGCTAGGTGGTCTTAAGGTCGATAGAGCACATTCGAAAAATAAAAACATAGTAATCAATACGAAACTAGTACAACATATATGTATACATTTCTATTAACTATACATTAGGAGTTAAGAGAGGGTTGTACACCAGTCTGAATTAAACTAGTAATCATTGCAGGAAACACAAATTGAACGTTATGAATAATTCAATTAGAAGAGCTACCTTACTGAACGATGATTTATTCAGGCACGAGAATCTCAGACTGGCTGGAGACCTTTTAACTAAAAACAATTAACCTCAGGTATATGATTCACAGAATCATGAAAAAATACACATATTCTTGTATATCTGCTAGACCCTCTAACAAGAATTAAAGATCAAACTCCCACCTTGTTTAGATACAACTTAATCTACAGAATCCTGTGTTTTGACTGTGATGGATGCTTTATTGTCCAAACTGTCAGCACTTAAATAACCATATAAGACAACACAAATATGAATGTAGGACTATTTTGAACAGTCATTCGACGGCCCTGACTTCACATCATTTCAATACTGGACACAATTTTAGATTGGATGATGCAGATATTTTTGAATACAAACCGAATTGCTACAAGCGAAGGATTAGTGAGATTGAAAAATCTGTTAATTTCAGAAGTGATGCCGGCAATCTTAGTCTGGTGTACAACCCTCCTCTGACTCCCAATGTACAGAAAACAGATATGTGTACATATATGTTGTACTAGTTTCGTTCTCACAATGACTACTACTGTTTTCATTATTTAGTTTTTAAATGAGCTCATTTTACCTTAAGACCACCTAGCCATTTACGTTATGATTATATATTTCCCTTAACTAGTATTATCCCCCACAGTGACCAAATGTCGCTGTTATTCTCTGTACTTTTGAACTTGAGACAATTTTCGTGTTCCTGAACGCATTCGTTGACGCTGGAGACACACGACGTTTTCTGCACATATTTCTATATGGCCGAGAATATTTTTACCACTTTTATCGTCACGTCGTTGAAGGGATGATAACACTCAATAAAATTTCGAAGTCCTTATTTTATGAAGATTGTCAGCGTTGATGTATTCTGCGTTTTCTGAGAGAAGAGTTTCTCAGAGTTGTATTTTCACATACCATCACATGAACTACTGTAGCTTACAGCTTTCACTTGAAATTTCCATCCTAGGTAAGGTTTTTTTTATAGTATTCCCTTATTTCTTCGACATGTAGCCTGTTTATTAGAGTTTGAAGAAGGGAGGGAAAATACCCTTCGAAACATTATTATTATTATTATTATTATTATTATTATTATTATTATTAAACGTTGGCTCAGTATGGAATTTTGGAATTAATACGTCCAAATTCCTGTTATTCCTTTTATTCTTAGAAATGATCAACTTCAATCAAATATATTGAAAATGCAACCGTAATGCAAGTAATTTTACAAAAAAATATCAAAATTTCACAAAAGAATGACCATCGATTGGACACCTGAAGCTGAAATTCAGTTCAATGAATGCAAAGAGAGTTTGATGAATGCCACATCATTAACATTTCCGAATCCTGATGGTCACATAGCAGTTCACAGATGCATCTGACGAATCAGTTGGTGCAGTACTATAGCAGTTAGAACCGAGGTTAGAAGTCAGGCTGGAAACCCATTGCATTTTTCTCGAAAAAACTCAATTCAGCTCAAAAAAATTTCAGGAATCTATTTGACTACGAGACAATTCAAGCATTGTTTGGAACCAAAACCATTCACAATATTCACAGACCACAAACCAATAGCTATCGCTTTCAGACAACAAAAAAACGAGAAAGTTTCACCATGACAACTTAGATAGTTACAATATATTCGCCGATTCTTAACAGATAAAAGACATGTAAGAGGAAAATGCAATATTATAGCCTATGCCCGATGAAGTGTAGATGAAGTCGGGTTGATCGATTATGCAGAAATCGAAAAACAACAACAAAATGAGCCAGAGCTAAAAGAATTACGTTCAAACCCGAAGTTACAATTCAAAAAGTACCAGATCGTCTCTTGCAAACAAATTTGGTGTGAAAACATCCGACCATATATTCCCAAAGCATAATTCTGAAAATAAAGGCATTTTCATAATTTGCAGACCGTGGAATTAGCAGTATGAAGCAAATCTCATAGAAAATCATCTGGACAGGAATGTAGCAAGATATTCGGAAATGGGCAAAAACCTGTATAGACTGCCAAACAAACAATGTCACAAGACAAACAAAATATTCCAGGAAGCAGACGACTGATTTAGCATATTACATATCGATATTATTGGACCATTACTACCTTCCAGAAACAAGTACTACTTTTTGACATGTATTGACCGATTCTGTGGAAGTCATACCAATGAAAAACATAAATGCAGATATAGTCGCGAAATTATATTGAAAAATTTCATCGATAGATTTGGGACACCAGCGACAAACGTTCAGGCCAGGGAAGCCAGCTTTTCAAAAATCTAACGGCACTCTACGGAACATCAATGAAGCATACAATACCAGAGCATCCTCAAGCAAATAGAAAAATAGAAAGACTTCAGAGAACTCCTCGAAGCAGGAATCAGAGTCCATAATATCCAAGTTGGACCGAATCGTTACCAACAGTTTTGTTGGGACTGGGGAGTTGTTCGATCAACCAACAGTACCGAGTTCGCAGCAGTTACGCAAACATATGATGCAGCTGAACCCCATAGCGGCATAAGAACTTTCCTGTAGAACAGTTCACATTCATAAAGAACCAATAAACTCCAGTCATGTCTTTTTACGGACCGACAGAGTACCGAAATCCTTGGAGCCACCACAGGAAGGTCCACTCAAGGTTTTTCAACGATTTCAAATGTATCAAGATCGGCTCGAACCTGCCTATATCCTAAGAAACGAGACACCAGACGCGAATGTCACTACCGACGACACCGATAGTGCCATAAGGCAGAACACTGCCGAGGTAACAAAAATAACCAGAATTGCTAGTGTATTTCCTGACTAGCTGCGGCAAAAGGGTAGACCATGACAGTGCGATAAAACAAAGACAGTAACTGTGCGGGTTTAAATGTGGCAATGCTGTAAACTGAAAAAGGGACGGTGCGAGTAGAGGAAGCCACTGTATCGCGCATAAAAAAATTCAGCACAATGACATTCATATTATTTCAAATATTCAACAATAAAATACCAAAGAAGTAAAATATCCATTGATCTCGTATCAATGGATATAACATAACAGTCTTCTTCATAAGCTAAACCATCTAGGTTTGTGGGGAGGTCTCCTCGAGTGGATTCGTGCGTTATTGACCAACAGAACTTTTCGAGTGAGAATTGGCGATGTTTACTCTTCTTCCGAGTGGCATGTTCGCTGTGGCGTTCCTCAGGGATCGGTTCTCGGTCCTATTATATTCCTTCTGTATACTTCTGACCTCCCTGGTTGTTTTTTGTCGAAGTGCTCCATGTACGCAGGTGACACCAAAATCTATAATTTTCCCCTTCTCAATGCCACAATTCTCCAACAGGATCTCGATATACTCGCTGTTTGGTGTCAGGAATGGATACTTCCACTGAACCTGGATAAATGTCACGTATTGCACATAGGCAGAAATAATCCCAAACTTCCATACACAATTGACAATCCTTGCATTTCTTCTGTCACCAGTCAATGTGATTTGGGCTTGACCATATCGAGCGACCTGACTTGGTCAACCCATGTTGCTTCTATTACAGCTAAGGCCCCTCAACTTACCTACCTGGTTCAGAAGTCTTTCCGAGGTTCTGACAAATCTGTTTGTAAACTTTATGAGTCTTTCATACGCCCTATCATGGAGTACGCTGGCCCAGTATGGTGGACTGCCCTTGCTAGTGAGATCAATTCTCTGGAATCTGTCCAGAGGTGGAATACCAGAATACCATATGGACTCGACCGACCTGATTATGAGACCCGTCTCCGACTGAATAACATGACTTCGTTTGCTGATAGACGCGGTAGAGGTGACTAGATATTCTCATACAAATGTATGCACGGACTTTTTGGTTCTGAAGTAGAGGCTTCTTTCCCCAAAAACGTAAATCATCTCCGAGGTCACAATTTCAAATTGAAGAAGGAGAATTTCCGTACTGTTCCCAGACAGATGTTCCTTTCGAACAGAATCTTTTCACCCTGGAACAGTCTTCCCAGTTACCTGTTTCTTAGAATAATTTTCCTTTTTTTTTGTATTCGCTTATCTGTTTGTCTTCACTATAGGGAAGTGTACGTTGAATTTTTCATTCTAAGTGAGCTTATCTGAGTTTATAGGTGTTCAACTATTATTGTATTTTTAATAATAATAATAATAATCTGACATTTTCAACTACTGAAACTGATATGCAAATGAAATTTCCAAAATTGTACTTGCTTGTACTTTATATCGTAGCGAAAAAATTGAAAAATTTTCAGTAGCCGCTACTGAGGAGGAGAGTAGTGTAGAAGCATTTCCCCAAAACTTGGGAATGATCACTCAGCGGTAAATGGCAACAGCGAAACCGCAGTGATCCCACCAGACGGATCAGTGAAGCAAGAAAGGAATCAAATCAAAAGTCAGTCAACCCAGGGGGATGAAGCGACGGTAGGAAAAGTGGAAACGAAGGCATACGTCCCCAACTAGTTTCGTTCTGTCCTTTGATTAGAAAAGGAGATGTCAGAAACGTATGTCGTAGATATGTTCAAATGGATGCTTGACAAGAATTACAGAACATTGATGGAATGACGAATGACATTGATAAATGAAATCATAACTAAGCATAATTTCATAAATGTTTGTTGAAAAGTTATATGTGGTATTTTCTAGACTGTGGCAATAATTGTTGTGATATTAATTAGTATTAATGTGATCTCCATGTGAAGATGAGTTTTTTTTTCGTAGTTCAATGAAAATTTTTTCTTAGGATTCAGCTGATGCCGAGGATAAAATATTTCAACTCATTTCAGCTGCCCTCTTCGAGATATAATGAAACTTTTTTTCCAGAATTCAGATTATGCTTATGATGATGATATTGTGCAGGTGATTAGTTGGTGATTTAATGAGGTTTTTTTCAGGGATTACATGGTGTTCAAGATTAGGGCGCTAGGTGAGATCTGATAAGTTTATGTTTATACAAAGTTCAATTCTATAAATCTTTTTGTCCTTAACGTTATATTAAATTGAGGAAATGGCTTTACTTTCATCTGCTTCATTGTGACAAGATGTTAAGTTTTCTTGCAAATATCCTTCTTGCAAAAATTCATATATCAGCAATTCACTTCTAAGTAATAAAAGAACAAGATTTTTGCGCTTCCCTAAGGACCCTGTTACCCTCAAAACTTGGAAAGATATTTGTGGAATAAGTCCTAGCAAAAATATTACTAATTTTCGCTTGTGTGGTGATTATTTTTCAGTCTCTGATTTCAATAAAGTCACTCTAAATAGTCATCTGAACAAGAAGGCTGTGTCACAATCATCTGAGCTGATTCATTTTCACAATGAACATGACTTTGTTGGGCAATTTCAACCCAAAATTTATTTTCTTAACCATCACCATTTAACGATTCTCATATGATTCAATTACACAATGATCATGACTACTTCAGGCAATTTCAGCCTGAAGATCCAGTCCCAAATGAATCATCACCTTCTAACGATTCATCCACGGCAAATGATTTTAATGACCATAATGATTCAACAAAAGACTAATTTTAAAATCAAGTTCTGTGATGAAATTTTTCTAGCTGACCATGATTATTGAGCTAATTTTGATCTATCAAATTCTCCAGTTGAAAATTTTCTAACTGAACATTCAGTGAATGGCTCAGTTTCTGAACAGCCCTATCCTGAATCTCAATATCACGGGCCTTGTTTTCCTTCATCATTCAGTTCCAAGTATAATCCTAATATTCAAGCTGTGCTTTTTCCTTGAACATCTGCAAGCAATGATGAAGAACAATGTCCCGAATCATACTTCAATAGTTCTACATGTTCCCAGATTGGTTCTGATAATTCAGATCCATATTCGTTTATTCATGAGAACGGAAAGGGATTTCTTAGAAAAGTTGGTCTAGATGAATCAGAATTATCTCCTGACCAAAATATAATGTATGAAATCCATAGAAATGTAACTTCAAAATTGTCTGAATTGAAATCCTTATTACAGAATAAAAAAAAACTTCGAAAAATATGTTTAATGAATGTAGATTTCAGTTAATAGAGGAACACTTAAATAACGTTACTAAAGAGTTCATTAACTCGCAATTTAGAAATTTCGAAGAGTCCCTGCACTCCGTAGATGGACTACTAAGGATAAAGTTTTTGCCCTTTCAATTTATAAGAGGAGTGTATAAATATTTGAGAGCTTTTTTTCAATTACCATCTATCAGAACTCTCAAACATATTTTAAGTTCGGTACCGTTTGATTTTGGACTTATCAAACCTGTCTTGGAACATTTGAAAAGCTGAAAAAGTGGATGAGCTTGATCGATGCTGCATTCTAATGTTCGATGAAATCAATTTAAGTAGTGGTTTGCATTATGAGCCCAAAAAGCATAGAATTTGTGGATTTGTTGAGTTGGGACTAGTTGGTCGAACATCGACTCAATCTAACCATGCTTTAGTTTTCATGATTCGGGGCATCAAAAAACAGTATAAATGCCAGTAGCCTATTTTTTCACTAGAGACACGGTCAAGACTGTTGATCTCGAACAACTCATAATTCTTGTGATTGAAGAACTACAAAAGTTGGGATGAAGGTATGTGCCACTGTATGTGATCAAGGGAATACTAAAAGAGCAGCAATTGCTGCTCTGACTCAGAGTCACACTGACAGCAAACCTTCATCTCACCATTTTGTTGTCAATGGTGATCCTGTTGTGACAATTTTTGATGTCCCTCATCTTTTGAAGAGTACAAGAAATGCTCTCATCAATTGTAGAATTGAATTTTCGAAAGGAAAGTTTGCTATTATGAATCATATTCATGAAGCTTTCCTCACTGACAAAACTAAACGGACGTATAAATGTTTGAACAAATTGAAAGAGAGTGATTTCGATTTTGAGTCAAATGGATTCATGAAAATGGAAGTGAGTGTGGCAGCTAAACAACTAAGCCACACTGTACGGGCTGCTATAAAAACGTTCCATGCCATTGGAAATCTAATCCAAGAAGCGTTGCATACAGCAGAATTTCGCCACATCATGGATAATCTATTTGATTCTCTAAATGGTTATCAATTTAATAACAATAAAGGCAAAAAATTTCTTTATGCATTGTCTGGAATTATGATCGGACATGTTGCGAAAAATTAATCAGTGGAAGTGTGAAGACAGTGGGAAGATTAGGAACAATTTCAAATTTGTTGAGGGTTGACAAATGACTTTGAAGACTGTCATTTTATTGTGGAAAAACTTAAAGGCGAAAGGTTTGAGAGTTTTAAATTTGAGGAATTTGAATCAAGGTCCAGTTGAAAATCAATTTGGGCAAATAAGGCAACATGGAGTATTCAATACCAATCCCAGCTGTATTCAGTTCGTACCAGCTTTAAAAGCAGTAATGATTAATATCTCGAGTGCTCCGATAAATAGAAATTCAAATTGTGATGCAGATTTCTGTGAGCTATAAGGAAATTTTGGGGAATTTATAGAAAAATATTCGGGGGATGTTCAAAATTTTGATGAGGATCAAAATTTGCTAGAAGATTTGTCTGATGATGTTGATAATATTTCGCAAGAAAATTTATACCTTATGTATTTTGAGAAAACTAAAAACTGAGTACCATGAATGTCATAGAAGTTTAAATTCAGAAATTGTATCGAATGAACATTTATACGTCATGTTTAAAAAAAACGATGACACCAAAAGACTCAACTATGCCGTCCAAGAATTGAGAAACTTCGTTGAATTAGTACATGAAAAATTTTATAATTTTCTTGCTAAAACTGAAGTATTTGGGGTATTGAGACTAAATTTCTGCAGAAATATGGTGAGGAATTTTCAAGATTTAAATTTTGCCAAAAGCACAGTGCCTACAAGGACATTTCAGATTCTTTGATAAATGATGTGATAGTGCGAACATATTTTCTGAACAATATACAAATTTGTATTCATTTAGAGAAAGTTGTTTTTTAGTGTGTATATTTTTGGTAGAGATTTGTTGTTGCTGATGCATATATTTTATATATTTCGTTGATTTGTTTTTAATTCATCCTTGTTGGTTCGATTTGAATCTATTTTCGTTGATCTATTATACTTTGTGGATTTCTATAGTGTATATATTTTCGGTAGAGGTTTGTTGTTGCTGATTTATATATTTTATATATTTCGTTGATTCGTTTCCAAATTTATCCTTGTTGGTTCGATGAAAATCTATTTTTTGTGATCTATCATGCTTTGTTGATTTTTGTAGTGTGTATATTTTTTGGTAGAGATCCTCAATCTAAATGGCAATAGGGGTTGAGTGATACGTCATTCGAAAGAACATTTTATTTTCTACAATTCGGCACCATGATTAGACATTATTCCTACAAGTGTTTTAATAACGTTGAAGCAAAGACTTTTATTGAAACATGTTTTTTTAGGTTAGTTAATTATTTTAATACTCCAATAAATCATTTTACTAACCTATTTACTTACTGTTTTTTGACATGACAATAAAGAGAACAGGTGCATCTATCACTGAAAGTGTTTATCGATCTGATAAATTTTTTTGGTCATGAAAGATAAACATTATATTTGTTTTCCTTTTATTTTCGTTTGCAATAAAATTCGTCTCAATATAATTTGATGATATGATCCGAAATTAAAAATATTATTTAGTGAACTTTATTCCTAACAGTCAATATCACAAGATATTCAAATCAGTTCAAATTTATTACGATAATATAATTTGTGTGTTATTGTTAGTGACTATGGTATATACGCTCAGGCGAAGAATTGAATTGATTTTATTTTATGGTGAGCAAGGAAGATGCGCAAGGAGAATTTATTATTATACAAGAAGATATTGACTGGTAGGATAGTTCACAAAATAATATTTTAAATTTCGGATCATATCATCTGTATCAACTGTATTGAGACAAATTCCATTGCAAACGAAAATAAAAAAATTCAAATGTTTACCTTTCATGACCAAAAGAATTCATCGGATTGATAAACACTTTCCGTGATGAATGTACCTGTTCTCTTTATGGCCACGTCAAGAAACAGTAAGTCAGTAGGTAAGTGAAATGATTTATTGGTTTATTAAAACAATTTACTAACCTATAAAAAATATATACCAATACAAATCTTAGCTTTAACGTAATTAAAACACTGAAAGCAATAATGTCTAATAATGAGTAATTGACAATCTTCAAATAACCCTAACGTGGCAACGCAGCACTCGAATTTAAAAAAATTGGTGCCAAAATGTAGAAAATAAAAAGTTCTTTCAAATGACATATCACTTCCCCTACACCTTATTGCCATTTAAGATTTTTCAGAGGGAAGTTCTGCGGGGTAGGGGGTTGATAGACACAAAGTGATTTCTACATAAACATTGTTCCCCCTCGAAAATAAAATTGACGTGTCCTATCGACTTTATAAAAACCTAACCCGTTTCGAGATAATAGGGGTGGGAAGTCAAATTGACACCCCTTATATATATATATATATATATATTATGTGTCGTTTATTTGATTATAAATTCATCCTCGATAGTTTAATTGAAATCCATTTTTGTTGATTTATTATGCTTTGTGGACCAAATAACATGATAATAATATTTTTTCAGGACTGACTGCCAACTCTGAGGTATTCGATATATACCTGGTTCCAGACATTTGTACCTGAACCGACTGAACACACTATGATTGTATTAAGTGTTGTGATATTCTGATTTTATTTTTATGACTATAGTTTGTTGACTGTTATATGGATTATAGCACGTGAATATTTAACTGAGTATTCTTTTAGGGGCGACAAGGGATATACCCTATCAAGATCTATCCCAGCAAGATTGATCAGTATTATTTATATTTGAAATATATTTCAATATTCATCTTCCATCATTTCATATGTGAAATTGATACTATTTTAATTTTTCAGACGGTAATCACCTATATCGATGGATTACACTTGATTTTGACTGCCTGTTGTGACTGGATGCTTTTTGCCCTACCTAGACAAAAAAAATTTCAAAAAGCACTGCCGTGGAGGCAGCAACTTTTGCGCGCATGTTCAATGTAGATGACCGCTTCAGAAACGAATTTGAACGTGCGCGCAAAAGCTGCTGCCTTCACGGCAGTGCTTTTTGAAATTTTTTTCTGATAAATTACTGGATTTCAATTCGATCTGATCTGTATTTTTGGAAATATTGGAAAAATATAATTTTGATTGGGTATATCTACAGAATCATTGGGTGGATTTTACCCATTCACGAATTCGGCCTTCGTAATTAAGGTCCAAACCTTCTCTACAAATATCGAGTTTCTAAGTTGTTTCTTTCGGAAGTTATTGTGTTTACGCAGTCGGCCCCAATCAAAATTTTATTTTTCCAATATTTCCAAAAATACATTTCAGATCGAATTGAAATCCAGTACTTAATCGAAAATAACAGTTCGAAGTTTCATACAGAATTTAATGAGGATGATATGATGAGAAAATCATAGAAATTTTTTTTTTCAAATTGTTCTAATAACACGATTATCACGAAATTTTGCATAAAGTTGTCTTTTAGCATCTTAAAACTAGCTGTGAAGTTTAATCAGGACTGAATCAGTATTTCTCGAGTTATACCGAAAAAATCAACGATATCGAGAAGAAAACCTCGAAATTTTACATATTTTTTCCCGATATCTCCAAAACTTATGATCGTATCGAACTGAAATTAGCTACACTGCTGTGAAATTAGAAGGTCAAAGTGTGAGTACAATTTTTTTTGGATATGATGAATGGTTTCCGAAAAAAAAATTTTTTTGTAAAAAAATTTCGAAAAAAATTTTTTTTTTAAATTACTGACAATATGATCCTGACAAAATTTGGCTCAAAGTTGCGCGTTGTTGTACTTCATCTAACTGCCAAGTTTGAATCCAATCACTCGGGTAGTTTTTGAAATAAAAAATAAATAACTTCAAAATTTCAAATGCCTATAACTCCGAAACTATTCGATCGATTTGGCCCATTAACGAACTTAACCGCGGCATTTCGATGCGCAACCTATGCTGAAAGTTTCAAGTTGCTAGCTTGCTTCTGTCGACAGTTATCGTGTCTACGGCCGGCCGGACAGAATCAATTTTGACACAGGATTCGTCATCAGTGAGTCCAACCTAGTCGATTGAGACCATTTTCGGCTCAATCATCCAAAATTACAGACATTTGGACAAAACTATAGCACGCTGTTCCCCTAGAACATGCGCGCAAAAACAGTGTCATTGTGTTTCAGTGACGAGACAATTCTGGTCCTGGTAATAAATGAAAGACTGTCGTGAATAAGTGTTCACCCCATAAATATCCTTCTATCCATATTTCATGAACAAAGTGTAATTCTCATTTTATTGAATGATTGTTGGGGAATTTGGTAGTTACACCTCAAAGAACTTGAAATAACTCAAACCAAATTCCAAAAGTGTAAGACCTATGGTTGGTCAAAAATTTTGTCAGTTGTCTGTCATGGTTTTTGGTTTCTATAGAGGAATATTCTATTTATTCGTTTCAGAAAACTGCAACCTAAATTATATTCACATTTGATAAGGTGTGAGACAAATATTCTTTTATTCTTTCGACGACGGAATCTTTGAAATGTATGGAAAATGTAATCAGTATTTATTCAAGGAATTCAGATTATTTTATGTTTAAGTAGTTTTTTCAACTAGATTTTGAATAGTATTTTGACTGAGATATGTTTTGGTTACCAATTTTGCACATGCAGATATTCCAGATGTAGGTGTGAAAAAAACGAACATACTGAAGCCTTATATTTTGGTAGATATAACTTGTTGGAAAATATATTATAATTACATACAATTTTAAAAATGATGTAAATAAAGAAAGAATTGTTTATAATGCTTTGTTTCATTTTTGAAGAACGTTTCCTTTCGAATCATAATTACTAAGTTTAGAACACGGAATAATAAAAATTTTGAAAAATTGACGATACAAATATTTGCATATTGTAAATAATAAATATTACCACAGAACATTTAAGCGCAGAACACCATCAAGATTCTATCGTAAAATGACATATAATTTAGCAAGCGGACACGCCCTAGCACCATACTGGAATATTCCCAACAATTTTTTTTGGCAGGAGAAATGTCATAAATGTTGCCCACAGTTTACAAGTTTACTTCTCATAAATAACATAATCACAAGGACGAATATCCGTCGATAAATCAACAAATATTCCCCCTTGATCAGAGCTAATCACCCAATCAACCAAAACACCTACACCGAAGAAGCGGATCCAAGTAGAATGACAACAGCTGTTTCACAATTGTTATTGATCGTCAGGTCAACTTAACTTGGATAAACCGCAGAGAGTTCTCTCGATACTTGTTACCTTTCAGAAGGATCGCTGCAGTATACAACTTACAGCGCGCCATCTGCCAGGAGCATCTTGCGAGTCTCACCTTCGAGTGCAGAATACCTTGATCGATGTGTGTGACGTTCATCCTTTTGTCGCATCAGGTCGCTGTAACTGCGATATTGCAGCTTTACAAACAACCGATCAACATTGGAAACACTCGGTTCATGTGGATTCCCACAAGACGAAAACGTCCAACATCTAACAAAGATCTTTACTTCTTATATTTGATGTTCTGTGAGTCTACCTATAGAGAGTATCGAAGTGCTTGCGTACTGCCACGGTGGTGCAGTGGGTTGATAACCCGCTTGTGAAACCGGAGGTACTGGGTTCGAATCTCGGCGAGGTTATGGATGTTGTGTTAAGTTTGTGGTGTAGGTAAATGTTTGCGTGTCTATAAATAAAAAGTCTCTATTTTGAATGAATCTGAATGCATGTCAATGTATAAATGTAAAAAATTGAAAGCTTGTCTAAATGGCCATAGTAGCCGAGGACACTTAAAGGAATGAATGAATGAAGTGCCTGCGTGTTAAGAGCAAACATTATCACGTGTTGGTGTATTACGGCCCGGCAACACAGCAAGTTTAATTAAACTTCGTTAATATCTCTAGGTCAATATACCTTTTCGTTTGAAGAATTCAAAAGTGTCCGTAGGCTCATTTCTTGAACATTTCGAAAAGTAAGGCATGCCGTAGGACCATCCGTCCGTTAAGCAGTTCACTGTCGGTTTATTTGGGTACTTGAAGCTTTCGAACTATCGAGACTAGTACGCGCCCAGATCTACCTAGCGATAGATCAATCTTTACTGTAGATCTACTTAAACGATACCTACGTAGGAAGCGCCCAGATTTACCTAGCGATAGATTTGCGTTTTTGAGTAGATTAATTGAATAGTTGACTGAATTATTAAAAACGAAGCACACTGTTTATAAATTTACAAAAAATCAGTAGCTAATGTAAAATTCGATCACAGTTATCGTCTATCCTCGAACTGAATTTTGACCAAATCGTGTATGTATTTTTGTGAATATTGAAATGATGAAATTTCAAATGCGTTCATCTACTGAACCGTTTGGCGGATTTTGTTCATTCCGAACTTAACCTTCGAATTCAAACTTTAAACCTGCCCTGAAAATTTCGACTGTCTAAGTCATTCCTTCGCAAAGTTATCGCGAACGCATTTGAAATTCCATCATCTCAATATTCACAAAAATACAGACACGATTTAGTCAAAATTCAGTTTGAGGATAGACCCTAACCGTGGCTCCACATGCAAACATAAAATTGACTATAAAATGAAAATTCAATTTCTCAAAACGACACCAATAATACTAAATAGATATATCTACGCATGAAAAATTCATATTTCAACATTGAACAACGTTAAAAAAAATTTCTTGGATAAAATCCGAAAATGTTCACTATTCCAATTCAATATTCACTAAACATATGCATGTGCATTTTACAGGAATTTCCAATGTCTCAAATTTACTGAATTTCAATATTTCTAGTACATCACTCTTCGACCGAGAATCACCAAAGCATGAAGTAATATTCATTTTTTAAAGGAATTACGGTATTATGAACATTTAAATTTTCTGTTTCATTAATGGAGATGACCAATTCATAATTGACATATTAAAATATGATTGAGTAACCAAGATATCATGTTTTCCAAACAGGACAAATGCAAAACTGCATATTGAAGTAATTTTTTATTTATCGATTATTGACAATGATAATAAAGTATAGTTCAATAGAATACATTGGGTGATACACAAAAATTCAAAAAAAAAGATAATTGAATGAATGAGTTCAAGTAAACTTGTTCATTAGAGAAGTGTGTCAGAGGTTTATGTGAAGAATTCATCAGTTGATAGACTTCATCAGATATGTTGCATATTACGATTCAAGAAGTTTCACATTGTTTTCAAACAATATCTGCATAAGCCTCTATATACCATCTTCTATCTTGATGTTGTTGGTGCAACTTCATTTGTAATTTTTCTCAAAATAGTTTCAGAAAATGGCAGATATCCTGTGAACTACACGAAATTATCAAGATTACCTTGCAGAATAGATACATTTCACTTCAGAATATTTCATCTCATCTCATATAACGCATACATTAGAAATTATACCCATATACAGAAAAATTAGTAGTTACTTGAAGGTGGTATGAATTTCAACTTAAAAAAGCTTGATTCTCACTATACATTCTGTAACCTTCCCATTTTATCTAGGAAAAATATTATAAGGTGTAAATTAATTGATGTATCCTTCCCGGTTATGTTCCATCCCCATGCCATTTTTGCCAACCAAATTTTGATGTAGCAATATGGAACGGATACATGAGTGTTACGGAACATATACTGAGGCTCAACCTTACCTGCCTATTGTGTATATAAAATTTCATACGTTTCTTGATAATGTGATCTTCTTACTCACTATCATTTTTATTATCAATTGACATCAAATGTTACATCGACTTGTGATTTTTGAAGATCAACCTCTTGCGAATAGTAAGAATCTATTGAATATTCCTGTTTCATTCACAATTATGAATAAATATACCAGGGGTACAGTATCATACAGTCTTGTCCTACACCAGCTGTATATTATTGAAACCATCTATAGATTACATAGTATTTCTGCAATTTCCACTTCTCAAAATCTATTGAGTTCACTTTTTTTTTCATAATGATGATAGTCCATCTTCTACAAAGTATGCTTGATTAAACCTAGGAATGTGATACATAAATTTGCCATAATCAAGTTTCCAATTTATCAGAACATTAGATATGATCCATATCACCACTCACCATAAAACTTAAATGGTTCAACATACATGAATTCTCAGGGGGAGGATAGTGACATTTTTGAGAGATTCATAAAACATTCTACAGTCCTTTAAAGGCTTTCTTCCTTTGTATATGCTTAATACTTGGATGGCATAACACTTCAACAACATGACCTCACATATCTCAAAACTGCAAAAATATCATACTTGATGCATTTGCTTGAGGAAAATAACATAATAATGTATACCTTTGACGTCGAGTTAATCTCCAACTGATTCTTATCGTAGCCTTGAACCCATTCTAAACATTCTTCACTTTATGACTTCAATGATACAGAAACTTTCCAATGTCCAGTTCATTTAAAATATCTGACTCACCTGAAAATAAATATTTCCTCATGATATTCAGGTTGGAAAAACCTGTGATAAGTTAAAGTATCTTCAATTGTAGGTAATACTTACTGTTTCCTCTCGTGAATGTAGCATAAGGTTATAATAACTTGCTAAAATTATACCGATAACTCGACTTTTTCTTGAAAAAGTCATTGTTAGAGTTGGAATTAGGCAGTATTGACCATGATTGATACTTCTAAATGCATTTCCATTCGTTACTAACTTTATTTTCGTCAATTTCAATGTAGCTTCCACATAGGATGCTATTTTGACGGCGAATTAGAATTGATGTTAATGACAATTGACATAAACATAACGCTGGTTCGACTTGAAAATATTGACGGAAGTACCCGATCTTTGCCGACGGTCAAAGCCTACGATGCTTAAGTTTTCGGCGAAATCGACAGAAATTCGAGGTTCGACGTTGCCATATATTCACTGTCGCAAGAAATTCTACCTCCAAAGCGAGCCCGAAAGCGGCGGAGATAGCCGATCTCGGCCGAGTCCACAGAAAAATATGAAATGGACAATTTTTACCGGATTTTCTTAGAAATGTCACTTTTTTCCATCATTCCTGCAAGAATACGAAAGTGGGAATCAAAAAAAGAGGCCCGCTACGCCACAATTTCGTCTTTCGTCTTTCTGTTCGTACCAAAAAACTCTACCTAGCTTGAACCCAGCGACCAAATGCTTTCCTGTGGTTTTGCACCTTTGGGAAATATCGATATTTTCGTTATTGTTCGGGAATTTTTTAAAAGTATCTCTCGATTTTTCCGCGATGAAAGATCAAAAGTACGGGAAAGTTCGAAATTTCCTCTTTCTAATCACGTTCAGATATCACACCAAGACTCCCCGGAAATATCAGAAAAACTCTCACGAACATAACCCTTTCTTAGCAAAAGTTTTTCTTGATCTCCTGCAGTGGTTTCGGCGGTGTTGCCTGTAACGCGTTTAGTATTATAGATTATTCAGGTCTATGGACGTATGGTATGTTTCGAAGAAATCGCGCGCAAAATTCGAGTTATCTCTTCGGTATTTGAATGATGCCTGATGCTCTTTGAACTTTATTTTGCGATCTTTCAACCTGTTGGACCTAAAGAGACGCATTCTTGACAATTCAATTCATAAACTATTGCATGATCGAGTTTGTTGTGTTTATTTTGGCAATAAAAATAAATTCGAATTCTTAAATGACGGTATGATGGCAATTTTCATATTAATTTTAGCAATCTTATTACTAATTAGAAGTTCAGCAATTTATTCTATTCAATGTAAAAAAATCTGTTGAAATTCATCAACTCTCAGCTAATGAATATATAACATGCGGACATTTTGATTGGAATTGAATGGCACTCTACGAGACTTTCGAGACTCTCGTACGAGACTGAAGGGTTGTTCTGAACAGCCCTTGGTTTCTTGAGGCAAGCTTGGTTGGTTTTTTTGGTATTCGAACTTGAAACTGGTCACTTCGCAAGGAACTTTCAGGATAATTTTTTTAAATTTTATGAATTTTCACTACGATGGAGGTAAATCAATAATATTCAGAAATATTAAAATGATTTCATTCAAGATAATCGTCCTGTCGTTTATGTTAGTATTATCCAATATATTCCGAGTTAGATTTTGTACATTTTCTTAGGATTACACACTGTTGACGTGTGCCTACTGCTCACAGGTCTGTGGTCCTCTGAATGTGATAATAAATGGTCAGGTAACACGGAAACACGACTGCCTGAAAGAATATAATAGCCTGAAAATAAATTATGCGAAAAAATATCAAAGGTGACCAGCAGGCTTCTGGCAAATGTTTGTCGCGGGGTTCTGGCAAATATTTGCATCAGGTTTCGGAAAGATGTTTACTGCCTAATGTCAGAGAAT
Organism: Myrrha octodecimguttata; assembly: GCA_958510865.1. Taxonomy (NCBI): domain Eukaryota; kingdom Metazoa; phylum Arthropoda; class Insecta; order Coleoptera; family Coccinellidae; genus Myrrha; species Myrrha octodecimguttata. The sequence goes on along the minus strand of OY294061.1, from coordinate 20,396,321 downwards.
TTCGATTCGGTGAAAATCCTACAAATAATGTGGCAGTTGATTCTATTTGCACCTGCGCCATCGAATGTATGGAAGGAAGATTGTATTAGACTTATTATCTCGATGAACAGAGACAACCTAGATGAATTCAATTCTCCAAACTTTAGGAAAAAAAGGTATGAGAATTGATCAATATTGAAGGATACATTTCGGACGTAGTAAAACTGGAATCTCATCTAATTAAAATGTAGAAATCTGAAGAAAACGTACAATAAAGTTATAATTGAGAATGATGAAAGTGGAAACGGCAATATACAATTGCGAATTTTTGATGACTTCAAAGACATTTATTTCAAAGGTTCACGTTTCGAACTTCTTCCTGCAGCTCCATCCACTGGTACTACTTTCAAGAGACAAGTAATGAACGAAAAATCTGTGCATAAAAAAATGGTGGCCCTATTGTGAATTCACAATCGGAGGACGAAAAAGAAAAAAATCTTTCACTGCTGAGGAGATCGAAAATAGAAGGCAGAAAATACATGAGGAGAGAATGGAACTGAAAAAGGAAATATTTGGGTAGTTAACAGAACATTTTAGTAGACACTTATCAGTTATTTGTTGAAATATGAATTATTTTGTACTGTGATTTGTGATGCATTTTATCTCCAACGCCATATATACTTATTTTTGAAGGTTTTCTTTCGTATTGGGATAGTTGCACACTGGAAACTATCCTCAAATATTCCTAAGTTTATATCGTTATTTAAATATGCTTTTTTCGGCTACCTCGATCATCATGAGTTTGTAATCGAAGGCAATATATTATGATACTGTCGTGATTCGCTGAAATATTTTGCGGAAGTCAATAGTGTCTAGCCGCTCTGAGGGAGTGTATGTATTTTTATCTTTTTTTTGATTCAATTGAATGTAACTTTTTATTTTTTGTGTACCTTGGATTTTTTGTCACAAAAACAGTAATTACTTTTTTGTGACTGAATTTTTATTCATATGTGCATATCCTCTTTCTTCTCTTATTTTCAAGACGGTAATCTTATTTTTCTGTATTTATTTTAATCGAGTTCACCTGGGAAATGAAGTTTTCCGTAATGCGACTGCTGTAAATATTGTTGATTTGCTTTGAGCATTTTTTTAATACATGCTCAATGTAATAGTTGAAATTATAGTGTTTTTCTATATCTATGTTTATTCATTAGCTTACTTGAATTCCTTGCATGATGTCACCAGATTCACAGTTTATACCTGATTTTACCGATTACCATTTATGGTTTATACTCTATTTAAGTTATTCAATTCAATATCAAATTTCAGGCTTCCAATATATTTTGAAGAAACGGAAAAATTTCATTCATAGGACATCTCTCTCGTACGAAAAAATTTTTCCAGTCTCATTAATTTTACTGTACATAAATCTCACATTTGTGTCCTGCTTCACAAAAAAAATTATTCTCGAACATTATATGCTTCGGAACTGACGGCTCCCCGAAGAAAATCGGGGAGATTCTAGAAAAAATCACCCGGAATCCCATACAGAAGCGATAGAAGAAAATAAACTCGATTGTAGTGAAAAACCGAAGACAGTTACAAGCAATCTACGGAAGAGATTGTTGAGAGCTTCTGAAATTCAAGTTCTTCTTGAAAATATCGTGAAAGAAAAAAGACAGATACCGCATCAATGAGAACATAAACAAATTGTGCAGCACAAAAGTGTTCAGGCGCCGTTTTTTCCGACATAGAAACTTGTTACGTGTATCGTCAAAGCTGGCCTTATTTCAAGGTTACTTGGAAGATGGAGAAATCGATACAGATTCTGATGATGATGCAGACTTATTTGACAATTATGAAAAGGAACTGCCAACAGGAAGACACTGTTTCCAAGATAAAGATGGAACTTTTTTCAATGGAAAACAAAGTCCCAGAACAGTCAAACACAAACTCATACGTGCTCACATAAATCGAATGTAATTATCTTTGATGCAAGTGATATGGTGGATTTTCATCATAGTACCCACTCACATTTTTAATAATTCAGTACATAATCGCCTTTCTTTGCATATTTTGTAATAAAATATTCATAATTCACATTTTTCGTTTTTTTTTTGTACTACTTGTCCTATACATCCGTTTTGTATCTGTTTTTCAACTGAATTTGTATATCTTCATGTACCGTACTACTTCGAGCATCTTAGGATTACTTCGTAAACCTTCACGAATCTATTGAAGCTAACGATATGATTGTTGTTTCAGTTCAACCAATATGTCCAACCTGGACAGTTGTCTTGAAGTGATGAAGTCAATGTTGGTTTTCTTCATCACAGCAAATGATGAAAACATAATTGGTGATGGTCTGAAAACATATTGCTTGGCTATACGAAAAATCAATGAAGAATGAAAACATGCCACGACAACTGGTGTACTTCACATACAATGAATCCCAGTAAATCAACCAATTTCCATATAATACTTTAACTCCAACAAATTTCAATGCGAATTCTACTCGTGCCCAACACATCGAAATAACACTAGCATATCGATATTTATCACACTTTAGTAGGCTAAATGGAATATATATTATACCAATCTTGCTATATTACAACCTGAATTCTAATAACCTTTGAACTGTTAAGATATTAATCCACTAATAATTACTATGTTTGAAGCACAAGTCATGTTATTTTTGTCCCTTTGGCTCCTCAGAATTTCTACTGATGTCATCACTCAGACGCTATATACAGTTTCTACATATGAACAATAAATGTTCATTATCTATACGTTCTTGCTTTCTCAACGCTTGTGTCTCTAAGATACTACAAGCTTTTCCACACAAGTCAAAGTTGAGGCACCTACCCAACATTTGTCCTTCTAGCCTCAAGAAAAACCACCAACGAACTCTGGATTTACGACTCATTGGACAACACAACCAGCAACAACAGCCGTCAGAGTTTCAATTCAGCGGCCCCTTCCAATATTGAACACCCACCGACTTCTGGATTCACAACCCATTGGCCCACACAACCACCAAAAACAGCGGTTTAAGTTATAACCCAACGGCTTCAACCAACATTAAACCACCCCCGACCTCTGGATTTACGACCCATTGGCCACCACAACCACCAACAACAGCCGATAGAGTTATAACCCACCTGCCCCAAACAACATCAAACCACCACCGATCTCTGGATTTACGACTCATTGGCCAACACAACCACCAACAACAGCAATTAGAGAAAAAACCTAGCGGCACCAACCAACATTACCAGCACTGACCTCTGGATTTACAACCCATTGGCCAACACAAACATCGTCAACGATCCCAAGATTCATTGGCCCTAACAAGCACTTACACCTACATACAAGTAGAATGCGATGGAAATACTTCAACGACGAAGTATATCGGGACATTGATGATCTACATGGCAAGTTGCAGCCCCTTATCGACCTAACAAACCACCAATCTAATATATTGATATCTACAATGGCAACGCTGAATCCAACGGAGAAAAAATTTGATCAGAAACTGGAAAACTTCCGGCGAAAATTCAACCAAGGAATATCCATCATAAAGATGCAAAAGCGGAATAAATCAAGGGATGAAGCAACCTTAAACCTCGAAGCGTTATCAAATTTCCAACTGGCAAATACCTACCTTGCTGAAGTTAGCAGGAACTACGAAAAATAAATAAAAGTCTACCACTCTCAAAGACATATTACAGAGTTCATGATACCCTCAACGCTACGAAAGATAATAAGGGACGTTGAAATGAAGTTACCATTTGACCTGAATATTCTGACGTATCCAATATGGAAAATGGAAACAGAGATTGCCTGTACATAAATGCTTACCTACATGTAGCTCGAAGAAGGCGGTACAACTCAATGAATATCACCGCTATACCAGCAGAAGGCAGGATTCATCATTCATCGAGCCAATACTATCTACTCCATTTCTAGGAGTTGAGTACAATACGCAAAAGTAGTCCGAGCTAATAGAACAAGATCACTTGCAAACAATACAGATCGCTATGAGTTCTTATTTGTGCAACCAAAGCATAGTCAGAAGCATGGACAAACAGCCAACTGTGATTTCATCTATTAAGATGAAATATATAAACACAATCATCAAACCACCTGCCCTTCAACAAGTATGCAGCATATTATAGAGAAAACTGAATAATCCGAACTCTTGGATGTTCATAGCAGATAAACAGTGAGAGAATTTCAATCATATGTGCCAGAGAAAAAAAAGAAATCAGCATCCATGGCATAGGAATGATACACATATCCCAACACTGTCCAATACAAACAGACCGAAGTATTCTGAGAGCTAATTCCTTCAATGAAAAGAATGTCATTACCTCGTATATCCATCAGATGAAACTGAATTCCTCAATAACAAAACATATTTCGTTTCATCGAATTGAACTTGAACCAGAAATGGAAATATCTGCTACAATAAATAAACTACTACTGGAAGAAACCGACCTACCGACCGAAATTACAATTGGAAGCGTGCGAACCTCCATTCGACATTTAATTTCAACCTAAAAAGGATAAGGACACAAAGGAGCGCCGACCCTCGCTGAAGCATCGCCTGGAGCATAGTATGGCACCGGGGATCTTCTATCATACGTCTTAGTATCATTTTGAAAATGATATCATTTGAATGATGAATTTTTAGAGGTATTTGAATAGTTTGTACATATTTTATTGGATTTCTGTCTAATTGTGGCTAAATACACCAACCTATTTGCATCCGTTGACAAATAAATTATGTGTGATTTGAATTTTTCATGAATTTTTTCAGTATGAACTTGATTATGTTCATGAGTATTTATTTCATTTCTGCTGAATTGTAAATAAATACATGAATGAATGCAAACACGTTCGTATTTTTGATTTGTGGATGGTTTGAGAGGATTTTGCATTAAATATTTCAGGTTTTTATCCACAATAGTGTTAAACCAGTTATGTGAGTCATTAGTCATTCAGGTTTAGATACTTTACGTCGACCTCTGGAGTTCCTCAGGACTCCAACATTGGACCGCTACTTTTTATAATATATATTAAAGACATAATAAAATGTTTCAAAACAATAAAACATGCAAAATTTTGCTTTTCGCTGACGATCTTGAAGTTTATTATAGAATTAAAAAGGAGCGGGACTACTTACTTCTGCAACAAGATCTAGAGAATTTCATTGAGTTCTGTGAGATGGGAGGTCTTTATTGAATCGAACTAAATGTCATGTGTTATCCTTCACTAGAAATAAAAATGTTACTCACTCTCTTAACCAACTAGATGGAGTAAATCTGGTGCGGTCATCTCATGTGAAAGATTTGAGGGTTACATTTGACAGTAAACTTAAGTTCAATACACACATTGATTGTCTTGTGACCTCTTGTAATGTTATACTGGGATATTAAGATAAAGTAGAATGTTTGACAATTATCGAACCATATTATCCCTTTATTATTCTTATGCCTTCAGCAAGTTGAACTTCGCATCAGTCGTGTGGTATCCATAGTATGCGGTTTTTATCGATCGCCTTGAGAATATTCAAGGTAGGTTTTTGCGTTTCTTGGGATATAAGTGTAATTTATGTTTGACTAGAGGAGTTCCAGATAACCACAGTCGTATTTATTTAAGTCGAGTTCACTTGGGAAATAAAGTTTTCTGTAATTCGACTGTTGTAAATATTGTTGATTTGTTTTGAGCATTTTTTCAGTACATGCTGAATGTTATAGTTGAAATTATAGTGTTTTTCTATATCTATGTTTATTCATTAGCTTACTTGAATTCCTTGCATGATGTCACCAGATTCAAAGTTTATCCCTGATTTTACCGATTACCATTTATGGTTTATACTCTATTTAAGTTATTCAAATCGATATCAAATTTCAGGCTTCCAATATATTTTGAAGAAACGGAAAAATTTTATTTATAGGACATCTCTCTCGTACGAAAAAAATTTTCCAGCCTCATTGATTTTACTATACATAAATCTCAGAGTTGTGTCCTCCTTCACAAAAAGAATTATTCTCGAACATTATATGGTTCGTAACTGACGGCTCCCCGAAGAAAATCGGGGAGATTCTAGAAAAAATCACCCGGAATCCCATACAGAAGCGATAGAAGAAAATAAACTCGATTGTAGTGAAAAACCGAAGACAGTTACAAGCAATCTACGGAAGAGTTTGTTGAAGAGCTTCTGAAATTCAAGTTCTTCTTGAAGATATCGTGAAAGGAAAAAAAGACAGATACCGCATCAATGAGAACATAAACAAATTGTGCAGCACAAAAGTGTTCAGGCGCCGTTTTTTTCCGACATAGAAACTTGTCTCGTGTAACGTCAAACCTGGCCTTATTTCAAGGTTACTTGGAAGATGGAGAAATCGATACAGATTCTGATGATGATGCGGTCTTATTTGAAAATTATGAAAAGGAACTCCCTACAGGAAGACACTGTTTCCAAGATAAAGATGGAACTTTTTTCAATGGAAAACAAAGTCCCAGAACAGTCAAACACAAACTCATACGTGCCCACATAAATCGAATGTAATTATCTTTGGAGCGATTGTGACATGGTGGCTTTTCATCATAGCACCCACTCACATTTTTAATAATTCAGTACATAATCGCTTTTCTTTGCATATTTCGAAATAAAATATCCATATGAAATCAAATTTCGGTCAAGGAACAACTTTAGAAAGGAAACTATTCTTTCAGCAACGTTTCGGCCCTTTATTGGGTCTTCTTCAGGCTAAAAATAATACAAAAATAAAAGTTAACAATAAAATGAATATAAAATTACAATTTGAGCCATACAGACAACAAACAGGTCAGCAAGAACAAAATATCAAGAAAGAATCGTCAATACAACACATAAATTCAAAAGCTCAGTAAAACAGATCTCAAATAAAAACAATTAAATAGGTACTTATTTTTGACATCCCAGAAAGATACACTACACTTATCTGATAGACTCACCGTCAGAATGATAAAACCTTAAATGAACTTTCACATGGAGAAAGTCCGTGTTGGAAAATAAACGCCAACATAACCACCAACAACAGCCATTAGAGAAAAAACCTAGCGGCCCCAACCAACATTACCAGCACCGACCTCTGGATTTACAACCCATTGGCCAACACAAACATCTTCAACTATCCCAAGATTAATTGGCCCTAACAAGCACTTACACCTACATACAAGTAGAATGCGATGGAAATAATTCAACGGCGAAGTATATCGTGACATTGATGATCTACATGGCAATTTGCAGCCCCTTATCGACCTAACAAACCACCAATCTAAAATATTGATATCTACAATGGCAACGCTGAATCCAACAGAGAAAAAATTTGATCAGAAACTGGAAACCTTCCGGCGAAAATTAAACCAAGGAATATCCATCATGAAGATGCAAAGGCCGAATAATTCAAGGGATGAATCAACCGTAAACCTCCAAGCGTTAGCAAATTTCCAACTGGCAAATACCTACCTTGCTGAAGTTAGCAGAAAATATGAAAAATCAATGAAAGTCTACCACTCTCAAAGACATATTACAGAGTTAATGATACCCTCAACGCTACGAAAGATAAAAAGGGACGTTGAAATGAAGTTACCATTTGACCTGAAGGTTCCGACGTATCCAATATGGAAAATGGAAACAGAGATTGCCTGTACATAAATGCTCACCTACATGTAGCTCGAAGAAGGCGGTACGACTCAATGAATATCACCGCTAAACCAGCAGAAGGCAGGAGTAAAACATTCATCGAGCCAATACTATCTACTCCATTTCTAGAAGTTGAGTACAATACGCAAAAGTACTCCGAGCTAACAGAACAAGATGACTTGCAAACAATACAGATCGCTACGAGTACTTATTTGTGCAACCACAGCATAGTTAGAAGCATGGAGAAACAGCCAACTGTGTAATAGATGAAATATATAAACACAATCATCAAACCACCCGCCCTTCAACAAGTAAGCAAGTAAGCAGCATATTGTGGAGAATACTGAATAATCCGAACTCTTGGATGTTCATAGCAGATAACCCAGTGAGAGAATTTCAATCATATGTGCCGGAGAAAAAAAAGAAATCAGCATCCATGGCATAGGAATGATACACATATCCCAACACCGTTCAATACAAATAGACCGAAGTATTGTGAGAGCTAATTCCTTCAATGAAAAGAATGTCATTACCTCGTATATCCATCCGATGAAACTAAATTCCTCAATATATATATATATATATATATATATTTTTTTTTTTTTTTTTTCACACTTGCGTGGAGGTTTCAGGGTTGTCCGGGCGCACGCGCCAAGAACAACACTGTCTGTTAATGGGGATATAACACTTTCCGAATGATATTCACGGTTCCCAGTATCACCGCCTTCTGCATCCACATGATCGTATTGGGAGGCAGATTCAGTTCTCGAAGATGTTGGCTTGTTTTTAGGTGGACTAAGCCGTTACAGCTTATGATGACAGGCATAATGGTGACGTTTTTTAGCTGCCACATATCCTTCATTTGCTGGCCCAGCGCTTCATATTTGGATATTTTTTCAGCGTAGGTTTTTGATAGGTTGGAATCTAGGGGCACAGCAAAATCTATAATGATGGCGCTTTTCCTCGATTTCTCCCACACTACCATATCTGGCCGATTATGCTCAACTCCCCGATCTGTGATAATGGTCAGATCCCAATAGATTTTCGTATGCTCATTCTCCAGTACTGTTTGTGGGTCATACATATGGTGAGGCGTGAAATGTTGGATGAGCTGTTTTTGGAGACACAGGAGTTGATGGACAACCTTCCCCATATTATTGTGCCGGGCCAGATATTTTGTGCCGGCTATAGTGGAGCATCCCGATGATAGGTGCTGGACTGTTTCCTCAGCCGCATTGCATAGCCTGTATTTGGTTGTCTCAATTTGTTGTTTCATGATGTGTCTTACGTAGGTTCGGGTTGGCACAACTTGGTCTTGGATGGCCAAGAACGTCCCTTCCGTTTGTGGAAATAAATAACCCTGAGACAGGTATGTATTAGAACCCAGAATATCCACATCTGTTTGGTGCAGGCTAGCATAGAAGCGCCCGTGCAGTGGTTTAGCTTGCCAAGTTCTTCTCAATATTTCCATGGCGTTTTGTGTTACAGGTACCCCCCCGATGGCTTCACTCGTCTGTGCAGTGTCCTGATCGTATGCAGCTACCCATTGATGAACAGGTGAGTTTGTGTTGTGAAAGTATTGACAGATTTTTTGTTTTTCTTTTAGACATGCGTCCTCCAGAAGAGTCATTCCACGGCCTCCCTCCCTGCGGGGTAAGTAAACTCTCTCTACAGCAGAGTTCGGGTGCAATAAACCGTACTGAGTGAGGGTCGTCCGGATGCCTCTGTCAGACAGCGCCAAATCTGTTTTAGACCAGGTGAGGATACCTGCCGTATAAGTAAAGGAAGGTATGGCCCAGATGTTTATTGCCATTATTTTATTTTTCGCTGATAGTTGGGATTTCAGTATTTTTTTCAGCCTTCTCATAAGTTCATTTCTGGTGTCTTCCTTGTTTTCTTTTTGCCTGATTTCATGTGTCTCTTGGATTCCAAGGTATTTATACCTATCTTCAGGTCCAAGGTTGGCGATTTGTCGTCCGTCCGACAGTATGATGTTTTCCTCTTCTGCCATCTTTCCTCTTTTCACATGCACTGCCGCACACTTCTCCAGTCCGAACTGCATTCCTATGTCCCCGCTGAACATCCTTACCAGCTCTAGCAATCCTTCAAGTTGTTGTTTCCCCCTGGCATACAGCTTCAGGTCATCCATATAAAACAGATGTGACAGCTTGGTTCTTTCGTCTATGATGTAACCATATTTTGATCTATTTAGGATCTTGCTCAGTATGTTCAGGGCAAGACAAAACCATAATGGACTCAAGCTGTCCCCCTGGAATATGCCGTTTCTTATTGCCACTTCGGTTGTTCTGTAGGTGAGTGTTTTGCTGTGAATCGCTAGGGTAGTTCTCCACGTCGACATCAGGTTTTTGAGCAAAGCGATTATTTTTTGGTTCACCTTGTAGATTTTCAAAACTTCCAGCAGCCACGAGTGAGGGACCGAGTCAAAAGCCTTTTGATAATCGATCCAGGCCATCGATATGTTTTTACTTCTTTTCTTTGCCTGCTTGGTGATCTTATTATCAATTATCAAGAGCTCCTTACTTCCTCGACCTTTTCGCTTGCATCCGTTTTGCTCCCATGCCATTAGGTTATTGTTCTTAATATGGCTATTGATCTTGAAGGCGATGGTGGATGTCAGGATTTTGTACGCTGATGGAAGGCATGTAATGGGTCTATAATTGCCTGGCTGTTTTAAGTCTCCCTTCTTGGGAAGCAAATGTGTAACACCACCTGTGAAATATCGGGGCACGCTGTCAGGGTCTTCAACTGCCTTCTCGATGAGACACGCCAGTACATGGTGTGTTGATGTGAAGGACTTCCACCAGTAGTTTTGGATACCGTCAACACCCGGAGACGACCAGTTTTTCAGTCTCTTTATGGTGGCTCGCACATCGTCCTCTGATACTGTGATTGGGGGCATTTCTTCCAGGTTGCTTAGTTCTTCGATCTCTGTTTTTATCCAAGAAGCTTCGGTGTTATGACTTCTCTCCTGGGACCAGATGTTCGCCCAGTACTGAGTCATTTCTTCCGGCTTAGGGGGTCTGGTATCTTGATCTTCACATCTCCTATCAATGCTTCTGAAGAATTCCTTCTGGTTGGAAGCAAACAAATTGTTTTCCCGGTACCTTTGTGTCCTCTTATGATATCGTCTAATTCTGTTTCCAAGCGCTGCTACTTTTTGTTTAAGAGTCTCCATATGTAACCGCAGTTGCTGTACGTATCGTTTGTCTGTTTTCTTGATTTTAAGTTTCTGTGCGTATAGCTTGGTTTCATTCCTGATCTTTTTGCTAGGGTTATTTCCATTGAGGTAGGTATGGAGGACACCTATTTCTTTCCTGAGAAGGTTAATTTTTCTCTCCATTCGTTCTTCCCATGGAGGTCTATTTCGATGGTGGCTTTCCTGCTCTTGTCCAATCTTGGTTGTTTGTTGGATGTCGTTGGCCACGGTAGCAGCACAGTATACCTTGTGACAAAGATCCCCCATATCCGTTGATGTTGCGAAGATTTCTTCTAAGGCCATGTTAACTGCTTGTAGGTTGTTCTTTGTCTCCCCATTCTGTTTGATTCTGGAGATTCTTGGCCTAACAGCCATTCCTATCCCCTCCCACTTCAGACTCACTTCATGGAAGAGCTCACGGATCCCCAGAGTAGCTTCGTCGAGTTGTGGTATTGGTGATTGTTGGTCGTCACCTTCCAGAAAAACAATTTCTTGCCGTAGTAATGTGCTGCGTCTCTGTATACTGCGTCTGATATTGCTGGTATTTTTCGATGGGGAGTTCCTGATTGCGTCTGCCTTCATTCTCTCGAGTTCATCTGGTGCCAGAAGCTTTCGCGCCTTGATATTTTTCACCTGGGCAACCAGATGTTTCCCCGTGAACTGAAGCGATGGATAGGTGATTTTCCATCGGTCTACCAGTTTATCTGCATATTTCCTCGTCTGTGTCTCTCCCTCGGTAACATGAAAGTACGCGTTGATAAGACAAAGATTCATATCTCTTGTCCAACGGTGCCTTTCTCGTCGTTGGGCTTGAGCGGGACCATCAGATACAGGTTCTCTCGAACTGCCTGACGGATCCAAGCTGTTCACCCTGCTTGTCCTTAACGAGTTGCGTGGCCTTGTGGATCCGATTCGCAAAGGAGTGCCACTTGCTCCACTCACATTTGCTAGAGACTGTGCCGGTCTTCCCCTAGGTGCAGTCTCCACACCTGGGGCGGTTTCCGAGGCGTTGCTGTGTCTATCGAAAGCGAACTGTTATTCACAGTGTGGGGGTTGCTGACCCATCACACTGGTCAACTCGGGTACGCGGGGTCGTCACTCCCCGATGGCTTACGCCACCCTGCGTATATATATATATATAGTTATAGAGTGTTAATACCACCTCCAAAATAGAAACCCATTCAACGTTGTCACCTCATATATATCGTTGTCACCTCCGAAATCGGAGGTGACAACGTTTTGCCTTGTTTTATAGCTTGTTGGATTCAGGATACTTCAGGGATCAACATATCAAAAAATCGTTTTGAGGTCACAACGCACCCCACATATGTACTGTACAATCTTTTAGTTCGAGAGTATATCACTGGCGCTAGTGTGCCGGGCTGTATATCGAAGAATTTTTACGGGTGACTCTATGCGCGATGTCACCTCCGAAAATGGCAACGTTGTACTTTCGGAGCAGATGTAAACAGCCGGCGTATCTCAAAGGGTTCTTATCGCATTTTTTGTAGTAGAATGCTGCGACGTGAAAGGAAGGCAATCGTGACTTCTTCATCGCGCAAGATAATTCTTATAGGCTTATACTTCATCGTTGCATCTAGTGCCTCTATACGATTCATGATAATGCTGGAGTCAACGAAATAGAATCTCGGCCATTTTCTGGAATATGAAAAAAAACAATATATCGGGTGATTCCAGAGGGGTCTGTTAGATTTTGGGATAAGATCACACTAGTCAGGATAGTTTCGAAATAATGTTTGTTTCATGGTTGCGGGTCTCTATTGATACCATAGAGGGTGGTTTGTCTGATTCGACCTTTTTCATTTTCATTGATAACTTTGGTTCATCTCATTCCATATTGCATCAATTTTCAATGTAGCACGATATGAATAAGCACATATATTCAATAACATTCCAAAATGTTATTCAAAATACGAGGTCGTTATTGTGATAATTTCAGATTGTGCAGGTTGAAAAATAACCCTTTACATTGCATTTCCATAACATCGCTATCTGCTTCAGATGCTATACCATTATGAGTCATTAGTAAGGCATATTCAATTTTCTTGGCACACCCCAAGTTTTCCGAGAAAAATTTTTTTTTTTTTTTCTACCTCAATTGATTACTTTGGTTTGGCTATTCAATAATTCCAACATTTTTTTTCGAGATATGAGATGTAATGGTGATAATTTCAAATTTTAAATTGTGCAGGTTAAGAAGTACATTATGTTTTGGAGACTTCTTTATCTGTTTCAGAAACATAATGATTCATTATTCAGGTGTTTCTAATTTGGAACTTTTTTTCAAATGGGCATTCAATATTCTACTATCTCTTGATCATACACGGAATACTTTATAAAACTTCAAGCTGCCTCACGGCCGATCGCTAACACAAGAACTTCCGAAAGGAACAACTTGAAACTCGATATTTGTATTGTCGGTCCGGACCTCGATTACAAGGCCGAATTCTTGAATTGGTACAATCCACCCAATGAGTCCGCAGATGAACCCATTCAAAATTTTATTTTCTCATTATCTCCAAAAATACAGATCATATCGATTTAAAATCCAGTACTTGAGTGAAAAATTACAATTTGAAGATTCATGTAGACTTTCATGACGATATTATGATCAGAAGATTACCAACTATTTCGATCCAGAAGTAAATATGAGTTTGGCTTTAGCAACGAATCTGTACATGGGCGCTAGAATTGCTTATTCACGTCGGTTCTTCTCAAAAAAATTTTGCGAATACATTTCGAACGGTTTACATGACCAAGCTCAAACTCTGGCTGTAACCAAAGGGAATTGGGGAGAATTAATTCCATCATCCACCTATTTCATTCCTCAGAATACAGAATAGTTTGAGTGGGTAATTCATGATCATTACGTTATACTTTTTGCGCGCATGTTGTGAGGAACATCGTGCTATCGTTTTGACCAAATGTCTGTAATTTTCGATTTTTTTCCCTAAAAAGGTCTCAAATAACTAGGTTGGAATTAATAATGACGAATTAGGTATCAAAATCGATTTTGTCCGGCCGGCCGTCCAAACAACTTGAAACTTTCGAAGAGAGTCGCATTTCAAAATGCGACGGTTTAGTTCTTAATGGCAAAATCGACGGTTTCGGAGTTATAGCCATTTGAAAATAAGTAGTTTTTTCCTAATATTTCAAATATTTCCATGCTAGATTTTACATTGAATTCTTTCAATGATTATTAGTCACTACTACTGATCCATAAAATGTGAAAATTTTTCCACATCGAATTGAGTTTTTTCCGACATCGAATTGAGTTGGACTTCAAATTACTTAAAACAATTGTCCAAAAGTATTCTGTTAGTTTTTTTATTTTCGTTTGCATTTCCGTTGATAGGATTTTTCATAGAAAAAGCACCATTTTCATCATAACTATTGTCAGTGATGAGATTATAATAGTTCAATATTTATCCAGAACCTTGAGGTTTGGGTATGGGGAATTTTACTGTTAAATCCAAATACGTATTCAAATGAAGAGTTCCCTATTTGAATTATTCTCGGATCTTTCAGCATGGTTGGAGTTACCAATGGAACACAAATTAAACGGAAATGAATTTATCCCATAATTTCAAAAATCCACATCAAACAATATAATTTGTGTAATAAAAATTATATTGTAATAATTTTGGTGATTTCGGAGATGTTCAGATTTCAGCAGAAGTTTAGACTACTCAAGGCGGTTTTCAGGCAATATTTGATTTATGGTTGAAGGTCCCTATTGAGACTATACAGAGTTATTTGTCCGATTGGACCGATTTTACTTTCAATGATAACTTTAATATGGCTCATTCGATTTCAATGGAATTTTCAGTGAAGTACGACATGAATGAGCAGATTCAATAATTCAAAACATTTTTCAAAATACTCGGTTGATATTGTGATAATTTCAGATCGATTTTGTAAGTTTAAAAAACACCCTGTACGTTGCGTCTCCAAAACTTCGCTATCTGCTTACGATTTTACCATAACAAGTCATTTCCTAAGCCTTCCTAATTATTTTTTCACACCTATGGTTTTCCGAAAGTTTTCTTCCAAAAAAAGACAATATCTGAGTTTTGCTTCAATCGATTTCACTTTTATTACAAATTTTGGTATGGCTCATTCAATTTGGATGAAATTTTCAGTGTATTTTTTTCGAAATACAGGAATGTAATTGTGATGATTTCAGAATAACTGTGTGGGTTGAAGAAACACCCTGTACATTGCGTTTTGAAAACTTTGAAATTAGTTTCCGATTCTACCATAATAAGTTATTATTCAGGCGTTTTCATTTTTTTTGCCGTAACTTCGGTTTTCAGAAAAAAATTTTTGAAGAAGAACATTATCGAAATTTCGCTTCAAAGCAGTGGAAATATTCTGCTAGGTAGTAAAGCCTCATATTCCAAAGATACAAGGCGGTTCCCAGGTTTCAAGTTCAAATTCGTAATTCATATTTAATTGCTTATATTTTGTATTATATCTTTCAATTTAGAAAATTACTTCATATGAGTACATTATTCAATGAAATGTCTTAACGTACGCTGATTCCAACAAATAATCCTTTGATGGAAGAGCGGAGGTGCGCAAATAAATTGAATTTGGCGATGAATCCGGAGATCTAAGTTGCCCTCTTCACTGGTCCTCTATGGCCAATCCAATGCAGGTCAAAATTGTTACTAACCAAATCACTAATATGCCTTGTATTGATGCGTTTTCTTGTTGAACATGTATGTTTATTACTTTCAGTTGAAGTATTACATCAGAGAATTCCTTTATCGCAGATTTAAGTGTTATAGAATAGCTTTTTTTGCAGAAGAAGCATCTAATGAAATGAATACCTTTTGTTATATAATTCTCAAATCGGAAAAAACATGAATATTTCAAAACTAGTATGATATACAGCGGTTCCAATCTGAAAGAATTTTTGTTTATATTTCCATAACTTTAACCCCTCTTCAAAAAATTCCACACAAAATGTGCCTGTATATTTTTTTCGTTTCACACCTCTAGCTCCAGTGGCAAAGGAGTTATCATTCATTTTTGATTTCGCAATTCTCCAATTTTTGGTTATACCTCGAGAACAAAAAAAAGGAAGAAGAAACAAATTATATCATTATTGGTTCTGTCGAAAAAGGGTCCGAAAGTGGTGGCTGTGAGTGTTGAATAGTTGTTGTACTAAACCATCAAAATGTACTCAACTTATACAGTGTACGCATTACTTAAGTGCAAGAGGCAGCCACAATTTAAGAAATCAGTGAATTTTCAAAGTTTTGTAATTCAGTCAGTTTTACTTTTAAGATTTTTAATACTTATTAATTCATTGAGAGACTTCATTCATATATTAACATCTTTCTGTTGAATGAGTTTCTTTCCGTTTCGAAATAATACATTGAGAATAAAATAGTAACGATGATTTATTCAACAGGAATCAGTATATCAGTAGTACGCAGGAAGATTGCTGATTGATTTTTGAGATTCATGCGTTCAACGACCTGACTTCGAAGATATGGAATAATAAATATATCTTATCCAACAATAGTTTTACACGTAGAAGAAATTCATTTTTTAAGGATTATTTTTAGTTATTCTTATCTTTCTACCACTGCCATTACCAAGCAGTCATCGATATTCTTCAGAGTGACAATACCTTTTCCTGAATACCTAGATGATGAAATTCTGAATTCAGTTACGCACATATAATGACAAATTTCGTGAATAGTCAATTCCTACTGAGCAGATATTTTTCATTTCCAACAATGAATGATAGTAGTGTAAACTTTGCGGGAAAATATTTCTTTAAAAACTAATTACTTCGACCTATCGAACTATTTTTCGATATTACTCAAAGAGAAGAACATATATCCATTATTCTATTTGTCTACGCCACTATGCCAAAGAATTGCATTATGTCTTTGGTTTCAAAACTTGAAGTTCCTACCAATTCATTCCCAAACCTTCAGTTTAGGGACCATGTGTTTGAACCCTGCGTTCTATTTATAGAACAGCAGGTATAATTTCTCCTTACACCCCAGAAATACTGTTTCATTTTATCTACATACATCTACACTATTCTTTTGACGCCCAGGGTAATATATGAACTTATAGCAAGCTGATGTTCTGTCTTCCTATATCGGAAGTGGCAAGTGTGGCCGAGTTCCACCGATTCTGCAAGTATTCGGTTTCATTCAAATGGACCAATTTATTTAGTATTAAAACCTGTTAATGAACCAAGCCCTAGAGCATATAATGATTTCTTCAAGAAGTAAAAAAAAATAGTGGTAGTCTTTTCAACAGATCTTTTCACATAATATTAGGTTAACTTGTGTGAAGAGTATCTGGTTGTGTCGGTTTTGGAGGACCTCTTTTTATGTTTTGCAAAAAAAGGAAAATGAAAACAACTCACTCCTTCTCAATGTTCGTTCCTTATCTTGCACTTGTTGTTTTCTCAGGTAAAAGAAAGTAAAATGAAAAACCTTTTCTAGGTTTTTCATTCGAGTATCAAATCTCAACTCAATGACATTTTTCCGAGAATATTGGGAGAATAAAATTTCGAAGGGACATACCTAAGTAATCATTGGGCGGATTTTACACATTCTCGAATTCGATCTTTGTGATTAAGCTACCAACTTGCTTTCGGAATATGGAGCCCCTAAGTATTTTTTTTCCTGAAGTTATTTTGTTCACGGTCGGCTCAGCGGCCAATCGTAATTTAAATGAGAATATGTTAAGAGAATCGATAGTTGTAGAGACGGTTCAACTATTTCAAAATGTCGAATTCGTGAATTCGTAAAATCCACCAAATGACCCCACAGATACATATCCAAATAAAAACACACAAGTTGTATATAACTGTAGGAAATTCCACAAACTTTTTTAGTAGTTTTAGGTAACACACCAAGTTGTTTATTATCGAGAGGTGCATACGCAAAATATCGAAGATATCGCTGTAACTGCACTTCACAAATGCTATCATTTTCGAACTAAGATCCAAGTTTCATTATGATTGGGTCAGTATTTTCGAGTTAATTCGTAGAGAACAACAATAAGGAAGAAAACACCACGAAATTTGACTTTTTTTCCAGTATCTCCGGAAACTGAAATCGTATCAAACTGAAAGTCGAAAGAATTCTGTTCAATAAAGGGTTTCTGTAGTTGTAGTTCAAAAAAATGTTTAGTAATTTCGGTGTTTTTTAATCACCATCAGTACGATCCCACCGAAATTTCGCAAAAAGTGGCGAGTCATTATGCTCCTATTGAGTGCCACGATTCAATTCAATCACTTGGGCAATCTTGGAAATATCAGGGAAATAACGTCGAAATTTCGTATGACGATAACTCCTGAATACTTCGGCCGATTTTGTCCAAAGACGGAATCAACCGTTGCATTTTGAAATGCCACCTACTGTGGTTCAATGTCGTTAGGTACGCTCGCAATCGACCTCACCCCCGGCCAGACAGTATCGATATTGACATAGGATCCGTCATCAGGAACTCTAACCTTGTCGTTCGAGATAATTTTCTGGAAAAAATTCGAAAATTTCATACATTTGGAAAGGACTATAGCACGCTGTTCACCAGCACATGCGTGAAAAATGTTCTGATATTCATTATGACGAATCATAAATGATCACTCACTAAAAGAATAATGAATCCACCTTGGAATAATGAATAACCGTAATCTCAAATGACAAGAAATCGATATTTTGTGGGCATGTTCTTGGGGATTAGCGTGCTATCATTCTGTCTGAATGTCTGTTATTATTGAATTTTCATGGAAAATTGTTTCTGACGACGATGTTGGACTCACTGATGACAAATACGGTGTCAAAACCGATTATCTCCGGCCGACCATAGGCACGATTAAGGGTAGCTTGCAACGGTTAAGTTCGTCAATGGGTGAAAACGGCGAAATGGTTTCGGAGTTGAAGTCATTCGAAATTTCTATTCCCCGATGTTTCAGAAACTGCTGCTGCGATTGGATTGAAATTATTTTTAAACATTTTGTCCCCCAAAAACTATAGTTTATATTTGAAAAAAAATGCTAGGACCTTCACCTTCATTTTAATCAGCAGACAGTACAAAATTTGAGTGTGATACGATTATAATTTCCAGAGATATCAGGAAAAATTATGTCCAATTTTGTGGTTTTTGCCTCGGTTTTGCCCGGAATAATTCAAAAAGTACTGATTCAATCATGATGAAACTTTGTAACTAGTTGGGAAATACCGACAAACAATTTAATTCAATATTTCGTGTTGATCTTGTCATTAGTACTGCTTTTCGATTCAATCTAATCTGTGGTTTTGGAAATATTGTGAAAATGAAATTTTTAATGGATATATCTATGAAATCATTCAGTAGATTTAATCCATTCAAGAATTCGGCAGTTGTGATCAATTACCCCAAGGTCCTCAAGGTCAAACCTACTCTACAAGTATCGAGTTTCTAAGTTGTTCCATTCGGAAATTATTGTGTTCATGATCGGCCTTGAGGGAAATCAGTTTTTTGGACTTTTTCACAAGAGTCATATATTATTTCAAATAATGATTTCTTAATACATTTGATATCATGAATATTTTCAACTATGAAGGCATAGTCGGAGATTGTTACAATGGATACATATTACGAAATACCAAACAGATATGGGAAGGTTGTGACTGAATCATTTTACTGATCAACGACCCATTTTTTATGCTCTTTAATGTAATGCCATTTTTATTTGAGTTTGAAATATTTTTTCCAAAGTGCTCCCAATTTGAGATCTTTCAGTGTGAATAATTTGAATTTTCTTGAGTGAATATCTTTCTGAAATAACATCATGACCTTTCTCATGGGGCATAAATCGAAAAACTAAATATAGCATTCGCATTGAAAAAACCGTACTGACCTTTGCTATAATAGATGAAATATTATCTACTTCAAATAATTCACGGATTCTCCCTCCCACGATCTAAAGCATAAAAATGAGGATTTATCGTCCTTAACAGCTAATTCGGCGTTTGGAATAATGAAAAATTCATATGAACGAAATAATCTGAAGCAATATGAACATCGATAATATGCGAGGATTTTTTACTCAACGTCATGAACTCTTAACCGACGATGTATCTTCAATCATTCATCCCATGCCTCGGCAGTATTAGCGTGTGGAACTTCTAGATATTGCCCTATTCGTCATTCTTTTTACGGAGTCCAATACTCTTGAGTGAGTCGAAAGAACAGCTGCATTTCATATATGATTATTTCGAACTGATTCACCCTCTGTCCTCCGACAATCTGGCAACCTTGCGGGAGGTTACAGCGCACTACCAATACGATATATAAGCGGAGGTGACAAAGACTGATCAGTACAAGGATTTTTTTTTCTAAGAAATAGTTTCCCCTCTTTAGGTACCCTGATTCCTGTCCTTCCCCTCTACATATATCGACAAGTATTATTTCAATTGGACACCTCCTTCACCCGGAGGTCAGGTCGCCTAATGAACTTAACGGAGGTGACAACGAACTACGAATCCATATATATATATATATATAATATAATATTTCAATATAATCTATAACGGTTATTCGTAAGCAGGGATTTAGGTTGGTATAAATGTTGGGGGATTTCGTTCTGGACCAATCCAAGTTTCAACGCCAGTTGCTGGTGATATATTCTACCCATGGAATTGTGCCGTTCTAGATAATCTCTCGGAGCCATGATAGAGCATGCTGAAGTCATGTGTTGGATTGACTCGGGAGCTTGAGAACACTTACGGCATAGGGTGGAGGGGATATCCTGCTTGGCAATGTGCTTCAGGTACATTCTCGTTGGCATCACTTGATCCTGGATCGCAAGCAGTCGCCCTTCTGTCTCAGGAAACAAGTATCCCGCCCGAAGGTAAGTGAGCGACTCCACTTCATTAACCTCTCTACTTTTTAGGTGACCAGGATACCTACCATGCAGAGCCTTGCTGTTCCACTCCTCCATACACTCATCAAGTGAACGAGTAGCTAGCCTATGATCTGGGGTTGCTAGCTTCAGAGCGGAGATGTTTTCATCAGCTTCACGGATGGCGACGGCTACAGGTGAGTCCAGCTGCATGAAATAGTTTTTAGGCTGTTAACGTTTTCTGCATGGGTTGTCTCCAGATTAAGTAGTCCCCTTCCCCCATTTTTCCTCGGGAGGTAAAGTCGTATGGTGGATGAGTGGGGGTGGTGTATGCCATTCTTCGTAAGCAGTGTTCTAATTTTCCTGTCAATTTCCCGGAGATCCGTCTGTGACCACGTGAGAACACCGAACGAGTAGGTTATGCTCGGCATCGCCCAGATGTTGATGGCGGTGAACAGCGATTTGGAGTTGAGGCCAGATTTCAGCAGTAAGTTCACCCTCTTGTAAAGTTTCTCCCTGAAAATTTTCTTCATTTCCGGTACTTTGATGTCGAGTGCCTGATTGATTCCGAGGTACCTGTACGACTCATCCATATATTGGGATACAACAATGATAACAGACAGGGGAGTAGCCCATAACCGACCGGATGTCACGCTATTCGACACCGAAAATAAATCATGCCTGTTGCTGGACTTCACAATACCAGCCGACGATAACTTGAATAGGGCGTATACTGAGAAGGTTACAAAGTACAGTGACCTGGCCTATCAACTCCGGGAGATGTACGGTCTTAGATCCATAAGTGTCCTACCATTGATCATCTCCACCAATGGATTGGTTGAGAAACACCTATTGGAGAATACAGAAAGGTTGGGTTTGGGACGCGACGTCATCTCTAGCGCCCAGAAGCAGGTCATATTGGGTACTGTAAGAATTGTCCGTAAATTCCTTGAGATTCCATAGCTGCAGCATTTTGTCTTGACGTAGTCTCGTCCGACAGATGCCCAAGGCTAAACCCGCACGACGGTGAAAAAAAAAAAAAAAAAAAAAAAAAAATATATATAAAATTTAAAGAATGAATAATTCATTTTTAAGAATCAAGTGAAAATTCACACAAAAACACAATTCCTGAGAAGGTTATCGAGAAGGCCACAGCAACTTTTCCGAATATTTAAACGCTTTTACAGATTTATTTAACTATCCCTATTTCAAATGTGTCAGGCGAACGATCCTTCTCGACTCTCAAAAGAATTAAAACATATCTTAGGTCTAATCTTAGCCAAGAAAACCTTCGATACATTATCACTTTTATGTATAGAATATGGAGCACTGGAGGAACTAGATTGTGATATAATAATACGCCAGTTTGCAAAAAATGAATCTTGTGAAAAATGTTATAAGTTTTGAATATTTTTAGAAAGTTTTTTAATTTTTTTGATTTTTTTATAAGATTTTTGCTTTTAAATTTATTTTTACAATAAATATCGAGCATGCAAATATTGTTTTATTTTCATTGATTTGTTCGTTTCAGTATCAAGGCCGTCAAGTGGGCCCGTCGGTCTTTTGCGCCCAGGGCCCGAAAAGACCATAAACCGGCACTGGTTGCAGATGCTCTTTTATACTGTTCTGATGATTTAAAATTGTTTGAGTTTGCATGAAAAAAATTGACAAAACCTTTCAGTTGTAACATATGCTCTTCATCACTGACTGATAAAATTCCTTTTCTCTTTAACTGTGGTTTGATGATGCCATCTCCAGATATGTTATTGGGATTTGTCGAAAAGCTGGAATGGTATTCAGGAGTTTTTCAGATCTTAAGTCCGGTAATGTAAGACAGCGATCAATGTTAAAAACAATGCTTTCCATTAATTTCGATACTATTTTCCATAATTTGAATGAGCATATTTTTGATCATGATCCTTTAAATGAACACCTTCTTCAGTAGTGTACAGTATTTTAGAAGTTTCTTTTAATACAAGAATACATCACGAAAATAAAAAATCTGTCGACACCAAACACCATATACGACAAATGTATAGGTACCAAATTAATTCATTTTAAAGGACAATAATCGAAATCTTTGATTTCCATTTATGATTTATTCATTCAGATTTTATTCTGATTATTTCAGAACCCACGAAATGTTTTCAATTTCTTCACTCGAAAATAAATTTATTTTAATACCTATCACAAGATGCGCATATCTTGTTTTGATTTCCACTTGTCACAACCCAAAGATTGCCGAAAATAGTTTTAATAATAGTAGTATCATTGTTCAAACGATGATCATTATCATAGAACTCTAATGTCTAAATATAATGAGTTGAGACCGTCTTTGGCTCGAAATTCGAAAAGATAACGCGCTTGTCCCCGAGAAAAAGCGTGCAAAATCCATGCTCACTGTTAATTCCGATATTTTCCTCAGTTTGAATGAGTAAGTTATCGATCAGAACCTTCGAATAATCACTTTCATGTCCTGTACAATACTTCAAAAGTTCTTTTGATATACATACATAAGACTACATAAAAAAGATTGATATAGAATAAACGCATCTCGAACAAATATACGGAATAAATTCTTTCAAAACCACAATAATTATTAGAAACAATATTTTGATCACCCATTTGAATATCTCATTGAATTTAATTCCGATGGAACACATAAAATGTTGGAAATTTCTTTCATTCGAAAACAAATTCAATACAAATTTAATACCTTTTATTATCAAACTCTTAGCCTAACTCCAAAATATTACAAGGTCTGATTGAGTTCGAGAAACGGCTGTTTGTTTTCGACCTTGCTCCAACCAGTCGAGATAAATTATGCAAAAAATTATATAAGGTAAGTCCCAAAGCACATGTTTTGTTATTGCAGGGTTTTAATGTTTAATATAAAGGTGTTTCTTGATAACCGAAGTTTTTCAGTGGATTCACTGGTGCCTATTATTGCCACCTAGATTTATCCATTGAAGCAAAAAGTTACTGAATGATATATCAATATTAGGCCATGAACATTTTTTCATTAATAATGATGGATTATTGCTTCTGCCGCTTTAACAAAAATGATTTTTTCACAGATACCAAAAAAAAAAAGAGAGCTGAATGGTCGGAGGATGATCTTATGGACGCATTGACAGCCATAATAAGTGGAACCAGCATCACCAAAGCCGCGAATGTGTATGAAATCTTTTTTAGGTTTTTTGTAAGATTTTTCTTGAGAAATATCCATTTTTATTTTGTACACAGTGCTTATATCCATGTTACCAATATTGCCACTTCATGGCAATATTTGGGACGCAAGTTCCAAGTATTGCCATTTTACAATGTTTTTAAGAAACTCTTGAAAAAAATTTTATTGAAATCAAAAATATTTGGTATGCCTTTCTGTCTAGAAAACATGTAGTAGAATGTTTTCCCCAAGTTACAGGTTGATGCAGCTCAAAATGCTGTAATGAAATATAAAAGTTCCTTAGGGTGACAACATTTGGCTCACTTACCTATTTGAAATTGAAGAAAAATCCCAAAATCGCTATGAATTCAGTTCAACAACCCCGTTTCTTGTCCCGGATCACGTGACTTTCTGCTGCCCTATCAGCATCTGACGGTTTAAAAGGCCTTTTGTGCGAGGGAGATTCAGGTTCTATGTTTTTTGTTTGATTATCTTCTATCTCACAAACGTTGCCGTTAGTCTCCCTATAGTCCTTCAATGGGTTATTAGTTCACTGGGGGAATCGGAGATTCACCCTATTGTCCGAGAGTAAGTTATCGATCAGAACCTTCGAATAATCACTTTCATGTCCTGTACAATACTTCAAAAGTTCTTTTGATATACATACATAAGACTACATAAAAAAGATTGATATAGAATAAACGCATCTCGAACAAATATACGGAATAAATTCTTTCAAAACCACAATAATTATTAGAAACAATATTTTGATCACCCATTTGAATATCTCATTGAATTTAATTCCGATGGAACACATAAAATGTTGGAAATTTCTTTCATTCGAAAACAAATTCAATACAAATTTAATACCTTTTATTATCAAACTCTTAGCCTAACTCCAAAATATTACAAGGTCTGATTGAGTTCGAGAAACGGCTGTTTGTTTTCGACCTTGCTCCAACCAGTCGAGATAAATTATGCAAAAAATTATATAAGGTAAGTCCCAAAGCACATGTTTTGTTATTGCAGGGTTTTAATGTTTAATATAAAGGTGTTTCTTGATAACCGAAGTTTTTCAGTGGATTCACTGGTGCCTATTATTGCCACCTAGATTTATCCATTGAAGCAAAAAGTTACTGAATGATATATCAATATTAGGCCATGAACATTTTTTCATTAATAATGATGGATTATTGCTTCTGCCGCTTTAACAAAAATGATTTTTTCACAGATACCAAAAAAAAAGAGAGCTGAATGGTCGGAGGATGATCTTATAGACGCATTGACAGCCATAATAAGTGGAACCAGCATCACCAAAGCCGCGAATGTGTATGAAATCTTTTTTAGGTTTTTTGTAAGATTTTTCTTGAGAAATATCCATTTTTATTTTGTACACAGTGCTTATATCCATGTTACCAATATTGCCACTTCATGGCAATATTTGGGACGCAAGTTCCAAGTATTGCCATTTTACAATGTTTTTAAGAAATTCTTGAAAAAAATTTTATTGAAATCAAAAATATTTGGTATGCCTTTCTGTCTAGAAAACATGTAGTAGAATGTTTTCCCCAAGTTACAGGTTGATCCAGCTCAAAATGCTGTAATAAAATATAAAAGTTCCTTAGGGTGACAACATTTGGCTCACTTACCTATTTGAAATTGAAGAAAAATCCCAAAATCGCTATGAATTCAGTTCAACAACCCCGTTTCTTGTCCCGGATCACGTGACTTTCTGCTGCCCTATCAGCATCTGACGGTTTAAAAGGCCTTTTGTGCGAGGGAGATTCAGGTTCTATGTTTTTTGTTTGATTATCTTCTATCTCACAAACGTTGCCGTTAGTCTCCCTATAGTCCTTCAATGGGTTATTAGTTCACTGGGGGAATCGGAGATTCACCCTATTGTCCGAGAGTAAGTTATCGATCAGAACCTTCGAATAATCACTTTCATGTCCTGTACAATACTTCAAAAGTTCTTTTGATATACATACATAAGACTACATAAAAAAGATTGATATAGAATAAACGCATCTCGAACAAATATACGGAATAAATTCTTTCAAAACCACAATAATTATTAGAAACAATATTTTGATCACCCATTTGAATATCTCATTGAATTTAATTCCGATGGAACACATAAAATGTTGGAAATTTCTTTCATTCGAAAACAAATTCAATACAAATTTAATACCTTTTATTATCAAACTCTTAGCCTAACTCCAAAATATTACAAGGTCTGATTGAGTTCGAGAAACGGCTGTTTGTTTTCGACCTTGCTCCAACCAGTCGAGATAAATTATGCAAAAAATTATATAAGGTAAGTCCCAAAGCACATGTTTTGTTATTGCAGGGTTTTAATGTTTAATATAAAGGTGTTTCTTGATAACCGAAGTTTTTCAGTGGATTCACTGGTGCCTATTATTGCCACCTAGATTTATCCATTGAAGCAAAAAGTTACTGAATGATATATCAATATTAGGCCATGAACATTTTTTCATTAATAATGATGGATTATTGCTTCTGCCGCTTTAACAAAAATGATTTTTTCACAGATACCAAAAAAAAAGAGAGCTGAATGGTCGGAGGATGATCTTATAGAAGCATTGACGGCCATAATAAGTGGAACCAGCATCAGCAAAGCCGCGAATGTTTATGAAATCTTTTTTAGGTTTTTTGTAAGATTTTTCTTGAGAAATATCCATTTTTATTTTGTACACAGTGCTTATATCCATGTTACCAATATTGCCACTTCAGGGCAATATTTGGGACGCATGTTCCAAATATTGCCATTTTACAATGTTTTTAAAAAACTCTTGAAAAAAAATAAAATTGAAATCAAAAATATTTGCTATGCCTTTCTGCCTAGAAAACATGTAGTAGAATGTTTTCCCCAAGTTACAGGTTGATCCAGCTCAAAATGCTGTAATGAAATATAAAAATTCCTTAGGGTGACAACATTTGGCTCACTTACCTATTTGAAATTTAAAAAAAAACACAAAATCGCTATGAATTCAGTTCAACAATCCCGTTTCTTGTCCCGGATCACGTGACTTTCAGCTGCCCTACCAGCATCTGACGCTTTGAAAGGCCTTTTGTGCGAGGGAGATTCGGATTCTATGTTTTTTGTTTGATTATCTTCTATCTCACAAACGTTGCCGTTAGTCTCTCTATACTCTTTCAATGGGTTATTAGTTCACTGGGGGAATCGGAGATTCACCCTTTTGTCCGAGAGATTCACCCTTTGGTCGACGACGATCACGTGATCGTCATCGGCCTATAGGGAAGTATATCCGATTACCCAAATACCCGAATCTCCCTCGCAAAAAAAGTAGCTTAAGGCTCCTTCCATGGGTTATGTTCAGTGGATTCCTCAGATCATTGAATAAAGAGGGATAGTAAGCCAACCTTACGGGATTAAAATTTGACGCAGTGGATTTCATCAATAGATGTCGCTGGGGAGTTGCTATCCTCTGCATGTCTTGGCTTACTTCAGGTTGAAGTATGTCGTAGGTTGGTTCTGGTACATTCTTATATTTGGGACACGACGTACCTCAATAACAGATGGTGCGGACGAAGTCGATATAGATGTCGCTGTAATTCATAGCTGTTCCGAGATAAAAACCAGTGGCGGGGCCTAAAGTGGGCGGATTTAAGTCAAGTAATTTGAAGTTTTTTCGAACGTGATCATCTCTATGAATTAGTTATTGATTGTTCTCTCTGGCTGTCTTTTCAACGAATCACATAACAACAGTAGTTCTAAGTCTGAAATCAGAGTAGTCACTGCTTTCCGAGTATTCGTTGAAAGAGTAATAATATATGTATTTGTGAACAAGCAATTCTTTTACTTATACGTATGTATAATTTTGGGCGGTGATCTGAAATGAAATTCTTAATTGTTTTCTAGTGATAACTGAAAATAAAAACGCTGAAACCTGTCAATTAATTTTCGACTTTCTCAATTTTTTCCATTGAAATGAATTATTTTCGATTAACCCCTTGTCTACAACCCTAACAAAATTTGGTTCTTCGAATTGAATTAAACGTCATTTTTAGGCTATCCGGAGTGTATGAGACATGGAATATTTCCATCCGCTTAGGTTTTTTGCGCGCATGCGCATGTTCTGGGGTACAGCGTGATATGGTTCCGCCAAAATGTCTTTAAATAGTTTCTGGAGATAGTGGGGAAAAAATGTATCAAAGTTCTTGATATTTTCCTCGGAATCGTTGCTTTTCTGCATAGGTTGATATATCGTTATATAGAATTTAAATAACTAATGAAGTATTTGTTATAGTTCGCATTTAGAACGAATAATTCTAAAAAAATCTCTTCTCATAATTTCCTTAGGGCTATTTGTCATCCCGAAAATGGCGCTCGTCTATTCTAAATGTGGTTTTACTGCCCTTCGCTTATTACAAATCAAGGTTTCGTCACGTATCTTTATTCGATGTTTTTTGTCGTTCAAAGCTATTTTTTCAATCCATCCTCTAAATAAGGTTTGCTTCAATCCATCTGTGAATGTATCAATCAATTCTTATTCAATTTATATCATAACGTACCTGATCTCAAACAGAACCCCTTAATGATGCACTCGTTTCACATTTTATGGGGTCATTTCGCACAAATATCTTGATAATGTAGAATAGAAGAGAATCAAATTATATGGAGTTTGTTTCACAGGAATGAGACAATAATTATTGTTGAAAAAGCTTATTTAATTATGCCGACGTTTCGTTGGATTTTTCCAACATTTTCAAGGCTGTAACAACATAAAGCAGGGTAGTAAAAACCATTCTCAGCATATGTTCTATGTTAATTTAAAAGCTGCTAATTTAGGTAAGTCATCTCTATTGTTCGTCTTTACAATGCACAGTTGTGTCAAATAGCTTTATGTTGTTACAGCCTTGAAAATGTTGGAAAAATCCAACGAAACGTCGGCATAATTAAATAAGCTTTTTCAACAATAATTATTGTCTCATTCCTGTGAAACAAACTCCGTATAATCTAAAGAGACGTGAAAATCATGAACATCAAATTATATAATCATGAAAGGGTTTAGATAATTCAGCAGAAATTATTGTCGCTCTCAATCCTTTTGCATGACAAACTTTCTATGAATAATATCATAAAATCGGAATCATTGAGAATCTTTCTGAACATAACTCAACGATAGTCCTCATACAATGACTCAACAACCCTCATACTTCTAAAATTACCTGAAAAATATTAGTCAGAGAGGATATAACAGAAATCCTACAGTGCGAACTTTCAGATCGTCACTATCACTATTGTCACAAATTTTATGAGGCCTCCTGAGTACCAATGCTTGTGGACAACCTGATGACGACGATAATATTTTACTCACAGACGTAAACAGATACTTTATTGAATGTGGTCGAAGATTCCTCTTCATCTTCAGATCCGAATGCATCCAGCAGTTCTTTCGTCTGATTGTTCTGTCGTCCGATTAAATGTGCAACGTTAGAAAAATGTTCTGTAATATATATTTTGCCGTTTATTAAGTGGAAAAATGTTTGGATCGTTTGAATTTTGAGGACTGAAAAACCAGTTTAGAAGCTGCTAATAATTTGGACGACGAAGAAGAGCTTTTAATTTTCTCTAAACTTATGATTTGAAGTGAGAAACCGGTTTCAGGACTCCAACATATTTATTACGCGAGAAATTAGGCTCTAGATCGTTTCAGTAGAGATATAGGAAAATTTCTGAATGAAAAATTAATGTCAAATTTGAAAAACAAAATTGTGAGAACAAAGACGATATGCGCGAAACATAGGCAATACATTCCGGCGATTTTATTACGAACGCAAATATACCGGGTGTCCCACAAATACCGTTCGTTAGAATATTTTTGGGAATGAATGGAAATTCACATTTGCAATTTTGAACTTGAGCTTTGACTAGAGAGATGACTCTGTACATTTTTTGGGATTCGTGAGACTTCCGGTTCCACCGGAAGTGACAACAACAAGATTCCATTATGGCTATAAAAAAATGGGGTTCTATGAACTGAAAAAATTGAGTTCTCACGTTTTCGAAATTGCCAACTTTGACAACACTTTTCTCCCTTCCTGCGGAAGCCTGAAAACGACATTTTTCCAACGAAAAACTTTGAAGATATCCATGTTTCAGCAGAGCGCCATTTTCAATTTTTTTCCCAATTTCATATCAAAAAAGAAATTTCTGATTGGAATTCGAAACTGTTATATCAAAACATTTCAAAATTGCATGGCGAATATATTTTTCTCATAAAACATAGGGCTTTCCATTTGAAAAATGAAAATTTTACACAGAGTCATCTCTCTAGTCAAAGCTTATGTCCAAAATTGCAAACGTGAATTTCGATTCCTTTCCAATAAATTTCTAACGAACGGTATTCGTGGGACACCAGGTATAAATACTGCACAAATCTTTTCCAGTCAAATGAAGACAATAGGCAATCGACAAACAATGTGAAGTTGTCAACACTTCAGCATAATAGGTCTCTTGCATGTAACACGAATTATCATATTTCTATGTTTTTCTCATTCCATTTTGATGAAAAATCATAATGTATGCTATCTCACTCTTCAAAAAATCGCAAATTTCGAATAATTCGATATTAAAAATAGTCAAATCGGAACGCAAAAGTAATGTGGGTGGAACGAGGTAGATCGCCTCCTTCGTCACTCGTTATTCCACGATGCCCTGATAGATACAGCTGACGCTCCCTATTGGCTTGCTAGAGAGAAAGGTACACGAGAAGAGGGAGAGAGTGGATATTTCGCGGTACGTCACGGAAGGCGCGAGGTCCCGAGTTCTCGACAATGAAACGTTCTCGGTCCCATGTATATGGGCCTTTTTGCGCGTATGTTCTAGGGGAACATCGTGCTATCGTTTTGTCCAAATGTCTGTAATTTTGGATAATTGTGCCGAAAATGATCTCAATCGACTAGGTTGGACTCACTGATGACGAATCCGGTGTCAAAATCGATTCTGTCCGGCCGTCCGTCCGGCCGACGACACGATAACTGTCGAACGAAGTGAGCTATCAACTTGAAACTTTCAGGGTAGGTCGCGCATTGGAATGCCGCGGATGAGTTCGTTAATGGGCCAAATCGGTTGAATAGTTTCGGAGTAATAGCCACTTGAATTTTTGAAGTTGTTTATTTTTTATTTCAGAAACTACTTGAGCGATTGGATTAAAACTTGGCAGTCAGGTGGAGTATAACGACGCGCAACTTTGAGCAAAATTTTGTCTGGATCTTAATCATACCAAAAAAACAATTCCACTCACACTTTGAGCTCCATATCTCACAGCAGTGTACCAAATTTCAGTTCGATACGATCATAACTTTTGGAGATATCGGAAAAAAATATGTCAAATTTCGAGGTTTTCTTCTCGGTATCGTTGTTTATTTCCGAAACTACTTGAACGATTGGATTCAAACTTGGCAGTTAGGTGGAGTATAACGACGCGCAAGTTTGAGCGAAATTTTCTCAGAATCATATTGTCAGTAAATTGAAGAAAAAATTTTTTTTTATAATACATTTTGTTACAAAAAATTTTTTTTCCGGAAACCATTAATCATATCAAAAACAGAATTCCACTCACACTTTGAGCTTCACATTTTACAGCAGTGTACCAAATTTCAGTTCGATACGATTATAAGTTTTGGAGATATCGGGAAAAATATGTCAAATTTCGAGGTTTTCTTCTCTGTGTCGTTGTTTTTTTCAGTATAACTCGGGAAATAATGATTCATTCCTGATTAAACTTCGCAGCCAGTTTGAAGTTGCTGAAGGACAACTTTATGCAAAATTTCGTGATGATCATGTCATTAGAACAATTTGAAAAAAAAATTCTGTGATTTTCTCATCATATCATCCTCCTTTTCGATGAAGTACTGGATTTCAAATTCGATGTGATCTGTATTTTTGGAAATATTGGGAAAATAAAGTTTCGAATGGGTATATCTGCGGAATCATTGGGTGGGTTTTACCCATTCACGAATTCGGCCTTCGTAATTAAGGTCCAAACCTTCTCTACAAATATCGAGATTCTTAGTTGTTTCCTTCGGAAGTTATTGTGTTTACGCAGTAGCCATTAGTCCGACCTTAAACACAATAACTTCCGGAGGAAACGACTTGGAAAGTCGATATTTGTAGAGTAGTTTTGGGGCTTAATTACGAAGGTCGAATTCGTGAATGGGTAAAATCCGCCCAATGATTCCGTAGATATACCCATTCAAAATTTCATTTTTCCAATATTTCCAAAAATATAGATTAGATCGAATTGAAATCCAATAATTTATCAAAAAAAAAATGTAAAGAGCACTGCCGTGAAGGCGGCAGCTTTTCTGGATTTTTCCCTTGAAATTACGCAAGGAATCTCCCTTCTTCGTGTGTACCCCAATTTCGGAACGCCCTGTATATACATAGGATTGTAAGGTTGAGATGAATGAATTCAGAGTTTAAATTGAATTTTTCAGCTCCACAAATATGTACATAGGATGGCACAGATGAGATGAATAAATTCGGAGTATTAAATAAGTTTCCTAGCTCCACAAAGTGGGCTATGTTTTCAACTTCAAGTCAGTTGCATGAACACTGATCAAGCAACCTGGTTGAGGTGTTTTTCAAGAGTTTCAAAAAATGAGGAACAATAAAAGCCATACAAAGTAATGCATTGGAAATATGTGAAAATTCAGTTTATTCAAGGATTATTTAATTTTATCCAATTTTGACGTATGAAAGGATGTAATTCAACCCACAGCAATGGAGGTAGAACGACGTTTATTCATTCAGTCATTTAAAAATGAAATTAATTTACTAATGAATTCCTTCCAATATTTTAATATTTTTATGACAATTGCAAACATTTAAATATACTCAATTCTCTAGTACCTTTGTTGTCATTTAACATTTTTTCTGTTCATTATTTGAATCCCAATCAAAATAGGGTTTGTATACAATAGGTCACGAGCAGTTTTGACAGTTGGGAGAGATTGGAGGACCAACAATAACCTAAAATGCATTGTTTACTATGAGAAAAAGCGATTTCTCTCGTGATTTCGTATTCATTTGGAAATTTTGGATTGATATATTCACTTTTTCTTGAAAAGGATAGTATAAATTTGTTATACATATTATGAAATTAGTCCCTGACTTCATATACAGGTAAATAAGTAGACCTTTGGTTAGTTCAGTCAACAGTCTTTTCGTGTGTTGTAGTAAATTATATAGGCACCTTGTTACTTTTATGTGGAAGTAAAATATTGCGGAAACATTTTGTGATATCATAGTGCTAATAAATTTTTCATTCCTATATACTTCCAGTTATTTCTCTGTGTGTAGTAGATAGGAACAGTGTATTGTTTTTGTTCATAAAATACGACTCAAGGGTGATTTAGATCTTTTTTTGTGAAAACAATCAGGAATGTTTATCAAAAACTTACGATTTTACGAAAATTCCCTACCTGGTATCAATCGGTATACCCAAACAAAACATTGGCAGTAGTAATACTGCACCTTAAGTGAGAATCATCTAAAAATTTGCCTGCACTGAATATCTGAATGGAAATATCTTTTATAAATCCTGTCTTGTTCAAGTAATAAAGAAATGTTTATTAAGAACTTATGATTTTCAAATATTCCATAACCCGAATCGTTCGGTATGCCCTACCAAAATAACCTACATGATATTACTCGACTAAACATGAAAATCAGCTGAATTTCGATGTCATTGCATACCTGAATGTCAATGGTATGAATCAATCCTATCTAGTTCAAGTTTTATTGATTGTCCAGACTAATATACAACCTATGTTCTTTGCCGAGGTAACTGACAAGTTGCAAAGTAACATTTATTCTGTGAATTTCCATTTTAGAGCGCAGTTCTTTATTGAATTAATTCAGAAAATATGATTTTCTCCTTCAGAACCGATAGAATATTCTTATTTCTCTCTTTTATAATGGATACATTGAGTTCCTCTCTACATCTGGTTAGTACGTACCATTCAAATGAAAATACTTCAACAACTCATTGGTAGTTTTCATCGATTTGATGTTGATTATTCGACCTTGAATACCTGAATTTACTTAAAAAAAAGGTTTTAAATTGTATTTCTTGCCTTACTAAACCAAGCAACATGCAACAACACATTCAACCAGCAAGAATTGTATTTATTCGAAAAATTCCATAAATTAAGTCAATCTGTTACTGTTACAAGATATCAAGTACATTGGATATAGTTCCTAGATAATGCAATAGTGAATATTTCAGTCCAAAATGTCCAAATTCATACAAAATCACAAGCCCAATTGCTTTTTCCCATAGAAAACAATGCATTTAAGGTTATTGTTGGTCCTCCAGTCTCTCCCAACTGTCAAAACTGCTCGTAACCTATACGGAAGTTAAACCTAATTATTTACTCATTCGAAGAAATATACGACCACTTGTTCGAGGGTTTTTTTCATGAATAAACATTAATTAAACCGACTTCTAAATAACTATAATACCTGTTAACTGAATTTCATCGAAATAATAAATACCTACGAACTTACAGTGATAATTGTATTATTTGTTCCACTGAGCGGAATTGTCGCAAACTGATGAATTCAACTGGGAAATAGTTTATTATATATACAAGCAAAACATCCTGAAAATTCGATGTTTCTTCAGTATTGCACAATAACATAAGTGAAGAAAATTTTGAACTCTTTTATGCAATCAACGAAATACCCTAAAAGGAACATTCATAATGACTATTCGCTACAGTCACTATATAAGAATTCTGCATAAAAAGCTTCAGCGTTATTCATCAAGAAATAATATCTGGGACCATACACGCCACTGTCTCGGTCTTCTGTTATATTTTTGAGTCTTGCGTTTAGTCTGCTCAAGTTGACTACAGTTCTCTAGATAGCCGAATATATAGAAAACTTCATCCTCTCCTTCTATAACCAGGAGAAATATGATAGTTCCTTAAAATAGTTGCATTCACAGCCTTCTATAGAAAGCTTTAAAGACGGCTGTGAGTTGCATTTTCTCGGAGGTCACCACTTCACAGACCATTTTTATTGCGGTACTACAACGTAAAAAACAGATGATAGAGATAGAGTTGTTGTCTTGTGTATTTCTTTCTTCTTTATGTGACGTATTTCTTTTTCACAATCTTGTATTGTAATTTATGAAATAAAGGGATTACTTACTTACTTACTTACTTTTTATTAATATATATTCTTTTTTTTATATCTTCATGGACAACCATCTATATTTCATTATGAAATTAACATTGACATAAAATATCATAATCATAGAGTATCTACATTGAGTTTTATAAAGTCATAAGGCCAACATTCAACAGAAACTGCCCTTGACAAATAGTTGATACTGCAATCCGCAAGGGCATTTTTCATGAAAAAAAAACAATTTTTATTTAATTTTTAATAGTTGTGTTTCGGATATTGGGAGTGAAAACCCATAAAAACCCAAAAAATAATACATTCCCAGAGTCTCGAAATTCCCAGGGTTTCACGCTCATGGCAGCTGAATTTCTGTTTTATCAATAACCCGAAATAAAGCGATTATATCGAATTGAAAGTTTGTTTGCAGTTGTACCGATGTGAAAATTCATGCAAAATTTCGCGAGAATTATATCACTTGAGCATCTTTGAAAAAATGATTTTCACATTTTTCGATATCTCGGAATCTATTTTCCATATGCTGCCGAAATTTTGGGTCTTCATAATATATAGGGTATGGGTTATTTCCAATTCAATTCAATTCAATTTAATTGCACACAAACACCTTAAAGGTAAATTACAAATGCAGAAGAGAGAAAAAATCCTAACCTAAAACACTGTAGTTTGTGGGTTAGTTGGTAGGATTGAAAATATGCACATCAAATTTTGTTACAATTTCATTACACACATGCATCTTACAATTTAGAAGAGATAAATGTCCTGGTATTACATGAAAAGGTTCTTTGTTTGAAATTATCAAATTCGACAAGGAACTTCGAAATTAATAAATCTCACAAAATCACAATCTTGGTAGCTCACGTTATTCAGAACTTTGAACAAAAAGGTCACAGCCTTGAACTTACGCCTATTATCCAGGGAAAGCACATTGAAGTTCTTCAGCATGGTTTGGTACGATATCCTAAATGGATATTCCTTACATTTTATCAAGTGTAAATAGCGCAGAATTTTTTTTTAACTTTCTCAACTTCGTCTATGTTAGTGACTGTGAATGACATCCAAACTACCGAGGCATATTCGAAATGAGGTCTTACGAGGGCATTGTAAAGCAGAGTGAACAATTAAAATCTTTCGCATTTCTGAAGACCAATTCCAACTATCTATATGCCCTACCTGTTAAGGATTCAAAGTGGCTATTGAATTCCAGATTCTGTTGAAATATGACGCCTAAATCTTTGGTTTTCGGTTTGCGCTCAATTATTCTTGAACCTATCGTATAACTGAACTGTATCGGGTTCATTTTTCGCGTGTAGCTAACAACATGACACTTTTTGATATTTAAAGTCATCTTCTTCATCTTGAATCATCGCTCTACTTCATTTAGGTCTTTTTGCAAAAGGCAGCAATCTGACCGATCAAGAATTCTCCTGAACAGCTTGAAATCGTCCGCGAACAACAAAGCCATACAGAAATACAGGTGTGCAGGAAGATCATTCATAAAGATCAAAAAAAGCAATGGACCGAGTAAGCTTTCCTGCGGTACTCCTGAAGTCTTCATTATAGACCGGGAACATGCACTTCCAACATTGACGAACTGTTGTCTCTGTTTCAAATATGAGTCAATGAAACTACAGGCATTTTTCGAAAACTCTCCTGCAGCCAACTTTCTAATAAGAACTGCATGGCTAACCTTATCCAATGCTTTATCGCAATCAGTATATACTGTGTAGAGCTGATATCCTCTTTCAATTGCTTCCGCTGCTAATTCACTAAAACTACAAAGATTGGTTACCGTCCATTTACCCCTAGAAAAACCATGCTGAATCGGATTAATTTTGAGATGTGAATTTTGTATTGTCTTGATATACTATCCTTTCAAATAACTTAGACAAAGCATTCGAGATGCTTATGGGTCGGTAATTCTCGATTTGACTTATTTCCCCTGACTTATAAATGGGTGTAATAACCGATGTTTTTAGGATATCGGGAAAAATATTCTTCGATATTGACAAATTGAAAATATGAAGCAGTGAATCTATCAGAAAATCAATGCACCCCTTATAAATATAAGAACGAATATTATCTGGGCCTAAAGTTTTTTTTGGCTTCAACCTTTTTACACTTTCACTCAGATCGTCCTCTGTTATTAAGGAGAAACTAAAGTTCCCCAGTCTGACACTGAGTTGTAGCAATCAGAATCCAATGTGTAAATTGATTCAAAGAACTGAGTAAAAGCATTCGATATGTTTTCCGCGTTATTGAGAGACTCTTGTTTGAATGTACCTTATTCTGAGATTTTTTCTTTTTCTTAAATGACCAATAAGAGGAAGGATCATTCCTGAAATTCATTTCTAATTGCTTCTTATATTCGACATATTCAAACTTTGTTTGCTGCTTGATACTCCTCCTCAACTCCATAAAATGAACACCGATATGTTTCCTTTTATGAAGTTTATTTTTTTTATTATTATTTTTTGTTTCAAAATCAGCAGAAAACCATACTTGAAATTAACGTCCTGAACTGACTGAATTACTTCTTTTGAATTTGGGAATAGCTCGGTCCAAAATATAGTACATTTTATCATAAAAAAGGTCTATACTCATCGAAGTACATCTGACCAATTACTCTGTGACATAAGATTATAGAGGAGTATGTAATACCTCTTGAATAATTATAACTAAATTCACTGTCA
The DNA here is from genome assembly GCA_958510865.1 of Myrrha octodecimguttata. Lineage (NCBI taxonomy): Eukaryota > Metazoa > Arthropoda > Insecta > Coleoptera > Coccinellidae > Myrrha > Myrrha octodecimguttata. The sequence continues at coordinate 20,358,478 of OY294061.1, read as the reverse complement.
TATCCACTATTCAACCTTTAATATGAATAATCGACGGAACATTAGACTGCTTGATGATATTTATCCTCGTTTACAACAGCACATTGGGATTTAATCACAGTAGAAACTGACATGTTTGACAAAATCAAATCCAATCTGCGACCCATGAAATTCACTACATCGTTATGTTGTTTCAAATCGAATAAGTTCAGAAAGTTAATAAGCAAGGTACCTTTGTCGCAGCCGTCATAAAGTAACGGTACATTGAAGTCACCCGAAATGAATGAATCATCATCATCCAATAGCATTCTATCAAACATACTAAAATAATTATCATATATAGCATAATCTGTGGAAAATAGACATCAGATATGTAACATTTAACATTTTCTGATATTAATTTTACCAGTATACATTCAGCTTCAGTATCCGCCTTGATCACCTCGAATTTTATATCACTTTTTAGTGCAGGAAGAACACCTCCACCCCTTGTTTGACACGTATCTCTGTCTTTCCGAACCACCACATATCGATCATCAAAAAGTTCCTCACTAAACACACCCGCATTCAGCCACGTCTCAGTCAGTCAGTCAGTATTTTAAAACTCAGCTTCACCGCTGTTTTAAGTGAAAAGAAAATCAAGTTTTTCTTATTTGAAAAATCTCTAAATTGAAGAGGATAATTCAAAAACAACTCTATGGGGGTGGTTTTACTATAGTTCATTACTTCGGATGAGTCGAGGATAGGAAAAATGCGAAGGTCTGGAAAAACGAAATCTTTATTTTTACCGAACATATCGTGTGGAAACATAACGAATTTTTTGAAAAAATCGTGTATTCATCTAAAAGTATGAGCTTCGGTGGAGAATGTGAAAATATAGCAATATAGAATATTCTTAAACCAATATTCGCTGGCAATATATGGCGGCACCTTTCCAAAAGTCGAGTCCTCGACGGATGCATTTCTTGATTCCTGAGAACCAGGGTTCAGTGGGAGGAATCCGCCCAAAGATTCGACAGATATGTTCACTCCAAATTTTACTTTCCATATATTTCCAGAAATACAGGCTCGATCCAATTGATATCTAGTACTTCATTGAGATGGTCCACAAAAACACTGACATGAAATTCAGATGTTATACAGAGAAGTCCAACGAAAACTTAACACCTCGATTTTCTGACTTTAAAATGAAAATGTGGCAAATCGCTCGGAGCCGTCAATTTCTGATTCGAGGAGGAACAAATGTTCCGCTCTTTGCATCCCCGTAACTGCAACCCCCTAACGGGGGTGAGCACAACCCCTTGGTTTTGAATGGGGATGAGTGGTTTTGCGATACCTCATTTTGAAGTTCTTATCGAGTACTATTTCATCCTTAAATTTCCTTGGAAATACCTAGCGATAATGAAAAAACAGCGAAAGTAGTGAAAGAGACAATATGGAATTAATCTTGAGAATATTATTCGTATCCGACACATTTCAAATGTATTTGGTAGTTATTTTGGAAAAAATGTATCCGCTGCTTACGTTGTGCAACCAGTTGTAAAATTCGACGCTACCAGTTCAGTCGGAAACAAAATGAGGGTGCATGTGTAATGGTTTAAAAGTACATTTTGTTATTTATTATGTTTAATAATGTTCACTTTAACACTTGCAGAGTTTGCACGTTGTTATTCGATAGGGAAAAGAAAAGGTAACAGTAAACGACGACGAATTTTAAAGGGTATATCTATTTACGATTAACAACAAAAAAAACTATCTAGCGTACAGAGAGAGAGCACAGACATCGACATAAACATAGAAAACTAAAATGGTATACTACGCATGTCACACATAGAATACAATAATAATTGAACTTTCGGTGCATATTTACAACACCCCCACTCAACGAAAGCTCACATCTTGATTATAAACTTAATCACTTAAACCTAAATAACTCAAGAACTTTGCATTTTTAACATTCTGCAAAGGCTTGGTTAGTAGTAGCTACCATTTCTTCAGTGGACAAATATTTCAAACTGATCTTATTTTCCAAGACTGCGTCTCTTAAGAAATGATATCTGATATCGATATGCTTTGATCTGTCACGGAAAACTGGATTATTCGCCAACTTTTGGGCACTCTGATCGTCATTATAAATCTCAATGCAATTCAATCTTCCAGTAAGTTCAAATAAAATGTTCCTCAAGTATATAGCTTCCTTAGTGGCATCACTTAAAGCCATATACTCATCTTCGGTTGTTGATAAAGCAGCTGTCCGCTGTTTACAGCTTTTCCATGAAATGGATCCACCATAAAACTTAAAAACATATCCTGAAAAAGATTTTCTATCTAGCCTATCTGATCCCCAATCTGAATCAGCAAAGCCAACTAAACTGGAATTATCTTTATAAAATTTCATCGAATAATTCTTCGTTCCCTTTAAATATCTTAAGACACGTTTTGCACACTGCCAATGCAATCTCGTGTAGCAATTATTATACTGACTTAACAAACTCACATCATGTGCAATATCCGGTCGTGTCATTAATGCTATATACATCAGACTTCCTATAAGTTCCTGATAGGGGATTCCGAAACTACAAGTTTCTTCCCCTTCAATATCATTCAGATTAATATTACATTCTAAAGGGGTACATACAGTTTTACAGTCAACCATGTTAAATTTAATTAGTAAATCATTAATATACTGCTCTTGATCAATAGTTATGCTATTCTTATCTCTATTAATTCTCAAGCCCAAGCAGTGTTTTACTTCTCCAAGATTTTTAATTTTAAATTTAGAACTTAAATGGCTTTCCAAAAAATCAATTTCCTTTGTATCTGCCGAAAAAACGAAAAAATCATCAACATAAAGGGCTACAATTGACAATTTGCCCTGATTATTTTTAATATACAAGCACGGCTCAAATTTAGATTTTTTATAACCTATATTCAACAAAACTTCATCAACCTTCTCATTCCAAGCACAACTTGACTGCTTTAAGCCGTACACAGCCTTTTTTAATTTGAAAACTTTATATTTGTTTTCATCAGAAATAACGCCTTCGGGTTGATGCACAAAAACATTCTCTTTTAAGATGCCATTCAGAAAGGCTGTTTTGACATCTAAATGGAAAATCCTTAATTCTAATTTCATTGCTAATCCTATTAAAAGTCTTAAACTCAAGTGTCGCACTACCGGATCAAAGGTTTAACTGTAGTCAATACCTTCTTTTTGGGTATAACCTTTTGCTACAAGACGCGCTCTATGCCTGGTTTTGTTTTCACTATTGCACTTCACTTTGAAAACTCACTTACATTGAACTATGGTGGCTGCTTCAGGTCGATCTACAAGTTCCCATGTTTCATTCTCGTAGAAGGACTTAATCTCCTCCTCCATGGCATGCTTCCACTCCTGTCGATCTGCACTGGATAGCGCCTCTGCTACAGATTTTGGAACATGTTGCATGTTCGGTGAAGTGGCACCATTGAATTAAGTGACATAACCATCAAACGTCTTCTTCTTAGCCTCTCTTTGTGACTTCCTCGGGGCCTCTGAAGTATCTGGTAAACTTGTGTGGATATCTGGTACATAGTCATCATCTGAAAGAGTGTTAGAAATTTCAATATTCGTTAACTCATCAGAACTTGACGACACTAATTCACTTTCTTCCCCCACTAAATCAGGATCTTCCTCGGGATCTTCATCAAGGGATACTACAGGTGTTTTCTCAAAAACTGTCACATCACGACTTGTGATAACGCTTCTCGTACTAGGGTTGAAGCACCTATAGCCCTTCGTTGTTTCATCATATCCCACTAGAATGTGCTTCGTTGACTTGGGATCCCACTTTTGTCTGTGGGCCTTTGGCACATGCACCATGATTGGACTTCCATATATACGAAGGTGACTGACATTTGGTTTACTACCTGTCCACAATTCGTATGGAGTCTTTGCTTTCTTCGAGCACGCCGATCGATTCCTCAGATAACAAGCTGTTTTGCGAGCTTCGGCCCATAAAGTTGTACTCAGTCCATCCTCGAACAGTAAGCACTTTGCCTTCTCAACAAGAGTTCGATTTATTCGTTCAGCCATTCCATTTTGTTGAGGTGTGTGGTTGTTCGACGTCTGGTGTACAATGCCAGCATTCTTTAAAAATTTGTTAAATTCTCTGTTGCAGAATTCTCCCCCATTATCAGTTCTCAGCACTTTGATTCTTGTGTCTATCTGATTTTCAGCTAGGTTTTTAAACTCCTTGAATCTGTCGTATGCTTCATCTTTGGTTTTCAAGAAGAATATGAAACACATGCGACTGAAATCGTCTGTAAAAGTGATGAAATACTTGGCTCCACCTAATGAGGTTGTTTCCATTGGCCCGCATACATCATACATACATCATGTGGATTAATTGCAGAAGTTTTTCTGCTCGACTGCCTTCTTTGGGAAATGGTAAACGAGCTTGTTTACCTCTGCAGCATACCTCGCAATTCTTAATGTTGGTCGTTTCTCGATACATAAGGCCATCAACTAACATTGATGTTTTCTTCAAATAAACATCATTAATGTGTCCTAAACGTTGGTGCCAAATATTCTTGCTAACTGCTTGATAGCAAACTTGCTTTTCTTCGTGCACGTTCAATTTATATACATTGTTACACAATTAAGCAGTTGCAACTAAAATATTCTGGCGATTGTAAATGTGTTAGGATTATTTTTCAGTGGAAGAATAACTAGAGTACAAAATATTTCATTTAATTAAACTTAATTATACAGAACGTAGACAAACTGAAAAGTATTTTTATTCATAACCTTATTTTCTCAACTAGCGTTACAAGCATAGAATATGCTATATGACATTGTCATTTAATGTTCTTCTTCCTATCCTCAACACTCCCCCTCGATTTAAACTTTTTTTTTTTGCAACAAAAAGTTGTACAATCGAAATCAAAATTTCTAGTATTGAGTATTATAAATACCTAGACGTTTACAAATATGTTCAAATTTCTCCTTACATAGAGGTTTCGTGAGAAAATCAGCTAAATTTTCATTAGTGTTCACATATTCAACATTAATTATTTGCTTACTTGTTAAGTCTTTTATAAAATGTTCCTTTATTTCAATGTGTTTAGCCCGTTTCGAATTTTCGTAGCTTTTAATCATTGATATCGCACTCAAGTTATCTAATTTTAATGTTGCACTTTGCACTTCACAGAATTCGGAAAGAATACCTTTTATGTTCACCAGTTCTTGTGCACTAGCTGCGGCTGCTACATACTCAGCTTCGGCAGTTGACAAAGCCACGCACGTTTGTTTCTTTGAAAACCAGCTTATTGGATTTCCTCCATACAGAATAACTGAACCACTTGTACTTTTACGATCAGTTCGATCACCTGCCCAGTCTGCATCTGAGTAAGCTTCTAGTAGTACTTCACCCTTTTTATAAACGAGTCCTTCATCAATTGTGTGTTTCAAATATCGTAATATTCTTTTTCCTGCAGTTACAAGTTCTTTATTTGGTTTATCTAAATATCTGCTTATGTAGGATACTGCATACATTATATCCGGCCTGGATGTACAAGCCAAGTACATCAAAGATCCTATTAATTTTCTATAAGGAAAATTGTTTGATTCTTCATCTGGATTTCCGTTTGTCTCTATATTGAATCCTGTTATCATTGGTGTAGACACACCTTTGCATTCGGACATGTTAAATTCCTTTAAAACTTTTTGTACGTAACTTCTTTGAGTTATTTTCAACTCATTAGAAGTTTTTATGATTTCCATTCCTAAGAACCTTTTCACTTCACCCATATCTTTTGCCTTCAATAGTTCCTTCAAAGATTTCACAACTTCCTCGATTTCTTCATTTTTCCCAGTTATTATTAGGTCATCAACAAACACTATTAACCAGCAATCTTTTTTGCTATACATACAAAAGTCAAAATTTGATCTTTGAAAACCTAAGTTTTTCATAATTTCATCGAACTTATTGTTCCAACATCTTGGACTCTCCCTAAGTCCATATAAAGCTCTATTTAGCTTCAAGACTTTAGATTTTTCTATTTTCAATCCTTCTGGAATTTTTATGTATACCTCAGAAGTTAACTTGCCATTAAGAAATGCTGTTGGTATATTTAGTTGTCGAAGTCCCCAACCTTCTTGCAATGATTTTGCTAGTAGTGTCCTGACTGTTGACATCCTTGTAACAGGTGCGTACATGGATATTGGGTTGTCTTGTATTTGGAAACCTTTGGCCACTAGTCTAGCCTTTTTTGTACCGTCTTGTTTGGTTTTGAATACCCATTTCGCATCAATGGCAGTTCTACCATCTGGAAAATCACATATTGACCAAGTCTGTTATGTTTTGTGTGACTTTGGTTCGTTTTCGATGGCTTTCCTCCAGTCTTCGTTGTTTTTAGCCTCTTCATATGTCTGAGGATCATCTGACTTAAATATATCATATGCTGCATATACTTCATAATCTTCGAGATATTTTGGTTTATTTACTATTCTTCCTCTACTTGAGGTTGTACTTTCTGTTAGAATTGAAGCAAAATTCTTGGTTTTATATTTTATTAATTAGAACATACTACTACAAACTACAATCTTGTTTCTTACATGACGACATTCGATATTCTCGAACATACTATTGAAACTCAAGCTAACCTATATACCATAGAGTAAAGTTGTAGATGCACAACTTGGTGGTTTGTGGCATAAAGCCCTGTTGACACTATGAACAATTAGGGGCCATTTACACTATAATATTAACACCCTCCCTCAAACCTCCAAGTTCAGCATTTTGACAAAATTATCAAATTTTACAGAACCTAACGGTTTCGTAAACACATCTGCTAACTGTTTATTAGTACATATATATTCAAGCTTCACAAAGCCCTTAGTTAATACATCTAATACAAAATGAAATTTTATATCAATGTGTTTACATCGTTTATTATTTTCGAAATTACTCAACAATTTAATTGTGCTTTGGTTGTCCTCGTACAAAGTGTATGGAACTGTGCATTGAACACTTAAATCATTTTTAATATGCAATAATTCACACATTGCATGACATATTGCTATAAACTCTGACTCAGTTGTTGAAAGAGCAACTATTGATTGTTTCTTTGAACTCCAACTAATTAAGTTTCCAAATAGCTTAAAACAATAACCACTTATTGATTTTCGGTCATTTCTATCATTTGCCCAATCTGCGTCGAAATAACCAATTAGTTCTTCATTGGACTGAGAAAAATGTAATTTGAAATTAATTGTTGACTTGAGATATTTCAATACCCTTAAGAGATATGTGAAGTGTTCGTCTGTAGCACAATCCTGAAATCTACTAAAATAGCCTACACTATAACATATATCTGGCCTTGATCCTATCATAATGTACATCAAACTGCCTAAAAGTTCTTTATATGGTAATTTTGTTTTAAATGAATCATTTTTATTTCTTTCAAGATTAAGATCTTTTTCAATAGGTGTCTTAAAGTTTTTACAATTTTCAACATTGTATTTCTTAATTAAAGTTTGGATAGCTGGTATCTGATCAATCGATATAAGATTTTCTTCTGGTCTAAAAGTTATATTCAGACCCAAGAAGCTGGATATCTTTTCAAAAGTTTTCATTCTAAATGTTTCACACAAACTGGATTTGAAACCTCTCAAGAAAGAAATGTTATTACTGGCTTATAGAATATCATCCACATATAAGAGCAGATAACATCTTAAATTATCTTTATGGTAAATATATAAACAATAATCTGACCCTGAACGATTAAAATTTGATCTTAGCATAAACTCATTGAATTTTTCATTCCAGACCTTTGGGGCCTGTTTAAGTCCTTATATTGACTTTTTCAATAAACATACTTTGTTTTCATTTAACTCATTTATTTCTATACCTTCAGGTATTGTCATGTAAACCTCCTCATTCAAGGAGCCATCTAAGAAGGCATTCTTAACGTCTAATTGTTCTAATCGGAAATTGTATTTTAAAACAACTGATAATAAAAGTCTTACAGTGGACAGTTTTGCTACTGGAGCATGTAACAATGTGTATGTTTTGCTCGAAACCTCTAGCTACTAACCTCGCTTTATAAATGGGTTGTTCCGCATTTCCTTTAGTCCTAAAAACCCATTTATTACTTATTATTTTCTTGTTTACTGGTTTATCGACATATTTCCATGTATTATTCTCTTGTAAAGCATCTAATTCCTCTTTTATCGCGTTTTCCCAACATTTCCATTCAGAGCTGGCTGTCGCTTCTGAATAGGAATTTGGCGAATTACTTAATTCAGTTAATAAAGCTAAACAACTTACATCAATATCAAAATCTTCAAATCTGGTTGGCAATTTTATGTTTCTTTTTGGTCTTCCGGTATTTACTACATTTCCTTCTGTCGACATATTTTTCTGAGAAATTTTACCTTGACTATTTTCAAAATTTTCTGTTTCATCTTCCGAGTCAAATTTTGTACCGCAATCTACCTCATCACACTTCTTGCACGTCTCAACTTCATCAAAATTCATTTCATTAAAGATGACATTTCTAGAGTGAATAAGTTTTTTATTTTCTAAATCCCACAGCCTGTACCCGTTTTCTGTATAGCCCACAAATCTACATCTTTTTCCTTTATTGTCTAATTTTGACCTCAAAGCGTCAGGGATTCTAGAATAACAAATACACCCAAAAATTCTCATATTCATTACATTTGGCCTTTTTCTTAGCCACAACTCATAAGGTGTTTTACTTTCATCTAAACAAGATTGAGTTCTATTGATTATGTACGTGGCTGTTAATACAGCTTCTTCCCAAAAAGACTTCTCCATTTTTGCTTGCAATACCATTGACCTTGCTTTATTTAACAGAGTTTGATTAATTCTCTCGGCTACGCCATTTACTTGTGGTGAATAAGGAGGAGTGTATAATATCTGAATTCCTGCTTCGGAACAAAAATCCTGCCATGACTTTGAACAATATTCTCCTCCATTATCACATTTTATTTTCAATAATTTACTACCTAGTAAAGCTTCAACCTTAGCCTTATAATTTTTTAAGCAATTCAATGCTTCATTTTTATTTTTAATGACATATACAATTGTGAATCTCGAAAAATCGTCTATAAATGTGATGATATATTTATTTCCGCTATTTGACTCAGGAGTTAAAGGTCCACAGATATCTGTATGAACAATTTCCAAAACTCTACTCGACCTGGACTTCCTTGAATGATAAGGTAAACATTTTTGTTTCGTTAAAACACAAACTTCACATAATTCATGTTCAGACCTTGTATTAAAATTCATACCATGTACTAAATTTAATTTATTCATATTTGAAAGAGTTGTATAGTTAAGATGACCAAACCGTTTGTGCCATATTTCTTCATCCCGGTCAAAAGCTAGATTTGCACTTCTACCGTGATTATAATCTTGGTACAAATAAACTTTATATAGATTACCTGATCTCTGACCTTCAAGATATACTACTTTATTTCTTTTGACCTTGATGGAGCTATTGAAGCAAACAACTTTAAATCCTGCTTTCTCAACAGTTGAAATCGATATTAAATTAACTCTTAATTTTGGAACGCATAATACATCTTTGAGAACAATAGTTAAAAAATCTTCTCCCACCTTGCTTAGGACTCTAACATCACCTACACATGTTGCTTCCATTGTCTTCCCTTCCTCGGCTAAATGTATGATCTTCGGCTTCGGGAATGGCCTTTTGTTATGCATCACACCTTCGTCGTTTATATAATGATGAGTAGCACCAGAATCTGCATACCATTCCATTCGTGTAAGTGCTTTTGAACTGGTAGCACAGAAGGCAATTGGTTCTTGGTCCCATTTCGATCCATCTTCAGTAAATATATTCTCGCTGTCTTTCGCTGAATAATTGGCTTGTCGATCCTTGTTGACTCTGCACTGGGAAGCTTTATGGCCTAATTTATTGCATCTGTGGCATTTGATTCCACATACACTCTTAACATGTCCTGGTTTACCGCATTTGAAACATTTGATATCTTTCTTTACTAAGAATGAGGATGTTGCTTTATTGGTGATATTTTTATTTGTATTGAATTCTAGCAGTCGACTTTTTACAAATTCCATTTTTAGATTGTCTTCTGATAGTGTTCTTATAGCTGTTACTACGCTTTCATATTCTGGAGGCATTGACAAAAGAAGAAAACATGCCATTTCACATTCATCAAAATTACTTCCAAGATTTTTCAATTCTCTAAATATTTTATCTGATTTCGCAAAATGATCTTGTAGATCTGATGCACAGTCATACTTTAGTTTCATTAGTTCTTCAAGCAGATAAAATTTGGAACACATACCCTTCTTCTGGAAGATGCTTTCTAACTTCGCTATCATTTCCACAGCATTTTCGATTCCTTTAACATATTCCAGATGAGAGTCTGCTACACTCTGTATAATGCTTTATTGTTGGTTTTCTTCCAGGAATCAGTTCTTTTATCCTCAGGAACATATTTCATCGCTTCTTCAACCTCCATGGCTTTCAATACTGTCTCCAGTCGAAATTTCCAATTGTCAAACGCTTCCCCAGCAAACGGAATTATTCCATATTTATTTTCCACCTTTTTCTCCATTTCTACGAACTTTTATAGCTTGCCTTTTTGTCCTCCACGTGGTCGTCGTTATTCTTCCGAACTTATTTTTGTTAATATATTCAACTCCTTCAACTGCTTTAAGAATTTCGCTTTTCTGGGCCCATAACCTTTGTTAGAATTGAAGCAAAATTCTTGGTTTTATATTTTATTAATTAGAACATACTACTACAAACTACAATCTTGTTTCTTACATGACGACATTCGATATTCTCGAACATACTATTGAAACTCAAGCTAACCTATATACCATAGAGTAAAGTTGTCGATGCACAACTTGGTGGTTTGTGGCATAAAGCCCTGTTGACACTATGAACAATTAGGGACCATTTACACTATAATATTAACACTTTCTTTCATTTGTCATCATGTTATCTCCTTCTTCATCTGAGTTACTTTGTATGTCTTGCTCTGATTCTTCATGAGTAGAAAATTCTTCAATTACTGCTTCTTCATTTTCCGGTAAACAAGTTGTACTTGTTTCCTTCTTCATTTCTTCCGTTTTGTCAGGTTCATTTTTGTCTTCCAAGAATATAACATCTCTACTGTATGTCACTTTAGTTGTTTTCGAATTCATCAATCTATAACCCTTCTTATTTTCACCATAGCCAACGAAGATTAATCTTTCTGATTTAGCATCCCATTTTTGTGGAAGCGCATCTGGTATATGTGACATCACTTCACAACCAAAAACTTTCAAGTGAGATAAGTTTGGCTTTTCCTTATACCAAGCTTCATAAGGAGTTTTACCCAATACTGCCTTTGTCGGTGATCTGTTCATCAGGTATACCGCTGTGTTGACTGCCTCTGCCCAATATTTTTTAGGTAAATTCACTTCTGTCAACGTGGTTCGAGCTTTTTCAACTATGGTCCTATTTGCCCTTTCACTCACACCATTTTGTTGTGGGCTATATCTTATTGTTGTTTGATGAATAATTCCTGAAGATTTTAAAACAACTTTCATACTTCTATTAACATACTCAGTTCCATTGTCAGTCCTGAGAACTTTAATCTTGTACTCAGTCTCATTTTCTACAAGATTTTTATATTCTTCAAAAGCTTGTACTACTTGACTCTTCTCTGACAAAAAATAAATATGGACATACCTTGTATAGTCATCAATCAATGTTAGGAAATACCTGCTGCCACCTATCGACGTTGTTTCCATAGGGCCACATAAATCACTATGCACCAGTTCCAATCGTTTTGAAGACTGCCTATGACTAGTTGGGAATGCTTGCCTACTTTGTTTTCCTTCAATACACGACACACATGGTGACGATGTTGCTTTGAAGTTTTTGTCCATTCCAGTCGACATGTTGGTCAGCAAATTCATACTTTTCATATTTAAATGTCCCAATCTACGATGCCATAAATTTTCCATTGTTTTGATACAGGAATAAATCTGATTTTGATTATGAACAGTACTTAACTGGTAAATGCCATTCTTTTCGAACCCTCTGGCTACTAAATCATTTTTCAGGTTGAAAATTTTCGCACCAGTTTTATCGAATACAACTTTATGACCTTTCTCTACAATTTTGTGTACAGACAATAGATTCACAGCAGCTTCGGGAGCATACATAACATCATTTACAGGAATCTTTTGATTAATACCATTTATTTGTACTTGTATTGTAGCCGTTCCTTTCTTGACAATATTTAAATCACTACTGTTTGCAGTTTTAATTCTTGCCTTGACATTTGTTCCATCGTTTATCCATTCCTGATTCCTTGTGAGATGAGTAGACGCACAGGAATCTAAATACCACACATTCGTATTCACATTTTCTGTGGTTAAATATGCTAAAAAGGCTGAGTCATTTTTAGTTGGTTTCTTGTCAAGCTTCTTCTTTGTACGACATTCTGACTTATAATGCCCAATTTTTCCACAATTGTAGCACTTTACAGATACATTCTTATTGTAATTACTTCTAGATGGACTTCTTTTTGAGTACATTGCAGTGTTACAATCCACAGATTTTGGATCATTTTGTGATTTCACATCTTGTAGAAGCTTTACTTTAATAGAGTCTCCACTTATTCTTGTACCACTGCTTTCTAATCCCATGATCATTGGACGATACTCGTCTGGTAGTCCTGCAAGCAAGAGGGTTCCAACCCATTCATCCTCAACTTTGAATTTCATTTCATTCAATTTGTGAGCAGTTGATATTATTGTGTCACAATATTCTTCGACAGACTTACAGTCATCCAATTTAGTATTGATAAGGGATCTTAAAAGCCCAACTTTTCTTGTTAGTCCTGAATCCTCGAACGCTTTTTCCAAATTTTCCCAGGCTTCCCTTGCGGTTGTTGCAGATTTTATGTGCGAGTAATTGATTTTTTCGACTGACAATATAATTTTTGAAAGTGCCTTTTTATCTTTCTTTTCATCTTCTTCAGTGCCACTTACTACGTTCCATAGATCATCCAACTCTAAAAGAGCTTTCATAGCAAATTTCCATTCACTATAATTGTCTCTTCCCGCCAATTTTTCAATAGCCATGAACGATGAGGAACTAGCCATATTTCTGTTGAAGTTTTATAACTTCTTTTTGTACTTCTACTTGCCGTAAACTGGGCCCATAACCTGTTAGGATTATTTTTCAGTGGAAAAATAACTAGAGTACAAAATATTTCATTTAATTAAACTTAATTATACAGAACGTAGACAAACTGAAAAGTATTTTTATTCATAACCTTATTTTCTCAACTAGCGTTACAAGCATAGAATATGCTATATGACATTGTCATTTAATGTTCTTCTTCCTATCCTCAACAAAATGTCACAACCGTTTTCATTAAAGGATACTCTATTTCCATTCTCAATCAACTGACCAACAGAAAGTAAATTTGTCGTTAGCCCTGGTATATATTGAACATCTCTTAACAGTATGCGATGCTTTTTATCAGCGTCTGTTTTGATTTCGACATCACCTGCACAGTCAACCTTAATCGTGGATTTATTAGCAACGACTATCTCTGATAAATCAGGATTTCTAGTGTTCATTAACCATTGTTTACGTGCTGTTAAATGAACACTGGCTCCACTGTCCACATACCAATCTGTGTCTTTAAAATCTCCAGTTGTGAATACAGCACTGAAACCTCCTTCAGATTCAGGTTTGTTGGGGCATTTAGCCATATAATGACCATTTTTCTTGCATTTATAGCAAATAATATTACTAAGGTCCTTTTTATTTTGACTTGCCTGTCTATTTGATGTTGACGTTTTACCGGATGCGGAATTCTCTTTCGCTCTGCCGGCGCCATCTCTCCACAGTTTTCGATAACCTGACTTGGTATTTCTGTTCGCTGCGAATGCGCCCTTGCTGCCACTGCTTCCGCCATCTACCTGCATGTCCAATAGTTTCGTCTTAATTGAATCGGTGGTAATGATCATTCCCGAATGCTCCACTGCCATTATTAACGGACTATATTTTTCAGGAAGACCTGCTAGTAACAAGGAACCAATCCACTCTTCGTCTATTTTAAATCCTGTTCTTCGCAGTTTTTGCGAAGTCTCGACAATTTGATTTCTGTATTATTCCATGTTATTGTGGTTTTCAAGTCTGGCCGATATCAACGTACGTAAAAGACCTATTTTTCGCATGAAACCACTGTCGTCGTACAAGTTTCTGAGACTAGTCAATACTTGTTGAGCAGTTTTGGCGTCCTTCACGTGTGTATACAAAGATGGATCAATGGTTAATACCAACTTTGCTTTGGCTTTAACAATTGTGGCAATGTCCGTTTCGCTTCCGTCGATGCATTTCTCCAGTCCCTCTAGCACAAACACATTCTCGACAGCGAAAGCCCATTCGTCGTAATTCTCACGACCTGAAAGTTTGGGGAACTCATCAAGTAATTAGCGGCCATTTTGCATTTGTGAGAAAACACGTCTATCACAGTAACGACTTTTTCTTAACTATCCCGATCAACTGAATAACTTGAAACTATACGCGGTGTAAGCGTTCTGGGACCGTAACCTGTTATTTATTATGTTTAATAATGTTCACTTTAACACTTGCAGAGTTTGCACGTTGTTATTCGATAGGGAAAAAGAAAAGGTAACTGTAAACGACGACGAATTTTAAAGGGTATATCTATTGACGCTTAACAACAAGAAAAACTATATAGCGTACAGAGAGAGAGCACAGACATCGACATAAACATAGAAAATTAAAATGGTATACTACGCATGTCACACATAGAATAAAATAATAATTGAACTTTCGGTGTATATTTACAACACATTTTAACAATAATATAAACGAAGTAGTAGTTAAACACTACAGTAGGTCAATTTTTACTTGACACATATCGAACTCTGTGTTTTCGATACTGTTGCGCAATCGCGTCTGACGAAGGTGGCGCCTGAGAGCTCCTGATTCGTTCGGCTTCTTTCTTTTTCTGGCAGAGTTTTCAAGGTGCAAAGATCGATTTTAAATTAACGATCAATATCGATTAATTGAGTTCAGTATTCTCATTGATTTTGAGAAATTGTTACCTGTGTGCTCTAATATTAAGTATTAGGGGTAAGTACTTTTAGTTTACCTGTTCTGAATGACCTAATATATAATTTTATTTGCTTTTTTCGATATTTCGTCACATGTAGGAACGCCATTTTGGGAGATTGTAGCCAGGAGGTTTTGCGACTCAAATAGTTTATCTGTTCATATCTTATTAATCTTCAAGTGGATTATTTTCCAGTCTATATATTTTTCTTAGTTGAATTTTGTCATTGTTCATTCTTTTAAAATTTTGGAAGATAGACTGGAGGGTAAAGCCAACACAAATGAACATGTGGTCATTTTCTTCAAATTTTCTAGCACTTCCCGGAACCTGACTTTTCCTGGAATTCACTTCCTGGGATCTAACTCTTCCTGGAATCTAACTTTTTGGAACCTTTCTCTCTGGGTTCTCACCTTTTGGATGCCGAGTATCTATTTACCTGATTTATGACGTACTTTTGGGACTTGTCTGGCATTATCTAAGTACTTCCTCATACCTACCTGATAACCAGTACCTGCCAAGGACATACCTACCTGCAATTCCACCTGTGATACCAAGCAATTCAAGAGCACAAACCAACGATAATCAAAGTTGGATTAAAAAGGCCCACGACCTGAGATCTTCGACCACCAACACACATGCTCTAGCCGATTGTTAGATAAGTGTTATTTTTCTTGTGTTTCCTCAATCTGAGCTCAGAAATATTTGTAAAAATATGTAGATATTTGTGAAAGATTAATATATTGGATTGGTTAGTAGTCCAGTTTTTCAGTTTCCTCTCCATGCAATAGGTTTAGTGAGTTCAAGGCATAAATATAACAATTCATTACTTCACCTTTTCATTGTAATAAAAATTATTTCTTATATCTTTTTATTGTTATACATGAAAAAGACAAAGCGAGGGACGTGACTGTCTTAGGTCATTTAGCAATGGATCCGACCTTGAGTACTAGGAAATTGTCAGATGTATCATTCGTTCACATGTCGTACTTGAGATAACTTCGCTCTCGACCGCTCTGTTAATTGTTGAATCATTGTTGAAATACTGGCAGACGGTTGAAAATAATATATTATATTATTCCGGTAACATTTCAAAAATGGGTTTCACCAGAGAGAATAAAACGGAAATAAGGGAAATTGTGAAAGCCACAATTTCCGAGGTTATGGATTTTTACATTGATAGAATCGCTGAGAAGGTCCTTGAAATGCTCGCCAAGAGTAAATCTGAAAGTTAGGAAAAAATCAATTCGAAATTGGAGGATGCCGAAATGAAAATAGATCATCTGCAACAAGAGATGAAATCAAGAAATTTGATTTCGAATAGTTTATCAGAAACTGGTAACGAAGTTTTGCTAGAGAAAATTTCCGACATATGTCTAGACAAAGACGACATTCTCACCTGCTACCGAATCGGAAAAAAATTTGACAATAAACAAAGACCGATTTTGATCAGATTTCACAATGAAAGGCAAAGAGACGAATTCTTGGCACAGAGGAAAAAATTTTCGACATCTAAGGTGAGCGTGAAGGAAGACTTGACCAGGATGAGATATGAAATTTACAAGTATGCAGCCAAAATGTTCGGTTATAAGAACGTATTTACAGTGCATAGCAAAGTTAAAATCTACTATAATAAAAAGGTGCAAACTGTTAATAAAATAACCGATTGCAATGTATTGATGAACTGAAGTGTTTCTCAATATTTAATTATTACTAAAAATAACAAGTTTTTCGTTGTATGAGTGGGACAGTTATGGGGAATCTGTTTCGTTTTGTTGTCTGTCGGTATTTTTAAATAAATTTCATACAGAGGTTATTGTTCTTCTGATTCTGTTGAAAATCTTGTGAAATTTGGCAGAGTATTTTGTCTGTTTTTCTTGCTTTTTGATATTTGTATTTATCATGAACAGTTTCGAATGTTGTTCTACTGAGGATACTAGAGTTTGTGTTGATTTGAGTGAATTGAGGGGTGCATTTGATGGGGAACGTTTATTGAATGTTATTCATTTCAATATTAGAAGCATCAATAAAAATTTTGATGAACTGTTAGTTTGCTTGCAGGCGATAGGTACTCAACACATAGATGTTATCGTACTATCAGAATGTTGGAGAATATATAATTTGAGTAATTTTGAAATTCCAGGTTTTGAAATATTTTATAATGAATCTTCGTTTAATCGGAACGATGGACTTATAATGTTTGTTAAGGGGAATCTTACAATGTGTCATGAGGTTGTTAAATTCGAAGAAATTAATCTGTTACGTCTGAAGTTGCGCATTGAAAATAAATCATATGCTCTAAATGCCACTTATAGGCCACCGTCAACGAAATGAGATTAATTCATAGATAATTTAGATGATTATTTGCGGAGTTTGGAGAAATGTGACATTGAAGTTTTTGTTGGCGATATTTACGTTGACTTGGGGGATAGCTCAGATATTTTACTTTATCTATGTACTTTAAACCAGTACGGTTTCGTTTCCTACATCAACGGAATAACTAGGGAAACTGAAACGTCTGCGAGTAAATTGAATCATATTTTTGTCAGATCAAGACAGTCTCTTGAGACAGAAATACTTATAGATTCGGCTATATATCAGACATCATTGACGGATCATTATGCGGTTTGTCTTTTCATTCGTCCTTCTGAGTCAAACAGGTCTTTTGGAGGTTTTCAATCACAACCGGAAGTTTCTTATCAGTTGAACTACGGGAGGCTGGTTGAAAGGTTGAAATCAGAAAAGTGGGATGATGTATTGATGGAAAGCCATAACTCGCAGGATGCCTATTCAAGTTTCATGAACAAATTACAAAAACATATAAAGCTCAGCCAGTTGACATATATACATAAAAAGTTCAAACACAAAAAACTAAAACCTTGGATAACTTCCGGATTGATAACCTCTATGAGAACAAGGGATAAAATGAAGAAAGATTTGAGGGCTAACGACACTGCTATGAACAGAGAAAATTATAAGACTTATAGGAATAAACTCAAAGAACTAATACGTAAAACGAAAAAGACATTTTACTCGGAAAAATTGAAGGATGCGGAAGTCGATTCGAAAAGGGTATGGGCGGTTATAGATGAGGCAACAAACCGGTCAAAAAAACATAAATCCTTAAGTGATATTGTTGATGATAGGGGTGACTTGATTGTCAGTGACAGGGAAAAATCGAATAAATTCAATGAATATTTCATAAACGTTGGCAGGAATATGGCGCAATCAATAAAAAAACCAAGTGCTGCCACTAGATTCAAAAACCCTTCAAATGAGAATTGATTGTTTTTAAAACCCGTCACTGAGGAGGAAATCATAATAATTATAGGTTCACTAGAAAATAATGCTGCGCCAGGTCCCGACCAAATTTCTAATAAGCTGATAAAGTACATCCATCCATATCTGAAGTTGCCACTTGCTCACATAATTAATCTTTCGTTCAATACTTCAAAAATCGAATGAAAGAAACAAAATGACTAATTACAGACCCATATCATTAATATGCAACTTCGCTAAAATTTTTGAAAAATGTTTGAAAACGCGTTTAGTACATTTCTTTGAAAAATATAATATAATGGCTCCTAACGAATTTGGATTTCAAAAGAACAAAACAACTCAGGAAGCTATAGACCGATTCATTAAATCAGTGGTACAATCTATGAATGAAGGAAAGAAATGTATGGCGGTATTTCTTGATATGGCGAAAGCTTTTGACACCGTTTCTCATGACTTGACTCAGTAGGGATAAGAGGTAAATGCTGGGAACTTATGAGGGACTATTTGACGAACAGAATACAAAGAGTAAGAGTTGGAGATGAAATTAGTGATACTCAAACTGTAAACATGGGGATTCCTCAGGGAACGGTGTTAGGTCCTATTCTTTTTCTTATTTATATAAATCAGATTACATCGCTGAGAATACCGAATGGCCTTATTGTGTCATATGCTGACGATACTATGATGAAGTTTGAGGGGTGTACATGGCATGAAGTCTATATGTATGCTGAGCGGGGTTTGCAGATGCTGAATACATATTTATGCGAGAGCAAGCTTAGTCTTAACACAACAAATTCATAATTTATAACATTTTCTTTGATGATAAATGGCCAACCTGATTTCACAAGGATTCCCGTGCACCACTCTGACTGCATTGACTCGGCTTGTTCGTGTCCAAAAATGAAAAAAGTATATTCAGCAAAATATTTGGGTCTTTGTATTGACCAGCATCTTAGATGGAATGTTCACACCGAGTTTATTAGAGACCGACTAAGAGCTATGCTACAAGTATTCTACAACCTCCGAGAAATTGCAACCAAACAGTGTATGTTCCGCGTTTATGAGGCATTGGTCGTCTCGATATTAAGATACGGTATTATCATTTGGGGTGGTCTGTTTGATAATGCTCTAGAAGATCTGCAGATAATACAAAAGTATTTTTTGAAAATCATACTCAATGTCAAGAAAACTTATAGCTCAGAAAAACTATTCAAAACAACAAATAGACTTAATATAAGGCAGATATATATCTTTGAGTGTATTTTATATCAAATAAAAGCCAATAATGTATATGTCACGCACAGGCACTTCACTAGGCACTTGGATAAGGGATCAGTAGAGGTTCCTCGTATTCACAGAACACATCTCCAGAGAAATGTTTATTCTTTCGGTCCCAAATTCCTCAACATCCTGCCTCACTCCTTAAAGAGAATAAAATTAGGAAGCAAACTGGGCAGACTTGAATTAGCGGCATACATTAGAGAGAATAACGATAAATTCCAAAAAATCTTAGAATAGAATATGGTTTTACGCATAACTATGAGTATATCAAGAATGCATACCTCATTTCACAGACTTATTGTTTCTTTTTCGGTGGAGTTTATGTTCCTTTCAACTTCGACATGCACATACCTCACTCAATTGTGTTTATTTTGCTCTTTTCACATTTTTTTGAATTTTGATTCTGTTCGTTATACCTATTGTAAATATATATCATGTAGAACGAATGTTATTCAGTAGAAATAGGATGTCGTGTAGCATACAGGCTTATAGTTTAGGCTGCACGATATCATATATTTGTCAAGGAATTTTGTATTTGTAGGTTATTATTCTGAATAAATATTATTATTATATTATTATATGGTGTTTCATACACAACAATCATGAGAACCTTGGAATAACATAAAATCCATCCTTATAATATAAGGTGTTTCAAATTGCGAAGTTTTTATTGAGAATAAATAAAATATAGATGGTGCATTGAATTCGTCTGGGTATTTTGACATTTGAGAAGTGTGATGTATGACATTTATAAAAATGGCTTCGTACACGATACAACAACGCATTCAAATTGTTGAATTATTTGATGGAAATCAGGGTTCTGTGAAAAGTGCTTTTAGAAGATCACGTGAATTTTATGGTTTACATAATCGTCCATCTCAAAGCACCATTGGTCGAATAATTAAAAAATTTCTAGAGACCGGTTCGGTGGAAGATCAAAAAAGTTAAAATACAGTCTTAGCGGTCGTTCACAAAAAAAATTTGATTTGGTTCGTGAAAGTGTTGCTAAAGACCCCGGAATGTCCATTAGACGACGTTCGGATGATAATCGAATTTTTGTGGCCTGAATTAATGAATATTGATCTGAAAAACATTTGGTTTCAACAGAATGGCGCTACACGTCATTTTCCAAATGACACAATTGATTTAACTGTAAGTAAGTATGTGGTCAACTGTTTGGTTCTAATCTCATCTGGAGGTTATTTGGGTTGCAGTAAAAAACTATTAGTTTCACTCTTTTTTTCTTTTCACTCGAGCTTTCGGACTTCTTTATTCCTTCATCAGGAGCAGCTACAAATCAAAAGCATCGAATAAATTGTATAGCTAAACCATTGCTGTCACGCACTTACAAATTGAGGTTATTTTGTTATGGATCTTAAAACTCATATAATCATGAATCGTGAATAAATGGGGCAGCCGTTACTGTTAATACAACAGAACAGGGTTTCTCAAAGCGAACCACACTTGCGGGTAGTTGCTTCTTGCTACATCCCCCTTTACACAATACATTGAATCCACATTCTGTGCATCTCGGTGAATAATCCATGCTGTTCTCTAATGAGAAGCACACAGGACTGCCTGAGCACTTGCTTCCAGGGACCAAAGACCCTTCTCGCAACATAGCACTATAATATGCAAAAGCATCATTGAATCCACTTTTTGTGAATCTCACTGAATAATCCATGATATTGTCTAATGAGAAGCCCACAGGACACAATTTTCTCGTCAATGTGAGACTAAGAATATCTACTAACAAGACATCTCGTTTCCACTAATGTGAAACGTACCTAACTTCGAGACTCAACTGCGTCAAGGTACCGCGCATCAAGCTCAACTCAGAAATTCGGAACATTCAATCAGTAAATTATACTTTAGACAATATAGAATTGATTGATGATATAAAATAGGTAGTGTATATGGACAGGTGTGACCAACCTGCATTAAAATATCTAGAATCCCATCTCTCATCACCAAAGACCGAAGACCCTTATAATTAATGACACTTGCATTCTTCAAGATAACATCCCCAGAGACCGAAGACCCGTCTAATGCACCTTGACCAATACCCCCAACTATACAGAATGCAGACTTTTCAATTTCAATTTATTCAAACGTAAATACCTTCCATTCAATAATGTCACCAAGTTTATAACACAAATATTGTATAATTTTGGAGTATTTTTGAGGAATTATAAACTTCACTTCAACTTTCCAGCGATTTATTTCGTAAAATTAAAAATGTAAACAATAGCAGATGTACTCTCTGTTCCACTTGAACTCAGAATGAATCTTGACACATTGAAAACATAAAGAGGGGTTAACAATAACGAATATGCGCAAATTTTAAATAAACCTAAAGAAGCGGGGATCGAACATTCCACCCACTTCATTTTTCGATGGAAAAATGATACAATCTAATGACACAAATAAATACAATAGCAAACTGAGTAGTCACATTGTCTATTACCTACCACCTAAAGAATAGTATTTATAGTCATATAACGAGAAAATAATTTCATACACTAGTACAGCTCAATTATTTTCATCAGATTTAGACAATAGCACTAGTTTAGTGATTGGTCGAATGAATTCAGAAACTGCTGTACGCACTTTCACAACTCTTGTCAGTTTATCCTGACCAGGAAAAACTTGAATAATTTCGGCTAAAGGCCATTTTGCTGGCGGAGTAACATTATCAATCATCAAGACAATATCACCGACTTGAGCTTCAGGTTGATTATTCTTCCATTTATAACGCACCTGTAAGGAATGCAAATATTCCCTAGACCACCGTTTCCAAAAGTGCTGAAGCATTTGTTGGATCTGTTTCCAGCGAAATAGAGGGGATATATTCTCATTCAAGTAAGAGGGTTCTGGTACTAAAAATGATGAACACCCTATGAGGAAATGAGCGGGAGTAAGTGGTTGTGTATCCTCACCCGAGGGCATGATTGGTCGCGAGTTGAGGCAAGCCTCTACCTGAGTGAGCAAGGTATAAAATTCCTCGAAAGTTAGTTTATGAGCACCAATCACCCTCCTCAAATGATGCTTAGTTGACTTCACTGCAGCCTCCCAAATGCCACCGAAATGGGGAGCTGCAGGAGGGTTAAAATGCCACTTAGTCCCTTCATTTACTAATTTATTACTTAGATCGTTTACAAATGGTGATGATCTTTTATAAAGATCTTTTAACTCTCTATCAGCGCCAACGAATGTTGTACCTTGGTCGCTGTACAAATCGGAACAAAAGCCGCGTCTTGAAGTGAATCTTCGAAATGCAGAAATAAAATTCGTGCAGGAATATCCAGTAACCAGTTCCAAATGAACTGCTTTTGTGCTTAGACATACGAAAACAGCTATGTAACATTTCATAAATTTCTGACAACGGCCAGAATATGCTTTTATTAAATATGGACCAGCATAATCAACTCCAGACTTTGCAAAGGGTTTACTCGGCGTTACTCTAAATTTCGGAAGGTTACCAAGTTTCTGATACATTGTACTAGCTCTGTATCTCAAACAAGGGTTACATTTGTTAATAACTCTTTTTACTAACTGCCTACCCCTAATTACCCAATATTCCTGACGTAATGTCGCTAACGTCAGTTTTAAACCACCGTGCATCGTCCGCAAGTGAGCTCTCTTAGCCAGCAACAAAGATAGTTCACAATTAAAAGGCAATATTAATGAATGTATCTCATCAAAATCAAGCATTGAATTCTCTAAGCGACCCCCAACTCTTAGCAGATTATCTCTAATGAATGGATCTAATTTTGTTAAGGTGTTATTTTTTGATAGACTCTTATTTCTGGAAATTTCAACAAATTCCTTAGAATAATGAGAATGTTGAACAAGAAATATCCAGGTTAACTCCGATCTTTTAATTTTATCACAGGTTAAATCGGCAGAACCAGCCTCGTCGCATCTATTGAACCAATCACTTGAAAAGAGACTGGATTCAATCAACAGTGCTGACTTAACCCGTCTCAATAAATTCGAAATGAAGCGCAAAATGAATCCAGTAATTCGATTCAACTTGGTTATATTCGAATACCTACCAACTAAATTCCAAATACCATGTTTCTCTTCTTGTTCCTCACTGTGAACTAAGCAATTTACTTCAATTGCTGGATCAGAAGTAGGGTCACTATTGATGGGAATCTGAAACGGCTCATAAGATTCCCTCAAAAACTTAGGGCCCTTCCACCACAACACAAAATCACATAAATCGCTTGCCTTTAGACCTCTTGAAGCGCAGTCAGCAGGATTAACAGACGATGAAACATGCCTCCAAATAGCTGATGGAATGACCGTGTGAATTATTGAGCAACGATTCGCGATGAAGGTTGGCCAACGAGACGGATGATCTCGTAGCCAAAATAAGACATCAGTCGAGTCTGACCATAAATTGACGGTACAATCCTCTATGGCAATAGCGTCGCAAACTTTGCGAACCAACTTGACCAGCAAAACAGCAGCACTCAATTCCAACCTAGGAATCGTGAGTAGAGGTTTTAACGGAGCTACTTTTGTTTTCGCTTGAAGCAAATGGACATTAACTCGATTATCATAAATAACGCGCAGATAAACAACAGCCCCATAAGCAACCTTCGAAGAATCTGCGAATCCATGAATTTCATAAGATAGGGCTCCAGGCTCGTAGCCCAGCCATCTATCAATCTTCACTTCATTGATGCACCTCAGATCATTGAAGCATTCAATGAATTGTTTAGCTAAGTCAGAAGGCAACTCTTCGTCCCAATCGAACTTGTTCAACCAAAGTTTCTGAATGAATATTTTGAAATTGATTATGACCGGAGCTATCCAACCCAATGAATCGAACAATTTAGCAATTTTGGATAGAACAAATCTTTTGGTCATGAAAACATCGTCGTAAATTATAGGAGGCGTTTGAACATCAAAATGGAAATAATCAGCACAGGCATTCCATTTAAGACCTAACACACTGAAGCTTAAACCTGTATCATCCTCGGCATGAGGTACAGACAAATCCTTGAGCAATCTAGCATCATTCGCCACCCATTTATGTAACTCGAAGCCACCCACTTTGCAAATATTAATGAGTTCAATTTGTTTGCAGAGAGCTTCTTCCAAAGTATAACCACCTGAAGTGGCATCATCCATGTACATTTCCCTTTTCAATATTTCTGCACCCAATGGAAAGTTGTGATACTCATCCTCAGCCAATTTTCGAGTAACACGAATTGCCAAATATGGACTACATATTAATCCATAAGTGACTGTTTCTAGCAACCATATTTTAATCTCGTCTGAAGGATCAAATCGCCATAAAATTGCCTGATAAAATTGATCCTCAGAATGAACTCTGATCTGACGAAACATTTGTTTAACATCAGTAACGAAAACGAACGGGTATTTCATCCAGCGGAGTATCAAACTTGACAAATCTGGCAGCAAATTAGCACCTGAATTCAAAGTATCATTCAAGGATAAACCATTCAAGGCTCTAGCTGAACCATTGAAAACCGTTCTCAACTTCAAGTTATTACCTACATTTTTCAAAACTCCATGATGAGGCAAGAAATATTTAACCTTTTCAACCTCATTGAGTTCAACTTCTCTCATATGACCAGATTTCACATAATCGACCATAAAATCAATATATAATCTCCTGAAATCGAAATTACTCTCGAACTTCCTTTCCAGACTGAGAAGCATTTTCCTTGCGAATTCGAAAGATCCAGGAAACTCCAATCCACTCGGATTTTCGGTTTTGAAAGGCAATCGGACCATATATCTACCCAATGAATCTCGTGAATGTGTTGCAAGGAAATGATTCTCGCTTTCAGCTTCATTTGGCGTAGGAAGGGTTTCTAGAGAAATTTCCTCCAGTGACCAAAATTTTTGCAATAATTCATTAATGTCCTCATGTTCTGAAACGTGTAGAATCGAAGGTAAACTGAAGTCCATTACAGTGCCTACGTTTCCAGACAATAGCCATCCTAAACTGGTGTTAATTGCAATAGGTTCATCAACCTTTCCACGGATGATTGTACCCTCGAGAATCTCAGCATAAACAGATGCGCCCAATAGTAACTCGATAGAGCCGTTTGAGAATTTGGGATCCGCCAAATTCAAATTTCGGATGTGATCATAATCATTGAGATCAGTATTCAAGCGAGGAGAATATGACGTTATTTTGGGGAGAACGAAAGCCTTTACCTCAATACAGAACTCAGAATCAAATCTGGGTTTCAACGAAATATGGACCATTTTTCTGCAAGTATAGTTTTTCTTAGCACAAATTCCTGTTATCGGAATATAAACTCTTTCATACCTTAGATTCAATCTCTGCAACAAGGACTCAGTTATAAAAGAAGACTGTGAGCCTTGGTCGATCAAAGCCCGCACCAAACCTATTTTACCCTTGTCAGAAATTACCTTTACGACAGCAGTTGTCAGCAAAACCGTGTGGGTTACCTTACAAACATTGGCAGACGAATTCACGGCAAAATGAGCATTTTGTTCATAAACTTCGGTTTTATCTTGAGCATTTGATGATAATTCCTGCGATGAAGATGGACTTGATGAGTTTTCATGATTGAGTCCGCTCATATGTAACGAAGAGTGGTGCTTTCCCATACAATGTTGACAGCGTTTTGTTGATTTACATTCCCTAGCATTATGTCGAGATAAACAATTGAAACATCTCTTGTGTTTAGTAATAAACTCTTTTCGCTGTGAGGCAGTCTTAGCTTTGTAGGAGTTACAATATAAGAAAAAATGATCAGCACCGCAGAGTAAACATTTATTAAAACGATTATTTGCGGAGGGAAAATTAGTTGCTGACAGAGATGAAAAAGAATTTTTTTGGTTTGGCGTGACAACCTTATGAGAATTTCTATTGTTGGCTTCCTCGAGAGCCTCCAACATGACCAACTGACTTTCTAAAAAAATGCTCAAACATTTGAATGTAGGAGGTTCCGATGAATTATCAAGAGCACTTAAATGTCTTTCCCACTGTTTACGAGTTTCAGAATCCACCAAAGAAATAATGTGGTGAACAAGAAAATCATCCCAATGATCAACAGGTCGACTCAGCAACCTCAAGGCAGATAACGGTGTATTCAAGGAAGAAATCAAACGTTTCAACTCAGAAGATGATTCTTTTTTCATACCCTTAATAGTAAAAATAGCCTGCATATGCGAACTTACCAATCGCCGTTTGTTTTCATATCTTTCAGTGAGTTTTTTCCAAGCAATATCGAAATTTTCCGCTGTTATGGCAAAAGAACTGATAGTTCTTGCGGCATCACCTTCTAAACTAGTTTTCAAATGATGAAGTTTAGTAACATTTGAGATATTTGGCTTTTTTATTACCAGTGATGTAAATAAATCTCTAAATGATTCCCACTGACAGAAATCACCTTTAAACTTGGGTATAGAAATACGTGGCAACCTCTCGAAATCTTCCGAAACACCCTGTGCAACACCCGGTATAGTATTTTGTTTCATTAAAGAATCCAAAAATGTCTGAAACTCTGCCTTGATATCCAAATATATCTCCTCCGTTTCTTCAAAAACCTTATCTAAAATATAACTGGACTTTTTTATCTCACCAGAATTATCATTAAGAATTTGGTAATGATTTGTTTCAAACCTTGACCAAGTTTTATCCAAATTATCCGATCTAGTTTTACAATAATTAAGCGTCATCTTTGCAGCACCATCTTTTTTGAAATTACTAAAAGAACGCGCAATTCTTCCTTGCAGTGAAATTTGTTCAGCCAGAAGCTCAGTCATTATAACCGATAACAAATTTTCTTAAAGCGAATAATAAATCAGAGAAAAACTTCAGAAAAGTCTATAAAAAAATTATCCAAGCAATAAACCACCTCAAACAGTTAACTAATTGCATATGAAATCACGTGAAATATGAAAATCGATAATTCCCGAACAAAAAAGTGATAAGTTCTGAATGAAAAAACACACAAGCAATGTCATCAATTCAAACACAAATGAGCAACCAATAGTTCAAAGTAACACCAAACTCGGTGTAAGTAATAATACGAATAAAAATTAATTCGTTTTCTCACAAATTATACCAGAGCTCCCTGACCACAACCGTCACTCCTTCGCCGTCGACCATTCCCCGAACCGGGCTCGGAAACAGCATAAATGAGATTCCACCAAGAATTTTCCAGCCAGGGATTTCCTTTCCGTCCAGCGAATGCGAAATATGGGAAAGTAAACAAACAGTCGAAGAAGTTGGTTATCTCGATCTCGCCTCTTTTTCTGCGTTGCGCCTGGTCTCGGAGTACTTGCAGCGGTAGCGTTGTTGTTCGTGAAGTCCACAATTTCTTCCACAGGAATATGAAAATTCCTCCAGCATCCGGTTCGATTGGACCACTATGTATAATTTTGGAGTATTTTTGAGGAATTATAAACTTCACTTCAACTTTCCAGCGATTTATTTCGTAAAATTAAAAATGTAAACAATAGCAGATGTACTCTCTGTTCCACTTGAACTCAGAATGAATCTTGACACATATGAAAACATAAAGAGGGGTTAACAATAACGAATATGCGCAAATTTTAAATAAACCTAAAGAAGCGGGGATCGAACAAATATATTATAATCCCCGCAGAAAGCCAGACGCACCTAGGCAAAATGCCTGTATTGTGAGTCTCACATCCTGCCGGAGATCTGTACAATGTATATCCAAAAAATAAATCGGGGTGCATAAATGAAAAATAAATAAGTTTCGAAAGGTTGAAGTTAAAAAAAAAACAATACAAGAAGGAGATTGACCTTACCTGCAGGTTGAGAGGTCAGATGAGGTGCACACTAAAATTTCTTTGGAAAAAAAAGAAAAAAAAAACTTAAAAATATCAGAAAAACTTCAAATGATTCGAGTCAGAAATCAAAAATTTCTTTTTCTCTAATTTGTATTTACGGAAACTCAGTTTTCTTATATTAACGGGAAGCATATTGAAAAGTTTTGGTCCGAAGTAAAATAAAGATCTCTGAGATACATCTTTCCTAAAAAACGGAAGTTGTATGGACTGATTCACTGTGGATCTTGTTGTCTTAGATGTAGTATACAAAAATTTATTAGCATTGAAGAACATCCATTTTAGACTATGGTAAGCATAAACTGTCCTGATTTTAAAAATATTGGTCTCCTTGTATAGGGTTTCTTTGGAAAATAGTCTGCTTTTTTATAAATTATTTTTACTAAAGTGTTCCGTGTAGTTTCAAGAATATTTATTACATTATTGTAAGCTCCACCCCAGGCTACTATACAATATCCTAAAATTGATTCAGCAAGTGCACTGTAGAGTAATTTCAAACAACTAAAGGTGAGTATCTCTCTCAGTACATAAAATTTGTTCATGAGTGTTCTTAATCTAGAGTTAACATAAGATACATGTTCATTCCATTTAATATGCTGATCAACAACTACACCTAGATATTTATAAGATGTAACTTTTGTAATAGAAGGGCAATTACACAGTGCGTAATCGCTACAGCGTGGACCATGGACTAAGGGTGATGTTTGGGGGTTGGTCAACGATATTCGGTGAGAAAGTCATGCATTTTGTTTTTGTTATGTTCAAGCTCAATAAGTTATTATTCAACCACTTCTGAATCTTAAATAGATTTAATTCTGCGATATGGTATACTTCTTCCCAGTCTTCACCAAAAAACATCAACGCAGCGTCATCAGCGTAGCAAATCATATCTCCCAAGAAGTCACTGATACGTGAAATGCTGTTTAAATACACAATAAAAAGAATCGGGCCAAGAACTGTATCCTGAGGAACACCCAGATGAATTGATGAGCATGAACTGAATTTATCTCCAATTTTAACTTGTTGAGTTCTTCCTGTTAAATAATTCCTAATCAAATCCCCAGCTATCCCACGCACCCCATAATTGTATAGTTTGTCGCACAATATACTGTGGGAAACAGTATCAAAAGCCCTTGCTAGATCAACAAACACGGTCAAACACTTAATTGAGTCGTCCATAGCCTTTACGATCCCGCCCACAAAATCAACAACAGCTTTTTCTGTGCTAGAATTCTTAAGGAATCCGTATTGATTTTTCGTTATTATTTGATGTTTGTCGAAAAATGCAAGTAATCTCGTCTTTAAAGATTTCTCGAAGATTTTTCCGAAGTTATTTGTGAGGGATATCGGCCGATAGTTTTCCAACTTAGATTTGCTTCCCGATTTATGAATCGGGACAACAACCGAATGCTTCCACTGCTGGGGAATTTTTCCCGATTTGAAGCTTGTATTAATAATATAAGATAAAGGATTCACAATATGTTCATGTATCTCTTTTATCATCTCCGTTGAGAAGCCGTCAGGACCAGGGGAGGAGTCGCCCTTCAAAGTAGAAATTAATATTGTAACTTCGTTTTTAGTGACCGGCTCCAGAAATATTGAATGACCAGTAGGTGCATCGTTCAAAAATTCTCGCTCCACCTCACACTTATCAATTTTATCCGCTATACTTTGCCCAACCTTCGTGAAATACTCATTAAAAAGATCTGCTTTTTCTTCATTATTCGAGATAAGTTCTGCACTTTCAGTCAATATATTTATTTTATCGAGATGTTGTTTTCGCGTTTTTATTTCACTGATGTCATTTATTATATTCCACAGTTTTCTGCAATTCCCACTACTCTCACCAATTTTGTTGCGGTAATAATCATTCTTTGTCTTCCGGATCAAGGAGTTTAATTTATTACGGTAGGATCTATATTCTGATTCAAGCTCATTGGTATGTACGGAAAGTAATTTCTTCCTTAGTTTATTCCTATTATTAATTGAAGTAATAAGACCCTGAGTTATCCACGGTTTAATTTTTAATTGTTTTTTATTTTTTATTATTATTTCCTCCCTGCATTCATCGATACATTTATTCAATATATGAATGAAGTTATTATACGAAACCTGAACGTCAATATTATAGACATCATCCCATGTTACCGCAGTGAGAAGCTGTCTCAATCTGTCATACCTTAGTTTTTTACTTTTGAATTCACGAGATGTGATGGAACTCTTTTGATTTAAAAAAGATATCGAAACAAAGGGTGTAAAGTGGTCGGTAATATCTGTTTGGAACAAAATCGATTCGATGAAGTTTGTTATTCAGATGCTTACTTTTTCTCAAAAATATATGATCGATAATCGATTTCGAATATTTAGTCACCCTTGTAGGCTTATTTATGTACGAAACAAAACCGTTTGATATCATTATATTCAGATAATTATTAGTATCAAAAGATTCTTCCTTCAGATTTATATTTATATCACCAACGAACATTTCTAGTGGATGTTTATCGAACCCTCCAAAATAATTTTCTAAATCATGTAAGTATGCCCGTGTATTAGTGGCAGGACTTCTGTAAGACGCCGTTATTCCGACCTTCACATTTCTAGTGAAATTGTTTAATGAAAACTCGATTCTTAAAAATTTATTTTCACCTATTGATATAATTTGTGCTTCAGTTGTTAAGTTATCTTTAACATAGACTACAACACCGTCACATTTATTAATTCTGGATTCGTTATAATAAGCTGTATAATTTGGAATTGTGAAATCGCTTACCACCTCAACATTTCCTGTTTCTGACAAAACAATCACATCAACCCTATCCTTTATTGACTGTAATTGAACCAATAATTCATCAAAATTTTTCCTTAGACTTCTTATGTTGAAATGAATTATACCAATATTGTCAGTTTGTGCACCGGCCTCATCACTCCCATAATCCTGTAGACATGACAAGATTCTAGTCTCCACCTGCTGATCAAGTACATCCAAAAACTCAATCATAATTCAGAATAGGTAGCACAACAATCAAAGAACCTCATAAAAAAAGAAAAAAAAGAACTATATTATCATGACCAATAACCTATTTATTTAAACCACAATCAAGAACCTCATAGAAAAGAAAACCTACATTACCATGACCTATCTCCTATCATTGATTTGAAAATTCACAAAATAGTTTCGAAAAATCACCAGTAGATTTCAGTATCTGAACTCTTCCATTCCAACTGACATATATCTTTCCCATATCCGTCCATGTATTCTTAAGCCCAGCCTTCTCTATTGTGCTATTCAGTAGGGATACTCTTGACTTTGTTAGGTCCTCCCTGATCACGACCCCTGTTCCTTTGAGCGTTTTCTTTCGACCATACAAAATCTTCTTCATTTCAAGTGACTTGAGCTTCAAAAAAACAGCTCTAACTTTGCCATTCTCTCTTCTTCCAACTCTGTAGCACAAATCGATATCATTTGTTGTGATATCAACTGCCATAACGGTGGTGAAAAGTTTCAAAATTTCCCGACGAGTATCTATCTTCCTTGGGGTTTTCCTCTAGGTTGAAGATTCTCAAGTTTGTTATTCTTGAGGCCTGATCAAGAAAATCCAGTCTTTCTTTCAGAGCGTTCACTTCTGAATTTTCCTGAAATCTAATTCTCTCCATTGACTCCGTCTTCATACTTTTAATTTCAGCTCGGAGGTTTGTTATTGTATTTTCCATTTGCGATAATTTTTTGTCGATTGTATCGATAATGGCCTTCGATACATTAGTTATTATATTTTCAATGAAGGAATCACATTTCAAACATTTACTTATTGCAAATTGCACCACCGACTCAATTTCTTCACGTGTTTCACGAGTTAAAACCATTATGAAGCGTAATAACAACCAGTTTATTAGGACAAATTTATAATCAATGAGGATCTCGGATCGAACGACTACTCTCCCCGAAACATATGAATCGAATGATGGGCATGCTCAACTTGACAGATCTGATGGCAACTGTCAATAACTGGTCACGTAAACTACAAAACTTTTGGAGTACCAAAGTCGCTCGAAAGATTTCGTACTAAGCGTATCTCTCGATTAGTCAGTTTTCGTTCGTCATTTTCACTTCGCTTTATTTTCACGTCGCTCTATTTTCACCGTTCACGAGTTTTAACCAAGAAAGAAGATCTTTATTGGAACATCAAACTACCATTCTGGAGGAATCATCTACCAAGGTAGGCCTTCGAATGCTTCCAACATATCTTTTTTTTTCTGTTTCAAATTATTAATTTCATTTTCTCTACTTTTTCATTTTTCACTGAGTTACCGAAACATTGGTAGTAAGCAAAGGTTTTGTGGGTATATCCTCAATCTAATCATTAGTACTAACTTAAACTAGAGTAACTTTCTTCTCATGTAAAAGGTTGACGAATGAGAAGATATTTTCTTTCAATATACTTGAGTCGACTCTCCCTTGTGTTAGTCGAACAATTTTGTCTGGCAGCCTCATTATCAATCAAGTACCGGTATGCTTTTTCATAATTTCAGGAGTAGTACTTCCTTTACTTGTTCCTACACTCTTAGCATTAAAAGAACTTGATGAAGATAGACTTTCTTCAATTTTCTGTCAGCATATTCATGAATTAATGGTTCATGCAAACATTCAAAATTTGGTCGGCCATATTGGCGCTTGGCGTTGGTGTCGTATCTGCTACCCTAGATTCGTCCACAGGACTCGTCATAACGGTTTCGGTGTCTATATTTGATTCCGCATCAAAATACATACTGTTTTCAATTCTTTAAGCAGTGTTCACTTCTCTTACCAACTTTATGAAAGAATGCGAAGTTTCAAACAATCTTCAAAAAATGGCCTCGGGTGGTGGTACTTGAGATTCCGCTTCACGTACTCTGCTACCGTGTGAATATCTTTGGATGAATAATAACACTACTTCCCTTGGTGTATTATTGCACAGGTTTTCTCGACAGCTTACAGAAACCACAAACGATAACTATATAACTACTATGTAATCAATTACTACAATAATATAAGAATACTGTTGATGGTGTTTACAAAGACTTATCCATTCTTTGTCTAAAACAGAACTGACATACCACCACCAACAGAACATAGACGGTTAAGATCCCACTAAGCGCAAGGTGCCAACTGTTCGATGCGAGGTTGCAGTATTGACGTAGCCCACTGCCACAAAAGCGCAAACTTACTTATCATGTTTCGATGTAGTGGAATTTATTTAATCCAATTCGAAAAACACTGCAAATTTTACACCAGGGTGCATCATTTTGGACGACCAGCTTAATGCGACAGCCTAGCAGCAAATGATTTAATATGGGTTTTATAAGCTTCATAATACATTGTGAACTTTTTTTGTTCTGTTAGAATACGTTCCTCGCTTGCCTGAGGTAGAGGCTCCAGTGATCATAAAAGCATTTGGTATACGTCTTTGAAAAACATATTTCACCTGATTAGCATTGACTTCTCGGACCACCGATATAGTTATGTCCCGGGACTTCATTCCTCAGTACATCGTTGAGTTGGTGGTTGTTCCATGAAAAGTAAGACACTTGTGATATCAATGACGCCGAACATCCTTCTGATCATTCACCATCTCCATCACCTTTTAACCGTAAGCGAAACGCTGGTTGAGGGGAGTTACGACTGTAGGTTTTGCACTGGTCGTTGGTACCCTTTTGTCTTGAATCGCCTTCGAACATTCGAAAGTTCACCAGTTGTTGGCATTACAAGTATCGAACTGCTCTTTGTGTGCCTCCAATATAACTCAGATGTGGTAATCATAGTTGAGCCTTTTATGCGTTCTTGCGAACCTGACCTAACCAAGAGGTTATACAAAATCACAGAGTTCATATACAGAGGTTGAAACCATAGATGACGGTTTATAGAATAAGTATTATTTCTTTTTTGGACATTACATTTCCCCCATCCTAAGATAAAAAAGTTAAAGGAGCTTTGATATTCCTTTTTGGCCTTGTTATCGACGGTATAACAATCTTATCTTCGTTAAAAATATTTTCATTGTCAACAGTTATTTCATTACTTTCATTATTACAACTGTCCTTTTCAATATTTTCATTACCCTCATCTTTAACCATTTTAACATTACAATTCTCATTTCCTGAATCTAAATCTGAACAAGGCTATTTATTTTCCGTCCCTTGTCTGACCTTTTCAATTTCATTAGAAATACATATTTCTGAGTCCTCATAAAATCTTTCCAACTCAATCATTTGATCTGATTGTCTTTTCCACTTCAAACATTCATTATTTACTGGGATACAGATATAATTTTGTCCACCAAATTGATTGCAAACTATGGCCTCAACCCATTTTGGTTTAGTTATGTCCCTATAATCCTTGGTGTAAATTTCTTCCCCTTTTTCTAACGAGATTTCCCTATTCCCACGATGAAACTTAATTTGCCACTCTATTTAATTCCGCTTCTGATTTTGTAAAAAAGTCAAGTCTTGTTTTCACATGCCTACTAAACATAAGTGTGGAAGGAGTTTCACCAGTAGTGCAGTGAAGGCTGTTGCGATAGGAGAACAAATATTTTTCAATTAAAGTTTTCATAGATGAACCCCTTTTTCTAGCACCCATGAGCAGTTTTTCCATTGCATTTTTGGAAGATTTTACGCTATTTTCAGCAGCGTCGTTGGTTTCCGGATGGTGGTGAAGTAAAATGCTTCATATTATACCATTCAACCTACAAAATTCTTGGACTTGTCAATTGTGCCCCATTATCTGAAAAAATTATATTGGGTCATCCAAAATGATGTAAAACATACAATCTCAATTTGTCTATTGTCGATTGGGAATCTATGGTACATACCCATCTCATAAACTTCCGGCCACTTTAAATACGCGTCCACAATTATCAGAAACGTTTTCCTTGTATTGGTCCCAGGAAGTCCATATGGATTCTGTCAAAAGCATGCTCTGCTTCAACAAACTTACTTGAAACTTTGTTAGGATGTTTAGCTAGAGCCATATATGGATTGCAACTTTTAACATATTTCTCTATATGGGCGTCCAAATTTGGCCACCATAAATACTGTCTCGCTAAGGTTTTCATCTTCACCATACTCTGAGCCCCATGTAGTTCCTCTAACATTTGTTTCCTGAACTTTCTTGGAATTATAACTCTAAATCCCCAAAGTAGAATTCCGCCCTCAATACTAAGTTTCAATTTTCTACTTTCATATGGTAGCAATCCTTCGGAACAATTATCTTGCCAACTCTTGTAACTCCTAGGTAAACGCTATTCAAAATACTATTTTTCCCTGTCTCTCTACGTATTTCTTTGGAACTAGGGTGGCTAGATTCGGTGTAAACCGTCCATAATAATTTATCATTCCCACCGAGGCTTTAATTTGCCCTTGGTCCGATGGTGTGGGCATTTCTGTGATGGCTCTAACCTTATCAAAATCCTTGTGAAGACCATTTTTATTGATATAAATGGTTCAAAAAATTTATATTTTTCTGAATTCAATTTGAATTCAGCTTCACTAGATCTAGTAAAAACTTCTTCCAAATTTTTTGAAAAAATATGACTGTGCTATATGACACAATCTTTTGAAAAATTAAACAGGCTGGTTTTGTTCCATAGGGTTATTTATTCACTTTGTAGATACCCCTATGTGGAACGGAAAACCGGTAACCGGAATAACATATCTTGTATAAATTGACACTATTATAATAACATGAAATTAGGAATTCCAACTTAAATTTCAGCCAATCCGAGATGATTTCAACAAAAACCTATAGTTGGAAGGAAATATCTTGTTTGAGAAGTCGAGGCATCTTTTACGGATATTTATAAATAACGCGAACCTTATGTCGAAT
The DNA here is from genome assembly GCA_958510865.1 of Myrrha octodecimguttata. Taxonomy (NCBI): domain Eukaryota; kingdom Metazoa; phylum Arthropoda; class Insecta; order Coleoptera; family Coccinellidae; genus Myrrha; species Myrrha octodecimguttata. The sequence goes on along the minus strand of OY294061.1, from coordinate 20,322,095 downwards.
TTGATCTGAGATTCCCCTTCCCCAGTAATAGTAAATTTGGAAGTAATTTGTGGGTTGGCAACTTGGACTGAAGTCGTCTTTTGCAGTGCATTGTACTGCTCTGAAAAACGAGTAATCACAGAATGGACTAATAACCATCTCGTTTGAGAAGGGTGCAATATTTTATGAATTTTGACGTTACAAACATTTTGAAAAAGTGATAACTCCGCTGTTGTTTTTGGACTTGATGAAAAATAATTGTAGATTTCACGAGTAACTTCTTCTATAAATCGTGGAATTTTTTGAGAAGCATATAAAGCACATAAGTGGAAAGAATGGCATATACATTTAAGATGGTACAAGGATGAAATATCATTTCTTAAAAAGTTCATAAGTGAGTTATTTTTCCCAATCATGACATCAGCACCAACGGCTGCCGATCCAATGAGATTTTCTTTATAGGGAATATCATGCTTTACAAAAATTTGTATATATTTTTATATAATTCGATCGCGGTAGCATCTGTAACTTATATTCTTTCAACTCAAAATTCCCTACTCTCCTCGCGACTAGACATAAATGTTCTTTGTGAGCAAATCTATACCCTCATTAATGATTAGCGAAAATTTATTAGTTTTCAGATACTCGCACAGATTTTCAAAACTTTGAGATCCCAAAACATTTTTCACAATTGCTCTAAGTCTTAGTTCAACCAGAAGCCAATCCTTTTGCTATTTCTTAATCGTGACATACTCTACCAACTTTGACCAGATGATCCATAATAGTAAATGGTAAATTATGCTCTGCTATCAAAGCACTTAAGACTATTTCAGCTGAAAAAATAATTTTTCAATACAACAGTCCAAAATAATTCTGCTCAACTACATACCTTCTTTGATTTCTTTTTCCAATTTTAATTTTGAAGGTGCTTCATTCGTTTCGAAGCGCAAACAAATTTAGAAAAACAATCGGTAACAGTCAACGTGTATTCAAACCCATTATTTTCTTTTGCATACTTAACAAATTGACCTCAGTCACATTGCCATAACTCATCAATACCTTTTAAAATCGTACGTCTTCTTAAGAAATTTTTACGAGTTGGTTTGTGTAGTTCTTTGACTACTTGCATTTTTACGCGCTCGTTCTAGAGAATAGCGCGTTATCATTATCAGATTAGGTTTGAAGTCCAAATGTCTCGGTTAAGTTCGTTATTGGGTGGAATCGGTTGGATAGTTTCGGAGTTAGGGTCATTTGAAATTTTGAGGTTGATTCTTCGATTGAAGCATTGACTCGGTTCGTGTGGATACGCGTTGTCAGAAAATTTTATGCCAATATTTTTGAAATTTTTGATGATTTTTTTTTTCTGAAAATCTTGATAAGCTTTCAATAGAATTTGGCATAGGGTCAGTATTTAATAACAATGTTCCAGATCTCGAATCGATCCGATTTTTACATTCGGAGATATAAGAAAATAATCGTCTTGATCTATTAGTTAGAATTTGAAAAGCGTTCCTGATCTCACGTCAGTGCTTTTGTAGATTTTTTTTTAGTTTGAGTGTCGTATCTTACGCGATGTAGTTTGCATTTGTAAGTGATTGAGCTGGTACTTTTTTCATGTATTGATATGCTCGCTCAAATTATCCTTTATTTCAGCTATTTTATTGACTTGTTCTTTCAACTGTTCAGGTTAAGACATTCACAATTCATGTGATAGTTGCTCTGAAATTCAGGAATTCCATTTGATGCTTTTTAACTCGTCACGTAGTCTGGTTGAATTAAATTTTTCATGTCTTATTCCATTTCAATATTTTTAAGGTTTAATGCAATCCACAGATTTAAAAACATTTGAGTTTACCGCCTCAACTTTATTAGATAACATGTTTATTTCACTATGAATTGAGGATGTAATTTGCCATTTGACAATATCCATTTTCTTCAATAAAGAATTACTATTGCTCATTACTATATTTGTTTGCAAATCTACATATCGTCGCCTCAGAGCAACAGTGAGACAAGTGCGAAATTCAAGTTCAATAGCAACTAAATCTGAGTAATCAGTAGTAATCTGAACATCTGTAATAATAAATCTGAGTAATTAAAAATCTAGAAAAGCACTGCCGTGAAGGTAGAAGCTTTTGCGCGCATGATCAATGTAGATGACAGCTGAATGAAGTGAGAATCACGTCCTTTTGGTTATTCATGCTGAGTGCTTTGACAGGAGCCAGGACAGGTGATGAAGAACAAGACTAAGTTGAACTAAATGCCGACGTTTCGTCCCTATATTCGAACTTTTTCAAGGCTATATACAAGAAAGATACAAAAATTCATCAGTACAATCCAATAAAACAATCAGAATGACCGCAAATAACAACGATAAAATGCATACATACAAAATGATGCAATCTAGACAAATTATTGTATAGAACAAATATCAATGAACAAACCTGATAAATAGACAATAGCACACATAATATGCAACGATAATAAATTAAATTGGGTAAAACTGTGGTATACAAACTTACCAAGTTCCTTCAGTCTGACATAAAAGATGTTATTTCTACTGATAGTCGGAAAAATTGCAACCAAGCCAAGACTTTGTCAATTTTCAATTTAAACTTTGAAATCTTTACTACCATTGAAACTTGTTGAATTAATTATCGAGAGATGCTGTTATCACATGTAAACAATGAAGACATATGAATGACATTCATGGCGGAATACGGGAATCGCGATACAGGAACAATAAATTTGTGTACATATGACTCAGATCTTGGGTGTCAGTTCTGTGGTTTACAGTTGCGTTTAGTTCAATGTAAATCATTTCGCTAATGTTCCTTTTCCTCCAATTACTTTCATAGTCGAGTATTTCGACATTGTCGAAATTGAAATGATGGCTTTTAGCAAATCTATGGGCCACTAAAGCTGTGGAACTATCCCTATCCCGGAACCTATCATCACAGTCATATTTGCGCTGTTTGATTCTCGTCTTCAGCAGTTGTTTAGTTTGTCCCACGTAACATTTATTACACCCCAAACATAGTATCTTATACACAATGCTTGAACGGTTATTATTGGGAGTTGGATCTTTGAGTCTCGAGAATAAAATCTGTGTCGTCAAAAGGTTATAAAAAACAAGCTCGGTAGTTTTTGATTTCTGTTTTATTGAATGAGCAATGCTGTGACTCAGGCCTGATATGTAGGGGAACCTGAAATATCTTTTGTTCTGATCGTCTGAACTAAGGGTTTCACTATTTCTAGGGGGAAAAGGATTGTATTCATTAATTATTTTATTCACGAATGTTGTTGGATAATTATTTGTTTTCGAAATTTCTTTGATCTTTTCTATATTTTTTTGAGTATAATCTTTATTACAAGCTGGTAGAGCGCTTTCGGCTGTTAAGCCATCTTCAGTGCCGCTACAACAGTTTTGGTGGTCAGATAAATAAAATAACAAAAAGACGATTACAGAACTTACTTGTCTCAGATAAGTCATGAAAAACATAAGACAAAGATGCACACACACAAGTAAAAATGGAATCCTGAAATCTGTATCCCTTGTTTGAAAGTAAATGACTCGGATTCAATCGTCCATCTGAAAAATCCGTCAAAAACAACAAAGCAGACAAGGGAAACTGTTTAGTTATATTAGGAGCACATACATCAATAAGACTGAAAAGTTTCTGTCAGAAAATAATTTCAGAAAACTAGACAATTCCTCAGCCCTCCTATCTAAGAAAGCTCAAGACATATCAGAAAACTTGCCAAGGATTTTTGGACGAATTCCAAGCACCAAAAATCTTGATTTCTAGCAATCCAAGTATACCAAAACCATTTGGATTACCGAAAATCCACAAGCTAGATATCCCAATCAGACCAGTAGTCAGTTTCATAAATACACCGTCACATACTCTATCCAAATTCGTCTTATATGTGTTGAGAGAACTTTGCAATTTCACACCAGAATTCACAGTCAAGAATTACCTTCATTTAGTAGAATAGATAAAGAACACAAAGCTTTAAAGTAAATGACTCAGATTCAATCGTCCATCTGAAAAATCCTTCAAAACAAAACAACATAAAATGACATTAATCTCCAACTTTCCTTTCTAGGTTAACCACAGAATAAAAACAATTTATGATACAAGGTTGTGGTCATGACGAGAAGTGAAATGATTGAAACAAACGGATTAATTTATTCTCTTGAAGAGTGGAGTAAAGATGCGGTTCAAATCGATATTTGTTTGTATTTTTAGGCAGTTCTTGTTGTTTGAAATTTCATGCTCGATGAAAATGTTCTCCAAAAAATACAATTTTGTGAAGTTTTTTGTGTGTGTTTGCAGTAGGATTTTTTAGTTACTTTTGGGGCTGAAAGAGTGTTTGTTGAAAGAGAGGTGGTGGCTAAATACAGACTTGTTTATGTTCTTCAGGTGTTCTTGTATTCTTGTTTTTAGGGGTCTGCAGTTTCTTCCGATATATGCGGCTTCACATTCACTGCACTTAAGTTTATATACTCCACTTTTGTCCAATGTGCAGGTTTTTTCTTTGTTGTTGATCAAGGTCCGGCCAAGGGTGTTAAGCGGTTTTGCAGAGACTTCAAGATTAGGGAAGTGTTGTATCAAAATCTTTATAGATTTTTGGCAGAGTTTTTCATCGATATGGGGGAGTGAAAAGTATTTCCTAGGTCCATCGTCAACAACTCTTGGGTAAGCTTGTTCTACCATAATTTGAGTCCGTTTTTCTTAATTAAGGAGTCAATTATACTTGGATCAAATCCGTTGTTTACAGCTATTTGTTTGATTGTATTCAGTTCTGATATGTAGTTGTTCGAGGGTAGTTCGAAAGTAGTCTGTTAACGTAGGAATGGAAAGCTGCTAATTTTTGCCGTTTAAAATCGTTTGAGGTTGCTTGCATGACATGATCTGTTTGTGTGGGTTTACGGTAGATGTCAAAGGTAAATCCAGCAGGAAACTTTAATTGTAAGGTCTCCTGTGTCTGGGAGCTGTTGAAGACGAGAACCACAACTTGGTTGTCGCCTTGTCCGATCGAGGTAGCACGTATTCCTGTCTTATATGCAACAAGACTGATGGTTGCACACGTAGCAATACCCCATTGTTTCTGGAGCATCCCTTCGAATCCTTCTAGTTGCCCGTGATGAGAGAAACTTCCTTCTAAAGGAAGTCCGTTAGGGCCGATTAGCGGAGGGTTTACCCTGCTACTGTTGAAAACATAACACCTCTGTAACCACTCGTGTCCATCTTGGAACAACTTCTCCATTCCGAAGAGGTTGTCGAAATCACGGGCTATAATCTGGTTGACCTGAGGTCTCTGGAACATGTTCCAGTTTTTAAGATCTAGATTGACGACCTCTCCTTGATGCATCTGTACAGCCAAGAATCCTCCTATCTTCTTGTTCAATTGTAGTTCCGTATCTGATATAGTCTGAGTTGGAAGATAACGGAATATGAATTTCTTTATAGTAGAATCTCGTGAGGTCTGAATAGTTCGTTGGTTGAAGGTCTGGGTGCAGTAAGTTCTTCCTCCGGATGATTTTAACCCTCGTCGTTCTTTCCTTGTCTGGAAGGCGATATTATTTTCAGGATCCGGTGATATCCAGGAAATTGATTTGATCGTTCTCTCCTAATTCGATGATGAATTCGATGTAACTGTGTAATTTATTTATACCTATTAGAAGGTCTGTAGGTGTTCTTTGGCCATTTTTTAGAATTACGAAGCAGTCATCTACATATTTCGTCCAAAGCAAGATCTGCTCTTTATGATTATTCATTATCTGTTGTTCTAGAGAATTCATGAAAACGTCAGATAAGAACTGAGATAATGGACTCCCCATGTCTAGTCCGTTTTCTTGTTCGTAGTAGTTGCCATTAAAGATGAAGTAATTTTGAGAGAGGCAGAAGTTCGAAAGCGTCAAAAGATCTACCTTGGTATGTTCCGGAACGTTTTCGACTCTCAAAAGTTCACTGATTAATTTAACAGTTTCATTCTTTGGGGTGCAGGTGTACAGATTTTTTTACGTCTAAAGAAACCATGGTAAAATCCTGGTCAAGCTTTGTGTTCTTTATCTATTCTACTAAATGAAGGTAATTCTTGACTGTGAATTCTGGTGTGAAATTGCAAAGTTCTCTCAACACATATAAGACGAATTTGGATAGAGTATGTGACGGTGTATTTATGAAACTGACTACTGGTCTGATTGGGATATCTAGCTTGTGGATTTTCGGTAATCCAAATGGTTTTGGTATACTTGGATTGCTAGAAATCAAGATTTTTGGTGCTTGGAATTCGTCCAAAAATCCTTGGCAAGTTTTCTGATATGTCTTGAGCTTTCTTAGATAGGAGGGCTGAGGACAATTGTCTAGTTTTCTGAAATTATTTTCTGACAGAAACTTTTCAGTCTTATTGATGTATGTGCTCCTAATATAACTAAACAGTTTCCCTTGTCTGCTTTGTTGTTTTTGACGGATTTTTCAGATGGACGATTGAATCCGAGTCATTTACTTTCAAACAAGGGATACAGATTTCAGGATCCCATTTTCACTGGTGTGTGTGCATTTTTGTCTTATGTTTTCCATGACTTATCTGAGACAAGTAAGTTCTGTAATCGTCTTTTTGTTATTTTATTTATCTGACCACCAAAATTGTTGTAGCGGTACTGAAGATGACTTAACAGCCGAAAGCGCTCTACCAGTTTGTAATAAAGATTATACCCAAAAATTTTACACTTGTTTTAAATCAATCATCGTTTGTATATGATGATTCCGTATGCATAATCCATTCAAATTATTATTTTCCTTATATTTCCAAGAATATGAATCCAATCTAAATGGAGTATTTGCTTTAAATATGAAGGTTTCAAGTTAAATATGAAATTTTGTGAGGATCATGTGTAGTTTGATGATCGTATAATCAATCAACAAATTAATGTTGAATCAAGAGGGGTCAATACTTCAAAAGGGGACCGCTTGTGTATCAACAAATATACAGGTACCTATATGTGTATTAAAGTTCTCGACCTGTTTAGACTGTGTGTTCTTTATTAGATATTTGAAGAAGAATATCCCATTGAAAATCATATAAATAAGATATAATATTCATTTTTTTTTATTTTAGTTTTACTCACGTGATACGCTACCCCTCAGCATCTTTGTCGATTCCGCCAAAGCCTTCGAATTAGCCACTACAGCTCCAAATAATTCCTGAAAAAAGGAAAAATAAAATGAATTCAACACTCAAATTATCAGGGATTTTCAAGATTTCTCCTCGTATAAATTTATATTTACCAAATATTTATTTGTCAAAAAAATTTAATAATGAGAACTTATTTGGGTATCTTCGGCTAAGATACCTCAAATCCTCTTTCGGTTCAAGTTCCACAACCTAGATTTGATTGAACTTCTCGTGAATTTGAAATTTTTTTCTTCGATACATAGTGAAAAAATAAATTGATTTCACACGATGGATAAATATAGGAGATATTGTGAAATTGACTTGCAATTTTTTCAAAATAACCTATTTGTTTCCGGGAGGGTTAATTTGTCATTTTAGACCAAATATTTGGTGTTTGAATTTGATGCTGTACATAATTGTGAGATGCGGTGGTTATATATTATTCTACGCGGGTTGATTCAGGATAAGAAGACGTCAAACAATCAAATTTTCTGATGAATTAATTTTCTCATATATATTATTATATAATAATAAATGATTTCATCTTTGGAATATATTCCGTGTTAACTTTTATCAAAAACCTAATGTTTTATCGCTATTTCCTTTGGCTTATTCTTACCAAACTTTACATTACAGAGGATTCTGTTAGATTCATCAGTAATTGAATCTTTTTCAGTTGAGCAGACAGAGTAAAAGACCTTATAGTTGTATATTTTTGTAAGTATTGTAAGATGGCAATATTTTATGTCGATGTTATAAAACACATTTTGACCATGAAATCATCACAGGTCATTCATAAACCACATATTACGAGTTAACTTTTAGTTATTTTCCAGAAAAGTACTAAAATACCAACAGATATTAACTGATGGATAAAGTACCCATCATTAGGTCGAAATATATGACTTTAATGAATTGAACTTTTTTGCGGATATATATGACGAAATATATATTTTGGAGGATATCCAAATCGAATAGTTTCCGTCAGACAACATTTGGCTGAAGTTGAAAATTTTCAACTATAAATTGAACTGACATCCCATTAATCAAAACAACTACACCGAATAAGCGTTGTCTAAAAGTGAATGAAAATTAGTACATCTGTTTCACGGTTTCTACTGATCTTCAGACCATTATACCTTGTAAACCAAAGGATAAGACTTTGGATATCTATGAACTGTTAGGTGTGCGCGGTTTTCTTCCTATTGTCGTTTCAGGTCGCTGTTTCTGTGTACTTCAGTTAGTATAGAAACTGTCACGATTTGGAAACGCTTTGTTTGTTATATTATATGGAAGGATGATTATGACGTTTATTAATTGATAAGACTTGACTCGATGACGATGACTGTCCCTTCTCTTAGATTGATTGTACAAAAGCGCATTTGCTCTGGAATCACATGCGCATGGATACATTTGATACATACCGTAACATCCCCCTCGTCCTAATATTGATATGAACTAATCCCAAGGTGAGTAAGTACATTTATTCACATTCTTAAATCTATGTCTAAGGTTTTTTATTTCGATTTCAAATTTATACAATTCTAAACTTACATTCCAAAATTTACAAACTATTAGCTAATTTTACAAAATAAATTTCCAATTCAGCTAAACTTAATCAATGATCAATTGAACTTCTAAATCTATTAGGTTTCTTTAAAATTCTACCAAATTTTGACCTCTTCAATTCATTTTCCCCCTTTGTCATAAAGGAAGATCTATTTTCATCATATTTATCATTTAAGTTACTCTCAGTTATCTCAATCTGAATTTTATTAGTTGGCTCAAAGAAGTGGAAAGATTGTATTGGCTCATTAACCGCTGAGTTGAGATTTCGTTCAGATTTTTCCGGATATGTAGAACTCTTAAAATCACGAATATGAACTCTATTACGACGATAATATTGACCATTATCAGTTTTCACAATATATGATCTGTTATCTAATGAATTATGTATCAGTGCCTGTAGCCATGGATCCGACTTTTTGAAAAATACTTTTTGACCAATTTTTAATTCAGGTTTTTTGTTACTGTGATAACATCTTTTCATCTTTGATTGATTATTTTTCATACATCTATTATTTTCTTCAAACCTGATAATTCTTGGTTTCAATTTACTCTCAGTTACAGGAAGTGAATTATTTTTCATATCTATTATATTCTTCAAACCTGATAATTCTTGGTTTCAATTTACTCTCAGTTACAGGAAGTGTACAGCGAAGTTGCCTGGACATAAGTAGTTGAGCTGGAGATGGCAAATTTTCCTTAGATGTATTACGATAATGCAATAAGGAAATGTATGGATCCATATTCATTTCATGACATATTTTTTATTATTTTTACAGAACTTTCCGCTTGACCATTTGATTTTGGATAGTTCGGACTAGATGTAATGTGCTCTATTTCCCAATTAAATATAAAATTTGTAAATTCTATTGAATCGAGAGGAGGACCATTCGCTGCCTAAGTATTACAAGGTTGTATGATACAAAAACAGGAAAAGGAGAAAAACGACTTCAAACATTTTGAACAATAAATTTTATATTCTAATCAGTATATTTGCCACGGTTTCATATTCAAGTAGTTAAAAACTGCTATACAAGGGATTTTGAAATGAAAGAAGACAGAATTTTTAATTTTCAACATATTTTTATTGAAAAAACAAAATAACATAGAAATTTGTGATTCTTTTGAAAAAACAAAAATACATGAACATGTAACAAACATAAACCATAGTAACTTTTAATGAATCATATCCATTTTTCAATTCTTATTTTCCGACATTTTGGGAAAAATGTGAACATAAAAGTTTTTATTCACCTCTGGTATCCACCTGTACATAGATTTTAACGCTTCCACTTTGTTTTGCGCTAGGTTGATTTTAGTATCATTTTTCTTTACTAATACTGGTATTGCTTCAGCTTCGGCAGTAACGAGTCTTCTCACACTCCGTTTTCTTAAACTGATGATTTTATATTCATGTTCGGAGATTCGGAAACCGACTTCGTGAAATGATTTGGTAAATTGTAGGGATACCACCTTTGAAAACGGAACTGCACTGTAATTAAGTTTTGATGAATACCACGAAAAATCTAAAACATCTTGCTCTTTCATTTGAAGTATGATATACAGCTTTCTTGTATTTACTTTCGGAAGGACTCCAAAAAGTCACTGTCACTATATGATGGTGGTTTATACTGTGCACTCACTTTTAGATCGTGTTCACCTACTTCCACACACAGGCAGATGATGTCTTCATTTAATTCCGATTTTTCCATCATAGAGAAATTAATATGGTCTCTAACAAATATTGATGCTCCTCCCCCTATTTTGGTTCTACAAGTATGAACTCCATTGACTAAGACGAGAATATCGCAATAATAGCACTCCACAGAGCAGGCTATTTCATTCCATTTATTCCTCACGCTTCGAGAGTTCATATATATTTATATATATATATATATATATATATATATATATATATATATATATATATATATATAGTTATATAGTTATAGTTGGTAAGGGGTTACGTTCCACTGCGACCTTAAGGTCTATTGTGCCCCCTTGTCAGAGATGTTTTCGCAACCTACAGCTCGCCCTCCAGCATATCATATATATGACCTTCTTCATTAGTTTTCCAGATCGTTTCAATCTCGAACCATTAGTATTCTAGAGTCATCATCCTTTAGAAGGAAAATGATACCTTCCTTAATCCACAAATATTTATATCCATTCTGGTATTCTGAAGTTGTCGATTTGCCTTAGTCAAATTATGGTTCAGTAAAATTTTTTCTTCTGATTTGTTTCCTAAAGCTTTGGCGGTCAGTTTGATTTTGTTATTGCTTTCAATCATATTTATTTTATACGACTTGTTTTCCATACTAATTCTGATCGGGTCCGGTTTTCCAGTAGACTTTCCATCTCTGTGGGCACTCAGAACTTTTCCCTAAATTTCGACCTTTTTTTATGAGTTACTCGACAATATCCTGAACATTTTTATTATTCTCCTTGAGGACACCGTGAACTATGAGAGAATTCTCCAAACCTTTTTGTTTTCGCTCATTGAGTATCTCCTTTATTTTAGCGACTTCTGAATGGAGGGATCTATTAATTTCGATTTGTTCGTTATACTTTATGAACAGTGTATTGTATTTCTGGTCCATATCATCTAACTTGGACTCTACATCAGCCAACGTGTAGTCTTTATTTTGTGCTTTACCTTGTGTAGTTGTCTTATCTTTGTTCTTTTTAGTTGTTTTGTTTCGGTTGCTGCTGAATTCATGGTTCAAAAAGCCATTCTTCAGAAGACTCGCTTATTCGTACGTAGCAACATATTCATGCAGTGACAATGCATCCAAGTATCCCATCCATCACAAAAGCCTGCTTCGTCTTCATCAGCCACTTCTTTGCGATAAATTTCGCACAATTCAGACATATTGACAACACTGTAATACCTTTCAGCCTGAGTATCGCAGCAATAGATTTCGATTTAGATATTATTCACAAAAATTCACGAATTTTTTCAACTTGTGCGTATGAACTAATCACTTAGATGTGTTTTCAATTCAATTTTCGAATATCCAGCATAGAAATCCTCAATTTTATGAGGAGTTAATTGCGCACGTCCGCTTCACTCCATTTGTATTTCCTTTTTACTATATTCAGATGAGAAAACCCCGTCGATATATTGTATCAAGAGCGTACAGGATACATAGCCAAGTATAAACATGTATAATTGACTCACTCGAATCACTACCAAGGAGAAAGCTGCCGAATATCAAAATTCGTTTAACATTCTAACACTAATACGACATACGATGATGATTATGAATGATGTGATGACTGCGACTAGATAACTCGCCTCATGAAGAGGACGATCTCGATCACGGACGGTGGTATGCGCCCGGCCGCCCGGCACCATGCTGCATTCGGGTGAAATCGCGTATATAGTTCGGCCCTCTAATGAATCAACATAAGATTGCAGTAGTAATTTTCTGGAACTATATAATCTGACCTAGTAATACTTAATTGTTTGGGCTATTGGACACTGACCAGAAACCTTTGGTTTTCTGTGACAATTTCACGTTTGAATATAGTAATACAATAAATGCATTGGTGTGAAGGAAATTCCGTAGCAGAATCTGCTCCAAAATTATTGTAGCCAAATTTACAATCCCCATAAAACTTATTTTCTGTGAAAGTGTTTTGCTTGAAATGACATTGGGCCTTAAAATGCCCGACATCACCACACTAGAAACATTTTTCATTGTCATTATTCGCATTTACTGAGAAGCGATACCCCCTCTGAAATTCGAACCCTTGTAGTTTTTCGACCTGCCCGTTATTCTAACGTATTTTGCTTACATTCAGAATTCATTTCCGAGCTTTCGTATCGTTTAACGAGTTTGAATTTTGGTATGCTGAAAGTGTTCGTAATATTCATTAATCGATTGTTTTCATACCGATTAAAATTTTAGATTGTATCAATTAAAAAAGACGTCCTTCCGAAATGACTATTGTTGTGTGCATCAACTCAATTTTATTCATGGTCAAAGAAGGAAGAATCATCTACTGCCTTAGGTTTTCATTTTTTCCAAAGCAAAATAAAAGTGAAGTTAATTTGGAAACAGCATTTGGCAGAAAACTCGTTGATAGAAGAAAGACCTGGATTTTGAATTTGAAGATTGGAAAACAGGTCACGAAATACATGTAAGTATGTAAACTGCATATTTATCTCTGAAGATATTCATTTCCATGAAGGTAAATTACAAAATATTCATTTCAAAAACACCTTAATGTCCATATGTTTAAGGTGTAAATAAAAATGAATGAATTTTGATGAGAAATGCTATTCCTTCAGAGAAACTACTGAGCACTTTTCCAGCTACCTACTTTACATACTACTCAAAATCATATTCAAATAGAGTGATCTGATTGAAAAACTAACCAAAACTATAGATAGGAATTGTAAGGATAGTTTATGATAGTTCGAGGTATTTATAAGAATTTTGCTTGTATTTTGAGCTACTGTGATATGGAAATGAAATTATTTAAATGTCTATCTGTTTCCTTTTCTTTCGAAATACTATGCAAAATGAACTGAAGCAGAAGAGCTGCCTCGTTATTTTATTGATTCAATCGTTTGTAAACCAAGATATTATAAGGTTTGATTCGGAATTATTCTAGATTAACCACATAATAAGAGCCCTTGAATTACTTATTGAGGCGCCTATTTTTCCAGAAATTCGAGTTTTGATATTGAGGTTCATTCTGATCCAGTAAAAATCTAAAGCACGATTTTATATCGTCATCCAAACGAAAAGTTCCCACTCAAGAAATCTGCCACAAAACTATAATAATTTCGTTGAATATTGTAGCTCTGCTCCACTACTGGCAAGAACAAGTTCCAAACTTAACCGTTATGGCTCTGGCATCTTCGCAGAAGTTCCAAATCATTGTCTTTGTTCATTTCTTATGCACTCTGAAAATGTCCAGTTAACCGCATTTATAACAATTCACCGACATTCTATGGCAACTAAAGCTAACAATGACTGTTGCTCAGATTTTCTGCTTTTTCTTCCAACCTTTTCTCTTCAATTTTTAATCGTGCCACGAGATTATCCATAGTCTGCTTTTTTTCCGGAGTTCATTCCCAAGCTGATTCGAAGTGTTTGAAATCCTCCGGAAGTGACATCAATATTTTAGTTATAACAAATTTGTCTGAAGTTTCTTTACCTATTTGCCTGAGTTAATTCTGCAGTTCTTGAATTTTTGACAGGAACATTGGTATTTCCATTCCATATTCATATTTGTATTGAAAGAAATGTTGTTGTGCAATATGAATACTAGTTTCATTGTTCTTTTCGCAGAGCTATGTAGCTTTTTTCACATTTCAGCTACAGTCGAAAATAAAATTATGTGTATCATGACTGATTCTGATATTCGGGTTACCAATATCGTCTCAACTTTGGCATCTTTCATTTCCCAAGCTTCGCCTTCGTGGCTTGATCATTCTTGAATATTTCTGCCCTGGACTATGTCGATCCATCCTTGTCCATTCAGTGAATTCGTCGTTTGGAATTTCTAGACATTCCAAGTTTTCGCTTCCCCCAATTTAATCGCAATAACCTGACTTCCATCCATTCTAAATGAAACTCTTCCTTGTTCTATCCAACAAGATTTTGTTCCTCCTCGATATATTTCGAAAACTACCACGGGAATAGCCTCACTTTTCACTAGTGCGTGGAATTACATCGATGATATGGATGTTCTGGTTGTTCGTTGAATTCATTTACACAATAGTGAATAAAGTTATAAAAATGAAACAACTATATTACTCGAACCTTCCAAATTACTGCATAATGCCATGCACTGTTCATCCAGATCAACAGAAAATATTGAGTCCATTCTTCTGAAAATTGCCAGTTTTTGGTCCCCTTTCCTGTGCTCCTGTTGTTTTAGGTATTTTTCAGTTTTTTCAATTTATTTTCGCACTGCTCTGGTGTTACCTTTTGCGTATCGTGTTCATGAATGCCAGTAGCTTTCTTCTTCCAGAGTGTTTTTTTTTGTTCATTAGTCGTTTAATTTCGCTCTATTGGTATCATATAATTCAATATGTAAGTTTATTGAAATGCTCAACCAATATAGCTTATTATAGTCTGAAATTATGTAGTTTGATTAAACAAAAATGTGAATTCATTAGGCAGTCCTGTTACAATTTCGAGTGCAACTGTAAACCAACCAATCAATATCATTATACAGTGATTTGAAAAATTTCTATATGACGATCATTCAGTGGCAGATTTACACATGCCCCTATTATATGCTGTTGAATTTACGCTATCCTATCCTCTACTATTGTCAGTTACCAGATAATTTCAAATATTCAACATTCTGGATGAAATAATCAAAAAAATAGATTTTGGCAATATTTCTGAGCTAATCAAAGCTCGATCATTCTAAATTAATAAAACATAACAAGAAAACGTATCTGTGTAGAGGTATTGATATTGTTGCCGATTCTTCTAGGTTCCGCATTGGAACCTCTCAGAAGATATAGACTTCGTTACTGATTCCTTACGCCACTTCAGGAATGTAATAGTTGACGGTTCATATTGATATAGAGAAGAACTAATATATTCTGTTATCGTGAGTTCAGTGGTGAAGTGACAATGATATTCAAGATGAAGAGGAATACAGAGGGAGCGCGTCAGTTGCGCTATTTTCGAACTCATCCGAATTCATTTTGTCTACCAGCTCTCGCGGCGATGCGACAGTTTGGCAAAGTTGTTATTCACGGTGTGCTTGGGCAAGATTTATTCACGAAATCACCTTTTTTATTATAATTTTGAATGTTTCAATTATTATTCTGAACTCTAAAATATCTTTTGAAGATAAAAAAGCCACATGACAACCAAAATGAAGGAAATGATAAAATGCCTTATTTTTTAGGTGTGCTGATCACTAAGCACGGTACAAAAATGACCCATATGCACTTGCGCACCAGTAAATGAACTTTCTCAAAGCTTCGTTTTCGAATGAAATACATCGGATGGGTCGAGGCAGGTGGATTCAAATTCGCATGCGGATTCACTAATATGTAGAAATTATGTACACAGCAATTTTTTTTTCTCTATTTCAGAAATGTTGTATTAATCCATAGAGCACTCGCAGTTAAAAAGCATTTCATCCATACTCAATAAAAAATTTAAAATTTTAATCAAAAAAACTTTCTTCTCGGATGGAACAGTTGATCCAGAACAAACTTTTATTGATTTATGATTAACTACCCTTCTAATTTTTCACATTTTCGGCGCTGTATATAGGTTTTTTTTGGGTTCCGAAGAGTAGAAAAAGCGAGAACTAGGTAGATATTAAAATAATCCCAATCAAGTTACTTCACCCTTTATGGGATCTAAATTCATGAACAAATATGCTAATATCATTGTATATTTATACAATGTTAATATGTACCCTCATTTGATTATGAAACATTCAAAAACTATTTTGGAGAAGTTTGCGTTTGTATATGGAAAATTAATTTTTGTGAGCGTAGGGAAGGTAGAAAATCATTTGTTTTCAGTTTAATCCACCAAAGTTTTCAGTTCAATCCACCAAAAATCAATTATTTATATAGAACACGTTCAACAATATTATTTTGTTGCAGTGCTCTTATGAATTTTCTCCAACAATTATTCCCTGTATGATATTAATCAACTATATTTCAACCGAAAAAAAATTATGCATTTTTGAGAGAACCCCAATTTGAACAAAATTAAAATTCTCCTCCAAAGGAGCACAAACTGAGACTAACTAATCTAGTTGATGTGGATTTCTGATGAACTGAGTACCTACAAAATTTCCATTTGAGTTCAATTTAACTATACATGCAACTTCTGTTACGATCATCAAGAATACAGTTCAAATTAGGTAGTTGAAATGCTTGTTCAGTATTCAGAAAATACATCATTTCAACCATGAGTTTGTAAATAAAACACTCCATATTGTATATGCCTCATTTATTTTGATATTATTTCTTATATTTTGTTCATATAAATTACTAATAGTTTTTTAGCCTTCAAAGTATTCGTAAGACTGTAGACATTTGAAAGTCTTCGTTTGCAGCTTGTGCAGAAACTGCTATTCGACACCTCATATGTATTATATTCACAGCATAATTCAATTCCTCTGAGTAATTGATTTCAGACATTCAAGTGACCATATATCCATTTGATACCTAAAACAGAACTAGTTATAAATGTAACAAATAGAATTTGGGTACAATATAATATATATTCTACCTTCAATTATTGTTTAATAAGGCTTCAATCTACATCGTCTTTCGTACATCAACGTTCAGAAATTCACTCCATCACTAATATGGCCAGAAATAATTATTGAATCAAAAGAAGTGCCCATAAAAACAATTTCAAACTGTAAAATCCATCAAAAACATTAATAAGTATCCACTGTGTTTTCGTTTGTGTGTCATGTCACCTTGGGGCATGTAATTAGGATTGCCTACAAATACAAATTCTAAGGAAAAACAACACGTTGCCAAACTGTCGCATTTGGCCAAATCTAGACCTCACTTTCGCATGCTAAAGTTATTCGGATGACTCGAAAATAGCGCCCCAGGTCAGTAGAAACTGGGGCCCGATTTTCGAACTTATGCGAATTCATTTCGGACACGACCCCTCGTATCCGAAAGATTTTCGGGCAAGAAGAATGCATTTTCGAGTTTCACCCGAAATGAGCTTTGAGAATACAAATGGGTCAGTTTGGCAACGTGGTGTTTATCCCTAGAATTAGTATTGTTTGGTCACATTTGGGGATTTTTGCCCGATATAGAGTAACGGTTTTCGTTAATTTTGCACTGCCGAAAGACTATTAATTAACAAAAAGAAGCACATATAATTCTACAAGTCTTTGAACAATGAACATATACTGAAAGAGGATAAAATTAATAAATTATTCTCGAATCAATGTAATTAATTCCACATGGAATCATTTCGGCCACGGATGAAATACATGTATTTTTCAACCGGTGAAACTCATTTCGCATGGGCCCGTTTTCGGCTGAAATACATCGGATGGGTCTACTCAGGCGGATTCAGATTCGTATGCGGATTCACTCATGAAGTATTTATTGACAAAAAGATATAGCTGAATTTCTTCCATTTCAAAGACTTTTTCTAATTCAATGCATTTATATGAATAAAAATACGCATTGCATTATATTGATTCGATTAATAAATATATATTTCCATTTTTTATGCTGTGGCTTTCATCACAGATACATGAATGGATACATACTTCTCAGAAGGGATGATTTTCTCGTATTTATATAATTTCTAAAGAGAAATTTCCCTTCGGTTGAAGTTATATTTCATATGCCAAAAAATCTTTTTGACGATTCAATTAATTTTATTTGTCAGGTAAAGTGTTAAGCTTGGAAACGGGAAAAAATCTACTCGTTTTAATTCGACTCGCCTTATTTTCAAATTCACAATGAAACTTCAGAATGGTTTTGGACGAGAGTACGTGCTAATTGTGAATTTATATTGCTCCATTGTGTCATTATTGTTGTTATAATAATATATAGGTATCCTATCAAAAAATTCAGACCAATCGAGTAAAAACTTTGAAGTTCTGAAAATGTACAAAGTATATTTTTTTATGAAATGACGATATATATGAGTTTCCCTGAAATCACGAATGATAACTAACTAATTATATCGAATAAAATTAGATGCCTTTATTGTAAGCAGATTATTTCAAGGCACTTTGTCATGGAAAATCAGCGAAAAAATGATTTCATCTTTTGAGTAAAAAATTAATAACAAAACTTGCTTTTTTAAGCGAAGGAGGTGGATTTTGTGGGAGTATGGTAAAGGTAATTAATCCCTATAGACCACCGCCCTGTCTCTATCATCGAGACACATGAAAACATCTATAAATTTCACGCAAAATCAATACCCACCACTTACCATCTCAACCTAGTATTTATGAGCCCTTATATATCATAATAATTATTAATTTAATAATTGAATAATTCATTTGAGCAATTGTCGTGAATTCGGAAGTGTGAATTCGTTCCCCTCGTGTGCGAAACATTTTCGGGTAACTTCAAAAATCCGGCTTTTCGGATACTTCTCGAAATTGTTTGTCCAAATACAAAAGTGATACAAATGATGTAGTTTGGCAACGTGGTGCTCTGCTCCTACTTAACACGTGCTGTGTCTTGTATTGGTTCTCGGTTTCGCATCCCGAACACAACAGTAATAAAACAATAAGTACTAGTAGTATTTATTATAATCACATGTGGTATATACAATTACAATGCATCTTTCGGGGGTGCTATTTTTTATTGCATGGTTTTTAAAAATTATGAACGATACTGCCGAGGAATATTCCGTACCCAGTTTTACGCTAAGAAGCATCATGAATACGTCTGAAAGTGAATCTAGAAGAAGAAGGAAATGATCGAATTCATGGAAAAACATCCGAGGCTGCAAGGGGGAAAGTTCAGCAACGATTTTACTTTCAAGAAAGCCAATCAGCTGTGGATGGAGTTTGCTATTGGGTTGAATTTAATGCCTGGTAGCAATAAAGATTGGAAACGATGGAGGAAAGTAGGTATCGATTTGTGAGATATACCTCTGCAATATCTTTTGGTTTCATTCTCATATTTCTATATTGTCACTGACGAATTGAATTCCTAATTTTCAGACCTGGCAAGACATGAAAGGAAATGCCAAGAAAAAAAATCCCTCTTAAGAACTTATCGAGGAGGAACTGGGGGAGGCCCACCGTTGAATATACCAATTAGCAGTCTTGATGAGAAACTGATTACCATGATTGGTGTTGCTAGTATCGAGGAACATCCGAATGTGGTAGAGTCAGACGGTGCCTTTGAGGAAATTGAGGTCGATAATTTAGTAATGGACCACTATTATTTTAGTATTGACCCTTGACCTAGTAACATTCCGCAAGAAAACAAAGAGTTGCCTGAAATAGATTAGACGAATCGAATGTCAACCCACCTAGCAGCAAGAGGAAAACTCCAACCAGAATTCGTCGGCTAAGTAAGGATATTTCAGTTTCTGATGCATTAGCTGCTCAAAATGAAAGTAAAATCAAGATAAAAGAAGAATACTACAAAAAAAATTACAGTTATTGGAACTTGTTAGGCAAGACGGTAAAAAGTTGGCGGATTCTATGAAAGAAATTGCCAAAGCAATTAGAAAGTGATTTGTGTTTAAAATTTTTTATATCTATGAGATTGTATATTTTTTTTGTTTATTCACAGTTTTATTCTATTTCATTACATGATGTTTTCTTTATTCCTTGATTTGGATATTAAAGTTTTAATTCGTTATTGTCTGTTTTTAATTTGTTATTGTTCAAAATTTTTCAATTCATCCTACAAAATATGTGTTTTAATGCATTGTCATTAAGTTACAAGATCACAGTTCTTACTTATTTTTTGAGTAACGAAATATATTGACCTAGTACTGTTAGTGTATTTATTCAAGGAATGCATACCTGAGCCAATTAGCAGGCACCAGGTGGTAAAGATACAGAAAATGATTAGGCAGTTATTTTTTTTAGGTTTCTTTATCACAACTCTCATTTATATATAAAAGCTAAATGGAAAAATAACACTACATTAGAAGTAGCTTATTTTGGGAACCCTAATATGGTTACAAGATCGTTAGATCAGAATGAATGTTTTTTATGTGTTCAAAAAAAAAGAATAATTTGCACTATATAGTTCTCGGAAGAGCATACCGTTGCTATGGCATGAATCTGTCTCATTGTCGGAATCAGGTAGCATGGACTTCTAACAGTATGATACCATGGCAATAACATTGTTCAAGGAATGTTCAAACAATGTCAATACTAAAATTAAGCAGCAAAACATACCCCAGAAAAATGTTGTAAATCAATCCTTAAAGTGATATTTGTCCGGGGTATGTTTAGACCAATTTGCAGGATCAATATTCATTTATAGTTGGGGATCCCAATATTTCAATTATTAAAGAAAATATCTATTAGATGAGAATAAACTGATGGAGATGTGTTGCAAAGCCAAGTTTTGAAATCTTTTAAGTGTCTGGCAGAAATGATTGTGTATGAAAACAGTCCAACCATACTGATCATTAATTTTTGACGTTCTATAATACACAATTATAAATTCAACCCATCAGCCACATACGACCCTTATTATATCACAAATACAATATTGAAAAAAAGATGAATGGCTGATCCAACTATTATCTCAGACCTAATTAGCAATTCAAATGCAGCTACATACTGTTTTGTGTCCGTTTTCCTTTCACATTGAATTAGAAATTTATATTCAATGATAATTCTCATTATAAAACATATTCCTAGCTGGAAGCTTAAGATGCAGAATTATCCATATATATATATATATATATATATGGATTCGTAGTTCGTTGTCACCTCCGTTAAGTTCATTAGGCGACCTGACCTCCGGGTGAAGGAGGTGTCCAATTGAAATAATTCTTGTTGATATATGTAGAGGGGAAAGACAGGAATCAGGGTATTTAAAGAGGGGAAACTATTTCTTCAGAAAAAAATTCCTTATATTGATCAGTCTTTGTCACCTCCGCTTATATATCGTATTGGTAGTGCGCTGTGACCTCCCGCAAGGTTGCCAGACTGTCGGAGGACAGAGGATGTATCAGTTCGAAATAATCATATATGAAATGCAGCTGTTTTTTCGACTCAATTAAGAGTATTGGACTCCGTAAAAAGAATGAGGAATAGGGCAATATCTAAAAGTTCCACACGCTAATACCTTCGAGGCATGGGATGAATGATTGAAGATACATCGTTGATTAAGAGTTCATGACGTTGAGTAGAAAATCCTCGCATATTATAGATGTTCATATTGCTTTAGGTTATTTCGTTAATATGAATTTTCATTATTCTAAATGCCGGATTAGCTGTTAAGGACGATAAATCCTCATTTTTGCGCGCATGTTCTAGGGGAACAGCGTGCTATCGTTTTGATCAAATGTCTGTAATTTTGGATGATTGAGCCGAAAATGGTCTCAATCGACTAGGTTGGACTCACTGATGATGAATCCGGTGTCAAAATCGATTCTGTCCGGCCGGCCGGCCGGCCGGTTGGCCGGCCGTAGACACGATAACTGTCGAACGAAGTGAGCTAGCGACTTGAAACTTTCAGGGTAGGTCGCGCATTGGAATGCCGCGGTTAAGTTCGATAATGGGCCAAATCGATCGAATAGTTTCGGAGTTATAGGCATTTGAAGTTTTGAAGTTATTTATTTTTTATTTCAGAAACTACTTGAGCGATTGGATTCAAACTTGGCAGTTTGGTGGAGTATAACGACGCGCAACTTTGAGCCAAATTTCGTCAAGATCATATTGTCAATAAATTAAAAAAAAAAAATTTTTCGAAATTTTTTTACAAAAAAATTTTTTTTTCGGAAACCATTCATCATATCCAAAAAAAATTATACTCACACTTTGACCTTCTAATTTCACAGCAGTGTACCAAATTTCAGCTCGATACGATCATAAGTTTTGGAGATATCGGGAAAAAATATGTCAAATTTCGAGGTTTTCTTCTCGATATCGTTGATTTTTTTGGTATTACTCGAGAAATACTGATTCAGTCCTGATTAAACTTCACAGCTAGTTTTGAGATGCTGAAAGACAACTTTGTGCAAAATTTCGTGATAATCGGGTTATTAGAACAATTTGAAAAAAAAAATTTATATGATTTTTTCATCATATCATCCTCATTAAATTCTGTATGAAACTTCGAACTGTTATTTTCGATGAAGTACTGGATTTCAATTCGATCTGGTCTGTATTTTTGGAAATATTGGAAAAATAAAATTTTGATTGGGTATATCTACGGAATCATTGGGTGGATTCTACCCATTCACGAATTCGGCCTTCGTAATTGAGGTCCAAACCTTCTCTACAAATATCGAGTTTCTAAGTTGTTTCTTTCGGAAGTTATTGTGTTTACGCAGTCGGCCGTTAGGCTGACCGTAAACACAATAACTTCCGAAAGAAACGACTTAGAAACTCGATATTTGTAGAGTAGGTTTGGGGCTTAATTACGAAGGTCGAATTCGTGAATGGGTAAAATCCGCCCAATGATTCCGTAGATATACCCAATCAAAATTTTATTTTTCCAATGTTTCCAAAAATACAGATCAGATCGAATTGAAATTCATTACTTCATCGAAAATAACAGTTCGAAGTTTCATACAGAATTTAATGAGGATGATATGATGAGAAAATCATATAAATTTTTTTTTTCAAATTGTTCTAATAACACGATTATCACGAAATTTTGCATAAAGTTGTCTTTTAGCATCATAAAACTAGCTGTGAAGTTTAATCAGGACTGAATCAGTATTTCTCGAGTAATACCGAAAAAATCAACGATATCGAGAAGAAAACCTCGAAATTTGACATATTTTTTCCCGATATCTCCAGAACTTATGATCGTATCGAACTGAAATTTGGTACGCGCGCACGTTCAAATTCGTTGCTGAAGCGGTCATCTACATTGAACATGCGCGCAAAAGTTGCTGCCTTCACGGCAGTGCTTTTTGAAATTTTTATGCTTTAGATCGAGGGTGGGAGAATCCGTGAATTATTTGAAGTAGATAATATTTCATCTATAAGCAAAGGTCAGTACGGTTTTTTAATGCGAATGCTATATTTAGTTTTCCGATTTATGCCTCATGAGACAGGTCATGATGTTATTTCAGAAAGATATTCACTCAAAAAAAATTCAAATTATTCACACTGAAAGATCTCAAATTGGGAGCACTTTGGAAAAAATATTTCAAACCCAAAGCAAAATGGCATTACAATAAAGGGCATAAACAAATGGGTCGTTGATCAGTAAAATGATTCAGTTTACAACCTTCCCATATTTGTTTGGTGTTTCGAAATATGTATCCATTGTAACAATCTCCGACTATGCCTTCATAGTTCAAAATATTCATGATATCGAATGTATTAAGAAATAATGATTTGGAATAATATATGATTCTTGTGAAAAAGTCCAAAAAACTGATTTTCCTCATGGCCGATCGTATCGTGAACACAATAATTTCCGAATGGAACAACTTAGAAACTCGATACTTGCAGAGTAGGTTTGACCTCAATAACAAATGCCAAATTCTTGAATGGGTTGAATCCACTGAATGATTTCGCAGATATATCCACTAAAAATTTCATTTTCACAATATTTCCATAAACGCAGATTAGATTGAATCGAAGTTCAGTACTAATGACACGATCAACACGAACTCTCGAATTAAATTGTTTATCGGTATTTCCGAACTAGTTACAAAGTTTCATCATGATTGAATCAGTACTTTTTGAATTATTCCGGGCAAAACCTAATCAAAAACCACAAAATTGGACATAATTTTTCCTGATATCTCTGGAAATTATAATCGTATCACACTCAAATTTTGTACTGTCTGCTGATTAAAATGAAGGTGAAGGTCCTAGCATTTTTTTTCAAATATAAACTGTAGTTTTTGGGGGACAAAATGTTTAAAAATAATTTCAATCCAATCGCAGCAGCAGTTTCTGAAACATCGGGGAATAGAAATTTCGAATGACTTCAACTCCGAAACCATTTCGCCGTTTTCACCCATTGACGAACTTAACCGTTGCAAGCTACCCTTAATCGTGCCTATGGTCGGCCGTAGATAATCGGTTTTGACACCGTATTTGTCATCAGTGAGTCCAACCTCGTCGTCAGAAACAATTTTCCATGAAAATTCAATAATAACAGACATTCAGACAGAATGATAGCACGCTAATCCCCTAGAACATGCCCACAAAATATCGATTTCTTGTCATTTGAGATTACGGTTATTCATTATTCCAAGGTGGATTCGTTATTCTTTTAGTGAGTGATCATTTATGATTCGTCATAATGAATATCAGATCATTTTTCACGCATGTGCTGGTGAACAGCGTGCTATAGTCCTTTCCAAATGTATGAAATTTTCGAATTTTTTCCAGAAAATTATCTCAAACGACAAGGTTAGAGTTCCTGATGACGGATCCTATGTCAATATCGATACTGTCTGGCCGGGGGTGAGGTCGATTGCGAGCGTACCTAACGACATTGAACCACAATAGGTGGCATTTCAAAATGCAACGGTTGATTCCGTCTTTGGACAAAATCGGCCGAAGTATTCCGGAGTTATCATCATACGAAATTTCGACGTTATTTCCCTGATATTTCCAAGATTGCCCAAGTGATTGAATTGAATCGTGGCACTCAATAGGAGCATAATGACTCGCCACTTTTTGCGAAATTTCGGTGGGATCGTACTGATGGTGATTAAAAAACACCGAAATTACAAAACATTTTTTTGAACTACAACTACAAAAATTTCAAAAAGCACTGCCGTGAAGGCAGCAACTTTTGCGCGCATGTTCAATGTAGATGACCGCTTCAGCAACGAATTTGAACGTGCGCGCGTACCAAATTTCAGTTCGATACGATCATAAGTTCTGGAGATATCGGGAAAAAATATGTCAAATTTCGAGGTTTTCTTCTCGATATCGTTGATTTTTTCGGTATTACTCGAGAAATACTGATTCAGTCCTGATTAAACTTCACAGCTAGTTTTATGATGCTAAAAGACAACTTTATGCAAAATTTCGTGATAATCGTGTTATTAGAACAATTTGAAAAAAAAAATTTATATGATTTTCTCATCATATCATCCTCATTAAATTCTGTATGAAACTTCGAACTGTTATTTTCGATGAAGTAATGAATTTCAATTCGATCTGATCTGTATTTTTGGAAACATTGGAAAAATAAAATTTTGATTGGGTATATCTACGGAATCATTGGGCGGATTTTACCCATTCACGAATTCGACCTTCGTAATTAAGCCCCAAACCTACTCTACAAATATCGAGTCAGCCTAACGGCCGACTGCGTAAACACAATAACTTCCGAAAGAAACAACTTAGAAACTCGATATTTGTAGAGAAGGTTTGGACCTCAATTACGAAGGCCGAATTCGTGAATGGGTAAAATCCACCCAATGATTCCGTAGATATACCCAATCAAAATTTTATTTTTCCAATATTTCCAAAAATACAGACCAGATCGAATTGAAATCCAGTACTTCATCGAAAATAACAGTTCGAAGTTTCATACAGAATTTAATGAGGATGATATGATGAAAAAATCATATAAATTTTTTTTTCAAATTGTTCTAATAACCCGATTATCACGAAATTTTGCACAAAGTTGTCTTTCAGCATCTTAAAACTAGCTGTGAAGTTTAATCAGGACTGAATCAGTATTTCTCGAGTAATACCACAAAAATCAACGATATCGAGAAGAAAACCTCGAAATTTGACATATTTTTCCCGATATCTCCAAAACTTATGATCGTATCGAGCTGAAATTTGGTACACTGCTGTGAAATTAGAAGGTCAAAGTGTAAGTATAATTTTTTTTGGATATGATGAATGGTTTCCGAAAAAAAAATTTTTTTGTAAAAAAATTTCGAAAAAAATTTTTTTTAAAATTTATTGACAATATGATCTTGACGAAATTTGGCTCAAAGTTGCGCGTCGTTATACTCCACCAAACTGCCAAGTTTGAATCCAATCGCTCAAGTAGTTTCTGAAATAAAAAATAAATAACTTCAAAACTTCAAATGCCTATAACTCCGAAACTATTCGATCGATTTGGCCCATTAACGAACTTAACCGCGGCATTCCAATGCGCGACCTACCCTGAAAGTTTCAAGTCGCTAGCTCACTTCGTTCGACAGTTATCGTGTCTACGGCCGGCCAACCGGCCGGCCGGACAGAATCGATTTTGACACCGGATTCATCATCAGTGAGTCCAACCTAGTCGATTGAGACCATTTTCGGCTCAATCATCCAAAATTACAGACATTTGATCAAAACGATAGCACGCTGTTCCCCTAGAACATGCGCGCAAAAACACAAAATTTTACGCAAATTTCTTCTTTCTTTCGAATTTCAGTTTGATACGATTTCAGTTTCCGGAGATACTGGAAAAAAAGTCAAATTTCGTGGTGTTTTCTTCCTTATTGTTGTTTTCTACGAATTAACTCGAAAATACTGACCCAATCATAATGAAACTTGGATCTTAGTTCGAAAATGATAGTTTGTGAAGTGCAGTTACAGCGATATCTTCGATATTTTGCGTATGCACCTCTCGATAATAAACAACTTGGTGTGTTACCTAAAACTACTGAGAAAGTTTGTGGAATTTCCTACACTTATATACAACTTGTGTGTTTTTATTTGGATATGTATCTGTGGGGTCATTTGGTGGATTTTACGAATTCACGAATTCGACATTTTGAAATAGTTGAACCGTCTCTACAACTATCGATTCTCTTAACATATTCTCATTGAAATTACGATTGGCCGCTGAGCCGACCGTGAACAAAATAACTTCAGGAAAAAAAATACTTAGGGGCTCCATATTCCGAAAGCAAGTTGGTAGCTTAATCACAAAGATCGAATTCGAGAATGTGTAAAATCCGCCCAATGATTACTTAGGTATGTCCCTTCGAAATTTTATTCTCCCAATATTCTCGGAAAAATGTCATTGAGTTGAGATTTGATACTCGAATGAAAAACCTAGAAAAGGTTTTTCATTTTACTTTCTTTTACCTGAGAAAACAACAAGTGCAAGATAAGGAACGAACATTGAGAAGGAGTGAGTTGTTTTCATTTTCCTTTTTTTGCAAAACATAAAAAGAGGTCCTCCAAAACCGACACAACCAGATACTCTTCACACAAGTTAACCTAATATTATGTGAAAAGATCTGTTGAAAAGACTACCACTATTTTTTTTTTACTTCTTGAAGAAATCATTATATGCTCTAGGGCTTGGTTCATTAACAGGTTTTAATACTAAATAAATTGGTCCATTTGAATGAAACCGAATACTTGCAGAATCGGTGGAACTCGGCCACACTTGCCACTTCCGATATAGGAAGACATAACATCAGCTTGCTATAAGTTCATATATTACCCTGGGCGTCAAAAGAATAGTGTAGATGTATGTAGATAAAATGAAACAGTATTTCTGGGGTGTAAGGAGAAATTATACCTGCTGTTCTATAAATAGAACGCAGGGTTCAAACACATGGTCCCTAAACTGAAGGTTTGGGAATGAATTGGTAGGAAGTCTTCAAGTTTCGAAACCAAAGACATAATGCAATTCTTTGGCATAGTGGCGTAGACAAATAGAATAATGGATATATGTTCTTCTTTTTGAGTAATATCGAAAAATAGTTCGATAGGTCGAAGTAATTAGTTTTTAAAGAAATATTTTCCCGCAAAGTTTACACTACTAT
Source organism: Myrrha octodecimguttata (assembly GCA_958510865.1). Taxonomy (NCBI): domain Eukaryota; kingdom Metazoa; phylum Arthropoda; class Insecta; order Coleoptera; family Coccinellidae; genus Myrrha; species Myrrha octodecimguttata. The sequence continues at coordinate 20,294,013 of OY294061.1, read as the reverse complement.
CATTCATTGTTGGAAATGAAAAATATCTGCTCAGTAGGAATTGACTATTCACGAAATTTGTCATTATATGTGCGTAACTGAATTCAGAATTTCATCATCTAGGTATTCACGTCAGGAAAAGGTATTGTCACTCTGAAGAATATCGATGACTGCTTGGTAATGGCAGTGGTAGAAAGATAAGAATAACTAAAAATAATCCTTAAAAAATGAATTTCTTCTACGTGTGAAACTATTGTTGGATAAGATATATTTATTATTCCATATCTTCGAAGTCAGGTCGTTGAACGCATGAATCTCAAAAATCAATCAGCAATCTTCCTGCGTACTACTGATATACTGATTCCTGTTGAATAAATCATCGTTACTATTTTATTCTCAATGTATTATTTCGAAACGGAAAGAAACTCATTCAACAGAAAGATGTTAATATATGAATGAAGTCTCTCAATGAATTAATAAGTATTAAAAATCTTAAAAGTAAAACTGACTGAATTACAAAACTTTGAAAATTCACTGATTTCTTAAATTGTGGCTGCCTCTTGCACTTAAGTAATGCGTACACTGTATAAGTTGAGTACATTTTGATGGTTTAGTACAACAACTATTCAACACTCACAGCCACCACTTTCGGACCCTTTTTCGACAGAACCAATAATGATATAATTTGTTTCTTCTTCCTTTTTTTTGTTCTCGAGGTATAACCAAAAATTGGAGAATTGCGAAATCAAAAATGAATGATAACTCCTTTGCCACTGGAGCTAGAGGTGTGAAACGAAAAAAATATACAGGCACTTTTTGTGTGGAATTTTTTGAAGAGGGGTTAAAGTTATGGAAATATAAACAAAAATTCTTTCAGATTGGAACCGCTGTATATCATACTAGTTTTGAAATATTCATGTTTTTTCCGATTTGAGAATTATATAACAAAAGGTATTCATTTCATTAGATGCTTCTTCTGCAAAAAAAGCTATTCTATAACACTAAAATCTGCGATAAAGGAATTCTCTGATGTAATACTTCAACTGAAAGTAATAAACATACATGTTCAACAAGAAAACGCATCAATACAAGGCATATTAGTGATTTGGTTAGTAACAATTTTGACCTGCATTGGATTGGCCATAGAGGACCAGTGAAGAGGCAACTTAGATCTCCGGATTCATCGCCAAATTCAATTTATTTGCGCACCTCCGCTCTTCTATCAAAGGATTATTTGTTGGAATCAGCGTACGTTAAGACATTTCATTGAATAATGTACTCATATGAAGTAATTTTCTAAATTGAAAGATATAATACAAAATATAAGCAATTTAATATAAATTACGAATTTGAACTTGAAACCTGGGAACCGCCTTGTATCTTTGGAATATAAGGCTTTACTACCTAGCAGAATATTTCCACTGCTTTGAAGCGAAATTTCGATAATGTCCTTCTTCAAAAATTTTTTCCTGAAAACCGAAGTTACGGCAAAAAAAATGAAAACGCCTGAATAATAACTTATTATGGTAGAATCGGAAACTAATTTCAAAGTTTTCAAAACGCAATGTACAGGGTGTTTCTTCAACTCACACAGTTATTCCGAAATCATCACAATTACATTCCTGTATTTCGAAAAAAATACACTGAAAATTTCATCCAAATTGAATGAGCCATACCAAAATTTGTAATAAAAGTAAAATCGATTGAAGCAAAACTCAGATATTGTCTTTTTTTGGAAGAAAACTTTCGGAAAACCATAGGTGTGCAAAAATAATTAGGAAGGCTTAGGAAATGACTTGTTATGGTAAAATCGTAAGCAGATAGCGAAGTTTTGGAGACGCAACGTACAGGGTGTTTTTTAAACTTGCAAAATCGATCTGAAATTATCACAATATCAACCGAGTATTTTGAAAAATGTTTTGAATTATTGAATCTGCTCATTCATGTCGTACTTCACTGAAAATTCCATTGAAATCGAATGAGCCATATTAAAGTTATCATTGAAAGTAAAATCGGTCCAATCGGACAAATTACTCTGTATAGTCTCAATAGGGACCTTCAACCATAAATCAAATATTGCCTGAAAACCGCCTTGAGTAGTCTAAACTTCTGCTGAAATCTGAACATCTCCGAAATCACCAAAATTATTACAATATAATTTTTATTACACAAATTATATTGTTTGATGTGGATTTTTGAAATTATGGGATTAAATTCATTTCCGTTTAATTTGTGTTCCATTGGTAACTCCAACCATGCTGAAAGATCCGAGAATAATTCAAATAGGGAACTCTTCATTTGGATTTAACAGTAAAATTCCCCATACCCAAACCTCAAGGTTCTGGATAACTATTGAACTATTATAATCTCATCACTGACAATAGTTATGATGAAAATGGTGCTTTTTCTATGAAAAATCCTATCAACGGAAATGCAAACGAAAATAAAAAAAACTAACAGAATACTTTTGGACAATTGTTTTAAGTAATTTGAAGTCCAACTCAATTCGATGTCGGAAAAAACTCAATTCGATGTGGAAAAATTTTCACATTTTATGGATCAGTAGTAGTGACTAATAATCATTGAAAGAATTCAATGTAAAATCTAGCATGGAAATATTTGAAATATTAGGAAAAAACTACTTATTTTCAAATGGCTATAACTCCGAAACCGTCGATTTTGCCATTAAGAACTAAACCGTCGCATTTTGAAATGCGACTCTCTTCGAAAGTTTCAAGTTGTTTGGACGGCCGGCCGGACAAAATCGATTTTGATACCTAATTCGTCATTATTAATTCCAACCTAGTTATTTGAGACCTTTTTAGGGAAAAAAATCGAAAATTACAGACATTTGGTCAAAACGATAGCACGATGTTCCTCACAACATGCGCGCAAAAAGTATAACGTAATGATCATGAATTACCCACTCAAACTATTCTGTATTCTGAGGAATGAAATAGGTGGATGATGGAATTAATTCTCCCCAATTCCCTTTGGTTACAGCCAGAGTTTGAGCTTGGTCATGTAAACCGTTCGAAATGTATTCGCAAAATTTTTTTGAGAAGAACAGACGTGAATGAGCAATTCTAGCGCCCATGTACAGATTCGTTGCTAAAGCCAAACTCATATTTACTTCTGGATCGAAATAGTTGGTAATCTTCTGATCATAATATCGTCATGAAAGTCTACATGAATCTTCAAATTGTAATTTTTCACTCAAGTACTGGATTTTATATCGATATGATCTGTATTTTTGGAGATAATGAGAAAATAAAATTTTGAATGGGTTCATCTGCGGACTCATTGGGTGGATTGTACCAATTCAAGAATTCGGCCTTGTAATCGAGGTCCGGACCGACAATACAAATATCGAGTTTCAAGTTGTTCCTTTCGGAAGTTCTTGTGTTAGCGATCGGCCGTGAGGCAGCTTGAAGTTTTATAAAGTATTCCGTGTATGATCAAGAGATAGTAGAATATTGAATACCTATTTGAAAAAAAGTTCCAAATTAGAAACACCTGAATAATGAATCATTATGTTTCTAAAACAGATAAAGAAGTCTCCAAAACATAATGTACTTCTTAACCTGCACAATTTAAAATTTGAAATTATCACCATTACATCTCATATCTCGAAAAAAAATGTTGGAATTATTGAATAGCCAAACCAAAGTAATCAATTGAGGTAGAAAAAAAAAAAAATTTTTTCTCGGAAAACTTGGGGTGTGCCAAGAAAATTGAATATGCCTTACTAATGACTCATAATGGTATAGCATCTGAAGCAGATAGCGATGTTATGGAAATGCAATGTAAAGGGTTATTTTTCAACCTGCACAATCTGAAATTATCACAATAATGACCTCGTATTTTGAATAACATTTTGGAATGTTATTGAATGTATGTGCTAATTCATATCGTGCTACATTGAAAATTGATGCAAAATGGAATGAGATGAACCAAAGTTATCAATAAAAAGTTCAAAAAGCACTGCCGTGAAGGCAGCAACTTTTGCGCGCATGTTCAATGTAGATGACCGCTTCAGCAACGAATTTGAACGAGCGCGTACCAAATTTCAGTTCGATACGATCATAAGTTCTGGAGATATCGGGAAAAAATATGTCAAATTTCGAGGTTTTCTTCTCGATATCGTTGATTTTTTCGGTATTACTCGAGAAATACTGATTCAGTCCTGATTAAACTTCACAGCTAGTTTTAAGATGCTAAAAGACAACTTTATGCAAAATTTCGTGATAATCGTGTTATTAGAACAATTTGAAAAAAAAATTTATATGATTTTCTCATCATATCATCCTCATTAAATTCTGTATGAAACTTCGAACTGTTATTTTCGATGAAGTACTGAATTTCAATTCGATCTGATCTGTATTTTTGGAAACATTGGAAAAATAAAATTTTGATTGGGTATATCTACGGAATCATTGGGCGGATTTTACCCATTCACGAATTCGACCTTCGTAATTAAGCCCCAAACCTACTCTACAAATATCGAGTTTCTAAGTCGTTTCTTCCGGAAGTTATTGTGTTTACGGTCAGCCTAACGGCCGACTGCGTAAATACAATAACTTCCGAAAGAAACAACTTAGAAACTCGATATTTGTAGAGAAGGTTTGGACCTTAATTACGAAGGCCGAATTCGTGAATGGGTAAAATCCACCCAATGATTCCGTAGATATACCCAATCAAAATTTTATTTTTCCAATATTTCCAAAAATACAGACCAGATCGAATTGAAATCCAGTACTTCATCGAAAATAACAGTTCGAAGTTTCATACAGAATTTAATGAGGATGATATGATGAAAAAATCATATAAATTTTTTTTTTCAAATTGTTCTAATGACCCGATTATCACGAAATTTTGCACAAAGTTGTCTTTCAGCATCTTAAAACTAGCTGTGAAGTTTAATCAGGACTGAATCAGTATTTCTCGAGTAATACCAAAAAAATCAACGATATCGAGAAGAAAACCTCGAAATTTGACATACTTTTTCCCGATATCTCCAAAACTTATGATCGTATCGAGCTGAAATTTAGTACACTGCTGTGAAATCAGAAGGTCAAAGTGTGAGTATAATTTTTTTTGGATATGATGAATGGTTTCCGAAAAAAAAATTTTTTTGTAAAAAAATTTTTTTTTAAATTTTTTTTAAAATTTATTGACAATAGGATCTTGACGAAATTTGGCTCAAAGTTGCGCGTCGTTATACTTCACCAAACTGCCAAGTTTGAATCCAATCGCTCAAGTAGTTTCTGAAATAAAAAATAAATAACTTCAAAACTTCAAATGCCTATAACTCCGAAACTATTCGATCGATTTGGCCCATTAACGAACTTAACCGCGGCATTCCAATGCGCGACCTACCCTGAAAGTTTCAAGTCGCTAGCTCACTTCGTTCGACAGTTATCGTGTCTACGGCCGGCCGGCCGGCCGGCCGGACAGAATCGATTTTGACACCGGATTCGTCATCAGTGAGTCCAACCTAGTCGATTGAGACCATTTTCGGCTCAATCATCCAAAATTACAGACATTTGATCAAAACGATAGCACGCTGTTCCCCTAGAACATGCGCGCAAAAATGAAAAAGGTCGAATCAGACAAACCACCCTCTATGGTATCAATAGAGACCCGCAACCATGAAACAAACATTATTTCGAAACTATCCTGACTAGTGTGATCTTATCCCAAAATCTAACAGACCCCTCTGGAATCACCCGGTATATTGATTTTTTTCATATTCCAGAAAATGGCCGAGATTCTATTTCGTTGACTCCAGCATTATCATGAATCGTATAGAGGCACTAGATGCAACGATGAAGTATAAGCCTATAAGAATTATCTTGCGCGATGAAGAAGTCACGATTGCCTTCCTTTCACGTCGCAGCATTCTACTACAAAAAATGCGATAAGAACCCTTTGAGATACGCCGGCTGTTTACATCTGCTCCGAAAGTACAACGTTGCCATTTTCGGAGGTGACATCGCGCATAGAGTCACCCGTAGTAATTCTTCGATATACAGCCCGGCACACTAGCGCCAGTGATATACTCTCGAACTAAAAGATTGTACAGTACATATGTGGGGTGCGTTGTGACCTCAAAACGATTTTTTGATATGTTGATCCCTGAAGTATCCTGAATCCAACAAGCTATAAAACAAGGCAAAACGTTGTCACCTCCGATTTCGGAGGTGACAACGATATATATGAGGTGACAACGTTGAAGGGGTTTCTATTTTGGAGGTGGTATTAACACTCTATAACTATATATATATATATATATATATATATATATATATATATATATATATATATATATATATATATATAGTTATAGAGTGTTAATACCACCTCCAAAATAGAAACCCATTCAACGTTGTCACCTCATATATATCGTTGTCACCTCCGAAATCGGAGGTGACAACGTTTTGCCTTGTTTTATAGCTTGTTGGATTCAGGATACTTCAGGGATCAACATATCAAAAAATCGTTTTGAGGTCACAACGCACCCCACATATGTACTGTACAATCTTTTAGTTCGAGAGTATATCACTGGCGCTAGTGTGCCGGGCTGTATATCGAAGAATTTTTACGGGTGACTCTATGCGCGATGTCACCTCCGAAAATGGCAACGTTGTACTTTCGGAGCAGATGTAAACAGCCGGCGTATCTCAAAGGGTATCTTATCGCATTTTTTGTAGTAGAATGCTGCGACGTGCAAGGAAGGCAATCGTGACTTCTTCATCGCGCAAGATAATTCTTATAGGCTTATACTTCATCGTTGCATCTAGTGCCTCTATACGATTCATGATAATGCTGGAGTCAACGAAATAGAATCTCGGCCATTTTCTGGAATATGAAAAAAATCAATATATCGGGTGATTTCAGAGGGGTCTGTTAGATTTTGGGATAAGATCACACTAGTCAGGATAGTTTCGAAATAATGTTTGTTTCATGGTTGCGGGTCTCTATTGATACCATAGAGGGTGGTTTGTCTGATTCGACCTTTTTCATTTTCATTGATAACTTTGGTTCATCTCATTCCATATTGCATCAATTTTCAATGTAGCACGATATGAATAAGCACATATATTCAATAACATTCCAAAATGTTATTCAAAATACGAGGTCGTTATTGTGATAATTTCAGATTGTGCAGGTTGAAAAATAACCCTTTACATTGCATTTCCATAACATCGCTATCTGCTTCAGATGCTATACCATTATGAGTCATTAGTAAGGCATATTCAATTTTCTTGGCACACCCCAAGTTTTCCGAGAAAAATTTTTTTTTTTTTTTTCTACCTCAATTGATTACTTTGGTTTGGCTATTCAATAATTCCAACATTTTTTTTCGAGTTATGAGATGTAATGGTGATAATTTCAAATTTTAAATTGTGCAGGTTAAGAAGTACATTATGTTTTGGAGACTTCTTTATCTGTTTCAGAAACTTAATGATTCATTATTCAGGTGTTTCTAATTTGGAACTTTTTTTCAAATAGGTATTCAATATTCTACTATCTCTTGATCATACACGGAATACTTTATAAAACTTCAAGCTGCCTCACGGCCGATCGCTAACACAAGAACTTCCGAAAGGAACAACTTGAAACTCGATATTTGTATTGTCGGTCCGGACCTCGATTACAAGGCCGAATTCTTGAATTGGTACAATCCACCCAATGAGTCCGCAGATGAACCCATTCAAAATTTTATTTTCTCATTATCTCCAAAAATACAGATCATATCGATTTAAAATCCAGTACTTGAGTGAAAAATTACAATTTGAAGATTCATGTAGACTTTCATGACGATATTATGATCAGAAGATTACCAACTATTTCGATCCAGAAGTAAATATGAGTTTGGCTTTAGCAACGAATCTGTACATGGGCGCTAGAATTGCTCATTCATGTCGGTTCTTCTCAAAAAAATTTTGCGAATACATTTCGAACGGTTTACATGACCAAGCTCAAACTCTGGCTGTAACCAAAGGGAATTGGGTAGAATTAATTCCATCATCCACCTATTTCATTCCTCAGAATACAGAATAGTTTGAGTGGGTAATTCATGATCATTACGTTATACTTTTTGCGCGCATGTTGTGAGGAACATCGTGCTATCGTTTTGACCAAATGTCTGTAATTTTCGATTTTTTTCCCTAAAAAGGTCTCAAATAACTAGGTTGGAATTAATAATGACGAATTAGGTATCAAAATCGATTTTGTCCGGCCGGCCGTCCAAACAACTTGAAACTTTCGAAGAGAGTCGCATTTCAAAATGCGACGGTTTAGTTCTTAATGGCAAAATCGACGGTTTCGGAGTTATAGCCATTTGAAAATAAGTAGTTTTTTCCTAATATTTCAAATATTTCCATGCTAGATTTTACATTGAATTCTTTCAATGATTATTAGTCACTACTACTGATCCATAAAATGTGAAAATTTTTCCACATCGAATTGAGTTTTTTCCGACATCGAATTGAGTTGGACTTCAAATTACTTAAAACAATTGTCCAAAAGTATTCTGTTAGTTTTTTTATTTTCGTTTGCATTTCCGTTGATAGGATTTTTCATAGAAAAAGCACCATTTTCATCATAACTATTGTCAGTGATGAGATTATAATAGTTCAATATTTATCCAGAACCTTGAGGTTTGGGTATGGGGAATTTTACTGTTAAATCCAAATACGTATTCAAATGAAGAGTTCCCTATTTGAATTATTCTCGGATCTTTCAGCATGGTTGGAGTTACCAATGGAACACAAATTAAACGGAAATGAATTTAATCCCATAATTCCAAAAATCCACATCAAACAATATAATTTGTGTAATAAAAATTATATTGTAATAATTTTGGTGATTTCGGAGATGTTCAGATTTCAGCAGAAGTTTAGACTACTCAAGGCGGTTTTCAGGCAATATTTGATTTATGGTTGAAGGTCCCTATTGAGACTATACAGAGTAATTTGTCCGATTGGACCGATTTTACTTTCAATGATAACTTTAATATGGCTCATTCGATTTCAATGGAATTTTCAGTGAAGTACGACATGAATGAGCAGATTCAATAATTCAAAACATTTTTCAAAATACTCGGTTGATATTGTGATAATTTCAGATCGATTTTGTAAGTTTAAAAAACACCCTGTACGTTGCGTCTCCAAAACTTCGCTATCTGCTTACGATTTTACCATAACAAGTCATTTCCTAAGCCTTCCTAATTATTTTTTCACACCTATGGTTTTCCGAAAGTTTTCTTCCAAAAAAAGACAATATCTGAGTTTTGCTTCAATCGATTTCACTTTTATTACAAATTTTGGTATGGCTCATTCAATTTGGATGAAATTTTCAGTGTATTTTTTTCGAAATACAGGAATGTAATTGTGATGATTTCAGAATAACTGTGTGGGTTGAAGAAACACCCTGTACATTGCGTTTTGAAAACTTTGAAATTAGTTTCCGATTCTACCATAATAAGTTATTATTCAGGCGTTTTCATTTTTTTTGCCGTAACTTCGGTTTTCAGAAAAAAATTTTTGAAGAAGAACATTATCGAAATTTCGCTTCAAAGCAGTGGAAATATTCTGCTAGGTAGTAAAGCCTCATATTCCAAAGATACAAGGCGGTTCCCAGGTTTCAAGTTCAAATTCGTAATTTATATTTAATTGCTTATATTTTGCATTATATCTTTCAATTTAGAAAATTACTTCATATGAGTACATTATTCAATGAAATGTCTTAACGTACGCTGATTCCAACAAATAATCCTTTGATGGAAGAGCGGAGGTGCGCAAATAAATTGAATTTGGCGATGAATCCGGAGATCTAAGTTGCCTCTTCACTGGTCCTCTATGGCCAATCCAATGCAGGTCAAAATTGTTACTAACCAAATCACTAATATGCCTTGTATTGATGCGTTTTCTTGTTGATTATGTATGTTTATTACTTTCAGTTGAAGTATTACATCAGAGAATTCCTTTATCGCAGATTTTAGTGTTATAGAATAGCTTTTTTTGCAGAAGAAGCATCTAATGAAATGAATACCTTTTGTTATATAATTCTCAAATCGGAAAAAACATGAATATTTCAAAACTAGTATGATATACAGCGGTTCCAATCTGAAAGAATTTTTGTTTATATTTCCATAACTTTAACCCCTCTTCAAAAAATTCCACACAAAAAGTGCCTGTATATTTTTTTCGTTTCACATCTCTAGCTCCAGTGGCAAAGGAGTTATCATTCATTTTTGATTTCGCAATTCTCCAATTTTTGGTTATACCTCGAGAACAAAAAAAAGGAAGAAGAAACAAATTATATCATTATTGGTTCTGTCGAAAAAGGGTCCGAAAGTGGTGGCTGTGAGTGTTGAATAGTTGTTGTACTAAACCATCAAAATGTACTCAACTTATACAGTGTACGCATTACTTAAGTGCAAGAGGCAGCCACAATTTAAGAAATCAGTGAATTTTCAAAGTTTTGTAATTCAGTCAGTTTTACTTTTAAGATTTTTAATACTTATTAATTCATTGAGAGACTTCATTCATATATTAACATCTTTCTGTTGAATGAGTTTCTTTCCGTTTCGAAATAATACATTGAGAATAAAATAGTAACGATGATTTATTCAACAGGAATCAGTATATCAGTAGTACGCAGGAAGATTGCTGATTGATTTTTGAGATTCATGCGTTCAACGACCTGACTTCGAAGATATGGAATAATAAATATATCTTATCCAACAATAGTTTTACACGTAGAAGAAATTCATTTTTTAAGGATTATTTTTAGTTATTCTTATCTTTCTACCACTGCCATTACCAAGCAGTCATCGATATTCTTCAGAGTGACAATACCTTTTCCTGACGTGAATACCTAGATGATGAAATTCTGAATTCAGTTACGCACATATAATGACAAATTTCGTGAATAGTCAATTCCTACTGAGCAGATATTTTTCATTTCCAACAATGAATGATAGTAGTGTAAACTTTGCGGGAAAATATTTCTTTAAAAACTAATTACTTCGACCTATCGAACTATTTTTCGATATTACTCAAAGAGAAGAACATATATCCATTATTCTATTTGTCTACGCCACTATGCCAAAGAATTGCATTATGTCTTTGGTTCCAAAACTTGAAGACTTCCTACCAATTCATTCCCAAACCTTCAGTTTAGGGACCATGTGTTTGAACCCTGCGTTCTATTTATAGAACAGCAGGTATAATTTCTCCTTACACCCGAGAAATACTGTTTCATTTTATCTACATACATCTACACTATTCTTTTGACGCCCAGGGTAATATATGAACTTATAGCAAGCTGATGTTCTGTCTTCCTATATCGGAAGTGGCAAGTGTGGCCGAGTTCCACTGATTCTGCAAGTATTCGGTTTCATTCAAATGGACCAATTTATTTAGTATTAAAACCTGTTAATGAACCAAGCCCTAGAGCATATAATGATTTCTTCAAGAAGTAAAAAAAAAATAGTGGTAGTCTTTTCAACAGATCTTTTCACATAATATTAGGTTAACTTGTGTGAAGAGTATCTGGTTGTGTCGGTTTTGGAGGACCTCTTTTCATGTTTTGCAAAAAAAGGAAAATGAAAACAACTCACTCCTTCTCAATGTTCGTTCCTTATCTTGCACTTGTTGTTTTCTCAGGTAAAAGAAAGTAAAATGAAAAACCTTTTCTAGGTTTTTCATTCGAGTATCAAATCTCAACTCAATGACATTTTTCCGAGAATATTGGGAGAATAAAATTTCGAAGGGACATACCTAAGTAATCATTGGGCGGATTTTACACATTCTCGAATTCGATCTATGTGATTAAGCTACCAACTTGCTTTCGGAATATGGAGCCCCTAAGTATTTTTTTTTCCTGAAGTTATTTTGTTCACGGTCGGCTCAGCGGCCAATCGTAATTTAAATGAGAATATGTTAAGAGAATCGATAGTTGTAGAGACGGTTCAACTATTTCAAAATGTCGAATTCGTGAATTCGTAAAATCCACCAAATGACCCCACAGATACATATCCAAATAAAAACACACAAGTTGTATATAACTGTAGGAAATTCCACAAACTTTTTTAGTAGTTTTAGGTAACACACCAAGTTGTTTATTATCGAGAGGTGCATACGCAAAATATCGAAGATATCGCTGTAACTGCACTTCACAAATGCTATCATTTTCGAACTAAGATCCAAGTTTCATTATGATTGGGTCAGTATTTTCGAGTTAATTCGTAGAGAACAACAATAAGGAAGAAAATACCACGAAATTTGACTTTTTTTCCAGTATCTCCGGAAACTGAAATCGTATCAAACTGAAATTCGAAAGAATTCTGTTCAATAAAGGGTTCAAAATTTGCGTAAAATTTTGTGTTTTTGTAGTTGTAGTTCAAAAAAATGTTTTGTAATTTCGGTGTTTTTTAATCACCATCAGTACGATCCCACCGAAATTTCGCAAAAAGTGGCGAGTCATTATGCTCCTATTGAGTGCCACGATTCAATTCAATCACTTGGGCAATCTTGGAAATATCAGGGAAATAACGTCGAAATTTCGTATGATGATAACTCCGGAATACTTCGGCCGATTTTGTCCAAAGACGGAATCAACCGTTGCATTTTGAAATGCCACCTACTGTGGTTCAATGTCGTTAGGTACGCTCGCAATCGACCTCACCCCCGGCCAGACAGTATCGATATTGACATAGGATCCGTCATCAGGAACTCTAACCTTGTCGTTTGAGATAATTTTCTGGAAAAAATTCGAAAATTTCATACATTTGGAAAGGACTATAGCACGCTGTTCACCAGCACATGCGTGAAAAATGATCTGATATTCATTATGACGAATCATAAATGATCACTCACTAAAAGAATAACGAATCCACCTTGGAATAATGAATAACCGTAATCTCAAATGACAAGAAATCGATATTTTGTGGGCATGTTCTAGGGGATTAGCGTGCTATCATTCTGTCTGAATGTCTGTTATTATTGAATTTTCATGGAAAATTGTTTCTGACGACGAGGTTGGACTCACTGATGACAAATACGGTGTCAAAACCGATTATCTCCGGCCGACCATAGGCACGATTAAGGGTAGCTTGCAACGGTTAAGTTCGTCAATGGGTGAAAACGGCGAAATGGTTTCGGAGTTGAAGTCATTCGAAATTTCTATTCCCCGATGTTTCAGAAACTGCTGCTGCGATTGGATTGAAATTATTTTTAAACATTTTGTCCCCCAAAAACTATAGTTTATATTTGAAAAAAAATGCTAGGACCTTCACCTTCATTTTAATCAGCAGACAGTACAAAATTTGAGTGTGATACGATTATAATTTCCAGAGATATCAGGAAAAATTATGTCCAATTTTGTGGTTTTTGCCTCGGTTTTGCCCGGAATAATTCAAAAAGTACTGATTCAATCATGATGAAACTTTGTAACTAGTTGGGAAATACCGACAAACAATTTAATTCAATATTTCGTGTTGATCTTGTCATTAGTACTGCTTTTCGATTCAATCTAATCTGTGGTTTTGGAAATATTGTGAAAATGAAATTTTTAATGGATATATCTATGAAATCATTCAGTAGATTTAATCCATTCAAGAATTCGGCAGTTGTGATCAATTACCCCAAGGTCCTCAAGGTCAAACCTACTCTACAAGTATCGAGTTTCTAAGTTGTTCCATTCGGAAATTATTGTGTTCATGATCGGCCTTGAGGGAAATCAGTTTTTTGGACTTTTTCACAAGAGTCATATATTATTTCAAATAATGATTTCTTAATACATTTGATATCATGAATATTTTCAACTATGAAGGCATAGTCGGAGATTGTTACAATGGATACATATTACGAAATACCAAACAAATATGGGAAGGTTGTAACTGAATCATTTTACTGATCAACGACCCATTTTTTATGCTCTTTAATGTAATGCCATTTTTATTTGAGTTTGAAATATTTTTTCCAAAGTGCTCCCAATTTGAGATCTTTCAGTGTGAATAATTTGAATTTTCTTGAGTGAATATCTTTCTGAAATAACATCATGACCTTTCTCATGGGGCATAAATCGAAAAACTAAATATAGCATTCGCATTGAAAAAACCGTACTGACCTTTGCTATAATAGATGAAATATTATCTACTTCAAATAATTCACGGATTCTCCCTCCCACGATCGAAAGCATAAAAATGAGGATTTATCGTCCTTAACAGCTAATTCGGCGTTTGGAATAATGAAAAATTCATATTAACGAAATAATCTGAAGCAATATGAACATCGATAATATGCGAGGATTTTTTACTCAACGTCATGAACTCTTAACCGACGATGTATCTTCAATCATTCATCCCATGCCTCGGCAGTATTAGCGTGTGGAACTTCTAGATATTGCCCTATTCGTCTTTCTTTTTACGGAGTCCAATACTCTTGAGTGAGTCGAAAGAACAGCTGCATTTCATATATGATTATTTCGAACTGATTCACCCTCTGTCCTCCGACAATCTGGCAACCTTGCGGGAGGTTACAGCGCACTACCAATACGATATATAAGCGGAGGTGACAAAGACTGATCAGTACAAGGATTTTTTTTTCTAAGAAATAGTTTCCCCTCTTTAGGTACCCTGATTCCTGTCCTTCCCCTCTACATATATCGACAAGTATTATTTCAATTGGACACCTCCTTCACCCGGAGGTCAGGTCGCCTAATGAACTTAACGGAGGTGACAACGAACTACGAATCCATATATATATATATATATATATATATATATATATATATATATAATCTGATTTTTTAACAGTCTCAGTATATTAAAGTTTGTTTTTTGATGGGATATAGACTGGATTGTGGAGAATTAATGAACTACTCTTCTTTGTTTTAACCTAGCTTTCGAATAATATTTTATTCTTCTTCGGGGTCTTTCTGTAAATACAAATTGAAATCTTTTACATCACAAACATCAACATTTATGTAAATCACATTTTTAACTCATTAAAAAACTTATCTACTTACACAAAATGAGATTATTTTTATGAGTTCATTTGGAATTTAACTCTTGTTTTATGAATTTTCACGCCTTTTTCTATTTAAATAATATTAAGTTGAAATGTCAAATTGTCACCTTCTTTCTGTCATGTCATCGAACACTATTAAGTCCTCATTCATCTAGTGGTCCCATATATGTGTCTCTGGGTCGTCGCCAGTTCTGCGAAATCAGATAAGTGTAAATATTATTCAGTCCATTGGTGTCAGTTCTTTTATTCATTGAATTTATCTCCTTATTTATGTAGTACATTTCCAAGAAAGAACTACAAAAAACGCACTTTCTTGGAAATGTACTACATAAATAAGGAGATAAATTCAATGAATAAAAGAACTGACACCAATGGACTGAATAATATTTACACTTATCTGATTTCGCAGAACTGGCGACGACCCAGAGACACATATATGGGACCACTAGATGAATAAGGACTTAATAGTGTTCGATGACATGACAGAAAGAAGGTGACAATTTGACATTTCAACTTAATATTATTTAAATAGAAAAAGGCGTGAAAATTCATAAAACAAGAGTTAAATTCCAAATGAACTCATAAAAATAATCTCATTTTGTGTAAGTAGATAAGTTTTTTAATGAGTTAAAAATGTGATTTACATAAATGTTGATGTTTGTGATGTAAAAGATTTCAATTTGTATTTACAGAAAGACCCCGAAGAAGAATAAAATATTATTCGAAAGCTAGGTTAAAACAAAGAAGAGTAGTTCATTAATTCTCCACAATCCAGTCTATATCCCATCAAAAAACAAACTTTTATATATATATATATATATATTGCAGGGGGGTCTAGGCCTTCGGGGGGTGACGTCCCCGCATACCCGAGTTAACCAGTGAACAGGGACAGCAGCCCTTTCACTGTGATTGAAAGTGCTTTCGATGTAGAAAACGAAGCCTCGGATACCGCCCTCGGTGGGGGGACTGCACCGGTGGGAAGACAGACACAGGCTCTAGCAAATGTCAGTGGAACGAGTGGCACGACTTTGCGAAATGGTACCACAAGGCCTAGCAGCTCAAGGAACGATCAGGGTTATAGCTTGGATTTACCTGACTATGTTATTGGTGATCCCGCTCCAGCCCAAAGAAGAGAAAGGCAACGCTGGACACGTGAAATGAACAAATGTCTTATCAGCGCTTACTTTCACGTTACCGATGGAGAAAAGCACACTAAGAAATACGCCGAAAAACTGGCTGAACGATGGATGGAGAGCTACCCCGATAAACACTTCACGGGGAAACATCTCATAGCGCAGGTTAGGAACATAAAGACGAAGAAACTGCTGGCACCTGACGAAATAGATCTTATGAGAGCAGAAGCAGTTAGAAGCTCCCCAGTGCGACAAATCAACAACATCAGGAGGAGCATACAATTGAGAAGAACGCTAACACAAACAGTAATTGATTACGACCAACAAAGTAATGAGGAGCAACCTGCCCCAGAGCATCAATCTACCACTCTACCGGACTCCGATGAAGCCACCAAGGGAATTTTATCGCTGTTTCAGGAACTCGATTTAAAATGGAAGGGAGTAACAATGAACACAAGACCGAAAATCACAAAATTGCTACAGAATACGAACACAAAGGAAACATTGAGAGCTATCAACGCTGCCCTGGAAAAAACTATCACGGCTTCAAATAGTTTTGAACATCTCTGCCACATAGTATATTGTGCAGCCATGGTAGCCAATACTATCCACCAAACAAAAATTACAAATAACGGCGACACAAACAGAACCCCACAAAAACCCCCGTGGGAGAACAGAATAAACAAAAAGATCAACACACTAAGAAAAGAAATAGGAATTCTTCACTCCTTTCTGAACAACGAAAATCCCAGCAACAACGTCAAAAAACAGGCACAATCCTACGCAGAAAAGATTAAGTTAAAACAAAGAGATCCTCAATATCACCTGAAACTGAAAACGCGCGCAGAGATCCTGAAACAAAAAATTGCCGCACTGGGAAATAGATTGAGGCGATATAACAAAAGAACGCAGCGATACCGTCAGAATAACCTCTTTACTGGCAATCAAAGAGAGTTCCACAGAAGCCTCGAGAATAATCAAGGAAGTATAGACACACCTCCCCCGAAACCAGAAGTAATGAGGCAATTTTGGGCCAGTACATGGTCACAGGGGAAAGACCACAATAGGGAGGCCCCATGGATAAAAACTGAGATAGAAGAACAACGAGGAATAGAGGAAATGGCGGCAATTCAAGTGACAGAGGAGGATGTACGAGCGACTATCAGCCGTATGAAAAACTGGACCTCTCCAGGCAATGACGGAATCCAAAACTTTTGGTGGAAGACCCTCACGTCAACCCATTGTGTGCTGGCGCGACTCATCTGTAATGCGCTCATAAACCCCGATACTATACCAGGGTATTTCACACAAGGTATCACTCACCTGGTGCCAAAAAAAGGAGACCTAAGACAGCCCGGTAACTACAGGCCGATCACCTGCCTACCCTCGGCATACAAAATCATTACGTCAACTGTTGCTTTCAAGATAAACGCACACATAAAAGCGAATAACATCATGGCTTGGGAGCAGAATGGATGCAAGAGGAAGGGACGAGGAAGTAAGGAGCTCTTGATGATCGACAACATGCTAACTAGACAAGCGAAGAAACGACTGAAGAACATTTCGATGGCGTGGATCGACTATCAAAAAGCGTTCGACTCTGTTCCCCACACATGGCTACTTGAAGTGCTCAAGATTTATAAAGTAAACAGGCAGGTGATTGCGTTGCTAAAACATCTGATGACAACCTGGCGCACTACTCTGAAAGTCCACAATAAGACAGCTTCCTGCGAAACATCTGAAGTAGAAATAAAGAGAGGTATTTTTCAAGGTGATAGCCTAAGCCCATTGTGGTTTTGTCTAGCCCTCAATATCCTGAGTAAGATGCTCGACAGGTCCGCATATGGTTACTCCATCAACGAGCAGATCAGAATCTCCCACCTATTCTACATGGATGATCTGAAGCTATATGCTAGGGGCAAAGCACAGCTGGAAGGATTGCTAGAGCTGGTGAAAAAATACAGTGAAGATATTACGATGACATTCGGACTAGAGAAATGTGCGTCGGTTAATGTGAAAAGGGGAAAGATGATGAGAGGAGAGAGCATAGTTCTGTCTGATGGGCGTGAGGTGGCTGGACTAGGAACTGAGGACCGATACAAATATCTAGGCATCCAGCAGACCTTTGAGATTAGACATAGAGAAAATAAGGAGAGCACTAAAAACGAACTGCTTAATAGAGTTAAAAAGGTGCTGAAAACCCAACTATCAGCTAAAAATAAGATAATGGCAATTAACAGCTGGGCCATACCAACCTTCACTTATACAGCAGGAATCCTCTCATGGTCAAAAACGGAGCTGGAACAAGTTGATAGGAGCATCCGGACCTCGTTGACACAACATGGTATGTTGCACCCGAACTCGGCGGTCGAACGCTTATACTTACCCCGAAAAGAGGGCGGGCGAGGAATGACGAATCTTGAAGGAGCAGCCCTGAAAGAGACAGAGAAAATCAACGACTACTTCCGCAAATCTAACTTACCTGTACATCAGTGGGTGGCTTCATGTGGCTGCGTCTCCGTATCCGAAACAACTAACGAGGATTTACCTGGAAATGAAAATCAATTGGAAATACTAAGGCAAGCTTGGAGAGCCAAACCTTTACACGGACGTTTTTACGCTAGCTTGCACCAAGCAGAAGTTGATATACAGAGTACCAGTACTTACCTGACCCAGGGCTACCTATTTCCTCAGACGGAGGGCACCTTTTTTGCCATACAAGACCAAATTGTTCCGACTCGGACATATGCCAAACACATAATGAAGCAAACTGTAGACAACACCAAATGCAGATTGTGTAATGGCGCGGAGGAGTCTGTCCAACATCTCTCGTCTGGATGTTCGGCGATCGCTGGCACAAAATACCTGGCAAGACATAACAACATGGGAAAAGTTGTACATCAGTTGTTGTGTCTCCAAAACCAACTCCTACAGCACTTCACGCCGCACCACTTATACAACCCACAGACGCTGATGGAGAACGAGCACACAAAAATATATTGGGACCTGACTGTTATCACGGATAGAGGCGTCGAACATAACCGGCCGGACATGGTGGTTTGGAATAAGGTACAACGGACCGCCCTCATAATAGACTTTGCCGTGCCTCAAGATTACAACCTCACTAAAGCTTACGCTGAAAAGATCACGAAATATGAGGCACTAGCAAAGGAAATGAAGGATATGTGGCAGCTGCGAAGCGTTAATATAAAACCTCTCATTATCAGCGCGAATGGTCTAGTCCATCGTAAAACGACCGAAAATCTGAAAGAACTGAACTTACCACAGAATACACTGATGTGGATGCAAAAGGCTGTTATACTCGGTACAGTAAACATCGTGCGAAAGGTGCTTTATCCGCATTAACGGACAGAGTTACTCTTGGCGTCCGCGCCCGGGTGATTCTGGATAACTCCACAACAGTGTGAATGGAAAAAAAAAAAAAAAAAAAAAAAAAAATATATATATATATATATATATATATTCTTTTGAGAACGAGCATTACAATTCTAAGATATATCACAGTGTTAGCAGAGGAAATGTAAACGGGGTACCATACATATTTGCGTATGATACAAGAGCACAGATAAAAACCTCAGGAAAAATTCTGTCTCCCCGCATAAGTGTAGTAATTTGTTTATAGAAGATGGATGGCATCTTTTTCATTTGAAAATAATTTTTTCGTCATCTTGAATTCATTTCGACAAAATATCTTGACATAATATCTGAAACAGAAAGAGGGACAGAAAACCAGAAGGAAGCAGTAAATAATATTACCTACATTTGCTCATGACCGAGAGGGTCTTTCGACCAGGTTCATTCCTCCAAGCGATGATTTTCAGATCCTCAGATAAACGAAGAACGCTACAGGCCCCTTTATTGGGGAATCATCTCCCATAGATCCATAATTGTTCATTTCGAACTAGAAATCTAATAAAATATCGGGAATAATGTGAAAAACTTGTGACATGTATTATGTCAGGATGACATAATAAAAAAGAT